>CM060929.1:344572027-345822027 GCA_030765085.1 Allium cepa | reverse complement strand
TCAGGTGGAAAAGGATCTGGTTTGGCATCACAAAGGCATGGCAAGCACAAAAATGTGAAGTGGTAGGAGATGATATGAGGAGGTATTAGGGTTAATTGGTTAAAGGTTAGGTTAAAAGTAAAAGGGTGGACTATAAAGGCCCATAGAAAGATAGAAAGTTTAAGGCCTTTCAAATTTCATTTTCTATTTAATTTTATAAAAAAAAATAAACTATGACTTCAAAAATACAAGACCAATTTTAAAATAGACTATAACTTTAAAACAAAGGTGACAAAACAAATTTTGTTCATTTCTTTTTTTTTTCAAACAAAAGGGCAGAGGGAATATAGACTAGAATGCCAAATTACAGAGGTGACAAAACAATTTTTTTTCTTCTCTCATTTCTTTTTTCCAGAACAAGGGCCAGTGGAAAAATAGATTATAACTTCAAAAATACAAAGTGACAAAAGAAACTTTTTTTCATTTCCCCTTTTTTTTCAAAACAAGGCTCGGTTGCAATATTACTTCAAAAACAAAATACAAAGGCGACAAAAATGGAATTTTTTTCATTCCTTTTTTTTTCTCAAACAAGGCTCGGTGGTCTGGCAAGGGTAGGGTCGGAAAAATATGGTGAATGGCCAAGCACGGTGGCAGGCAATAGGATAAAACAAAACAATGAAAGGAGAACAAATGAAATAAAACAAGAGTGAAAAGCAGAAAGAAAGAAAAAAGAGAAAAAAATGAAAGGAAAAGCATGCGCCGGTTCATACCTTCAGGAGATGCTCACGCAAATTTTGATGGAAGAAAAATGAATAATTTGTGGTATGGAACTTTTGAACGTGAAATATATATTAACATTTGCTCACTAATTTATGTAGAGGGCAGGCAAGAGTAAAACGCTTGAACGGTAGAGGCAATTTAATTCTATCCAACAGGTCGAAACGTATGGGAGGCAAGAGGGAAAGAAATAATTCACACACGGAAATGATTTAAGGCAAGATTTGAGCAAGATTTTGGATTCTCAAAAGAGAATATACGGCTGAAAACTTTGCATTATTAACGCAAGAAAAAAATCAAATAGATAACGAAAAGGCAAGAGCAACAATTAAATATATGCCCAAAGTAACGTATAAATTATTTTGTTTCTCTTATTAAATAAATTTAAAATACTAACGTTTCTATTAGGAAAAATAAACCATCATTTTAAACCAAAATTTAATAGCTATTATACCATAATTAATAACATTTGATTTAGCTTCATCCAATTGATTGTTAAATATAAAGTTAAGAAACAGATGTAAACATATGTAAAAGAAATGTAAAGTTTATTTCTCGTTTCACATTAATTATTACTAACTTTTTTTTTTTAAAAGTATACAACAAATCTGACCAAAACAAAAGTGAAACAAATGTTACACAATTGTATACAGTTCAAGATGAAATTTTGCCTTTAGAATTATAAAATTTAGAATTTCTATTAAAGTTACACTTTTTATCCAAATCAAATTTTCAGACATTGTTTATTTTTATTTGGACAAATGATCGGAAATCATTTCAAGAAAATTTCCAAAATTATATTTTTAAGAAAACAAAAGCCAAAGTCTTTAAATAAATGAAAAAAATTAAATTTTTAAACTTTTAAAATTTTAAGTTGAAAGTCACAGTTTGACTATTTTGACCAAAATCAGCATTTCAGGCAAATATTCAACTTACACATGTTTGCAATTATAACTCATAAAAATCAAGATTATATTTAAATAATAAATTTAATCATTTCAAATAAGTAAAATAAGTTTTTAAATCAAAATCTTACATTAAAAATAATTAAAATATACAATAAAATAATTACAAAATACAGGGTTGTTACACTCTCCCCCACTCAAAACTTTTCGTCCCCGAAAAGGAATGAGGTATGGAAGGGCACAGAAAAGATAGAGTGAAATAAGATTAAGATAAGATGACAAGAAGATTGAAGTTATACCTAATAACTGTTGTTATAGGTAATTTTTACAAGGTGGAGATTATCAAAGATTATAGAAAGATTTGTAAACAGAAAGATCATAGAAAGATGCGTATACCAGTCTATAGCAAGATGAGGACGATAAGAACAACCAAAAGATAGTTTGAAAAACAAAATAAGAAAATGAATTTGAAAGCATGGAGATTTCAACTTAAATAGAAAATAAACTTTTACACAAGTTACATAAATCTTAACTATCTCAAATTTCATTATCTTATTATCCAATCATCTTAAATTAACAATTTTTTTTAAAACCATGGGTTAGAAAAATAATCATTTATTACACTCACAATGTATTTAATAAATTTTATTCTTCTTTATTCCTAATAAAAATTAAATTTATTCCTCTCAATATATTTATCACTCATGTTCAATATACTTACACTTCTTATAACTGCTTTCTTTTATTCTTAGTTCTTTTAACATCATTTTATTGTAAGTTATTCAATTACCCTTTATTATATTTACCTCTGTTAATCATTTTATAATTAAAATTTAAGTTTATAACATTTATTATAACCACCAAAATTTTATTTATAAAATCTTTTTATATTGTATATTACCCAATTACATTGTTAACTTTAACTTCTGAAATTAAGGTAAGTTATATTGGAATGGAATTGTGTCATACAAATAAAACTTTCCAATTCAATTATCTCAAGTTTAATCATTTATCCAAAAAAAATTGATTTTCTTTTTATAATTGAAATTATTGTTAAAAATAAAATTTAAGAATTAAATTTTCGATTTCTTCAAACCATTTAGAGATAAGTAATAATATATATATAATATGTCAAATCAAATTTCAATCATATATCTATATATATTATAAATTAAGTCATATTTTAGAAATTCAAATCAGTTTAATTTCCCAAAACAAAGCTGTAGCAAGACTACAGAACAGTCTCTTCACTTCGAAACTCGAAAATGAACGTCGATGATGCTGCAGTCATCACCGAAGTTATTTTCCAGCGGCAAAGAGAAGAGTACTAATTTTAAACTTAAAATTCTTTGGAAACAAATTTCTATTAGAAAATATTTTAAATATTATATCCCTTTAAACTTTTAAACAAAAGGTTTGGAACCATCGGAAATTAAATTCTCAAATTTCTTTTTCTAAATTCATTTAAGTTCCCATATAAATTTATAAACAATTATTTATAAATTCATTTATAGAACAATAAATGATAAATCAAGTATTATCATTTAAATTATCAATTTGAATCATTTTATTAAGTTCCATAAATATATATATCAAAATTTATTTCATTAACCAAATTTTAAAATAATATCGTGTCAGTTCTTTCTGTCAAAGTGTTTTAGAAATCCTATCGATAGCGTTGATCAGACGAATCGATCGGAAACCCAACTCAACATCAACAACTCAAACAACACAATATATAAACAAAATATAGATTGACAAATACAATTCAAAATGTTTGAAAATATGTTGGAAACAAAAGACAAGATGATTAAATACAGAGTAGGGAGGCGGATAAGCTAAAATAAATCACGGGCAACCTTAATCGGGTCAACCATAACTTAAAGTATAAGATCGAAGTGGATTTTCTAGGGTAAATCTACATTCGACCTCAAGAGATAGAGTTTGGGATAATAGGAGATACTAGCATCTAAACCGAGGATATAAAATTTTTGGTGAATCGATGCTGTTGTAAAGGAGTTTCACTCCTTTTACAAGAAATTTTTTGAGATTGGCGGGACCTCCAATTCACTATAAAGATCATTCGAAGTGAAGTTATGGGATACTCCAGAATCAAGTGAAGATGAGTAGCGGGGAATAAGAATGGATTTTTGGAACCGCAGTGAACGTTACAAAATTCAAAGGAATCGAGTCAAAAGAGAGAGATTCAACTCGAATGACAGTGATTCTGTAAATACATCTACTCCATATGCTGAGTTTTGCCTAGAGCTAACCAAAGCTCTGATACCAACTGTAACGACCCGATATTTTCAACCATTCGCATCCATTATAAGTGTATAGGTAGACACTCATGCCGGAATTGGATAGCTCAAAATACCGCGTTGTAAATAAAAATTTGGCAAATCTTAGAATATACAGTAAATAAAATCACAGATCACAGACACTGAGTATATAAAAATGCAGCGGAAGAAAAAGAGATAGTAGTTCATAAAGCTACTATATAAATATGAGATACATCAGAGTTAAATAAGATACAACCGAAGAGTAACAAGATATATCACTGAAACACTGGATACTGAAACAAAATAGAAGGCTGCATCTTCAAGGAAAGCTCCAACGCCGAAGGTGAATCTGGAATGCTAACTCACTCAATCTGACCCGAGCGTAAAGCAAAACACAAAACCCTCGAGTCAGGACATAAATACTTATAAACTGTAAATCAATCTAAGTGAACAGTAACAAAATGCATCAGTAACTTAAAGGATGCTTGGGACCGCCCATCCTCTAAGGATCCGTTAAACTATTTACTATGTAGTAATATACGCTATATACGGTAGTGTCTAATCAGTAAAGTATAATCATATAGAAAATAGCGTTAAGGGGATGGTGAACCTTAACGCGGTCGGATCTTTAAAACCAAAATCGTAGTGGGCTCGATATAAGGATATGACACGGCACGCGAGGCAATGCCAGGGTGGATACACCATTTGCACTCCCGGACCGGTGGTGACGGCAAGCCAGCAGCTTCCGCCCACCTTGAACAATACCCCCGAATCAAAGTGGCGCCACCGAATCGAATCACAACAGTAATAGAATGGTTTCCGATGGAGCATGCTCGATGAAAGGGCGCGACCCTTTGTGTAGCCCGGTATAGCTCCTGTTTTAGTCATATATGCCAACTCACGGGAGTTGGGTCCACGTAACATACCTCGAGAACGTCGCCACCATCCTACTTCATTCTGGAATCTCCACCGCGTACACAGTTGTTAAAGTGGTTTTCGGTATTGTCCGGCTATAAGACAATATCCGATCCCGGTCTCTTTAACAACCAATCGTTATTATAACCCATGGATATTTATTTCAAATAATTTATACTTTCAAGACCAAAATATCATACTCATTTTAAAACAATATCACAATTGTATCATTTCCATTTCAAAAATAATTCAATATTATATCATTCAAATAAAACCCAAATTTTCAAATCATTGAATATTTCTTTAAATTTATTAAACTTGAAATATTCCTTTAAATTATCATAGCATTTTGGAAATGTTACCTTAAGGAATCATAGCATTTTTGGAATGTACTACTTTTCACTTTACATTGTATATAATCAAAGTATTGATAAGCTTAAAATTTTAACATGTCAATTTATCATAGCCTTATAGTTAAATAAACTTTCTTACTGTAATATACAATTTAAACCGAAATTCTTATGTTAAGTTAAAAGCACCTTATTAACTTACATTATTATTACAATAAGTAACATTTATCATTTTAATCAATTTAAAATACACCATTACATTGATTAAAATCTACGTGTCAAATGTACGTTTTAAATTTTATATTCCTATTACAATAATGAACATTTATTAATTAAATCAATACCACACTACTTGAAACTTTACATGTTTCTTTCTTAATTAAAACTTTACATGTTTCTTTCTTAATTAAAACTTTCATGTTCTCTCATTAATTAGGACTTTACACGTTTCTTTCATTAATTAAAAACTTATACATTTCTTTCATTAATTAAAACTTATACCTTCTTTCATTAATTAGGAATTTACATGTTCCTAACATTAATTAGAACACCATACGTTCTTTCATTAATTAAAACCTATAGGTTTCTTTCATAAATTAAAACCTATACGTTTCTTTCATAAATTAAACCCTATACGTTTCTTTCATAAATTAAAACCTATACGTTCCTTTCATAAATTAAACCCTATACGTTTCTTTCATAAATTAAACCCTATACGTTTCTTTCATAAATTAAAACCTATACGTTTCAGATTTATATTACCATTTTACAAATTTAACTAAACTTCCAGTTTATTTGATTAATTTAATATCTTTAGTTAAAACTCAAATTTCACATTTTCAAGTCAAGTTATATTTTAAAATTTCATTTTCAACAGTCATTTATTCAACCACTTAAATTTATAGAAAATCAATAATTCTTTAATAAATCACTTAAATTCAAATATAAATCAATTTATCATATTTACCATTTCCAAATAAAATTAAAGTCCATTTTATTCATGTAACTTAAATATCATTTTTAGTCAAAATTCCAAATTTCAAACATAAGTTATATTTCAAAATCCAGTTAATCCATTCATAAATTACATTTTTAACACATAGAAAAATAATAATTTATTTATTTTAAAACCTTTCAAAATCTATTTAAATCAAATTTCATAATTTTATATTTTTAAAATACTTAAAATATTCAAAGCACTTTATAGAATAACCATGGGTCTGTATATAGTTTTCTAACCTAGGTCAAGTGATACGGATATGTATCATTTCAATCCGCAGTTTAAAAGGTAAAAATCCGGGTTCTATCATTTCAAACCCGCAATCCCAAGTTTAAATAAATAAATAAAATAACTCAGGCCTATCATTTCAGCCCATAATGATTTTTTATCCTAACAGAGAACTTGTAGTGTGATCATATACAGAAATAATATAAACAATGTCAATATCACAATATACAGTCATGTATCAGATGTCAGGTGAAAATTAACAGTTTTAACATGGTAATAACATGGTAATAACACGGCATAGCATATCATATGATCATCATTAACTTACATAAACATTTTACATTACTAAACACTTGTCATCAATCCACTTTTCATAAGTATATATGTCAGAGTGAGAAAGACTCACCTTTTCGAAGCTAGAGACCAAAACAACAAACACAAGAGCGATTCCAAAAGCATGACAAACACGATTTGAACTGAATGAATGGAAAGCCTTGATAATGATCTTGTATACAACAAATAAACAAGACCATATAAACATAAGCGTACAATATAAGATTTGTTGAACAATAGAAAAGTAGAAGCAACAAATGACATTACCAAGCTTTTCAACCACTTTTGCTTGACCACTACTCCATGTATGCTCGGCCATACATGCTTAGGGCTAGGCCACACATGTTTTCAGGTGGAAAAGGATCTGGTTTGGCATCACAAAGGCATGGCAAGCACAAAAATATGAAGTGGTAGGATATGATATGAGGAGGTGTTAGGGTTAATTGGTGAAAGGTTAGGTTAAAAGTAAAAGGGTGGACTATAAAGGCCCATAGAAAGATAGAAAGTTTAAGGCCTTTCAAATTTCATTTTCTATTTAATTTTATAAAAACAAAATAAACTATGACTTCAAAAATACAAGACCACTTTTAAAATAGACTATAACTTTAAAACAAAGGTGACAAAACAAATTTTGTTCATTTCTTTTTTTTTTTCAAACAAAAGGGCAGAGGGAATATAGACTAGAATGCCAAATTACAGAGGTGCAAAACAATTTTTTTTTCTCTCATTTCTTTTTTCCAGAACAAGGGCCAGTGGAAAAATAGATTATAACTTCAAAAATACAAAGTGACAAAAGAAACTTTTTTTTCATTTCCCGCTTTTTTTTTTTCAAAACAAGGCTCGGTGGCAATATTACTTCAAAAACAAAATACAAAGGCGACAAAAATGGAATTTTTTTCATTCCTTTTTTTTTCTCAAACAAGGCTCGGTGGTCTGGCATGGGTAGGGTCGGAAAAATATGGTGAATGGCCAAGCACGGTGGCAGGCAATAGGATAAGGCAAAACAATGAAAGGAGAACAAATGAAATAAAACAAGAGTGAAAAGCAGAAAGAAAGAAAAAAGAGAAAAAAAGAAAGGAAAAGCATGCGCCGGTTCATACCTTCAGGAGATGCTCACGCAAATTTTGATGGAAGCAAAATGAATAATTTATAGTATGGAACTTTTGAACGTGAAATATATATTAACATTTGCTCACTAATTTATGTAGAGGGCAGGCAAGAGTAAAATGCTTGAACGGTAGAGGCAATTTAATTCTATCCAACAGGTCGAAATGTATGGGAGGCAAGAGGGAAAGAAATAATTCACACACGGAAATGATTTAAGGCAAGATTTGAGCAAGATTTTGGATTCTCAAAAGAGAATATACGGCTGAAAACTTTGCATTGTTAACGCAAGAAAAAAATCAAATAGATAACGAAAAGGCAAGAGCAACAATTAAATATATGCCCAAAGTAACGTACAAATGATTTTGTTTCTCTTATTAAATAAATTTAAAATACTAACGTTTCTATTAGGAAAAATAAACCATCACTTTAAACCAAAATTTAATAGCTATTATACCATAATTAATAACATTTGATTTAGCTTCATCCAATTGATTGTTAAATATAAAGTTAAGAAACAGATGTAAACATATGTAAAAGAAATGTAAAGTTTATTTCCCGTTTCACACTAATTATTACTAACTTTTTTTTTAAAAGTATACAACAAATCTGACCAAAACAAAAGTGAAACAAATGTTACACAATTGTATACAGTTCAAGATGAAAATTTTGCCTTTAGAATTATAAAATTTAGAATTTCTATTAAAGTTACACTTTTTATCCAAATCAAATTTTCAGACATTGTTTATTTTTATTTGGACAAATGATCAGAAATCATTTCAAGAAAATTTCCAAAATTAGATTTTTAAGAAAACAAAAGCCAAAGTCTTTAAATAAATGAAAAAAATTAAAATTTTAAACTTTTAAAATTTTAAGTTGAAAGTCACAGTTTGACTATTTTGACCAAAATCAGCATTTCAGGCAAATATTCAACTTACGCAAGTTTGGAATTATAACTCATAAAAATCAAGATTATATTTAAATAATAAATTTAATCATTTCAAATAAGTAAAATAAGTTTTTAAATCAAAATCTTACATTAAAAATGATTAAAATATACAATAAAATAATTACAAAATACAGGGTTGTTACAGGATGCTACCGTTTTCACTCCTGAATTAGTGGAAACGCATAGCAGCTACTACTACCCACCTCGAGACACACTCCCAAATCAAAGGTGCACCCAATCAAATCATAAAGTAATAGAATGGTATGAAGAAGCATACTCGATCAGAGATGCGACCTCACTTAACCCGGTATAGCTCCTATTTTAGCCACATCAAGCTGACTTGCGAGAGTCGGTGATGCATAAATACCTTATATAGAATCAACGTCAAACCATCCTACTTTGTGCTAGATTCTCCACCACGTGCACAGTTGTTAAAGTGGTTATCGGTATTGGCAGAGAGTATGACACTATCTGATCTTGTTCTCTTTAACAACCAAACGCTTATTTCACAATGTGGTTATTTTATAAAACTATTTCAAGCAGTTCATACTTCATATCAAAATATCATATTCATTTCAAAATCATATCACTTTCGATATCATATTTACTTTTGAATTCATTATTCACTTTCAAAATCATAACCGCAAATTAGTTTAAACCTTCATATCAAAACATTCGCATCTATATCCATTAAATCCAAATCATAACAGTTCAAACTTAACAGTTTGAATATTGAAGCAGTTTGTTTATTGAAATAGTTATAAATTAAAAATAGATTATATATTTAAAAATAGGTTATAGATTAAAATAGTTTGCAATTAAAAATAGTTCAAAATTAGAATTATTTCTTTCAAATTCACAAATCAATTTAAATCAATCTCAATTCAATAATTTCAAATCCTCATTAAAATCATTTAAATTTACAATGATTTCAAGTCCAAGTTTGAACTTAAAATTTAAATCACTCCCAATTTAATAGGTTTCGTGTAACATCCCGCCTTTTCGCACACTTTAAACCGACACACGTGCCAGTTCAAACCATACGGAAGGGCGGATTGTTATGGGGTAAATAAGAAAAACAGAGAAGAAATAAAAAAAAACAGAATCTCACAGCGGAAGGATAAAATATAATAATCAATATACAGTTCATGATAACTGTTTACAAAATATTTATTTTACTTATACAATGAATATCAAAGTTACACATACCAATACAATCAATGCAGCGGAAATTTAGAGTGTGGTGCAATACTATAAATAAAATAATACGACTCCTTCGTCTTCGTCCTCCAAAGCTAAAGTCTTCGATCCTGAAACGCTCGGACTGACCCGAGCGAATTTGAAAAGACAAAAACACTCGAGTCAGACTAAAAGATCTTATGTGAGTTAAATTAACAGAAATAAATATGAGTACAGTAACTTAAGAGATGTTCGGGATTTACATCTCCTAAGGATCCGTTAAACTATTTACTATGTAGTATATTGCGCTATTATAATAGTGTCTATTCATAAAATAAACTTACTTTTAAATAGCGTTAAGGCTTTACATTTTCCACCTTAACACGTAAAATGCCAATAGTCTATACAGTACCGTAATACCTCCTGATCGGGAGGCTACCAGAGGATACTCCATAGGTACGACACAAATAGAAACTCGTAGTAAAGGCTCGGTATGGTAGGTGACACGGCACAACTAGGCAATGCCAGGGTAGATATACCAATTGCTATCCAGGCTGGTGGAAACGCGTAGCCGCAGTTACCGCCCACCTCGGACTAACTCCCCAAAAATCAAAATATAGAAGTGGCCACTGAATCAATCCAAGTCAAAGTACAATATCGAAGAGGAGGGTCCGATCAGAGGAATGACCTCATTGGCCTGAGAATCGCTCATGTTTTAGCCACCTTATGCCAACTCACGGGAGTCGGGTCCACGTATTTACCTTACAGGAAACGTCGCCACCACCTACTTCATTCTGGAATCTCCACCGCGTACACGGTTAGTCAAAGTGGTTTTCGGTATCGACAGAGAGTATGTCCATATCTGATCCCGGTCTCTTTGCCAACCCATCGTTATTATAACACCGCGGTCATTTAAAATAGTTTATACTTTAAACCAGAATAAAATTTCCATTTCAAAACTATGAATACGATATCAATTTAAAACCCAAACAATATGATATCATTTTATCTCAAATATTTTTCTTTCCAAAATCATACTGGTTTAAAATTTAGAATATCTTGAAGCCAAACAGTTGAATTATACTTTCAAAATATAATATTTCGGAATTCATACCTTTAAAACCATAACTTCTAAAACTTGAATGGTTTGGATATTCAACGGTATATAAAATAAGTGGTTTAACTTTATGGTTACTTTGTAAAGAAAATAATTTACATGGATTTACAAATATGGTTCTTTATTTAAAGTTTAAACCATAATTTACTTATCACTTCAAGTTCCAAAAACCCCTTAAATTTCTATATGTATAAATCATTTGGAGTATTAATATTCAAAACTAAAGTTGGAATTTATTCTTTCAACAAATTAAATGTTTTATTATTTAGGTTTGAATATCCACATACAATTTATAAATAAAACTCCAAATTCTAGTAATTAAATAATTTCTCAACTTTACTTTATACTAGAATATCCATTTCTAAGTTTATTTAGGAAAAATTCAGTTTATACATATCATATCTTTAAAATTTCCAAACTTAACATATATTATAAATTATCAATCTCATTTCTTAATTTTTTTTCCATTTTTAATAAAGAGATTTATACACCTTTTAATTTCAAAATTTTCAACTTCATATGTATATATATGGAAGAATAATATTTATACAATATAAAATTTAAGATTATTATAAACCGTATTCCATCCAAACCATAGAAATCACATTAAAATAGTTATATATAGACCACGGTGCCTGTATATAATTTTCTATCCTATGGTCAAGTGATACGGATATTTATCATTTCAATCCGCAATTTAAAAGATATAAAATTTTGCGGTTGTATATCATTTCAAACCACAATCCCGAATGAAAGGAAATATGCATGATAATTTGCAATTTAATGATATACAATAAAATCACCCATCATCCAATCACAATCATCAAGCAATATCAATCAATAACAATTTATATTTGATAATATATAACAGGTAATAGCTGGCAATTTTATTCAGATTAAATTTAACAACTATTAATCTAACAGTTTATATTCAGTAATAATCTATATAACTGTTAACTAGCAGTTTATAGGCAAACAAATAAATTCTAACTATCAATTAATACGCAATAAACAAATTAAATTAACAGTTAAATTTAATAAATGCAATTCAACAAATATGAGTGAAATAAACATGCCAAATACTCATAAATAAATTTCTATTCATTTCTAAAATTAATTTAACAAACATAAAAGCTTCTAGTAGTTGTGAGTGGGTTTAACACTCACCTTTTTGAATTTAAATTGAATTCAAATCCAATTTAAACCCAAAAATTGGACAGTCTCCAAATTCATCCAAACTAGTGCCAAAACGTCAAAAATTCCGATACGATCCCATCAAAACAAACCGTGCGCAAATCCGAGCTCGTATGCAAAAGTTATGAAAATTTGAAAAATGGAAAATTCTGGTCCTGGGTCGACTTCGGGTTCGACTTCGGTGCGCCGCCTCAATTCCCCGGTGCTTGCTTGGAGTTTTCGCCAAAACGACCCGGAGCGACCCGAGTCATTTTCTTCCTGACCCGAAGTTGCTCTAGGGTTTTCTCCCCTGAAACCCGAAGCGCGACCAGAAGCTGCTGCAGATCCGCAATTTATTTATTTTTATTTTTTTTTTGAAATTGAAATTATTATTATTTTTGGAATTTGAGAATTAGGTTTTTTTTTTGCCATTAGAATGAGGAGTTGAGAAGGAGATCTACGTATAGAAAAATGAAAATAAGGAGTGGCTAGGGTTTATAACTGTATATTTATAGTTAGGGTTGGGTTAGAGCGTATAGACTAGAAGGATGAACGTACGCAACAAACTATGGCCCAAAAAACCCGCTATGCCTCCGGAACCGAATTTATTAAATCTATATATCCAAATAGGTATTTTAAGATATTCTGAACGCGATGGAAAAAGTTTCACGTCCAAATTTGATCGTATGAAGAAGTTATGCTGAAAACAAAATTTTCAAATTGATTTCAAATTGATTTTATTAAAATTGATTTCAAGGTGTTTCACGCCCGTACGATCAAACGACAAGTCTGATCGATACGAAACTTGAAACCCTATAATAATTCACCGATACGGATCCGATGAAACTAGTTTCGTCGAAATCCGAGTCCGTGGCCAAAATGGCTATTTTTAATATTCATTAAATAAATTAAATAAATTATAAAAATCCAATTTTTACATCTAAATTCAAAAATTGACCAAATTTTCTCCCTTTAAATTTTCTTAACTATTTACTCCAATTCTAAACAATTCAAGTGTCAATACATAGTTGTTCTATTCATAAATTTAGATGTTAATCCTTACTTAAAGGTTAAATTCCAATTTTTTAATAAATTCAACATTATACGTTTGATTAAATTTATTAAATTCACATTCTTTCTATTATTCAAAGTTATTGATGTCAATTTAATGAAACTAACATTGGCTCAATATTTATACATTAAAAATTTCAATTCTAACCTTAGATCTTCAACATGTGAAATAGTTAAATAATAAATTCCATCTAAATCTACAACTTCCTACTATCTAAATATTTAGAAAAATTACTTACCACTTTTTATTGTAAATTTCTAAACTAGTAGATTTGTGTCATTTCTAGCCCTCTGGATATTTTAAATTAACTAAAAGCAAATCTACATATAATTTCCATCGTCCATTATTTTAGTGAATAAATCTTCAAAGGTTACTGCAATTAATCCCATAAATTGCAATAAATTCTAATAAATTTGACTCTATTTGATTACAACTCACAAATAAATCAATTATTCCCCAACTACAAAGTTACCGTTTCTTATATATATCACTACAGTAATACTTCCAAATGTTCATCCTTTGTTTGCATAAATTACTGTATTCAATTGAATTGTAATATTGTTAACTTACACATAAATAAAACTTAACACTAACAGAATAAATAACTTACAAAATTTGTTGTCATAAATATATTTTATAAGTCTACACTTAATTATTATCTTACAATACGTTTTTACGTTACTATAAAATTTATACACTCTTCCGTTACCATATTAATAATTACTAAAGTAACGTTCATTCTTAATAACAACGTTATACTATTCAACATATAAAAGGACTCCATTCCCCAAATACATTCATTTATATTTATTCCCTTAAAGTTCTCCTTTATTGACTAGACACATTAATTTAGATTCATTTACATCGAATGCCCTTCTTAGCTATATACTCAATACATGTTAAATCTACATAATTTTTACCCTTTTATTCAATTTCACTTATACCATCAATAACAAAATGTTGCCCTAAATTTAGATTCAATTATATACATTAGATAAATGGGTAAACTTTTGTAATTATTCCATATATGAAAATATTTTTATGCATACATTTCCACTTACTTACTATGCATTCATTTATTAAATTACTAATTGCCTTAGTCAACTTATCCCCTATTTACTACCAAATTTCAAATTTAATTATGGCTTATCAATACATAAAATTTACATAGGCAAAACAAATTTTATTACTATCTTAAGTCCATTTATTATTGACAACATTCATTAAATTTCCTTATCAACACTTATTGCATTGATTTATTCAGCGGTCACCTTTTATTTAGTTACTATCCATTTTACAATCCAATGTAAGTCTTCCACTATTTATTTTATATTAAATGAATTCCATTCTACTTAATCTTTTTATTGATATTCACTAATTCAACCCTTATATCAGTTTCTTATATTTAACTTTAAATCAAATTGTGACAATCTACATTATCCAAATCTATTGTCATAAAATTTTATTGTTACACTAAATTACAACTACTATACCAAATTTCTACATTTATTCTAAATTAGATTAGAAATTATATTAATTCAATTCATTTAATATTATTAATTTAGCGGGTCGTTACAATCTCCTTTTCGTCCCCGAAAAGGAAAAAGAAGGGAGAAGGAAGAATAAACAGTACATCTTATTTCAAATATTAACTTATAACAATAATTTACTAAATTTATTTTCTTAAATAAAATATACCTGTTTATAATCATTATATTATTTTATACTTAATTATTAAAGTTGGGAAAATATTTTCACAAATTCTAAGTCCAAAATTTACGGAAAATTTTGGCAGAGTCTCCTTTGTACGGTGAGGCTCGGGAGAAAATATAATATCAAAATATACAAATATATTACATATATTATCAAAATATTATATCCCAACACGGGAAAAATAGCGCTTTAAATGTAATCCGAAAACGTACCTATTTGTCGGGCAATATACGCTTATTATTTGGAACCAAAAGCAGTAGCAGTTGCTTCCATCACCTGTATTCACTTATATAATCTAAAAGGTTAAATATTTATATTAAAGTGAAATGTTTAGGTGGTTTCAACCATTAATCAGCCAATCAATACAACAACCATCAACCTTACAAACAACATACATACACAAAGCAAAGCAACCATTTAATCCATCAAACAAATAGTTGTTTGGGTTCAAAACTTGAAATTTGTATGAAATGAAATTAACTATCAAGTGCATCCTTTACTCAACAGTCTTAGATGGAACAAAGATAGATTATTTATTCATCCAACAATTTCAAATTCCTTACCCAACAAACATAAATCAAACAATAACAATTCAAACCAACAACCAAATTACTTATTATACATTTATCTCATGCTTCAATGGTTTGATTTTCTTTCTTTCATTTATGGAGTGATTTCTTTATTTCTTACAAATTTTCATTTTCCATTTATCACAAAATTCATTATATATGTATTCCAATTTATTTACTAAAGTTTCTATCATCTATTTATACTACTTACCTTTACTTATAGTAAAATTTCCAATTTAACTTAAGTCTATACAATTAATTCTCATTAATAATAGCAAATTAATAGAATACCTTTATTACCTTACTCTTCACTTGTAAGAGTTCCCCTTACATTTTCCTACTAACATTGCAACTTTTTATTATATGGTAAGTTATGTATGTTTTAAGAATGTAAGTGAAAATTTACAAGTTTCTTCTCCATTCCTTTAATTAATATATATTTGTTTTATAAATTACAATTTCGACTTACCATTAATCTCATTCATTTATTTAATGTTGAAGTTTCCATTATATTTAATTACAGTAACCCTCTACTTACACTTAATTTATTAACCTTATAACTTGCATTCCTATAAGTGAAAGATTTTACTCATTCATTAACTATGGATTGCAGTCATTTATATTTTTCCTACTTTCCATTATATTAGAATAGGGGGAAATTAAGGCGTACTTAAGTTAATAACCCTACAATCAAACTTTATAAATTAAGGAATTTCATTTTTTTACTTAAGTTTAAAATCACCTATTTATATTACTTGCCTTAAAATTTTAGTAAAGTTTCTATTATAACTTAAGTTTATACCACTAGATTATTATTTAATATAGCAATTCATTGAATACTTCATTATTTCCAAAAATTCTACTTGCATAATATTCTATTCCACTCTTAATTTACATTTCAACTTTTTATACTTGGTAAGTTATTTATGTTAAAGAAAAAGCAAAAGAACTTATACAAGTTTAATCTCAACCCTTTTAATTCATTGATTACTTAACCTTTATTTCACAAACCTAATTTTTTTTTTTTACAACTAATTAATGGAAATTCAAGAATTAATACCGGGTCAAATTCCAAAATTACTTTAAAATAATAGATAATTAATTTCTTACAACTTTTTTATCTCTAATTACCTTTAAAACAATTCAAAACTTATATATTTTCGAAAATGAATCTGCAGTAAAACTACTACAGTGGCCTTTCCCCTTCGAAACTCGAAAATGAAAGTCGATGATGCGGCCGCCATCACCGAAATTATTTTCCAGCGACAAAGAAGAAAGTACAAAACTTATTTTCTTCAAAATCCTCTTTAAATCAATTCTTTCGAATTATACTAAATATTTATATAAGAAAATATTTATAAACCAAATCATTATATTTCATAAATCCTTTGAAAGAAGATTTTCAAAAATCCCGGACTTAAGTTCTAAAATCTCCAATTTGATTTATTAAAATTTCAACTTAGCTTTAATTCATTACAAATATTTTTATTACCTAACACCCAACTATAGCAACCAAAATATAACTTTATAAAATATTTTTATATATAGAAAATATAATAGGCCAAATTATTTCATTCACCTATATTAAAAACAAATATTATGTCGGTCTGTCCTATTAAGTGTTTAGAAATCTCTATTGATGACATAGCGTTCCGTGCATCAACCAGAATTTATAAATACAAAGTGGAACAGATTAACACAATATCAAAATCTTTTTATAAAACTAACAAATACGCTCTCTCATATATATACACTCAGTGACTCCCATAGGGTATTACTACCCTATTAACAAAGAGTCAAACCCCACAAAGCCAAGGTTTATCGCTAAACCAAAGCTCTGATACCAACTTGTAACATCCCGCCTTTTCGCACACTTTAAACCGACACACATGCCAGTTCAAACCATACGGAAGGGCGGATTGTTATGGGGTAAATAAGAAAAACAGAGAAGAAATAAAAAAAAACAGAATCTCACAGCGGAAGGATAAAATATAATAATCAATATACAGTTCATGATAACTGTTTACAAAATATTTATTTTACTTATACAATGAATATCAGAGTTACACATACCAATACAATCAATGCAGCGGAAATTTAGAGTGTGGTGCAATACTATAAATAAAATAATACGACTCCTTCGCCTTCGTCCTCCAAAGCTAAAGTCTTCGATCCTGAAACGCTCGGACTGACCCGAGCGAATTTGAAAAGACAAAAACACTCGAGTCAGACTAAAAGATCTTATGTGAGTTAAATTAACAGAAATAAATATGAGTACAGTAACTTAAGAGATGTTCGGGATTTACATCTCCTAAGGATCCGTTAAACTGTTTACTATGTAGTATATTGCGCTATTATAATAGTGTCTATTCATAAAATAAACTTACTTTTAAATAGCGTTAAGGCTTTACATTTTCCACCTTAACACGTAAAATGCCAATAGTCTATACAGTACCGTAATACCTCCTGATCGGGAGGCTACCAGAGGATACTCCATAGGTACGACACAAATAGAAACTCGTAGTAAAGGCTCGGTATGGTAGGTGACACGGCACAACTAGGCAATGCCAGGGTAGATATACCAATTGCTATCCAGGCTGGTGGAAACGCGTAGCCGCAGTTACCGCCCACCTCGGACTAACTCCCCAAAAATCAAAATATAGAAGTGGCCACTGAATCAATCCAAGTCAAAGTACAATATCGAAGAGGAGGGTCCGATCAGAGGAATAACCTCATTGGCCTGAGAATCGCTCATGTTTTAGCCACCTTATGCCAACTCACGGGAGTCGGGTCCACGTATTTACCTTACAGGAAACGTCGCCACCACCTACTTCATTCTGGAATCTCCACCGCGTACACGGTTAGTCAAAGTGGTTTTCGGTATCGACAGAGAGTATGTCCATATCTGATCCCGGTCTCTTTGCCAACCCATCGTTATTATAACACCGCGGTCATTTAAAATAGTTTATACTTTAAACCAGAATAAAATTTCCATTTCAAAACTATGAATACGATATCAATTTAAAACCCAAACAATATGATATCATTTTATCTCAAATATTTTTCTTTCCAAAATCATACTGGTTTAAAATTTAGAATATCTTGAAGCCAAACAGTTGAATTATACTTTCAAAATATAATATTTCGGAATTCATACCTTTAAAACCATAACTTCTAAAACTTGAATGGTTTGGATATTCAACGGTATATAAAATAAGTGGTTTAACTTTATGGTTACTTTGTAAAGAAAATAATTTACATGGATTTACAAATATGGTTCTTTATTTAAAGTTTAAACCATAATTTACTTATCACTTCAAGTTCCAAAAACCCCTTAAATTTCTATATGTATAAATCATTTGGAGTATTAATATTCAAAACTAAAGTTGGAATTTATTCTTTCAACAAATTAAATGTTTTATTATTTAGGTTTGAATATCCACATACAATTTATAAATAAAACTCCAAATTCTAGTAATTAAATAATTTCTCAACTTTACTTTATACTAGAATATCCATTTCTAAGTTTATTTAGGAAAAATTCAGTTTATACATATCATATCTTTAAAATTTCCAAACTTAACATATATTATAAATTATCAATCTCATTTCTTAATTTTTTTTCCATTTTTAATAAAGAGATTTATACACCTTTTAATTTCAAAATTTTCAACTTCGTATGTATATATATGGAAGAATAATATTTATACAATATAAAATTTAAGATTATTATAAACCGTATTCCATCCAAACCATAGAAATCACATTAAAATAGTTATATATAGACCACGGTGCCTGTATATAATTTTCTATCCTATGGTCAAGTGATACGGATATTTATCATTTCAATCCGCAATTTAAAAGATATAAAATTTTGCGGTTGTATATCATTTCAAACCACAATCCCGAATGAAAGGAAATATGCATGATAATTTGCAATTTAATGATATACAATAAAATCACCCATCATCCAATCACAATCATCAAGCAATATCAATCAATAACAATTTATATTTGATAATATATAACAGGTAATAGCTGGCAATTTTATTCAGATTAAATTTAACAACTATTAATCTAACAGTTTATATTCAGTAATAATCTATATAACTGTTAACTAGCAGTTTATAGGCAAACAAATAAATTCTAACTATCAATTAATACGCAATAAACAAATTAAATTAACAGTTAAATTTAATAAATGCAATTCAACAAATATGAGTGAAATAAACATGCCAAATACTCATAAATAAATTTCTATTCATTTCTAAAATTAATTTAACAAACATAAAAGCTTCTAGTAGTTGTGAGTGGGTTTAACACTCACCTTTTTGAATTTAAATTGAATTCAAATCCAATTTAAACCCAAAAATTGGACAGTCTCCAAATTCATCCAAACTAGTGCCAAAACGTCAGAAATTCCGATACGATCCCATCAAAACAAACCGTGCGCGAATCCGAGCTCGTATGCAAAAGTTATGAAAATTTGAAAAATGGAAAATTCTGGTCCTGGGTCGACTTCGGGTTCGACTTCGGTGCGCCGCCTCAATTCCCCGGTGCTTGCTTGGAGTTTTCGCCAAAACGACCCGGAGCGACCCGAGTCATTTTCTTCCTGACCCGAAGTTGCTCTAGGGTTTTCTCCCCTGAAACCCGAAGCGCGACCAGAAGCTGCTGCAGATCCGCAATTTATTTATTTATTTATTTTTTTGAAATTGAAATTATTATTTTTTTTGGAATTTGAGAATTAGGTTTTTTTTTTGCCATTAGAATGAGGAGTTGAGAAGGAGATCTACGTATAGAAAAATGAAAATAAGGAGTGGCTAGGGTTTATAACTGTATATTTATAGTTAGGGTTGGGTTAGAGCGTATAGACTAGAAGGATGAACGTACGCAACAAACTATGGCCCAAAAAGCCCGCTATGCCTCCGGAACCGAATTTATTAAATCTATATATCCAAATAGGTATTTTAAGATATTCTGAATGCGATGGAAAAAGTTTCACGTCCAAATTTGATCGTATGAAGAAGTTATGCTAAAAACAAAATTTCCAAATTGATTTCAAATTGATTTTATTAAAATTGATTTCAAGGTGTTTCACGCCCGTACGATCAAACGACAAGTCCGATCGATACGAAACTTGAAACCCTATAATAATTCACCGATACGGATCCGATGAAACTAGTTTCGTCGAAATCCGAGTCCGTGGCCAAAATGGCTATTTTTAATATTCATTAAATAAATTAAATAAATTATAAAAATCCAATTTTTACATCTAAATTCAAAAATTGACCAAATTTTCTCCCTTTAAATTTTCTTAACTATTTACTCCAATTCTAAACAATTCAAGTGTCAATACATAGTTATTCTATTCATAAATTTAGATGTTAATCCTTACTTAAAGGTTAAATTCCAATTTTTTAATAAATTCAACATTATACGTTTGATTAAATTTATTAAATTCACTTTTTTTCTATTATTCAAAGTTATTGATGTCAATTTAATGAAACTAACATTGGCACAATATCTATACATTAAAATTTTCAATTCTAACCTTAGATCTTCAACATGTGAAATAGTTAAATAATAAATTCCATCTAAATCTACAACTTCCTACTATCTAAATATTTAGAAAAATTACTTACCACTTTTTATTGTAAATTTCTAAACTAGTAGATTTGTGTCATTTCTAGCCCTCTGGATATTTTAAATTAACTAAAAGCAAATCTACATATAATTTCCATCGTCCATTATTTTAGTGAATAAATCTTCAAAGGTTACTGCAATTAATCCCATAAATTGCAATAAATTCTAATAAATTTGACTCTATTTGATTACAACTCACAAATAAATCAATTATTCCCCAACTACAAAGTTACCGTTTCTTATATATATATCACTACAGTAATACTTCCAAATGTTCATCCTTTGTTTGCATAAATTACTGTATTCAATTGAATTGTAATATTGTTAACTTACACATAAATAAAACTTAACACTAACAGAATAAATAACTTACAAAATTTGTTGTCATAAATATATTTTATAAGTCTACACTTAATTATTATCTTACAATACGTTTTTACGTTACTATAAAATTTATACACTCTTCCGTTACCATATTAATAATTACTAAAGTAACGTTCATTCTTAATAACAACGTTATACTATTCAACATATAAAAGGACTCCATTCCCCAAATACATTCATTTATATTTATTCCCTTAAAGTTCTCCTTTATTGACTAGACACATCAATTTAGATTCATTTACATCGAATGCCCTTCTTAGCTATATACTCAATACATGTTAAAACTACATAATTTTTACCCTTTTATTCAATTTCACTTATACCATCAATAACAAAATGTTGCCCTAAATTTAGATTCAATTATATACATTAGATAAATGGGTAAACTTTTGTAATTATCCCATATATGAAAATATTTTTATGCATACATTTCCACTTACTTACTATGCATTCATTTATTAAATTACTAATTGCCTTAGTCAACTTATCCCCTATTTACTACCAAACTTCAAATTTAATTATGGCTTATCAATACATAAATTTACATAGGCAAAACAAATTTTATTACTATCTTAAGTCCATTTATTATTGACAACATTCATTAAATTTCCTTATCAACACTTGCTGCATTGATTTATTCAGCGGTCACCTTTTATTTAGTTACTATCCATTTTACAATCCAATGTAAGTCTTCCACTATTTATTTTATATTAAATGAATTCCATTCTACTTAATCTTTTTATTGATATTCACTAATTCAACCCTTATATCAGTTTCTTATATTTAACTTTAAATCAAATTGTGACAATCTACATTATCCAAATCTATTGTCATAAAATTTTATTGTTACACTAAATTACAACTACTATACCAAATTTCTACATTTATTCTAAATTAGATTAGAAATTATATTAATTCAATTCATTTAATATTATTAATTTAGCGGGTCGTTACATTTCGAAGTTTAGATATTAAATAATTTAACATAACTCAATTTGACAAATTTCATTTATATTTTCAAAAATTTCAATCTTAAATTTATTTAAATAGGAAAATATTCACTTAATTGTATCTTATAACAATTAAATAAACTCAAATTACAAATTTAAATAAAATCAAAATTTAAATATCTAAGTTCAATTACATATAATTCTAAAATATTCACTTAATCGCTTTTATAAACATTTAAATAAAAACTCAGTTTACACATTTAAATCAAATTTAAATATTCAATTTCAATTTATTTAAATTCGAAAATATTCATTTGATCATCTTTAATAAAAATCCCATTATCAAATTATAAAAATCATAACTTTGAAATCTCACAATCGACAAGTTCAAATCAATCCTTATTTAAGTTTAATTATTAACCGATTTAAATTTCAAGTCAGCTTTAGTTTTATCTTTCCAACCTCTATTTATTAAAGTCATCACCAAAATATAATTTTAAAATATTAATATAGTTTTAAATAAATACTTAAACATATTATATATATTAAATTAAATTTTCTTAAATTAACTCTTATTATTAAATATATTTTATATTAAATCTTATTTATATATTAATAAAATGATAAGTAAAATCTGAAAATTTATATTTTCAAAACTAACTTATAAATTTAAATTTTCTAGATATATAATTTAAAAAATATAAATTTTAAACACATATAATAATAAAATAAAATCATATATTATATTTTTACAAATCAATATTTAATAAAACCCATATATTTTCTTTCAAAACTTTGGAAATTGTTTTTCAAAAATAGACCAATAGTGTTCGTATAAAATTTCTATTATATGGTCAAGTGATGCAGATATTTATCATTTCAATACGCAATAATTTAATATTTATGGGTACATACCATTCAACCCGCAATCCCAAAATTCAAATTCGATAAAATGTCTAGGTTTATCATTTCAACCCATAAAAAATTTCTCCAATATATAACATTGTTCGTTTATGTATCATTTACACCCATAGGGAATTCCTAAACTAACAAAGAACTTGCAGAGTGAGAACAACAAAAAAATATTATAAAATGACATAACATATCAATGACAAATATGATCATAATTAATAGTATATATACAACAGGTTATGGTGTCATATGTCAATTAACAAATGTAGATAATAACATATCATAGTTAATCATTAAATTTCTAACCAATTCAAAATTTGAAAACATATTTCAATTGTCATTTCAAATGAATATAAATTTACTAAATATAAGAATGTTAATCGTGAGTGATCGCTCACCTTTCAAGGCTAGAGAAAAACAACGATAGCAAAAATGATGCAAATTGACACGAACTAGTGCACTTGGACACGTGCACACAACATGAAACAGCGATAAAGCGAACAAAGAAGTCCGCGACAATTCGACAAAGAGAAAGTGACAAACTTGAATTAGACAAAAACAATATATATATATATATATATATATATATATATATATATATATATATATGTTTTTTCTCTCTCAAAATCAATATTCAATTTAAAAACATATATTCAAAAATAAAAATCTTTGTATTATATTTTTAAAACAATATTAAATTTAAATTTATGATATGTTATATAAATCAATATTTAAACATGTATAATGCATATGGGATTTTATAAATATTAAGCTGTTAAATATAAAACAAATAAAAAAAAAGAATCATAATTGGTTAAATACATTTAAACTGTTAAATAAGTAAAAAAATTCAAAGAATCATAACATATAAAACAAAGATAAAATCAATATCTTCAATATATATATATATGTGTGTATATATAGGAATAGAGGGTTGGTAGGTCTGGGTGTGACTTGCGGCAGTTCGTTCGAGCTCAGGCGGGGGGAGGTGAGAATAGGATGGTTGCTATGCGATGGAGAAGGAAGACAGAGTGGGACAATGGCTAGGTTAAAGGCTATGGAGGTAAGTGTATGGGATGTGTTTGGGTTTGTGTAGGGTGGTGGATAGTTCTCGGTGGTTTTCACATGGCAAGGTTGAGCTCAGGGTCACTGTGGAGCATGGTAGTTGATGGTGGCTGCTTGTCACGGTGAAGGCTCGGTGGAAATTGGGGTTGGAGGATAGGTAACTTTAGCATAGTAGGAAAATGGTGGTGAATGGGCGGCTTTGGAGTGGTGGAAGCGACTGTCGTGGCTGGCGGGGTTGTTATGCTACAGTTGTGGTGGAGCGGAGGTAGAGAGGGCGGTGGAGGAGGGAGAATTGGTGAGTGATGGACGTGGGTCTGATCCTCTAGTGTTCGATGGCTACTCTGGAAGGTTGGGTTCAGGAGGATGGCGTGGTGATGGGCTGATGGTTGGATCATAGGGTAGTCGGCGGTAAGGCTATAAGAGGAGAGTAGTTTTTTTTTCATAATTCATATGCAAGACTTAACTTCTTCTTTATAGAGGAGGAGGACAGTGGAGATAGGCGGAGCGTTTGGGTTGAGGGAGGGAGAAATATGGTGGAGGAATGGCATGGGTGATGGTGGTTTCTTGAAGTTAAACACTGTTAGGTCGGAGAAGAAATGCGGAGGAGAGAAGGGTGTGAATTTTGAAATGGTCGAGCAAAAGTAAGATGGAGAATAAAAAGTTTCTGAAATATAATGCATCCATATGTTAAATTTTTATGAGTGAATGGCAGAACCAATAGAAAGGTAGAAAACGAATCATCATGCTATAAATAGAAATAGGGAAGGGTTACAGCCACAACAATGAATTCTGGAAAGTACTAAGGGATGGCATCCATTTATTTTTTCACGGTTGGAAAAAGGAATGCAAATGAATATACTACGGAGTTCAACACAAGGAGATGAACAGAATGATACATAGATATGAGTGACAAGATCCATCTATCAAAACTCGAATTTCACTGCCAAAACTACTGCTAAAACGTTGAAAATAAAATAAATGGAGCTAGAGTAGTCAAACTTGGGCGAAACAAAATATGACATCTCACTTAGAAAATGATTTACGTTTTGAGTTTTTAAAAATATTCGAATTTCAAAAATATTTTATTCCCATCAATAGAACTTATTTTAAATTTCAAAACCGCAATTTCACAACAAAAAAACTTAAATATTTTCTAACGAAAATTTGACATTTGCTACATTTAAATAGACATATTACAAATATCAAAGTTTCTTTTCAATAATTTAATATTTAATTTTCATAAAATTTAGTTAATTACATTATAAAAATCGTTATAATTTACGGGTCGTTGCACTCTCCCCCACCCAAAACTTTTCGTCCTCGAAAAGGAAAGAGATAGGAGAATAGAAGCAACAGAAAGGAAAGATAAATTAAAAATACATAGTACCAGATATAACAATTAATTTAAAACCATATAAATTTCATTTATTTTATTTCATTCACATAGTATATTTCCTTTAATGTCAATATCACTTAAATAAACCTTCAACAAGTTATTTAAGTTTAATATTAGCATTCCATATTTATTCGCTTAACATATCTTGCAACATATATTAAATTTATTAACATATATTATAACCACTTAAATTTTATTTTAAAAAAATTTCCTTAGCAAAATTTTATTTTTGGACAACTTATTACCTACCTTTATATTGTATAATTTAATTACATATTATCATTAATATTTTAACCTTTTGAATATTTCAGGTAAATATATATGTTTTAGAATGCAATTGAGTATCATACAAATAAATTTTATGCTAGTTCAACTATTTCAATCCATTGCTCAATTTAGACAGTTTATTTATTCAAAAAAAATTCATTTCAACAATTGAAAATCATCACTTAACATAAAACTTGAATTAAATTTTCGGTTCCACTTCATACCATTTTGAAATAAATGTACATATATATTTTGTACACCAAATCATTCTCAAGGAATTCAAATCAAATCCATTTTTCCAAACAAAAGTGTAGCAAAGCTACTAAGTGGTCTCCCCACTCTAAGACTTAGAAATGAATGTCGATGATGCTGCAGTCATCATTGAAATTATTTTCCAGCGAAAAAAGTGGAGAGTACCGACTTACTTTTTTTAAAACTTTTTGAAAACAATTTCCTTTCAAAAATAATTTCAAATAATATATTTTTCTCAAAACTTTGAACACCAATTTTTGAAAAGCACCATAAATTTAATTCTCAAATCCTTAATTTAAATTCATTTCATTTGCAAATCAGATTTATAAACCATGTTTATAAAATTTTATCTCCTTATAACATACAACAATAGTCAATGGTTTAGGAATGTTGGCCAAACAATAAATGATAATTTAGTATTATCATTTCTGACAACCAATTCATTTTACTATCTAATTTAAATTATACCTTTTATATAAAATATAAACATACATAAAATTATTTCATTTTCCAATTTCAAAAACAGTAGTGTCAGTTTGCTCTGTTCAAATGTTTTGGAATTCCTATCGATGGCGTTGGCCAGACGAATCGATCAAAACTCAAAATTCAAACTTAACAACTCAAGCAACAATATAAATTATTTATATATTAATTATAAATATGTTCTCTCATAGGATGATGGATGGTTTTTAAAATAAGGATAGAGATTCAACTATAGTGGGACCTTAATTAAAAAGAATTCTAACAAAGAAGATAGGCTCGGAAAGAAGATAAGATAATTAAATTAAAAGAGGAAAGATAGATAGACTTATATTAATCACGACGACCTTAATCGGGTCAACTGAGACTCGGAAAAGATGAGAATATCATCAAAGAAAATGGGGGCAAACTTGTTGAGAACATCGTGGAAAACGCGATACAAGAGATCAACGAAGAAGGCAGGAGTATTGGTTTATCAAAAGGGCATAGATAACCATTCATCCAAGAGGAAGGACAACAGGTCGAGCTCGTGGAATGAGATCAATGCAGAATTCAATTTCCCACTTAGGAAGTAGGGAAGTGACTTCACCAAAACATCAGGATAATCCCTGACTATCGAGGAAAGTAAAGATCACCATATTGTAAATCAAGCGAGAAGATAAGCTGCCTGCATATCCTCAGGCATTTGACAAACGATCACAAGGGAATTACCTTGGTCATCTACAAAAAAGATGGTTCAGGCTTTGCAAGAAATAATAGCATCAAAACCGAGGATATAAAAATCTTCGACGAATCGACGCTTGTTGTAAAGGAGTTTCAACCCTTTACAAATCGTACTAAGATTGGCGGGACCACCAATGGGATTTGTCACACATAAGTATGAAGTTACCAACTGAGGTTGAAGCTATGGGATGCACCATTGAAAAAGAACATAAACGGTAAAAGACAAGAATGGATTTCAGGATCAAAGGTAAAGTTCCAAAATTCAAAGGAAATAGAAATCTAAGAGAATTTTAACAAAAAATTTCAAGCTCGAACGAATATGATTCTATAATCGGTTCCACTCATTCTAGGGCATTACTACACTATCTCTAATGACTATTTACTCCATGTGCTAAGTTTGCCTAGATCAGAGCTCTGATACCAACTGTAACGAGCTGTTATTTCGGACCGTTCAAATCGACAATAATCCACACATGTCAGACTTGAATTGCTCAAAATAACATATTGTTAATTATATTTGGAAAAACGCAACTTATACAGTAAATAAATCAATCATAGAATCATAGGCACAGAGTAATACAATAATAAGCGGTGGAATAGATAAATAGTAGTTCATGAAGCTACCATAATAAACAACAAAGTCTTAAACAAAATACGACGGATATCCAATACATAGAAGTGTCAATACAAAAGAAAATGTCAGGTCTTCACAAAACAACTGGAATAACAGGAATAACTGATGCTGAATAGATAGAGATGAATCTTCAAGCAAAGCTCCAAGCTCCATAGGTGGGTCTCAAATGATGTGACACTCAGCCTAACCCGAGCATAAAGCAAAAAACACAAAACACTCGAGTCGGGATTAACATTTTTGGCATTCCCAGTAAATAACTCAAGTGAAATGTCCAAATAAAATGCAATATAACTTAGAGGATGTTTGGAATTCCCATCCTCTAAGGATCCATTAAACTATCTACACACATAGTACAATAAGCTACATAGATAATGTCTACAGTAAAGTAAAAAATTAAGTAGCATTAAGGTGTTACCCATATTCCCCGCAACACATTTCATATATATTCATGCAGTCTATACAGATACTGTAAGCTCCACCAAACCGATGGTTTACTCAGTGAGCACTCTATAGGTACGATACAAAACTAACTCATAGAGTGCGCGATAAGGCATGAGACAAGGCACGCGAGGCAATGCCCAAGGCAGGATACTACGATTTTGCACTCCTGGACTAGTGGTAATGCATAGCAGCTACCACCGCCCACCTCGAGACACACTCCCAAATCAAAGGTGCACCCAATCAAATCACAAAGTAATAGAATGGTATTCAAGAAGCATGCTCGATCGAAGGTGCGATCTCACTTGGCCCGGTGTAGCTCTTGTTTTAGCCACATCAAGCTGACTCACGGGAGTCAAGAATATGTTATACCTTATATAGAATTATCGCCAAACCATCCTAATTCTGGATTCTCCACCTTGCGCACAGTTATTAAAGTGGTTTTCGGCATTGGCAGAGAATGACAATATCTGATCCCAGTCTCTTTAACAACCAAACACTTCTTTCACACCGTGGTCATTTTATAAAACCATTTCAAATAGTTCATACTTCATATCAAAATATCATACTCATGTAGAAATCATATCACTTTTGAAATTATATTTACTTTTGAAATCATTATTCACTTTCAAATCATAACCACAAATTAGTTTAAACCACCATATCAAAACATTCACCTTTATATCCATTAAATCCAAATCATAACAGTTCCAACTTAAAAGTTTGAATATTGGAAGTAGTTTATTTATTAAAATAGTTATAATTAAAAATAGTTTAAATATTTAAAAATAGTTTACATATTAAAAATAGTTTACATATGAAAAATAGTTTATACATTAAAATTAGTTCATATGTTAAAAATAGTTTATATTTTGAAAATAGTTCAAAATTAGAATTATTTCTTTCAATTTCAAAAATCAATTCAAATCAACTTTAGTTTCAAAATTCAATTTAAATCAATCTCGGTTCAACAATTTCAAATCCTCATTTAAATTTATATCAATTTCAAGTCCAGGTTTGAGCTACAAATTTAAGTCACTCCTAATTCAATAGGTTTCGAAGTTTAGATATTCAAACAATTTACAATAACTCGATTTCATAAATTCCATTTACATTTTCAAAAAATCAATCTTTTAAATTGGAAAATATTCACTTAATCATTTCTTATAATGATTAAATAAATCTTAAATTACAAATTTAAATAAAATCAATATTTAAATATCTAAATTCAATTATATTTAATTCTAAAATATTCACCTAATCACTGTTATAAACATTTAAATAAAATCCCAATTTACACATTTAAATCAAATTTAAATGTTCAATTTCAATTCATTTAAATTCAAAAATATTCATTTAGTCATCTTTAATCAAAATCCTGTTATCAAATTATAAAAACATATCCATGAAATCTCACAATCAACAAGTTCAAATCAATCCTGATTTAAATTCAATTATTAACTGATTTAAATTTCAAATCAACTTTAATTTTTATCTTTCCAACCTCTATTTATTAAAGTTATCACCAAAATCTATTTTTAAAATTTTAATATAGCTTTCAATAAATACTTAAACATATTATATATATATATATAATTAAATTTACTTAAATTAACTCTTATTATTAAATATATTTTATATATTAAAAATAATAAAATTATAAATAAAATATTAAATTTTATATTTTTGAAACTAACTTATAAATTTAAATTTTCCAAATATATAATTTTAAAAATCTAAATTTTAGACGTATATAAAAATAAAATCTTATATTATATTTTTAAAAATCAATATTTAATAAATCCTGTCTATTTTCTTTCAAAAGTTTGGAAATCATTTTTCAAAAATAGACCAATGGTGCACGTATAATTTTTTTTATCCTATGGTTAGTTGAGATGGATATTTATCATTTCAATCCGCAATAATTTAATATTTATAGGTATATATCATTTCAATCAGCAACCCCAAAATTAAAATTCAATAAAATCGTTTGGGTTTATCATTTCAACCCATAACGATTTTTCCTAATCTATAATATCATTCGGGCATGTATCATTTCAACCCATATGGAATTCCTAAACTAACAGGGGAACCTGCAGAGTGAGAGTAATAAAATAATAATATAAAATGACATAACATATCAATGGAAAATATGATCATAATTAACAATATATATATAACAGGTTATAGTGTCATATGTCAATTAACAAATGCAGATAATAACATATCATACTTAACAATCAAATTTCTAGCCAATTCAAAATTTAACAACATATATCAATCGTCATTTTCGGTGAACATAAATTTACTAAATATAAGAATGCTAATCGTGAATGATCGCTCACCTTTTGAGGCCGGAGAAAAAAAATGATAGCTAAGAATGATGCAAATTAACAAGGACTGGTGCATACAGACACGTGCACACAACACGAAACAGCGACAAAGCGAACAAAGAAGCTTGTGACAATTCGACAGAGAGAAAGTGACAAACTTGAATTAGATAGAAACAAAATATATATACGTATATCTTTTTTCTCCCAAAAATCAATATTCAATTAAAAAATACATATTTAGAAATAAAAATATTTGTATTATATTTTTAAAACATATTAAATTTAAATTTATGATATGTTATATAAAATTAATATTTAAAGATATATAACGCATATAGGATTTTTGAAATATAAAACTATTAAATATAAAAAAATAAAACAAAGAATCATAATAGGTTAAATACACTTAAATTGTTAAACAAGTAAAAAAAATTTCAAAGAATCGTAACATATAAAAAAAGATAAAATCGGTATCTTCAAAATCAATATATATATATAGGAATGGAGGGATGGTGGGTTTGGGTGTGACTTGCGGAAGTTCGGTCGAACTCAAGCGGAGGGAGGTGGGAATGGGGTGGCTGCTATGCGATGGAAAAGGAAGATAAAGCGCGGCAGTGGCTTGGTTAAAGGCTAGAGAGTTGTGTGTACAAACTGTGTTCGAATTTGCGTAGGTTGGTGATGAGTTCTCAATGGCTTTCGCGTGGTAAGGTTGAGCTCGGGTTCACTACGGAGCAAGGCAGTTGATGGTGGCTGCGAGTCAGGTGAAGGATCGGTGGAAATTGGGGATGGAGGATAGGGAACTTCGGCACAGTGGGAAAATGGTGGTGACTGGGCGGCTCTGGAGTGATGGAAGCAGATGTAATGGCTGGCGGGGTTGCTATGCTATGGTTGTAGTGGAGTGGAAGTACAGAGGGCAGTGGAGGAGGGAGAATGGGCAAGTGGCGGACATGGGTCTGCTCCTCTAGTGTTCGGTGCTATTGTAGAAGGTTGGGTTCAGGAGGATGGTGATGTGCTGATGGTCGGAGCATAGGGAAGTCGACAGCAATGCTGTAGGAGGTAAGAAGTTTTTTCTTTAGAATTTGAATGCAAGACTTACGCATTGTTTGGCGACAAAATGAATTTTGAGTTTCGAGTTTCTAAATTGTAATAAAAGAGTGGTGTAAGATGAGGGAAGGAAGAAGGGGATTGAGGGGGGATTTTTCCATATCCTCAAAAAGTGGAAAAGAAGAACAGTTTGTTTTCAAAAACTCACTCTTCGTCCTCCTCTTCCCCTTTCCCTCATCTCCATGCTACACTCTTCTTCCGTGCATCTGAAGTATGAACTGAAAATGGAAAACACAAAATTCATTTTGAAACCAAACGGCCCCTTAATATTTTTATATAGAGGAGGAGGACAGTGGTGATAGGTGGAGTGTTTGGGTTAAGAGAGGGAGATATATGGCGGAGGAATGGCGTGAGTGATGGTGGTTGCTTGGAGTTAAAACTGTCAGGTCAGAAAAGAAACGTGGAGGAGAGAAGGATGCGGATTTTGAAAATGGTTGAGCAAAAGTAAGATGGAGACTAAACAGTTTCTAAAATATAAATGCATCGATATTTTTTTATGAATGAATGGCGGAACGAATAGAAAGGTAGAAAATGAACCAACATGCTACAAATAGAAATTGGGAAGGGTCACAGCCACAACATTGAATTATGGAAAATATTAAAGGCTAGCGCCAATTTGTTTTCTCACGGTTGGACAAAGGAATGGACATTCAAAAACAAGTACCAATATGGCTAACCGTTTCATGGATTTCACCGCGTACCAACACCGAAACATACAAATGAATATACTACATAGATCAACACGACGTGACCAACGGAATGGTACATAGATATAAGTGACACGACCTGTCTATTAAAACTCGAATTTCGCTGCCAAAACTGTGCTAAAATTCCGAAAATAAATTAAACGGAGCTAGAGCCATCGAAATTTGGCGAAAGGAAATATGACATCTCACTCAGAAAATGATTTACATTTTTATTATATAAATATATTCAGATTTCAAAAATATTACATTTCCATTTAAAATTGAAATTTCATAACAAAACAAACTTAAATATTTTCTGATGAAAATCTGACATTTGCTACGTTTAAATAGACGTATTACAAATATCAAATTTTCATTTCAAAATTTTAATATTTGATTTTCACAAAATTTAGTTAATTACATTATAAAATCATTAAATTTACTGGTCGTTACATTGACAAACCTCTCTCTTACTCCACAGTGATTTATCATCTCAAAAAGATGCAGAGGATTAAAGGAGCAGCTTCAGTTAAGTCTGATGGTTTTTTGTTTATTTTTAAACTTTCTTCTATGGAGGATACACAGAGGATGGCTGAAGCAGACCCAATCATTATGGGAAACAAGCTCTTCACAATCAAGCCTTAGGATGCCATAGTTCGGAATAGTTGTGGTACCATAAGATCTATCCCAGTGTGGATAAAACTGAACATCCATCTCTATGCTTGGTCACACTATGGAATCAACTGGCTTGCTTCAAGGGTTAGAAAGTTTTATGTATGGATGAATCAATAGAAAAGCTTTATGGGATTTCCTTTTCCAAATGTATGGTTGATGGTAAACCTGATCAGAAATTGTTGGATCGCTTTCCGCTGAAGTTGCTTGATGGACATGATCAAATTGTGCAAGTAATTTATATTTGGAAACCAAAAATATGTATCAGATGTAAAGAATTTGGGCATATAGATTTTTCTTGCCTTCAGGCAAACAACAAGGATAATGAAGAAATTAGTCATGAAACTGGCATTACAGAACAAAAGGAGGTACAAATATGGAAAATGAAGCAATGAGCAAGGCAGTCAGGAGAAGCAACCATGGAATAGGGTAACTCACAATAAGAATAATGCCAAAGACAATAAATTGCAAAAGAAGAAGTCATCTGCAGTTTAAGAAAATGTAGATGATGAAATCATAGTAAAGGGTGAAATAGTTGTTAGGAAAGATGTTATTGGGCATAATAAATGTACTGATGAAGTTACAAGTTAGTATCTTACTAAAAGCTCGGTGCACATCTCAAATAGCTTTACTGTTCTTCAAAATGAGGAAGGTGAGGAAGATTGTGATGAGGAAGAAATTGCAGAGGATAATGTCTTGGAGGATCGTGAAATTCAAATCCCTGATCTGTTTCAAGTAGGTAGAACACTGAAGAGAACGTGAAGAAGCTGTATACAAAGGAAATAATAGAATATGACAATCAATGCCAAAAGAGTGCATGTGCACACTGAAATTGGAAATGAAATAATAAATGAAAGTGTGTTTGCTCTTCCTGACAATGGGGATCAGCAACCAAATAAAAACACACTTAATTCTGGAGGAATAAATGATGAACGCAATGTAGAAGCAGAAACTTCCATTTGTGAGTTACTTGAAACACAACTAAAACATGTTGTGTTATCCATGCACGCACAATCTATCCCACCAACTTCATTATCTTCTGCTATTTCAACTCCAACTTCTCCTATCGCTTCTTCTTTAAATATTCACTTTGAACCTTCTCCACAAACTGTTTCTCCCTCCTGTCCTTATGTTAACAATTCACACCTGCTTGGATGGGTGTCTACTCCATTGTTAAGCAATGCCTCTGTCCTCCCTCCCTTTGCTGAATGTCAACTGGACAAGAATGTTAATGCTACAAGAAATAAAAAGAAATTTCCTACATTATCAACTCTTAGCAAATCAACTGTCAATACAAATTATATTCTCCTACAACCAGAAGCAAGAAACACCATACGCTTCTAACTTTATAGTTTACATGATGATTCCAAACCTTGGGGTATGGAACATTCGAGGATCCCACAGTCATTTAAAAGTGGACTAGGTTAAAAATATCATCAATCTTTATGATCTAAAGCTTGTTTCCATTATTGAAACAAAACTCAGTCTGTCTTTAACAATCCATGCTGGTATTCATATTAACTCTACATTGTCTCTTAATCATAACCTTCTCGATGATGAATATGGTAGAATTCTTGTTCTTCATGATCCTACCTTTTTCTCCTTATCAACTATCATTTCTTCTAGATAGTTTATTCACTTTCATGTGAAAAGATCCCATCCAATCTGCTCTTTCTTTCTTACTATAACTTATGTAGATAAGTCATATGACTTAAGGCAAACTCTTCCAAACTCCCTTCCCCACATAAGGCAGGAAACCCACCTATGGCTAATCATAGGTGATTTCAACTGTTGTCTTAACTTAGATGACATGGTGGCCTACCCCTTCTACCTAGGAATATCCATCCTCTTAACATTACGACTTATGATTCTAGCCTCATCAAAATTAGCACTTCTAGTGCAAACTTCACATAGAAAAACAGAAGTAGAAGTGGAGTTAGATCCTTCTCCGCTATTGATTATGCTTTCTAGAACTATTGCACCTTTTTTCTCTAGCCAACTCTATCTGTTTATATCTCTCATCCAATCATGTCTAACCACTCCCCTCTTATTTTTCTAATGGATGTCGTAAAGTTAAAGAGAAAAGAATTTTTAAATTTTATGATGCGTGGATTGAATCTCCTAACTATAAATCAATTTTGAGATCATCTTGGTCTATTAGATGTTATGGTAACCCTATGTATAAATTTTACAGGAAGCTAAAAAGTGTGAAGGCAGTGCTAAGATCATAGGCAAATGGAAAATTTGGTGATGGCTCCAAACAGTCTACCCAAATTATGGAGCAGCTCAAGGTTGCCCAGGACAAAATGATGAACAACCCGAAGGATACTGAAGCGGCTGTTGAGGAAGGAAGGTTGCTTTTCTCTCTTAACCAAGCTCTTGACGTTGAAAGTAACATGAAAAAGTAGCAGTTAAACAATAAATGGCTTCAAAAGGGAGACAGAAACACTGCTTTTTTTTCATGCTTCAATCAAAATCAAGCAAGCAAGAGAACACATGCACACCATTTCTGGTGAGGATGGTTGTCATTATTCTTCTCCTGATAAGGTGGCTGGTGCCTTTTTAAGCTATTTCACTGACCTTCTAAGTAACACAATAAACTTCAATCCTGATTTAGCATTATCAATGATATCTCTCTTCCAAGACTCAACTCTGAGCAGATTACCATACTAACCGCAAAGGTAACCGATGAAGAAATAAAACTAACTTTGTTTTCTACGAATAAGAAGCCTAGTAGGGGACCTGATGGTTTCAACGTCCTATTCTTCATTAATAGCAAGGATATGATTCGAAATGACTTTTGTAAAGCTATACATAACTTTTTTGATAAGTGCAAACTGCTCGGTGAAGTTAATTCAACAAATCTTGTTCTTGTCCCAAAATCCTCTCAAGCTACTTTTGTATGCTCCTTCAGACCTATCTCATGTTGCAATGTTGTTTATAAGTGTACATTAAAGATTCTTGCTTCCAGACTTGTTTTTGTGCTACCTAACCAAATCTCCCATAATCAAGTTGCTTTTTTTTCCTAAGAGGAATATTTTGGACAATGTTCTTCTATCACAGGAACTGTTATATGGTTATGGTAGAGAAAATGCTACCCCAGCTGCGATGATGAAACTGGACTTAAGGAAGGCATATTATTCTATACACTGGTCTACTATAGCTCGAATTATGGCTCTCATGAAATTCCCTAAACCTTTTATTAGTTGGGTATATGAATGTATATCAACTCCTAGTTTCTCCCAAAAATTAAATGGTAGATCTGTTGGTTATTTTAAAAGCAAGCAGGGTATACACCAAGGTGATCCTATTTCTTCCTACATTTTTATCCTATTTATGGAAGTTTTCGCCAGACTCATCTTGAATAAGTACAACAATAATAATCTCATTGAGTACCACCTCAGATGTAGGGATTTGCAAGTCTCCACTCTTATGTTTGTTGATGATATAATGAACTTTACTAAACCTCATCTTCCCTCTATTGAATGCATATTGTCCATTTTGAATTCCTTCTATAGAATGACAAGTCTAAATCTAAACCAAAACAAATCTAGCATTATCTTCTCTGGAGTCCCTTCACCACAATCTGTGATCTTGCTCAATCCACTGGTCTGCAAATGATGGGTAATGATAAGTCTTATTTATGTTTCCCTCTCACTTTGTCCTGGATCACGCTGCATAATTATCTTCCCCATTATAACAAAATCACGTCTTCCATGAACAGCTGGGCGAATAAAATCTTATCTCAAGCTAGTCGCCTGATACTAATTAAGTCTGTCAGCTTCTCTATGATGGTTTACTGGTCTAGAGCTTTCATCCTGCTTAATAAGCTTCTGAGGATGATAAGACGTGCTATGTTGAGGTTCTTTTGGAGTGGTAGTATTCATTCTAAGAAGCCTCTTTCATGTTCCTTTAATATTTTTGAAATGCCAAAGTGTAAAGTTGGGTTAGGAGTGAAGAATATTCTCCACTGGAATGTAGCTGCATTCAGTACCCATTTTGACTCTATACTATCAAGGAGGGAGAGCTTGGGTGAAATGGACTTGGGCCAATAATATTGGAAGGAAGAGTTTATGGTGTTTGGGTGTGCCGTAGTCTTGTAGCTGGACATGGAAAAATTATTTGGCTTAAGATCCATGTTCCTTCCTTTAATCATGATGAAGTTATCACTAACATCCATTATGAAATTCTGGGATGAGCCGTGGGGAGAGAGAGGTTTGATTCTGTCAAAACACTTGACATATACGCACTTCTTTTAATCTGGCATAAGTAAGGATGCTACGACAAGTGACTATATAGTGGATAGCCATCTTTGGCTAACCTACTCTTCAAATAAGATCATTAAAGCTGCTTGGGGTCATCTTTAAGCTAACTCTTATCCCGTAGTGGAAAATGACCAGGCTGATTGGAATGAAAAGCCACACTTTATTTCTCATGTTTACAATGAGTTAACCAAGGTCAATACATTGCCAATTTGTAGGTGGATGAAAATTATATGGAATACTACTACATCCCCGAAGGATAAACTTATGATGTGAAAGGTGCTTAATCAGGCTTTGCTAACTAAAGATGCTATGGGTATGTATGGGCTTAATCATGGCATATTATGTTGTTTCTGTGGAGTTCATAATGAAAGCTGCAACCATATATTCTTTTATTGTGTTGTGATTCTCCCTTTATGGAAAAGGTTGATGATTAAAGCTGGAAGTAACATTTTGTCTAGTGTTTTTGAAATTTATTGGAATCTGATATATCATTCGACAAGATGGAGAACTTGTGAATTGAAACTAATTGAGCTTTGCTTGAAGAAACACTTAACTTTGATATGGAAGGAAATGAATCTTATTTGTTTTGAGAATAAAAGAGAGGAATTGATATGCTATGGCATGCTCTAAAATATGAAGTGTTTTTAGTATGAGGAGGATGGTTGTAATCTCTGATGCCACTACTTCTGTTTGGAGATTGTTTATTTCCTTTTTGGTTTTTTCTTTGTCTCCCTTTTTTTCTTGTTGCTTGTGTGTTTGTGGTTCTTATTGATTGTTTTTCTTGTATTCTTAACTTTGAAGTGTGTTTTGAGCTAATCTATTTTATTGTTTTGGCTACAATATAATCAAGTTGTATTATTTTTCGAACATTTTGGAAAAATTATTATATTACAAATTTTATGATATTTGTATATCTTATTTTAAATTTAAATTTAAAAATTTAAATCTTACACTTTAAAATTTTCAAACAATTTTAAACTTTAGTCCAAGGCTCAACTCAAATTAGGTTGCTTCTATTAGGGGGAACCTTTTGGGCTCACTTCACCTTTCAAGCTAGGCCAGTAACCAGGTAGGACAGAGTACTTGGTTACCCAATTCCAATCCCAAACATTACCTTTCCAAACACCGTACTATGTGGACTGCTAGCTTAATTAGTTAACTTTAGCATAACTAATTTAGACCGCATAGATTATTGGGCTCTGATACCATTGTTGCAACTGGGCCAACCTGCAGCATAAGTTACGGCTGAATTTAAAAAAAAAAAATCTCTTATTGGATCTTTAAAAGGCCGATGAAGTTTAATTTATTCGGAACATTTCTAAATTTCATTTAAATAAAAAAAATTATTTGATTTAAATTTATAGATTATATATAGTTTATTTCATTTATGTTATGATATATTTATATATATGTATCACACACACATACATATATGTGTGTGTGTGTTTGTGTGTGTGTGCGCATGTGTAAAATATCAACCTGTACAAGGTATAAAATGCACGTATATATATGTTAGGATTCACATCACAACGGACACAATAGCTTATCTAATATGCAAATATATATATATATATATATATATATATATATATATATATATATTGTCCAAATGTATTTATGTACAAATACACTTTTAGTTGTATGTATATTTTTAAATATATACACACACACACAAAGAGGCACATATATATTATAGTTTTGTTTAACTAATTTTATATAAATATATAAATGCATATATACATATATTTTTAAATATATATAATTATATGTACAAAATATTAATTTAAAGTATACATATTATCCAATAAATTCATATAAATACAAAGAAATAATTTACAAAGGTTTTAACATAATTTATTAAATGTAAGCAGTACATATATATACGAGACATTGAAAATTAATTTTTTTAATATAAATATATATATGTATGTATATGTATAATAAAATAATGTTTATACATATATATAATTCTTAAAATATTTTGATAAATATAATTTACTACGTCTTGCGCACTGCTCCGTAAATATATATAATTCTAAAAAATTAATATATAGTTTACTTAAATGTCCATGCGAAAAATATTAATTAAAAATTAATTCAAATTTTTATCTTGAATTGTAAATATTTAGAAACCTAATTGATATTTTATGATTTAATAATTTTTCTTGGTTAGATAATTTTAAAATGATATTTTATTTCTAACTTGAATCGAAAAGTTAATTTAGAAATAAAAAATGTTTTATTAATTTTAATCAAGAGATTCTTTGCTACTTTTATTATTTTATAAAATATAAAATATAATTTTCATAACAAATTTGAATTAATATGATTCATTTATGTAATAAGTTGATTTAAATAATACTGAATAATAATAAAATATTAAAAAAAAAAATTCACAGTTGAAAATTATTACTGCTTTAGTTCTTCATGTATAAAATTATAGAACTATTTTTATTAAAGTATGATGTTATATTTAATTATAAACTATATGTCAATTAGATAATATACATATTAATTTAACAAAATGTAAAAATTAATATTTTATGCTGAATGGTACTTATCTGATGTATATTTGATTAAAAAATTTAATATATATAAATACTTATAACCAAACAACCTTTTCATAATATTACTTGCATATCAAAACTGTCACCTAACTAACTATATAATATACATATATAATAAAATATTGCAATTATGTATCAATAATTGTATTTTGATTAAAACCATGTCTTAATTCCAAAGCCTTGAAGTTTACCTTGACAATATGATTTCTACCTCTTGAAACTATTTCCAATTCAATAAAAAGCTAGTCTTTGAACCGTTGACCACCAACTATCCGGTAACGATCGAATTTGACTTGATTTGAGCATGATGAGATGAAGGGACTAGAGATGATTTTTGGCCAGCAACGAATAGAAGAGATGGCACCAAAAGATCATAATCAAATTAGGTTAAATATTTTTATATAGTGGATAGAAAGAAGAAAGGTGTGGATCTCATCTTATACTACTTCTCCTTTAATTTGAGCCATCAAAAATCAAGCCCTTTCTAACCTAATTTTAGCCGCCCTCTACATATAGTTGCTACCGGAAATAACAAGCCCCATAATAGTCCTTAAACCCATTTATACCCAAGTAAAGTATTATGCAATTAAATCTAATTTAATCACTTATCAACATCGTATATCGATTGGTGAATATATATAACAGTCATAAATATATTTAATAATATTTGTTCATCAAATCATAGTCAAATTTTATAATTAAATTTCATAAGTTTTAATTAATTTAATTAATATATAATAATTATAAATTAATTTAAATCGTTTGGTCAAATGAGTATTCATCGTTTCGGTTATATGACTAGTCGGGTGTAAATTTGGTCGGTGATTAATATCGAATCATTTGAATATTAACGTTCACATGTCATTTAGTAGATAGTGTGAAATTTTGGCCAAATTTATTACTTACTTGATTTTATAAAATCCAACTTTACTTTATTAAGCATTATGTGGTTGTGACTTTTATTTACACCAATTCTCTTTGTCAAAACTATATCACTTTGGACTTATGAAATTTAGTAATGGTCAAAATTTCAATATCGTCCATATTCAACTCTATAGTCCAATCACAAATTCCTTGGTTCAATAATAACAATTGTTATTTACCGAACTACTTAGGCATTGATTTGTGCTTTTAGTTGACTTGAGTTGACCATGATACTAACCTCATATAACTAAGGAGATGAATCCTCTCTTGAATAATGCTTCACATTCAAAACTTCCACTTGACCCAATTATAGTCACTCAATGGATCTCATACAATGATTTGACATTAATCAAAGTTGATCATTCATAATAAAGATCAACAGCAATCTCAAGTCGCGAGAACCGTGAAAATCAGTCACAATAATATTTTTTGTTTGAGCTTAATCATATTCAGTAATAGAAAACTATCGGGTGAGTAGTTCCGTAATTATCCAATAACTACTAGTACGTAATCCCAAGGTGCCCCCCACGGTCATGAGTAGTGCACTGTTCAACATTTGGAGAGCGTTACGCACTCTAGTCTCAACGGATACATCAATATCCCATCTCGATGCATCTTGACTGGGAACAATTAAAATGACGTGTTTTATAATATTGTGATACAATACTCATGATTACAACTATTTTTATTAACTAATAAACACACCATTCTGTTACATATATTTTACTTAAGCTTTTAATTATTTATAACACATTATAAAAAAAATATAATAGAAAGAAAAACACCTTTGTTATGAACGAGAATTGATTATTGAGTTAATTAATTTACAATAAATTATAGAATTTCCCTAAGGAATACCCCCAACTCTATCATCATCTATAATAAAGTAAATGCAAATGAAAGGCCTTTATGGCAATGGGATATCGAAATACAATTATTTGATTATTAGCGACGTAAGGCCTTGGAAATCATTTGTCTGAATTCAACATTATATTTGATGGAAGGCCCGAGTAGCTACCAAATGTCAAGCATTCGACGTTATATTTGATAACATCGATGGAGTAAGGCTTGTGTAGCATCTAATTTTCCATTCATGAGAATTGGTAACGGTGATCTAATCGATCGAGGGCATCAAAACTTAACTTGGCGGCCGATGCAACTTAAAAACAAGAGTTGGTCAAAATGCAAAGTAAAAGAAAGACAAGTGTGAAAGAGTTAGTGGTATGGCCTAGGGGCAATTATATAATTTGTTGCATATATCTAATTCGATAACCAATCGTATTCGAAATAAAAGGCATTTTCTTTGTATTATATACTTGATATAATATGTTATATTAATAAATTATTTTAATTAAAAGTATATATGTATGCCCCACCTCGAGACCTGCAATAACAAAGGATATTATAGAGTAATATCGTCTGCTAGTATAGAGAATAGGGCTGGCTAAGAGTGACCATCCATGAATTTTATTTTAAGAGAGCATCGATACATCAATTAGTATGCTATATTTTTTTATCATATATGGAATCGACATGTGCAATCCAGGCTTAAAAACAAAACTACGGTGGCTAAAATAATAACCCAGAACAATATATAATGAATATAAATCGCAGAATCGCTGATTATAGAATATAACAGCGAAATATAAATAGATACAAGCTGATCAAATCGAATAGATACATAATATCAAACACTGTGGTCAAAACGATCCATGTAATACATTTGTACTACATCTCCTAAAACAAATATGTACACAAAAGAATCTAAGCCTAATAATAGTACAACACTATATGAATTTGTATACATATACAAGATGAAAATTAGATGTATGATAACTAGACAACTGGAGTGAAATCCTCTCTAGGGCTATTAAACCGAAGCACCTAAAATATCTCGGTCTGACCAAAGTATTATAATTATAATGGGTCGGTTTGACTTTAATAAATGGGTTAAGCAAGATAAACAATGGATATAATGATATAAATCTCAAATATGTACACAATGTTAGGAATTGGCTAATAATAAGAATGCTTCAATAAACTCCAAGCGTGTAATCACCAAATATCAAAACCCAAAATAGCTTCTAAAAGAAGAATCCCCAAAATCATTCAGTGATAACACAAAAAGCATTGAATCTACAAATCATAACAGAAATCTAGAAAATCATATAAAAGGGGAAAGACGTCAAAACTCCAAGATTTGTGAATAAATTCACCTACATGCATGTAACTCCAAGATAGAAGTATAAGTCTATAAACATCAAGATAGGTACGAGACTTAACATCAAGATAGGAAGTAAAATAAACATATAAGTCTATAAACATCAAGATAGGTTAGATACCTATAAACATAAAGATTGGAACTAGTCTTATAAACATCAAGATAGGAACAAGTCCTATAAATATCAAGATAGGGACAAGTTCTATAAACTTTGAAGGCGAGTCATAAACTCGTGATAATTGTTATATACCTCCGAATAGTAAATGAATAAATAACAACCATGTATCTCATACCATACAAGTTTATTTTAAACCCTCAATATATCGAACTCCACTCATGTGTATAAATAGCTCGATCGAACAAGTCCAGAAATTAATCGGAAAATAAACGTTGGCATTTCATACCGCTCGTTTTATTAATCCATTTAAATCGATTTCTCATTAGATCGATGTTGTGCAATTTTATGACATAATTTACTTTGAAATCCATCTCTAAAATACGTGTGTGTATATATGTTGGAAAGCCCTTGCTAAAATATATGTATAAATACAATTTTAGATCATTATTCCAAATCAACTTTTAAGCCATTATTATTATAAATAATTATTATATATATATTCCAAACGTCTTTTATAGAAAACATATATTTATGCTTAAAATGATTTGAGAAACCAGTTCGGAATGAAAATCATTCTTTTGAAAACTCTAGCTCAAAACGTGCGATGGAAGTTATGTGTTGTGTCATGGTCCTATAGAGCAATTCTATGGTACAATAAACTCCAAGATGAATTCATAAATTCTTAAATCAAAATCCGGAAATAGCATTGAAATTGGCATAGGTAAAAGCACAAAAATCAAGCAAATAGGTTCAAGCGATTGGATGGATGAATGAAGGAGAAAATGGGCGCAAACGGAGCCCAAAACGATGTGACCTAGGTCTCACCCCAAGTCATGACAGGTCCACCGATCATGGTGATCGATGAACCGGTTGGCAAGCCTGGGCTGAGTCTGAGGCGATGTCGACGATACTGCATTTACCGGTTTGTGGTATTTTCTTTGCCTATTTGATCCTATACTTCTACTATGTTGAAATAAACATCATGCAAGCATAAAAACATCTATATTTGGATGTGGATCAAGATCATATGAAGTGGTTTGCACAAAATAGATTTGAATAGCAAAAGTTATGAAAAACATAAGGATTTTGAGGTCAAATTTGAATTCAAAACATCAAACAACGACAAACATCCATTTATAGTCTAGAAGTATGAGATTTACTCACCTAATTATGCTTGATTTGATGATTAGAACCTAGAGTTACCTAGGATAGATCCTAGTGATAACAACCTAAGCTTAATTTCAGAATTTTCAAGAGAAAACAATTATAACCCTACGAAAAACTGAGATTAATACACGAATTAAACATACTAAAAGATGGAGGAGATTATCTTCTTTTTATTTCTATAATTATTAGCCAAAAGTCATTGAATTTGCTCTTGATTCGATGGAAATTGATGCTAGGGTTTAGGAATATGCAGGATTTTATTTTCAAATTTTGATATTAACTAAAATGAGAAAGTGGTGAAGTAAAATAAGGGTATGTGGATTAATATTCACAAACAGAGTCGGGACTTAAGATCAATTTCTTTCCTTGATTTAAGATGATAAGAGAATGGTTGATATGATTCCCAAGATAAAGTTTCAAAAGGAGTCATACCGATATTATATTCGAAACTATCAATAATGGAAAAATTCAATCAAGGTAGATACAATCTTTTTTGCTTCTACCCGAGTCAAAATACTAGCATTAGGTAGATTTATAAGATTTTATCTACATTCAAATCATTAAGAGTTCTCTATTCAATTTTTCGTATGAGATATAGTTTTCTTATTATTTATTTGAGATAAACTCAAATGATTATTTGAATTCTCAAAATTTCAAAAATCTTTAGTTTGTTTAAAGAATTTAAAATTATCGATTTCAACCTCAACTAATCAAATAATGGTTATAACCCAAAAGGGGTTTTTAGTTGTAGGTTTTCAAATAAGTTTTAAACTTAGTTTTCATATTTCAGTTTGCTACAAGTATTTTTTCTGTTTAAAAAACTTAATATTATTAATGTTCTAAGAGACTTTCTTAATTATTCATATTCAAGAGTTGCAGATTAATTCTAGGATTTTTCCTTGATATAACTTCTTGATTCATAATTTAATTTTAACATATCACAAAACCCATTTGCAGATTAAATTCTTTCAAACTCTAGAAAAATTAAGTCCAACCCAATCACAAGGATCGTGCATAACAATCCAGGAATGTACTTGTTAAGGATCTATCGCCCCAACAAACACTAAAAGAGAGTAAATTCTAAAGTGCTAAATACTATCAATCTTAGTAATCACAGAAATTTAACCAAAATGTCTCATACTGTATGGTGAAATTCAAGTATTTACTAAAAGCTAGTAAACATCATTCATTTTGGATATCATTGAAAAATCTAAATTATATTCTCTTAAGGATCTATCAGCCCCATGCCAAACACCAAAAGATAGTACAACCCTAAAGTGTTAACAAGAATTAAACCCAAGTATCCCATGCTACCCGGTGAATTCATGTATTCGCAAATGGGTTAGCAAATTCCACTCAAACATTATATCAAACGTGTTATACCATATTTGACAAAGTGTTACTTGAAAATATTTAAACCAATCAATCACACTAAGTCGATTATTATTCCCCATGTTATAGATTTAATGTTTTTAAAATATTTATTTCAAAAAGTTTCCTCCAAATCCTAAAAATCACACAAATTTTCCAAAATAGTATTTAAATAGCCAAAGGCTAAGTTTAATAAAATACAATAATAATTTATGGTTTGAAAGAAAATAACTTTATTTTTCCATATAAGAAATGGTTTCTCAAATACTTTATATATACTTAGTTTACTTTCAAACTCCTTATAGAACAGAAATTTTATTTTGTTTCAGCTAGGAAAGTTCAAATTATCTAACTCATTCTAATGCATTCATGTAATTTAATTACATTTTCAAAAGAGATTTTCACAATTAAGTCCCTTATAAGTCTATTACCATTACCTATTATGTAGTAAATAAACCAAAAGAATTCATTGATAAGATTTATCCTTTCAAATTGTTGATTTTATCCTTTCCCAAAAATTTAGATGGGTTTTATATTATTTCAATAATGTTTATATTATGTAAAACCCAACATATAAATATAGTCTTATCCTTACCCTTAGGATTTCCATTTACAATTTCTCATCTTTTGAAATTCAAAACCATTTTACAAATTCTGATTACTCTACTTTGAAATCTCAAGTATTACTTAATTTAATATAGAATAAATATATATGTATTCAATGCGTGAGTATATCTTACATATTATTATTGAGTCTCTCGCTCCTTTTTAGGAGTACATCAAATTTCCTTTAATATTTTAATATCTAATTGGAAGTGGTATCTCAAATTTTCATATTATTCACATAAGCTTATTTCTAAGCTTACCAAATTTTCTTCCAATTGTTTTCGGTAAAAGAACCATGCTTTTATTTAGTTTTTGATGACCTGACTATTTAAAGTTTTTCACATGCGTGTTTTTACTTAGATTATAATAGTTCCTTCATAGTTTAGCAAAAGCTTTATGTCAAATTCAATTTCCTAGAACAAATCTTAAAACAATATCCAATTGTTCTAGTAATCACATAATGTTATCTCTCCATTTATTCTGAACAAATAGCCTTGACCATTGGCTGCAGTGTTGATAAAAATGGACATTGCCTCGCCATTATTCTCAACAAACTCTATGATTAAGCATTTAAGCCCATTATTAAATTATTAATCATATAATTATGCTTATTGATAATTCTATTCTTTTTATAATATAAAAATACCTTTATATTCTCAAAGACTTTGATATATAGTTGTATGCATAACTTTGTATGCATCTTCCAAATATCATTTTATTTTTTACTACATTAGTTTTCAAGAATATTTTAACTCTGTCTTGAAGTAACATATTTCCAAAAAATATGTTTTTTTTCAAACCTCTAATTTAATAAAGAAAAAAGGCATGTCTAACTATCTCGTTTGAATGTTTAGAAATCTCTATCGAGTACGTTGGTCAAACGTCCACGACAAGAATCGTTAAATCATCCAACGGGCAATTTAACATTCAAAAATATATATTTCGCAAATCCTCTTTTAAAATGGAGAATACTTATATCTTGATATACCTTAGTTCTTACATACCATAACAAACTTATAATCCTCACCCTTAGACATCTTATAATTACTAGTTTTTTATCCTTGTTTATTTTATATCCAAGAAATTCAATTTATCTTCCAGTGATTTCTTATACGAAGATACCGCAAGATTCAATTATTAATCTTCAAATAGAATTTGAAGTTATCTAAGAATGACTCTTAGTTTAATTTGGATTATCGTTGAGAATCCTATGTAAACAATCTACTTGATTCCACTACGCGACTCAGGTCTTTTAAAAAATATTATATTATACCTCATGAGTTGCTGGATGGACTATGTACTATGTCTCAACTAGCTTGGGAGATTGCCTTATACTAGAAAGAGTGACTCAACCGCCAGTCAACTGCATTTCCAAAATGGAAAACATTGGATCAAAGATGGCTTAGGGATCACAAATTCGAAAATAGGAAAATTGAAGAGTGGAAACGAAAGGAAATGTTTCTAGAATCCCAAAAGGTACTTCTTATTCTAAGGAGATGATTCCTATTATCTACCCAAGAATCATTAACGGACGGTCTCGAAGACTCAACTAATCCAAAATTTGTGTCCATAATACATATTTTGTATTGAATTCAGCTCTGATACTAAGTTGTGATGCCCTACCCCGCGGCCCACAATTACAAAAGATATTACAGAGTAATCGTCTACTACAGCAGAGAATAGGGCTGGTTAAGAGCAACCATCCATGAATTTTATTTTAAGAGAGCATCGATACATCGACTAACATGCTATAATATTTTTTATCATAAGTGGAATCGACATATGCAATCTAGGCTTAAAACAATTGTAGCTAAATTAATAATCCATAAAAATATATAAAAAAATCACAAAATCATATACTACCTATTATACACAGTGGAATACAAATAGATACAAGGTTATCAAATCGAATAGATACATAGTACCAAATATTATGGTCAAAATGATCCATATAACGCATATGTACTACATCTTTCGAAAAAATATGTATACAGAAGAATCTAAGCTTCATAATAAAAACAACGCTATATGAACTTGTACACATATACAAGATGAAGATAAGATGTATGATAACTAAACAAGTGGAGTGAAATCCTCTCTGGGACTATCAAACTGAAGCACCTAAAATATCTCGGTCTGACCTCGAGTATTATAAAATAATAAACGTGTAACTCTAGACTATAATAAATTGGTTAAGCAAGATAAACAATGGATGTAATGATATATATCTCTAATATGAACACAAGGCGGGAATTGGCTGACAACAAGAAAGCTTCAATTAACTCCAAGCACGTAATCACAAAATATCAAAACCCAAAACATCTTCTAAAAGCAAAATCACCAAAATTGTTTAGTGATAACAAAAATAGCATCTAATCTAGAAATCATAACGGAAACCTAGAAAATCACATAAAAAGGGAAAGACGCCAAAACTCTAAGATTAGTGAATAACTTCACCTACATGTATGTAACGTCAAGATACATGTATAAGTCTGTAAACATCAAGAAAGCTACAAAACCTATAAACACCAAGATAAAAACAAGTCTTATAAACATTAACATAGGAATAAGTCCTACAAACATCAAGATATGTATGAGACCTATAAACTCTAAGATAAGTACAAGTCCTATAAACTCCGAAGGTGAGTCATAAACTCGTCGATAAGTGTTATATACCTCTAAATAGTAACCGAATAAATAACAATCATGTGTCCCATACCACACGCGTTTATTTTAGCATATATTATAAGTTAGTAAACTCCACTTAAGTGTATAAATGGCTCAATCGAATAAGTCTGGGAATTAATCGGATGAATAAATGAGAGCTTTTCATACCACTTGTTTTATTAATCCATTTAAACCAATTTCTCGTTCGATCGATCTCGTGCAATTTTATGAAATAATTTAGTTTGAAATCCCTCTCTAAAATATGTTTTATAAACTAGAATATATGCATGCATGCATATATTTATATATATGTTGGAAAGTCCTTGCTAAAATATACCTATATAAGTACAATTTTAGACCGTTGTTCCAAATAAACTTTTAAGCCATTATTATAAATAAATACATTTTATATATAAAAATATTCCAAATATCTTTTATAGAAATTATAAATTCATACTTAAAATGATTTGAGGAAACGGTTCATATTGAAAATGATTATTTTGAAAACTCTAGTTGAAAACGTGCGATGGAAGTTGTATGCTGCATCATGGACCCATAGAGAAATTCTACGGTATAATAAACTCCATGGTGAATTCACAAATTAAAATTTGGAAATAGCATTGAAATCGGTATAGAAAAAAGCACCAAAATCAAGCAAATAGGTTCAAGCGATCGAACAAACGGAGGGGCAAATGGGCGCAAAAGGAGCCCGAAACGGCATGACTTGGGTCTCAGCCCAGGTCATTACTGGTCCACCGGTCATGGTGACCGCTACACTGGTTAACATGCCCGGCTGAGTCCCTGGTGACGCCGGCGCTGCTCCGGTTGCTCGTTTATGGTGTTTTCTTCGCCTGTTTGATCCTATACTTCTACTATACTGAAAAAGACATCGTGCAAGCATAAAAACTTCTACATTTAGATATGAATCAAGATCATACGAAGTGGTTTCTGCAACCATAGATTTGAACAACAAAAGTTATGAACAACATAAGGATTTTGAGACCAAATTCATGTCAAATTCATCTAAAAAATCAAACAGCAGCAAACATCCATTTATAGTCTAAAAGTGTGAGATTAACTAAACCTAATTAAGCTTGATTTGATGATTAGAACCCAGATTCACCTAGGATAGATCCTTTTGATAACAACCTGGGCTTAATTTTATAATTTGCATGAGAAAAGAATTAAAACCCTAAGAAAAACTAAGATTAACACACGAATTAAACATACTAGAAGATGGAGGAGATTACCTTCTTTTGATTTCCATAATTATTTTCCAAAAGCCCATTGATTTGCTCTTGATTTATAGGAAATTGGTTCTAGGGTTTAGGAACAAGGAGGATTTTTATTTTCAAATTTTTGACATTGAATGAAATCAGAAAGTGGTGAACTAAAACACTAATGAATAATCAACTATGTTTATGGAAGCACGGATTTATTTTCCTTAAATTTTACTAAAGCCGAAACATATCAAAATTCCCATTTTTATTGATGTTGAGATATTTTGTAAAATAAAATATAACTTTTGAAATTAAAAGTTATTCTTATTTTTTTAATAAAATAAACTATTAATTATAAAAATCTCATTTTAAACAATAAATCTAAAAGTTAACATTTTATTTAATTTACAACATCTATTGTAATAATTTGAAACGGAAAATATTTATCACAGATCTCCATTTAAAATAAATAAGTGAATAAACCTTGGAAAATTACATATTTTAAATTACAAAAGAAAATCCACAAATTTTATAAATTCTCATTTTCCCCAAGGTTATTCTTATATCATCAAATATAAGAAGTTAAATTACACAATTTCTAAAATTAATTGACTTCCTTAAATTTATTTATTTTCATCTAGAAAGCCGTTTTAATTTGGAAACTATAACTAATGAAATTTATCAAATTCACCTTACAATTAATTAAAATAATTTTTAAATACATTTTAAATTAAATTCCTGGTAATTTCGACTAGGGTTATTACAATATTTAATAGAAAATCATGAAATAGTATGTTTTGTGATAGTAGTTATAATGCATTCTAATGCCGAGTGATTTATCACAATAAAATAAATATACTGTTTTAAATATTCAGAGTCAAGATGTACTGGGATTAGATATCGATGCACCCATTAAGATTACATACTGGAGGTACCAAGGGGATACATACTAATAGTTATCGGAGGTACCAAGGGGCTACATACTAATAGTTATTGGATAATTATGGAATCTCTCACTCGGTAGTTTTCTATTGGTTAATATAATCAAAGTGAAATAGAAAATATCGATGTGACAAAATTACATACTTCTCTTAACTTTAGAATATCACTAATTAACAATGTGGAAGCTATGCTTTAATTATATTTAAATCCTGGCATGGCGTCGATCGAACGACTATGGTTGGGTCGAATGGAAGCATTGGAAGCGAAACACTATTTAAGAGAGAATTCATTTCTTTAGTTATATGAGTTTAGTATAACGATCAACTAATGTCAACTCAAAGTCAATGTCTCTGGCTAGAGCATTTTGATTAATAATAATTGTTATTGTTGAACCAAAGACTTTGTGTAGGACTATACAGTTGAATTGACGATATTGGAATTTTGACGATTACCAAATTCCATAAGTCCAAACTGATATTGTTTTGACGAAGAGAATTGGTGTAAATAATTTTCATAATCGAATAACGCTTAAAAAGGTAAAATTGGATTTTACCAAAATAAAATAAGTGACAAATTTAGTCATAATATCACACCAACTACTAAGTGACGTGTGAATATCAATATTCTAATTGTTTGGTATTAGCAGCTGACCAAATTTACACATAAGAGTCACACAATCGAAATGATGAATACTCCTTTTATCACCTGATTTAATTAATTTGTTATTGTTATAATTTAATTTACTTAATTAATATTAATGGAATATTAGTTACAAAATTTTGTATTTGATGTGTTGAGAAGTGCCAAACAACGAATTTATAATAGTTATAAATATATTAATCGATATACGATATCGGTACGCGTTTAAATTTAGATTTAAATGCAACCGACATTGTTCGAGCTAGAATTTGCTTTGAGGCCCATATGTGGCGTGCAAATTTACTGACCAAAATAGCCAAGATAGACCAGCCAAATGTTGGCAAAAGAGGGAGGTGTTTGAATGGTTTAAAAAGTGGAATGGTAAGAGAGAGACGGATAAGATCCATTTTTCTCTCCATTTGACTTCCTATTTATATGCCACTTCTACACCATTCTTTGATACTTTTTCTCTATTCTTCCTCTACAAATGTAGACCAAAAAACCCCATATAAACTCAAAAATCCAAGCTCAAATCACACCAGAATTCTTCGATCCAGTCACTGGTGGAAAAGCAGTTCGGTAGCCAACAACTCTAAAACTTAGAATTTATCATGTTTACTAATTCATTTAATATTATTATCTATTATTATATTATATTGTTTACTAATTCATTTAATATGTTTACTATTTTATCCCATCATCGGTTAGATCTTTAGGCCTTGGTGAAAGTTATTCAACATGTTTATAAATTCATTTATCCGGTCTTTAGTGAGATCTCTAGGCCTTGGTGAAAGGTATTCAACATGTTTACAAATTCATTTAATATTATTATTATCTATTATTTTAATATATTATAGGTTATTAGATTATATTACGAAGCTGGTGCATTGATGTTCTGTCATATATTGGATGGATGAATATATTAGTGCATCAAATATATGTTAATTAAAAAAATGTATACATACTAGCATTAAACTCATGGCTTAAAATTTCATGAAAAAATTAACTAAATAATATTATATAATGATTTTATTAATTAATACATTATAGTATAAAGAGAAAAATCATATAATAAACATTTAAAATTTTATAAATTTAGTTTTATACAATATTAATGTGGTCGTAATGAACGTTAAATTTTAATATTTTATATATGTTATATATTTAATTAATGATATAACTATTTATTTAACTAGAAATTGATTATATGGGTGTGTGTGTGTGTACATATCTGTGTTTATATATATTATAGTTTGAAATTAATTATAAAACTTTAAATAAAAATATTACATAATTTGCAGATATCAAGAATGATTTTTTGTAATTTTAATAAATTTAACTAACTTTATTTATAATTTTTTAATTAAATCTATTTTAAATTCATTTATAATTTTTTAATTAAAAGGTCATTTTAGAATCCAAAAAATTAATTTTTCCACCATGGGTTTAAAGTCCAAAATTATAAAAAATTATATATATATATATATATATGCATATACTTACAAATATTTAGAATGAATTATTAAAAAATTATAGACAACTTTGCAGTAGCAATTCGAATAATTTTTTAATTATTTTATATTAACTGTTAAATGATTTGTTATTTAATAAAAATAAAAATTTGTTCAAATATATTTTAAATTATTATACATATATATTAATTATTATTTTTGCATACTTGTATATATATGATTATATTTTACATAAGTACAATTTCAGATAAATATATATAATTTCCGATGCATGTATATAAATTTATTTAGATAGCACATTGAATATTAGAGGGGCTAATAATAAAATGTCTGTTATATCATAAATCCCAGCACTTATACGCGGGCATGTCAGGCCATGTACACTTTATTATGTTGCACGTACACGTATACACATATGTGTATATGATACAAATAATCAAATATAATACAAAATAATGTAAAGTAAAATTTTATTTTTAAATTTAAATATAATAGTGATTTTATTTAAAACAAATTTAGAAAATTTCTAAATGAATTTGATTTCATCGGCCTAATAAAGATCCAAAATGATTAAAAAAGTTGAAATTTACCCATTTCTTCCACTTTGGGCTGGTTCAGTTCCAATAAAGTGCAAGTAAGCTACCATTTGTATCAGCCTATCCTTGCTTTTTGATAAGTGGCCTACATGATGAGGTATCGCTGCCTATGTTAGTTTCATCAGTCCTGGCATAAGGCTTACTCAGTAACACAACTTTGTATCCAGGATATAAAGGGTCGTATGTAGAAATTTACTCAAATGAGGGGCCTAGTCTCTACCGACGCCCGACTCTTGTAAACCTCCCCTATTATTGCATTCCTCAAAGCTTGCCTTACTATCCCAATCAAAAGGCGGTGTCTTACACTAAGGCACCAGGACGTCAACTAGTAATTGTGGATTATATTCTTCCCACTGTGGCAACAACACTATATCACTCATCTTATTAAGGTCACTTGTTGCCACTCTTTAGGATACTCACGTATGACGATGTCATCATATCCCCTTTCTACTTCAGCGATCGGACCTCACATGTTGTCCTAAAATTTGGTCTGGGAGTAGTCCCGCTTTGCCTTGGTTGCCTTCTGTGCTGGTTTCTTTTTCAAGCATCTCGTTGCATAACCATTGTTTGATCTCCCTTTATCAGTTTGCCCCGGTGGAGGTTTGCATCAGTCACCAAGAGCTACAGATCTTAGACAATTGGCAGTGGCCATCTTCAGTCCATAAATATCATCACTTGGCATCCCACAGCCGACGTCGGCAGCATCGATAGAAGCCCTTATCGATGGGCAAACCAAGCAAAGAAAGCAAGGAAAAGAGATAAAGGAAAAGGATAGCAGCAAGAAAGATGTATTAGAAGTATGGAACTCGAGGCATTGTAGCTCGAGGTTGACCCTGCGGGAGATAAAAGAATACTTGCCCATCTAGCTAGAGTGGCCTTTCTCAAGACCCCTCATAAAATTGATGGGCTTGGTGCTGGCCTGAAAGTGAAAGTCTATGATGACTAAGTATTCATCCTTCTACTACAACTGAAAGACCATGCTAACTAGTTCAACAGCGGGTTCCAAAAGATGAAGCTCGATGAAAGCAACATAGTACCCGCATTGAAATAGGTATTCATTGCATGTAAGCTAATTGAGGGAAGGACCATAGGAATTCAGAATAGAGATAAAGTAGGGATAGAGGTGAAACATGACCCCCACCTTGAAGTGGCCCAGAGAGAAGGAGAAGAATCCTTGGGGAGGGTGGTCAAGATGGTTGGTAGATGTGGGATATCTAACTACTCTAGTATCGCATCCATGACCAATCAAACTCTTGGCCAAGTTAACTTTCTCATCTCCTAGCTCATAAGCTTTGAGGCTAGCAATACTTAAGACCTAGAGACTGCCATTTGAAACATAAATGGCATGGTTAACCAATGGCCGTACAACCAAATCTAGCAAAGCCTAGTGGCAAGTCCTTAAGATGAAGATGGCACATTCGACCCCATGGTGTGCCCTAGACCGACACCCCATGACGACTAGCTAATGACTCAATCGACTCCTAAAAAGCTAAGTTGTAGGCCTTACAGCCCATACCTATTACATTATTTTACTTAAAGACCATGGCTATCGAATTGGTCTAGTATATAGCCCATAACTAATGTTGTCACTAATATTGCTACTAAAAATTTCAGGTCCACTATGGAGTTCACCAATGTCGATCGACCGCCACTGACATGGTAGCGATGGTCGATCGATGTCCAAAGATGGCAAAAAAGTGCGAGTTCCAACTAAAGCATCACACAAAAGCAATGACAAACTTAAGCATCGCAAAAAATATGGCGAAAAGCAAAACTGAAAAGCTCAATCCTTTTCAATGGCCATGGCATTCATAGCAACGAAGAAGGAGGAGGAGAGCTTATTGTTTCCCAAAGAAAATTTGAAAAGTTGAAGGTTTCTTTTGAAGGTTTTTTAAAGCCTTAATGAATGAAAATTTTTAATAGCTTTGATAAAGAATGGATTGGCGAATATAAAGGCTTTTTATAAGTCCTACACCTTTATCATAGCTATTGGATTCAAAAGGTCGTCAGATCTCGACCGCCTCGGTGTAATCGATGCCCTTATGACTTCACTCGTGTTGGAAAAAAGAGCACCCCTTCTAGATCTGGAAAAAGTGAATCAAATTGGAAAATGGCATTTTTCTATGTATGGCATGCATTAAATGCATAGAAAAAGAATCGGTCGGTAGGATCCTCGTAATTTGACAAACCTGCCCCTGCTTACAGAAACGGACTTGGAGGCAAAATGTTGCTAAAATTTTCATAAGTATGATTAATCCGGCTTACACATTAAAGCCTGGTACGGACCCTAATCAGCTAGCTCGGCCCAACCAAGTTCAGACTAGCCTATGTTTAACCTGATCATTTCAGCAAATTCGACAAGCCAACTCAACACAATCGGCACAATGCACTAAGCCTAGCTTAGTTCACATCAGACCATCTCAACTTGGCTTAATCCAGTCCATCTAATCAACAACGCTCTAGGTCCATGATCATTCAGCTCAACCTAAGCCTGCTTCAATAGCCAACTCATTATATAAGGTCGGGTTCAAGCATGACCCAAGTTTAGCCCAGTTTCATCATAACCCTCCTTCAAATGGTCCCAAGTAGTCCATCTCATCATCCTTTAGCTGGCCCGACATATCACTTCGACTTGGTCCTTGGCAATACTCGGCTTTCCCCAGCTAGCGTCAGTAACAAGCGGCTGGCTAGCATACCCTAGAAGAAGTTACTCATCTGCCTTAGCGCTTAGATATACAAAAATAAACGACAAGTCGTATAACAAGCCATACTATGTGCCATAGCAAGTCTGCCAAAAGCATAAATACTACTATAGCATGTCGTCAATATTAATTGCACATTAAATGCAAAGCACGCACTTGGTATAGAGGGATAATTGGCATACTTCTCAGCCACACATTCCATACCACTTGCTTCCTTCAGCCCATAAACCGGGTCAATGGCAAAACACGCTTCCCACTTGTTTTACTATGTAATCTCATTCATCCATCATCCATTTCAAATACTATAAATACCATATGCCATACATCATCAAAGGGTTGAAAATTAATTTTCAAACTCAGAATTCACTCCTTATGCCAAACTAAATAACTATGCTCTTAAGATTAGCAATTTTTTTGTCGTAAGTTTTTTAATTCTTATTATTGTCTTATAGTTCCTTATAACTGTAAGTAAGAAATGTTGTAAGAGATCTTCATAGTGGATGTAGGCAAGCTTAGCCGAATCACTCTACATCTTTGTGTCAATTATTTTAATTTGCTTGTTTTTTCCTTATTTTGCATTTTAAAGCCTAATGGTAGCAAGTAATATTTCCTTTCACAAACACGCATTAATATAATTCCAAGATTGGCTAATTTATTAGTCAGCATTCATGGCTTGAATATATAGTAAGATCTAGAAAGAAATATCTCCTCAAATCCATCTTACCAACTCAAACACAGAGAATCCCCTTTGTCCCTTTTCATTACCACCCATATATTAGTTCTTAATGGACCAAAAGATCTCACCAATCCATATAGCAATTTATTTAACATAAATCCTATTTAAATCCTTATTAGTATCGTATAACGATATGTATGTATATAAATTTTACCTGCACACCCAATAAATTAATAATAACACCTCAAATGATTTTAGAGGCTATTCCATTTTACTTAATATTTGATAAAATAAATATCATTATAGTTAATATTCCATAAATATTAATTAAATTAAATCTATAACTATTATAAACCAATTTAATCAAGCATTTTGAAGACAAAATAGATTTGATTGTGCGATGAACAAATTTGAATTTAGCCAATGCTTAATATTCAAACAACTCAACTAATGTTCATATGTCACCTTAGCTAGTGGTGTAACAGATTGATTTAATTCATCGCCTATAAATCTCATTAGTAAAATCAAATTCAACAAATTTCAAGTAGTGTATTTTAGCAACAATTATTTACATCGATTCTCTTTGTTGTCACAAATCACTTTAGGACTTATGGAATTTAGACTTTGTCAAAATTCTAGTTCGTCTATATTCAACTCAGTTAATCCGTAAACAAAGTCATTGGATGAATAATAACATTAATTATTAATCATACTACTTTGGCTGGAGATTTTGACTTTGAGTTGACTACAGTTGACCGTGATGCTAACCTTATATAACTGAGGTAATGAATCCTCTATCGTATAGTGTTTCACTTCCAATGCGTTAACTTAGACTCAACTGTAGTCGTTTGATGGACGTAATGCCAAGATTTAATTAAAATCAAATTGGAATATCCATATTGAAGTTTGATAGTATTCTCAAGTCAAGGGAAACGTATAATATTGTCACCCGAGATTTTTTGTAATGACCCTGCTTTCTACATCGTAATAATAATTAAATTTAATTAAAATAAAAGGCTGGAATTCGATTTTTTTAATTATTAATTTTTATAATAAATTTTTGCTTAATTAAATTGGACTTAACGAAAGATTTGTTTAACAAATCGAAAATTTAATTAATAAATTCTTACTAAAAATATATTAAAATTTAATGAAAATGTTTTAATAAGTATGAAATGCCTTTATACGATAAATGAATTTCAAATGATCGAAATAGTTGAAAATAAATCTACTTTACGATAGCACAATTAATAATCAAATAAAATTAAACAAGCATCGAATTGAATGAAACTGTCCTATTATCATATATAACTTATAGATAAGATGTAGATAAACTTAAACTGAATTAAAATTTACTAATAATATAAATAAAAGATTATACAAAATCAAAGAAAATTTGGTGGATTAAAAATAGGGCCTGAACCCATTTTAGTTTCCACCATTCTCTTATATTCTAGACCTTTCCTTATTATTTCATTGGCAAGCCAAACCCGACCACATTTTCTCTTAGTCCTGTTTCCGTTTAGAAATATCATGATCAATTATTAAAAAATAAAATTCGTTCGACAACCACGCGACCTTGTCGCTTGTGCTAGGAGATGGTTGGAGTATTATCGAAGAGAGGAGGAGCTATGTATGACCAATGATGTAGGAAATTGGAGCAGGAGTTGCATTATCGATAAAGTGGCTGGTGCAGTTATAAGTGTCCTGATCTACGACTTTGAGCGATGCCGAGAGGTTAACACAACCTCGTTTATGCAACTAAGCTACAAGTTCGGGAGGAGACGTGCGCGACTGAGGATTTCTAGCGGTAACCTGGAGGAAGCGATGTCCAAGGCGAAGCCGGTGTTGTCCACATTGGCTGTAGTGGTTGTTGGCTTAGGCGAGAGCAGCGACATCAATGATTTCACTTGACAGTTCGATAAGAACTCACTGATAACTATGTTTACGTCATTTTACTTATGTGTAATCACCTATGTTGAATATGCGATTATATGATTTTTGTTTGATGATAATAAACATATATATATTCGTGTAAATGTATTTGTTAATGTACTATTTTATTTTTCATAGATTAAATAAATATTTGCTGAATAAATAATAAATAACACCGAATTTGAATTCAAATAGAATTTTTATTCAAACAAATATTTATTACAATCTTTGAATAGTACAAAGTTCAAGCTCTCACTATACATATACAACTTTGATTACAATACAAATTCAATTTCATCACAATCTTTCATTTACAAATGTCCTCACTACATATCGCTCATTCACTCATAATTTATCTTCAACTTCATTCCAATATGAATCCAGCATCTGAGCAATCTGCAAAAATAAATATTGACGCAGTAAAATTGAAAAGGAAATATTTTTGTAGTATAAAATAAAATATGAATTTTGAAAATAATATTTGCCTCAGCTATTTAGGTTGTTCGTCATCATTTAATTTTCCATTCATCATACACGAATAGCTTGTTACATACACAATGTATCACTATATACGCCACAAGGCCGTGCACATCGATATATACACTTGATAAATTTACAGGGACAGTTAAGCACAAGTCAAACCCAAAATACCGGATTCAACTCAAGTGCAATAAAATAATGTCACAACTTTCAGCATAAGGTCAAATCCGAGCTACAAACTGGATTCAACTCAGGTGCGCTAGAAAACATCATAAAACTGTCGAGCTTAAAATTCAAGTACAATCAAACAGTGCGGTGATGGATATGCAACCAAATGCCACCAAGTGAATATGTACACAAACACATATTAGCCCATATATGAAAACTGCTGCCTCAAAAATGACCAGACAGCTACATACAGTTTCAAGTGAAAGCAAAACTCAAACCAGAGGCAACTGGCTATAAACAAAATACATGAAGGTCACAGTGAAGCATGACAGCAGCTCATATACTTCAGATTCAAACATATGTACCAGCAAACTCAATACAACACAAAAGTTCTCAATTCAACATGACAACAAACAACAGTGCACAAGGGCAATGCCAACATACATATACGTGGAGCAGGCAGCAAGCATTATGCAACCTGAACATCTCAATGAATACATGAACCAAAGCAATCATCATTCAGATGTCCAACTTTTTTACAAGTATATACAGTACAATATTGTCATGCAATGTTTCTATCAAAATATGCTACAGGATGATCAAACTCAATGCAACATGACAATGCAGACTCGACTAGTTTAATATAACCAAGGCACAGAGAAATTTCAAGTGAATGGCAACAAGTGATGCATCAGTGAAACAATTCCACAAATGCATATAACATCAATGTGCACACATGTACACAATGCTACAACAATAATGAACAGAGCTACAGACCAGACCAACGAACAGCTAGAGATGATAGCAGTCTCAAAACGTGAATATACATATATGGTGATACAGTAGTAAAATTGGAACAAAAATGAACCAGACTTCATGTAAAAAAAAATGGAATACAACATGAATTATAACAGTGGACATATATAGGCACTGAAACAAAGGAGCAGCCCACTTTCCAAAGAAAGAAGCAACAGAGTAACCACGATCAAAGTGCAGAAGCAAATGTCACTAAGAAGCAGTGCAAACATATATTCTAAGTGACAACATCAGATAATATATGCAAAGTATAACAAAGTCACAGCAAAGTCAAAGCCATAATCAAAGAATATGATGAAAAAGTCAAAATCATGGTAGCCAAGAAAATTGACCGGGTCATAAATCAAACTCGTGAGTGTCAAGTATCAATTTATATGAAATTGGAAAAGTCGGTGAAATCATCAACATCCAAACGAAATCGAATGGCCGAAGCTAAATATTGAAATTATCATACGAACGAAATTTTAGGGATTCAAATCTTATATAAACCATAACATCATCGGCAACAAAACTCATTCGAGTTTGAGTGCAACAGAGAAGAATAACTTATACAACTCGAATCATAGTCGAGTACAGTATAAATCGAAAAAGGAATTTCACGTACCAATCTTTCAATCAAGTGAAGCACTCGACAATTTGAAGCAGCCGAGAAATCAACCGAAGAAAGCAAACGAAGTATCATTCAATCTACCACAAGCGGCGCCTCAGATCAACAACCTTAATTTTGAACGAAGGAACGAAAGCCCTAATTTTGATCGAACGAAGAAAAGAACAGAGCCACCATTATCTTGATTAAGGAACGGGCCACAAAATTATAAAAAGAGAAAAGGGCCGGCCATTTTATTTGATAAGGGCTATTGTTTTTAAATAAGGGTTTATTTGTTTTTAAATTGTTTTAAATTTGTATTTCAATTTTAAACCAATTGTAATTTCTAGTCGTGTGACTAGGGGACAAACTACGTGGTATAGTTTGAGAATTCACAACTCATTGGCTGAGATGTGGCAGGGTTTTGAGCGTAGAGTTAGGTTAGTGAGTACCGGGTGTCATGAGTTTACGTGTGTAAGCGTGTGACTACTTAATTTCTAGTAGGAACCTTGGGGGCAGCACATAGGCAGGATTTTGTCGAAGCTGGGTAAATTCTGTGTCGTTCTATTTCTGCATTTATTATTCTGCTATTATCTGTGCTGCTATTATTCTACGATCTGTGTTGAAATTATTTTATAAGCATCCGCAATTATTTATAATTAATAGTATCACCCTATTCACCTCCCTCTAGGGTGAAATCGATCCTACAAGTGGTATCGGAGCCAGGAACAAAAGCCATTTTTGTTTTAAAAATTTGATTTTTTTTTGAAAAACCAATTTTTGTTTTAAAAAATTTGAATTTTTAAAATGGCTTCTTTTGTTGAGGGTTGTTCCAATATTATTCCTTCTATTTTTGATGGAATAAATTTTTTAAATTGGAAACTGAAAATTGAATTTTATTTAAAATCTGTTAATATTAAATGTTGGAATATTATTGAAAATGGGTGTGATACAAATGACGAGAAAATTATCTCGATTAATGCTCTTGCTATGCATATATTATATTCTCATATTAATCAAGATAATTTTAGTTTCATCTCTCATTATGAAAATGCAAAGGAAATCTGGAATACTTACGATGCAATATATGGTGCAAAAGTCAACAGCAATGAGAAATCCTCCACAACCGACTCGGTTAAAGAATTGTGCTTTACAAGATTTGTAAAAAGCATTTGTGATGAGGATGATGATGATGAAGCAGCTGAGCTGGCATTACTAATGAAGAAATTCAAAAAGTGGAACCACAAATACGGAAATCCAGCTCTAAATCAACAATTGAAAAGCAGAATAATCAAAGCACTAGACAACTCAGAACAACACGTGATCATTTGCAATAAACACGGTGATATCAAGCCCAATTTTCCTCAAAATCGACGCGATTTTGAAAAGAAATCAAATAGAAGAAACGCTATAGCCACGTGGAATAAAAATGATGAGGATAATCAAAGTACTAGCAGTGAGAGTAAGAAAGCAGATATGCGCCTTCGAGGTAATATAACCGATAGCGATGACGATGAGCCAAGCGAGGCATCAAAACTCGCTCACTCAGAATTACTTATATATTTCCACGAAGTAAATGGCTGTTTTGAACGACTTAGGGAAAAATACGCTAAACTTGAATCACAAAACGAAACTTTGATAGAATGAAATGAACAACTTGACTAATTAGTTAAAAACTATCAAAGTATGATCCCTAAGTGTGAAAGTGACCAACATTCGAAGATGAAATTAAAAAATCAGAAATTAATATAAAATCACTTGAAAATGAAATTCTAATTTTGAAAGAGAATGAAAATAGTAAGAGAGAGAATTCTATTAAAAAGTGCACACAATTGTTAAACGAAAATGAATCTCTTAAAACACAAGTCCAACAATTGTCAACCACTTCAGATAAATTTTCAAAAAGTGAAAAATCATTGAATATGCTATTAGGAAAGCAAACTGGTAATACGGTTAGACAGGGAATTGGATATAATCAATCTGAGAATGTTGAAAGCAATATTAATCAAGTTAATTCTATGTGCAGAATTTGTAGAAAATATGGACACAATCACAATAATTGTTGGTATAGACCCAAACATGTGAAAACTATACCGATTTGGGTTCCAAAAGGCACAAATATAAAATCTCTCAAAGTTAAACAAATTTGGGTGCCGAAGGGAACAATCATAAATAGTTTTGGATCTCCACAAAATTGTTTTTCAAAATATTCTGCCACTAACAGCCATGGACCTATAAAAACAAATAGGTCACAGAAATCTTTTCCCGTGTAGGTGTGGTGGCAAGCTAAGGAACAACATTAGTGCCACTTGGATTCTGGCTATTCCAAGGGCACACCGAGCGACAAAGCAAAGTTTCTTAGCCTAGTATAAAGGTGACAAAATCACAATGGACAACAATGAAAAATATCGTAAAGGTAAAACAGGTAATGGTATATTTATTTGAACGATATAGTAAATGTGATAATCTGCACCGTATTCTGAATTAAATCAGCCAATAATGTTACGATGAAAAAAATGATGATTTTGATTTTGACTTATTCAAAATTGTTGGCCAATTATATTCTTATGCCAAAAACACTATAAAAATCTCTAGAGCATTTGAATTACTTCATATATATTAGTTTGGATTAATCATAGTGTTTTGTTGGATGATAATACATTTGGTTATAATATGGCTAACTCTATATTCACGGTTTTTGATTATTAACATGGCTTCAATTCAAATTCAAGAGAATGTCAATGATTTTGAGAATTTTTTTTTGCACACTTCATGGTCTGGTCTATCAAATTCAATTAGTGATAATTTTGAGTGAAAAAGAAATTCAGATGCAGATTACACTGGTAACCTAGTTGATAGAAAAATTACTGGTGAAACGTGATTTGCTGAGACATTTAGTAATTGCATCGTTTTTCAAAGAAAATATCTGCATATTTTTCATTTCAAATAATTTTCAAATAACAAAAAAATTTCTTATAAAACCCCTTCTGGAAAATTATTTTTGACCTTGTTTACAGATTGGTCATTTTTGGAAAAATTGATTTTATAATTATTTTTGAATTTGATTTTAAATGATTACATTGACTAATCTGACTCCCTAATGATTATCGAAAAGATGAATAGTGATTGAAAAAGTGATGAGTGTTAATATTAATCATGCATTATAACTTGAGACGGTATAATGAGTAAATTTATTTAGAAATTTAAACAAGAATTATAAAACTTTTTGTTGGTAAAAATTCCATGACCATCTCTATTTCTATCATATTTCTAACGACCATCACTCATCAAAATTCTATATAGTTTGTCGATATGTGGTACTTTAAACAGGAATCATTCATTTTTCATTTTATATTTCTTTTTAAAATAAAATAAAATAAATAAATACCAAAGTATTCACTCTCATTTAAAAGTCCTCACGGTTATGCATGGGTGAATTACTTGGAATTTGTTATGTGCTTCCATGCTCATTTAAAAGTCTTCACGGTTATGCATGTATGGAACGCATATCAAAAATTGATTTTTAAAATAAACATGTTGAGTCTAATCCCATTTAAAAGTCCTTACGGTTATGCATGGTTAGAAGATACTTGAATTCATTTTTTTTAAAAATAAATTGGAATACTACTAATCACATTTAAATGTCCTAATGGTTATGCATGGTTAGTAGAAATTCAAATTCCTGATATAAATATACCACAAATAGACACAACTGTACGGTTTTATATGATGAATTCATTCCCATCACTTTAAAAGTGGAATATGCGCCTAACAGAGTATTTATGATTTTTGTTTGATTTTTTATTGAAATTTAATATTTATATTCAGTTGAGTTTTAATGTTGGATTAATATCGATCACTTTATCTCTATTTTCTCTAACACTATTACTCTTTTTCTGATAACAAAAGGGGAGAGAAAATTTAAGATTTTGTCAAATAAAATCAAGTAAAGGTCAAATATTTTCTATTTGCATCTAGGCTCATTTGCATATTTTTAATTGTATGCATATATGTAGGGGGAGCTTTGTGTAGAGAGGAAGCATTTAAATAGGGGGAGCAATTAGAGTATATCTATGATCAAATGCATTTAACATATTCAAAATCTTAAATATATGTTTGTTATCATCAAAAGGGGGAGATTGTTGAATATGCGATTATATGATTTATGTTTGATGATAATAAACATATATATATATATATTTGTGTAAATGTATTTGTTAATGTACTATTTAATTTTCATAGATTAAATAAATATTTGCTAAATAAAAAATAAATAACACAGAATTTGAATTCAAACAGAATTTTTATTCAAACAAATATTTATTACAGTCTTTGAATAGTACAAAGTTGAAGCTTTCACTATACATATACAACTTTGATTACAATACAAATTCAATTTCATCACAATCTTTCATGTACAAATGTCCTCACTACATATCGCCCATTCACTCATAATTTATCTTCAACTTCATTCCAATATGAATCCAGCATCTGAGCAATCTGCAAAAATAAATATTGACGCAGTAAAATTGAAGAGGAAATATTTTTGTAGTATAAAATAAAATATGAATTTTAAAAATAATATTTGCCTCGGTTATTTGGGTTGTTCGTCATCATTTAATTTTCAATTCATCATACACGAACAGCTTGTGACATACACAGTGTATCACTGTATATGCCACAAGGCCGTGCACATCGATATATACACTTGATAAATTTACAGGGACAGGTGAGCACAGGTCAAACCCAAAATACCGGATTCAACTCAAGTGCAATAAAATAATGTCACAACTTTCAGCACAAGGTCAAATCCGAGCTACAAACTGGATTCAACTCAGGTGCGCTACAAAACATCATAAAACTGTCGAGCATAAAATTCAAGTACAATCAAACAGTGCAGTGATGGATATGCAACCAAATTCCACCAAGTGAATATGTACACAAAAATATATTAGCCCATATATGCAAATTGTCTCAAAAATGACCAGACAGCTACATACAGTCTCAAGTGAAAGAAAAACTCAAACCAGAGGCAACTGGCTATAAACAAAATACATGAAAGTCACAGTGAAGCATGACAGCAGCTCATATACTTTAGATTCAAACATATGCACTAGCAAACTCAATACAACACAAAAGTTCTCAATTCAACATGACAGCAAACAACAGTGCACAAGGGCAATGACAACATACATATACGTGGACCAGGCAGCAAGCATTATGCAACCTGAACATCTCAATGAATACATGAACCAAAGCAATCAGCATTCAGATGTCCAACTTTTTTACAAGTATATACGTATATACAATACAGTATTATCATGCAATGGTTCTTTCAAAATATGCTACAGGATGATCAAACTCAATGCAACATGATAATGCAGACTCGACTAGTTCAATATAACCAAGGCACAGAACAATTTCAAGTGAGTGGCAACAAGTGATGCATCAGTGAAACAATTCCACAAATGCATATAACATCAATGTGCACACACGTACACAATGCTACAACAATGATGAACAGAGATATAGACCAGACTAGTGAACAGCTAGAGATGATGGCAGTCTCAAAACATGGATATACATATATGGGGATGCCACAGTAAAAATGGAACAACAATGAACCAGACTTCATGTAAACAAAATGGAATACAACATAAATTATATCAGTGGACATATATAGGCACTAAAACAAAGGAGCGGCCCACTTTCCAAAGAAAGAAGCAACAGAGTAACCATGATCAATGTGCAGAAGCAAATGTCACTAAGAAGCGGTGCAAACATATATTCTAAGTGACAACATCAGATAATATACAGAAAGTATAACAAAGTCACAGCAAAGTCAAAGTCGTGATTAAAGAATATGATGAAAAAGTCGAAATCGTGGTGGCCAAGAAAATTGACCGAGTCATAAATCAAAACCGTTATTGTCAAGTATCAATTTATACGAAATTGAAATAGTCAGTGAAATCATCAACATCCAAACGAAATCGAATGGCGAAGCTAAATATTGAAATTATCAGACGAACGAAATTTTGGGGATTCAAATCTTATATAAACCATAACATCATCGGCAACAAAATTCATTCGAGTTTGAGTACAACAGGGAAGAATAACTTATACAACTCGAATCATAGTCGAGTACAGTATAAATCGAAAAAGGAATTTCATGTACCAATCTTTCAATCAAGTGAAGCACTCGACAATCTGAAGCAGCCAAGAAATTAACCGAAGATAGAAAACGAAGTATCATTCTATCTACCACAAGCGACGCTTCAAATCAACAATCCTAATTTGGAACGAAGGAACGAAAGCCGTAATTTTGATCGAACAAAGAAAAGAACATAGCCGTTGTTATCTCGATGAAGGAACGGGCCATAAAATTATAAAAAGAGAAAAGGGCCGGCCATTTTATTTTATAAGGGCTATTGTTTTTAATTAAGGGTTTATTTTTTTTAAATTTTTTTTAAATTTGTATTTCAGTTTTAAACCAATTGTAATTTCTAGTCGTGCGACTAGGAGACAAAGTACATGGCGTAGTTTGAGAATTCGCAACTCAGTGGTTGAGTTGTGGCAGGGTTTTGAGCGTAGAATTAGGCTAGTCTGTAGTGGTTGTCGCGAATTTACATGTGTAAGCATGTGACTACTTAATTTCTAGTAGAAACCTTTGGGGCAGCACGTAGACATTGTTTTGCCGAAGATGCGTAAATTCTGTGTCGTTCTATTTCTGCATTTATTATTCTGCTATTATCTGTGCTGCTATTATTCTGTGATCTGTGTTGAAATTATTTTATAAGCTTCCACAATTAATTTTTATAATTAATAGTATCACCCTATTCACCCCCCCCTCTAGGGTGAAATCGATCCTACAACCTATATATCTATTTGTTTAGTTTGGTTGGATGGATTATTGGTTGATATTGATTGCCTGTTGTGATATTGGATGAAATTAAATAGTTTGGATGTTATTTTCTTAATTGATAGTGGAGTTTTGAGTTTGATGTCTAAAATGCAAATGAGATTCGGTTTATTTACATTTTACTTTGTGTAGTTTATTTATATTGAGTGTATAGTGTACCGATGGCCAAAGTTCGATGCAATCCTACTCGGCCATACGATAGAAGTTTATATTGACGATTGTTGATCATTTTGGAGAATTTTGCTCCTTAATTCATATTTTTAGATATTAGATTGATTTTCTGGTTTTAAAACATTTTTGAAAGCTTCGATAAATTACTTTTGGTATTTTTAAAATCAAATTGAAGTGTATTTATAAATAAATAAAATTGGTTGGTAAATAAAATGAATTTCTTAGAAATTAATTCGGATATGAAAGTTGTTTTGAAAATAATTTATTTATAACTATTAGAATATATAGTGAAAATTTTGAATTATTAATTGCTGTTTGAAATGAAAAGAATTATTTTTTAGATTTATAAATTTATTCTAAAGTATCATTTAGTTATAGAAAATTTTAGAATAATTTATTTAATTAGTTTTGATTTTAAAGTGAATTTTAATGTTTTGGAAAATATGTATAAAAGGAGTTGGAAATAAATCTGAATATTGAATATTATACCGAAATGATTTCGATAAAGGATATTTGATTTATAAAGTATTTTTGAACATTTTAAATTATGTAAGTAAAGATTTTGAAATAAAATTTTGGCATCTATATCTTTATTTTGAATTATATTTTATAATTTTTTTGAGAAAGACGGCTATGTAGCGCGAGACTACATAGCCGGTTAGATATATATATATATATATATATATATATATGAAAAGCAGTATAATAGCCGATCAACATGCTTGATCGGTAGCACCATCAGCAAAATAAAAACTACATCAAAACCCCAAAGTCATATTACGAACTAGCAAAAGAACCAGAACATCAAAACAAAACAGCAAGCTGTTAGGGAGATAAAGTCTTCTGCTATCAAGCACCTCCGGGAGGAAAATCTGTACTACTGCATTGTGAGTTAGCCGGCGACGGACTGCGATAGGGTAAGCGAAGCCTGAAAGGCGCTGAGTGGCTGCAACCTGTATATTGATTGAATATGTGAGATATACGCCTGCATAGGCCATCAAGATGTGATGTAGGTTTACCAAACACTCGAGCATTTCTCTCTTTCCAGATACACCAACAGAAGATAGAAATGAGTATGTCGAGGTTGGGATCATGTGAGTTGTTCTGCCAGTAATCGAAAATGATGGGCCTGTCAGGAACAAATCCAAGTGTATGGGCGCTAGAGGCGGCCCAAACCGAGTAAGTGATGTCACAATGACTAAACAGATGGTGGATGCTTTCATTATGTTCTGAGCAGAAGACACAAAGTGGATTGATTTGAATAAGAAAACGAGTGAGACGATCTTTAGTGTTGACGCGGTTGTGAGAGAGGCACCATTGAAAGAATACAACTCGGGGCTGAATTGGGCATTTCCAGAGTCTGGAGAAACCGAAGGAGCGACCGGGGTTGGTCAGAAAGGCATAGCATGAGGCTACAGAGAATCCTTTGGAGGGTGCAAGCGCCCAGATGACTCGGTCTGGATGAGAGGAGAGGAGAGTAGATGGAAGGATGATGGAGGCAGAGATAAGGTCGGAGAAGGTGGCAGGGCTGAAAAGAGAGGAAGGGCAAAGAGAGTCAGGGCCATGATGAACACAATATATATGTATATAATTATTGTTAAATAAGAACTGATTATAGAAAATTAGGATTGACTTCTATTAAGTTATTTTGAATGTTATATATATACATGTATGTGTGTGTATACGAGCACATATGCATGCCCATGTGGGCCTGCACTTAACCACAACGTGCATACATTTTTAGTTGTACCTGTGGAAGTAGATTTGATAGTAGCATCCCTATATTTGAACTCTGCCTAGGCAGAAGCCGCTATTTTTTGTTCAGACTGCAACAACTTCTTCGTACTAACTCGGAATAGGGCAAGTCTTTAACCGATGAACTCCCATCTAAATTACAGACAATAAGGAACACTCGGATACTTCAACTAGTGAACGTATACCGTAGTTATCCATGGTGACTAATAGTTGTACTTATTAAATAAAAGTCTACATCCCCGTATTTGAACTCCGTTTAGGCAGAAGCCGCTATATTTTTTGTTCCTACTGCAATAACTACTTCATACTAACTCGGAATCGGGCAAAACTGCGTCCAATGAACTCCCACTTAAGTTATGGCCAATATGAAATACTCGGACACTTCAGTTTATGAACGTATACCGTAGTTCTCCATGGTGATTAATAGTTATACTTAGAAAATAACAGGATATATCCCCACTTCAACACTCATCATAGTTCTCCATGGTGACTAATAGTTGTACTTAGAAAATAACATGTTATATCCTCATATTTGAACTCCGCCTAGGCAGAAGCCGCTATTTTTTCCTTCATACTGTAATAACTTCTTCATACTAACTCGTAATCAGGAAAAACTTCGATCGATGAACTTCCACCTAAATTTCAGACAATATGGTACATTCGGATGCTTCATCTTGTGAACACACACCGTAGTTCTCCATGGTGACTAAGAGTCGTACTTAGAAAACAACAGGCCACATCGTCGTATTTCAACTCTGCCTAGACAGAACTATTTTTTTGTTCATACTATAATAACTTCTTCATACTAACTCAAAATTGGGTGAAACTACGACCGATGAACTCTCATCTAAATTGCGGACAATATAGAACACTCAAATACTTCATCTTATGAATGTATATAGTAGTTCTCCATGGTGATTAATAGTTGTACATAGAAAATAAAAGGCTATATACCCACTTCAACGCTCATTGTAATTCTCCATGGTGAAAAATAATTGTACTTGAAATTAACAGGCTACATCCTCATATTTGAACTCCATCTAGGCAGAAGCCGCTATTTTTTTCAGATTGCAATAACTTCTTCATACTAACTCGAAATCGGACGAAACTTCGACCGATGAACTCCCACCTAAACTACGGACAATATGATACACTCGAATACTTCATCTTCTGAACGCACACTATAGTTCTCCATGGTGACTAACAGTTGTAGTTAGAAAATAACAGGCTAAATCTCCGTATTTGAACTCCGCCTATGCAGAAGCTGTAATTTTTTTTGTTCGTACTAAAATAACTTCTTCATATCAACTCAAAATTGGACGAAACTTCGACCGATGAACTCCCACCTAAATTATGGACAATATGGTACACTCGGATACTTCATCTTGTGAATGCATACTGTAGTTCTCTATGGTGACTAACGGTTGTATTTAGAAAATAATAGGCTATATTCCCACTTCAACGCTCACTGTAGTTCCCCATGGTGAATAATAGTTTTACTTAGAAAATAATAGGCTACATCTTTATATTTGAACTCCGCCTTGGCAAAAGCCGCTATTTTTTTCTTCGGACTGCAATAACCTCTTCATACTAACTCGAAATTAGGAAAAACTTCGACCGATGAACTCCCGCCTAAATTACGGATAATATGGTACACTCGAATACTTCATTTTGTGAACGCACACTGTAGTTCTCCATGATGACTAATAGTTGCACTTAAAAAATAACATGCTACATCCCTGTACTTGAACTCCGCCTAGGCAGAAACCGCTATTATTTTTGTTCATACTACAATAACTTCTTCATACTGACTCGGAATCGCACGAAACTTTGACCAATGAACTACCACTTAAATTACGAACAATATGGTACAATCAAATACTTCATCTTATGAATGCACACTATTGTTTCCATGGTGACTAACGGTTGTATTTAGAAAATAACAGGTTAAATCCTCGTATTTGAACTCCGCCTAGGCAGAAGCCATTATTTTTTTGTTCATACTTCAATAACTTCTTCAAACTAACTCGAAATCGGATGAAACTTCGATCGATGAACTCCTACCTAAATTACGGACAATATGGTACACTCGGATACTTTATCTTGTGAATGCACACTGTAGTTCTCTATATTGACTAACAGTTATAAAATAATAGGCCATATCCCCACTTCAGCGCTTACTGTAGTTCTCTATGGTGACAAATAGTTGTACCTATAAAATAATAGGCTACATCCTCATATTTGAACTCCTCCTAGGAAGAAGCCACTATTTTTTTTCTTTGAACTATAATGACTTCTTCATACTAATTCGGAATCCGAAAAAACTTCGATTGATGAACTCCCACCAAAATTATGGACAATATAGTACACTCGGATACTTCATATAGTGAATGCATACTGTAGTTCTCCATGGTGACTAACAGTTTTACTTAGAAAGTAACATGCTACATCCCTGTATTTGAATTCCGCCTAGGCAGAAGCCGCTATTATTATTGTTCATACAACAATAACTTCTTTATACTAACTCCAAATTGGATGAAACTACAACCGAAGAATTCCCACCTAAATTACAGACAATATAGAACACTCTAATACTTCAGCTTATGAATGTATACCATTGTTCTCCATAGTGAATAACAATTGTACTTAGAAAATAACAAGCTATATACTCACTTCAACGCTCATTGTAGTTCTCCATAGTGATTAATAGCTGTACTTAGAAATTAACAGGCTACACCACCATATTAGAACTCTGCCTAGGCAGAAACCGCTATTTTTTTTCTTCAGACTACAATAACTTCTTCATACTAACTCGAAATCAGGATAAACTTCGACCGATGAAATCCTACCTAAATACGGACAATATGGTACACTCGGATACTTTATCTTGTGAATGCACACTATTGTTCTCCATGGTGACTAATAGTTGTACTTTAAAAATAACAGGCTAAATCCTCGTATTTGAACTCAGCCTAGGCATAACCCGCTATTTTTTGTTCATACTACAATAACTTCTTCATACTCACTTGAAATCGGTTGAAATTTCGACCGATAAACTCCCACCTAAATTATGGACAATATGGTACACTTGGATATTTCATCTTGTGGATATACACTGTAGTTCTCCTTGGTGACTAACAATTGTACTTAGAAATAACAGACTATATCCCCACTTTAATGCTCACTATAGTTCTCTATGGTAACTAATAGTTGTACTTAAAATTAACAGGCTATTTCCTCGTATTTAAACTCCATCTAGACGGAAGCCGTTATTTTTTTTCTTTAGATTGCAATAACTTCTTCATACTAACCCGGAATCAGACAAAATATCGACCGGTGAACTCCCACCTAAACTACGGACAATGTGGTACACTTGGATACTTCATCTTTTGAACGCACACCATAGTCTCCATGGTGACTAATAGTTGCAGTTAGAACATAACAGGCAAAATCCTCGAATTTGAACTTTGCCTAGGCAGAAGCCGCTATTATTTTTGTTCATACTAAAATAAATTCTTCATACTAACTCGAAATCGGATGAAACTTCGACCGATGAACTCCCACTTAAATTACGGAATATGGTAAACTCGGATACATCATATGAACGCACACTATAGTTCTCCATGGTGACTAATAGTTGTACTTAAAAATTAACAGGCTATATCCCCACTTCAACGCTCGCTGTATTTCTCCATGGTGACTAATAGTCGCACTTAGAAAATAATGTGCTACATCCTGATATTTGAACTCTGCCTAAGAAGAAGCCGCTATTTTTTTCTTCAGACTCGATAACTTCTTTATATTAACTCGGAATTAGGCAAAACTTTGATCGATGAACTCCCAGCTAAATTACAGACAATACGGTATACTTGGATACTTTATCTTGTGAATGCATGTTGTAGTTCTCCATATGGACCGATAGTTTACTTAGAAAATAACATTCTACCACATCCCCATATTTGAACCCTGCCTAGTGCAGAAGCCACTATTTTTTATTCATACTGCAATAACTTAATCATAATAATTCTAAATCCGGTGAGACTTCAACCTATTAACTCCCACCTAAATTACGAATAAAATGGAACACTCGGATACTCGTGCTCTATAGTTCTCCATGAGGATTGACAGTTATATTTAGAAAATAGCATGCTACCACATCACTATATTTGAACTCCACCTAGTGCAGAAGTCGCTATTTTTTTGGTCAGACTAACTCGGAATTAGGTGATACTTCGATCGAATAACTCCCTCCTAAATTACGAACAATATGGTACACTCAGATACTTTATCTTGTGAACGTATGCTATAGTTCTTCATTGTGATTAACAGTTGTACTTAGAACATAACAGACTATATCCCCACTTCAACACTCATTGTAGTTCTCCATGGTGACTAATGGTTGTACTTAAGTAGTAGGCTACATCCTCATATTTGATCTCCGCCTTGGAAGAAGCTGCTATTTTTTTCTTCAATCTACAATAACTTCTTCATACTAACTTGAAATCAGGCAAAATTCGACCGATTAACTCCCACCTAAATTACGGACAATATGGTACACTCGGATGCTTCATCTTGTGAACGCATACTGTTGTTCTCCATGGTGACTAACAGTTGTACTTAGAAAATAACAGACTACCACATCCTCGTATTTGAACTCCGCCTAGGTAGAAGCCGCTATTTTTTTGGTTCATACTGCAATAAATTCTTCATACTAACTCGGAATCAGACAAAAATTCGGCCGATTAAATCCCAGCTAAATTACGAATAATATGGAACACTCAGAAACTTCATCTTGTGAATGCACACTTACTTTTCCATAGGGACTGATAGTTGTACTTAGAAAATAACATGCTACCACATCCACATGTTTAAATTCCGCCTAGTGCAGAAGCTGTTATTTTTTGTTTAAAATGCAATAACTTCTTCATACTAACTCGGAATCAGGCAAAACTTCAACCAATGAACTCCCACCTAAATTACGGACAATTTGGTATGCTCAAATACTTCATCTTGTGAATGCACATTATAGTTTTCCATGGTGAATTGTAGTTGTACTTAGAAAATAACAGGCTATATCCCCATATTTGAATATTATTTCTCTATGAGATGTAAGTGTATATTTGGAATTTCAAAAAGATACCGAGTAAATCTATTTAATGAATTCTCTTTATTAGTGTGTGTGTGTGTGTGTGAATACTTGATTTAGTTATTAAAGAAATATATTGTCAAACTTTATTCTTTCAATGTTGGAATTAAAGTTAGGATTGTATGTATGATTTCTACATCTTTTAATTTCTCATTTCCTATACAGATTATGATATCATGAATCATTTACCATTGATATTGATTTGAGTTATATTTTCAGATGATATGGTAATGAGATCCTTCTAGTTAATTTATGAGATTTCATTTCTGTATGATGAGAAATTTGAATAAATGAATTAGTAATACTCTATGGTATAAAACTTTCGGTAACACGTTTTCGATTATTCATCGGACTTGTAACATAGAGATATATAGTTTAGACTGAATATAAACTATGAGCTTTGGATAGTTATTCGAATAACATGTGGTGGTACGCGACATCATTATGTCATTTGTTTGATTATTCATTGTAAGTAAATGTCACTCAAACGGGGATTACATTCATGTTTATGAGTGATCCGTGTATCTTATGGCTATATGTTTGGCATGTAGGTAGAGCCGTGTGTCAGCTAGGATTGGAGCTCCGATACCTTATAGTCATATGTTGACTTACATATATATAAAGCCGTGTGTCGGCCTTCGTCTAGAGCCATAATTTTTATCTGGATATGTGAATTATATGTCAACCATCTTTGTCCAGCTCTCTTTATGGTTTGAGAGTGAGCCAGAATGGCCAGTATCCACCCTAGCGACCTGATCGTGTGGTTGCACCTCAGATTCATGACACCTTTTTCTTATATATTTGTACGCTATTGCTATGTGTGAATGCCCATATGTCACTTAGGCCAATAGTCTATTATCATAGGTGTAATTGCAAGGTCGTGGCCGAGGCTACGCGTAGACGAGTCATGGGTGGATGTGGATCATACACGTCGAGGTAACTTAAGACTGTAGGAATAGATCCGGCTACACAACAGATGGCTAGTAAACCGTAGGTTCCCAGAGCATGTTATGTGCTATCAGCCTCCCTTTTGCTTTAGGGTTATGTGTTTGTTATGGATTGGAATATAATATTCACTATCTAATGAGTTTGCTATACTAGAGACTATGCGTCTAAAGTGTAGTCAGTACTTGTATATCCATACTTGTTGGGTTTGATATTTTAGAGATAGCCTTCGTTTATCAATTGTGATTTGGATTGTGATAAATTATCTTTGTTGTTTGTATAGTAATAGATATCATTTGGATGATTTGATGGGCTATCTCATATTATCTATTAATTATATGCCTTTATGATATTATATTAAGGGTGATGAGTTTGCCCGATTCACTTGATAATTTCATTTTCTGTGATAATATTTTACTCTATGGATGATTCACCCATTGGATGATTTCTATTGATTCGTTTATATGGGTAATGACATAATTACACATGATTTTGGTGATATTTATGTTATGAGAAGTTTCGGTGATCTTTTAAGTTATTGCAATTATAAACCATGCATACATCTTCCACTTTATATTTATACTATAATATAATAATAATTAACATGAGCTAATGCTGTGTTATCACATTATTATTTTGGGTATACGTAGTTTCACTTATATTTATTAACCCTATGATTTAGATATAGTCTAACCCATGTGTTATTTATATAATACCCAGGTCAGTCCAAAACATTTTAGGTACATGGACGATAAGTCCAGCTTGTGTTTACTGGGTTTATTAAAGACAAGTAATACAGTTTAGATGTATGTTATTATATATGATGTACTTTATGGATGTATATTCTTGAGATCGTGTTTTGAACAAACATGGTATATTATGTATGATATATTATATATTATCACTGCGATTCTGACTCTTTTTTCTATGAATATATTTTATATTGTGTATTATTCTATTCTCCATGCATACTGTTTATTGCTTTGTGTCGATATAGTGTGCATATAGATGAATTATTTATTTGATGTTTTAATACGTTATAGTGTTTGTCAAAGGGAATATTCATGTATGTACCCCATACTGCCTCATTCTCCGTATTATCCAACAGTGTGACTTAGTAATACTCTTGGATGTTATGGGTATAGATGTGGGGTGTTACAAAATGGTATCAGAGCAGGTTCACAACAATACATCCTATATAAGAGACACGATTCACGACCTTAGAGAAACCTAGAGTCCATGTCCCATTGGGTGTGTTATATAGTTACCTTATATAAAAGGGGGTAATAGGAGCATATGATGATTACTAGAGTAACCATCTGGGGATGTATTAGTTATTTTTCTTCATATGGGATTAAGTTGTGACGAAGGTAGTGAAATAAAAAATAGTTGGCCAGTCCTGTAGCGTCGGCATTATTGTAGGTGAATAAACCTTTGTGTGGCTATGACTAGAGTAGCCTGATCCAACAGAGATCAGAATGTGTAGCGGATCCTAATAAATGTTATCTATTGAAGGTGTTTTTTAGGTTATTAATGATTGCTGAATTGAATGTATATACGAGTTTTGAAATAATATCTTATACATTGATTGAAAATATTTTAGCGATTTATTTGGTGTTAGTTTGTATGTAGAGTGGGATAAGAATCTAGTCGATGCGGGTGCACACGTATTCGATTAGGATTCCTAAATGCTTATACGAGGCGGTATGGCACAATATTTTGGAAATGATATAAGAAATATTTCATTAAAATTATACATTGTTTAATAAAATGATGTATATTATTTTGGAAAATTAAAAATATAATGTTTCCAAAAATAAATATTTTGATTAATGTAGGCAGCCATTGGATATTAGTGTGAAGTTAAGGTCACTGACGAGACAATGTTGATATATTATCCTAGGTAGTCAAATTGCAGCCAATTGGAGAAGCAGATCGCTAAAATTTATAGTACGGTAACATTGTCTATTTTAATAAAAAAATTGATCGATGGATTATTGTATATAAATATACATTTTTGTTTAAGATAGTATTAAAAGAGTTTTCTAATCAAATATCTTGAGAAATGTTAACACACTTTAAAACAAAAGAGAAAAAATGTTTGAAATAATTGTAAAAGAAATAAAATTCATTGCAAAATATATATATGTATTGTTTATGGACCAAAGAAAATAAGTATATGGAAAAAGAATGGAAGTGTTAATTGATTATTGAAAATGTATATATGAATTAGGAAAAAATATATTACATAATAATATTGATAACATAAATTTAGAAAGTAAGTTCCTAAAACATGAAATAATGGATTTGGAAAAATGAAGTAAATTTACAATTTCGTAAAATGAAGGAGACTGAAAACAAAAATGTGATAAATCAAAATTTTAGATTTCAAATTTTGGAAGTGAACTAATATGTTGGCCAAAGTTACTAACGGATTAAAATAATAATTAATGGTTGATATTTGAATTTAGCGACAAGGTTAGAAATTCTATTTGTGCACTTAACACATCAAGGCTGAATATATTGATATTGATTCAGATGTTATTTCATCCTTTGACTACTACAGGACTCAAGTGAATCTTTTAATTCATAAGACAAGTCTTATTGTACTTATCACTGGAGCCAATGGAAATTAAAATATTAAGACGGTAGCTTGGTGAAAATGAATCAGTTGAATCAACTTTTCTAAGCAATATACCATTGAACTTTTAGTAAAGCGATAATTTAGTCATACACCATTGAACTGTTGGTGACATACAACTAACTTTATGAAAATTACATCAATCAGACATGTATCAACATTAGTGAAGCAAGAATTTAATAATACACCATTGAACTTTTCTGCCATGATCGTGTCTTGAAGCAATAAGTAAAAAAATAAACAAACAAAGTTGGTTTTAAACAGAAAGCCTTTGTGATGCTAATTTTTTGGCATTGCTGTGGGAAAACACTGTTTACCGTGCAATAAGACTATTTTCTAATCAACAAATGAAGATAGCCTCATGGAAAACTAATGTATATACCACACAAAATATGCTATAGTAACTTATTTTTATTGAGTTGGTAACAAGAAGAAGAAGAAGAAGAAGAAGAAGTAGAAAAAGAAAGAAAAAAAAATTGCTGACATATGCAGAGATTTAATATAACGGAACCTGCTTTCATGTGCTTTGTGTAGAAATTACATGAGCATATGTGCGTATGTATTGTTTTACTAAAATACTTAAAATGTTGACTAATTTATGATCTGAATTTATTGTATGTTCATTTAGGAAAAACTTTCAAGCAGCTTATCTGAATTCGATGATTTTTTTCATTTCGAAAAGATAAGAACTTAAGAAACTACTTTTATTTTAAAGCATTTTGCAAAATTTTGACATTTTCTAGGCTAAAAGTGTGAATTTATGCGGTGGACCTGCTATGAAAATATTAATTTCTGAGATAGTAACACTTGATAAAATGGTTATAACTTTTGTTGTACCCTATATTTTGGTTTTGTGGAAAGCCATTTGACTAAACTATAATTTTACTTTTGGAAACATTATATAATTTTATGCTTTTGACACCCAAATCTTGGATGCAAAGTAGCCAAAATGAAAATGTAACTTTGTTATTATATCATTTTAACGCCATACTTTTTTATATTATAAAATATGTTCTTACATTATTTATGTAAGTAATTAAAGGAATATGAAGACTATGTGGATTAACTTTGGCGCATATTTATAAATAAATCTAGTGAACACTTAACAATGCAAAATAAGGTACATTTACGTAAAAGAGTGATATGTATTATAAAATATATGCCATATGGCAAGATTTTAATATGTATGCATAGTTTTCGACCACATTTTTGTCGATGTATATCTATTTTATCATATTACAATTTTTAGAAATGCTCTAGTACAAAGAAGATTCTGCCAAAATTTTCTATAAAGTTCGACACTTAAAAAGTTTAATAAGATTTTAATCATATCCGAGAATAGCAAGTCATTGAATTGAATTTATCACATTATACCATATGATAATTAAAATTAGAGGAAGAGCCATATAGAGGATAGAATTAAGTTGAATACTGTTAGAAGTTTGTAGAAACGAAGAAAGTCGGGATATAAGTTGTTTAACGTCTCTCTATAAGAAATTGCGAGGATGCAATTTTCATAAGGATTCTGTAAAAACCATGCTTTCTACGTTGTAATAATAATTAATTTAATTAAAATAAAAGGTTTGAATTTGATTTTTATTATTACTAGTTTTTGTAATAAATTTTTACTTAATTAATTTGGCTTAATAAAAGATTTGTTAATAAATTGGAAAATTAATTCATAAAACTTTATATATAATATATAAAAATTTAATAAAATGTTTTAATAAGTATGAAATACTTTTATACAGTAAATAATTTTCAAACGACTGAAATAGTTGAAAATAAATTTACTGTATGATAATACAATTAATAAGTAAGTAAATTGAATAGGTATTGAATTGAACGAACTGTCGTGTTATCGAAATATAACTTATAAAATAAGATGTAGATTAATATAATTGAACTAAAATTTACGTACAATATAATAAAAGGTTATACAAAATCAAAGAAACTTTAGTGGATTGAAAATAGAGCCAGAGCCCATTTTAATTTCCACATTTCTCTTATATTATAGACCTTTTCTTATTATTTCATTGGCAAGCCAAACCCGACCGCAATTTCTCTAGGCTCTAATTCCCATTAGAAATATCACGATCAATTATTAAAAAATAAAATGAAACTTGATCAATGACTATGTAACCTTGTCCCTCATGCTAGGCGATGGCATGAGTATTATCGAAGAGAGGAGGAGCTACGCGTGGCTGACGATGTTGGCAATTGGAGCTGGAGTTGCATTGTCGATAAGGTGGTTGGAGTAGTAAATCTTTATTTTGTAATTATATTTTATAATTAGAAATAAAAACAATTTATTTTAAGTTTATATATATATATATAATTATTGTGAAATAATTATATATAACGGAGAATTATGATTGACTTCAATAAAGTGATTTCAAATGTTATAAATACATACACACACACACACTCTTGAATACTTGATTCAATAGTTGAAAAAATATTTTGTCGAACTTTATTATTTCAATGTTTGAATTAAAGTTTGGATTGTATGTATGATTTCTCATTTCTTATATAGATTATGATATTGTGAATGATTCACAATTATTATTGATTTGAGTTATAGTTTAGGATGATACAGTGATGATATCCTTCTATGTAATTTATAGGATTTCATTTTTGTGTGACGTGAAATTTGAATAAATGAATTAGTGATGCCATCTGATATGTGACATTCGGTAATAAATTTCTGATTATTCATCGGACTTATCATATAGAGATATCTAGTGCGGATCTAATGGAGTTTATGAGCTTTGAATAACTATACAAATAACATGCGATGGTATAGGATGTTGTTATGTCATTTGTTTGATTATTCATTGTGAGTAAATGTCATCAAACAAGGATTACACTCATGTGTATATGTGATCGGTGTATCTTATAGCCATGTATTGGCATGTAGGTAGAGCCATGTGTCGGTTACGATTAGAGCTTTAGTACTTTATAGCATTGTATTGACATACATACATATAAAGCCGTGTGTCGGCCTTCATCTAGAGCCCTATTTTTTTGGATATGAGTATTATATGTCATCTCTCTTTATGGTTTGAGAGTGAGCCATAATGACCAGTACCTACCCTGCCGGCCCGATCATGGGGTTGCGTCGTAGATCCATGACACCTTTTTCTTATACTGTTGTGTGTTACCACTGTATGTGAACGCTCATGTGTCACCTAGACAAGTGGTCTGTTATCATAGGGGCAAGTGCAAGGTCGTGATTGGAGTTATGCGTAGATAAGTCATAGGTGGATGTGGATCACGATGCCTATTGAGGTAACTTAAAACCGTAGAAATAGACCCAGTTACACAGCAGACAGTGAGAAAATCCTAGGTTCCTAGTGCGTGTTGTGTGCTATCAGTCTCCCTTTCTGGTTCAGGGTTACATGTGTGTTATGGGTTGGCATTTATTCCTCACCATCCAATGAGTTGGTTGTACTAGAGACCGTGTATCTAAAGTGTAGTCAGTCCCGATATACCCATGCTCTTTTGGTTTGATATTTTAGAGATGGCTTTTATTTATTTATTATGATTTGGATTGTGATAGATCATCTTTGTAGTTTGTATAGTATTGGATATCATTTGGATGATTTGATGGTCCATCGCACACTATTTATTAATTATACGCCTTTATGGTATTATATTTGGGCTTTGCAATGTGTAAACCCCAATTTACATGATGATTTCATTTTCTATGATAATGTTTTATTGTATGGATGATCCACTCATTGGATATAGTTTCCTTGATTTCTATTTATTTGTTTATGTAGATGATGACATAATTATGCATGATTTTGGTAATTTTATGCTATGAGAAGTTTGGCGAACTTTTAAGTTGTTGTAATTATAACTATGCATATGTCCTCCACTTTACATTTACACTATAATACATTGTAATCATTGACATGAGTTGGTACGCTATGTTATCGCATTATTGTCCTAGGTATATACTGTTAATTATATTTATTGACCTTATGATTTAGACATAGTCTGACACGTGTGTTATTTGTGCAATACTCGGGTCAGTCCGGGATATTTCAGGTATAAGGATGATAAGGCCAGCTAGTGTTTACTGGGTTTTGTGGGGACAAGTTAAATGGTTTAGATGTTTGTTATTATATATGATGTACTTCATGGATGTATATTCTTGAGATTGTATTTTAAATGAACATTGTACATTATGCATTATATATTATGTAATATTGTTGTGATTCTAACTTTGTTTTCTCCATGTATATATATTGGATATCATGTATTGTTATATCTTAGAGGCACACGTATTTACTGCTTTATGCATGATACTATGGGATACTCTTGGATAGTATTACTAAGTAATACTCTTGGATAGTATAGGTACAAAGGTAGGGGGTTACATTTTCTTTTTGCCTAGTTGTTATAAACCAACAAGAAATTCTCAAACGGGTCATCTTATATTTATCCAGTTATTAGTATGTAACTCCTTAGCGTCCACAACGGCCACGAGTAATACACTATCCAATATTTAAAAAGTGTTATGTACTCTAATCTTTATGGATATGTCGATATCCTTTCTCGAAACATCTTAACCATGAATATTTTAAATAAAATGTTATTTTATATTATGATTAATCACTCATTGTTGCAACTATAATCACATAACATTTAATTTAAGGATTTCTTATTTATGTACTTTAAATTAATTACTTAATAAATAATATATCTATATATAAAAAATATTTAATTTAAATAAAATACCTTTATTACAGACAAGATTGTTTATGGTGTTAGATATATGTAAAAAATTACATAATTGTCCTTATGGCATATCCCTAACTCTTTCAACCACAATCTATATACATAACAACCCTCTCTTCATTTCGACACATGGTAGCTATTGAAATCAATAACAAGCATAACTTTGCCTCGATTACCATATGACACATTGGCAATCGATGTGTCGTACTCAAGCTACCATACCATGACATGCATTGACGATCCAAACCCAGTGGCATGTATTCATCGATCCACATCAACCTTGTAATGGTATTATTGAAGAGATACTCTAAAAAAAGGACTAAGGCCTGGTTTTTGACATTTTGATTAATAATCACCACATTTTTGGAAAAATATTCTCTCATTTGAGCTTGATAAACTCTTTAATAATGGAATTAATAGAATCAGCAGTTTTATTTTTGTACTCGGATCTCATTGAAATTATTCTTAGTGCAACGGGCGTAAGAGAGATTTCCCTTTCAATCACTTTACATTTGTTGTCATTTTTGTTACTATAGTTATTGCTGTTATAGGCGTTTCCACTGAAGGGGTGATAGCATGTAGAATGGGATTATAAAGGGCATATAGTGTTTAAGTTATCTAAGCAAAGCAGCAAGGAATTCGTTGAGTTATGCAAGAAGTAGGCAAAGAAAAGGCCTTCCCAGCCTTCCCAACTCACCTTTTCGGCACTCAAGCTACCAGACAGGAATTCTTATTCAATGGTCTAACCATCGAACAGAAAATTTTGTTCGGTAGTAGGATCACTAGATAAGATTTCTTATCCCATAGAGAAACTACCGGACAGAGATGCTTGTCTGGTGGTTATTGAAGGGGTGCTGGAACCTAAACGTAGTCAAGATTTAGCTAGGTCCACCTGTCAAACCAACCATCATCGAATCATCCTCTCCCATCGAACCGAAAAAGGGATATAAGGAAATGCCATCTTAAATATATTGAAGTTCTGGATCGTACTTTCTATGTATGGAAATAATCGACCGATCATCTTATATAAGGAAATTGCCTATTTTATTGGCATGACCTTCCATACCTCCACTCATATAAATACCTAAGCTTCCAGCAGCAATAAGGGAGAACTTTGGGAACTGCCAACTATCATCGAACGATATTGGGTAAAGCTCCACGATACATTCCAAATCTTTGTATTTTGCATTTTAATCACTGTAAAACTTATATATAAGGAAAACAATGTGAATAAGTAGTGGGCGTAGGCACGTTCAAGTCGAACCACTATAAACTTGTGTGTATTTCACTTTATTGCATTCTTATTTGTCCATCACTACACAGTTATGTTATACAGTTGGAATATATAGCCCCATGTCAAATCGAATAGAGGTTTTTGCAAACATTTTTGGTGCTTTCACTGAGAGAACTTCTCAGCATGCCTCAAAAACCAAAGGCTAGGTTTGGTACCACCAATGTGAATTCTAACTAGACAGTAGCAATCAGGATAACCATTCATTATACACTCCAGAACTTTACACTGTAGCTAGAGATGACCTAGATAGAGTTGTGATGGAGTTCAATAATTGATTTTTTGCCCAGCAATAAGCTATTTGGACCAGATCATGGCATGCTTGTGGCAGATGCAAACTACCAGAGATAACATTGAAGTGCAGGGACGGTCCTAGTCTAGAGGGCCCAAAAGGCGAAAGAGGTCATATTCTTGTAACAGATATGATCAGAAGAACTGAAGATCAGGGAGATTAAACACCGAAGAAGTGAAATGAGCAGAGATTCAGCCTGAAGCTACACCTTTGGAATGGTTCGGTGTCAAACCAACTAGGGGAGGTGCTATTCAGGACCACATATGGCTGATCCCTCTCGCTCCAGGCAATAATTCTCCTCCAACTTAATTGAAATGGCAGAAGATGGAAGGTGATCCAACCACTAGGAATAGTCCTAAAGTAGGGATCGAAAGTGGGATCGTAGGTTAAATCATTATAGGAAAAGCAACACAGGCCTTTCAGCTAAAAGGGATAGGTTGAACCATCTCCGCTAATTGCCTGAACTAAAAGATAGAATGATGCAAATCATTAGAGAATATGGCCGACATTAACAAGTAGAGTGGGGTATTGGGGCAAGAGTTGCTAGACATTTCTCTATGGATGTAGAAACCACCTGAGACCCTTGGAACTTTCGAATGCCCGCCATGGATCCTTACTAAGGTCTGACTAACTCCATAGTGCTACTATAGAGGTACAACCAAATATGCTAATGAGTTGAGCAATATAAGAAGTGTTGTGTAATTGCTTTCCTCTATTCTTGGCAGACCTAACAATAATGTGGTTCTGTCGCCTATCTCCTCTCTCAATCCATTCATGGGCAATGTTAAAGGAAAAGTTTATCAGGCAATTTTGAGTACACATTGAGCAACCTAAGAAGCCATATTTGTTGTCAGATGTGAAGCAGTGGGAGGATGAAACACTACGGCAGTACTTAACTCATTTCAATGCCATAACAGCTAGGGTCCAGAATGCCAATGAGTGACTAACTTTGATGGAATTGCACGGCGACCATTCCTAGACATAAAGATAACCCAAAGGTTAACTAAGGAGAAATAGGTTGCCTTATATATTTATTGTATTATGCGGCAAAGTATATGAGTTTGGAGGAAGCTTCTGTAGGCAAATAAACTGGTATGACTATTAAATCATCACGAGCCTCTAATACTGTAAACAATATAGTAAAGGGAAATGTATGCAATTTCACCTAAAAGAAGAAGGATGGCAACAAAAGTGGCTCACGTAAAAAGAAAATAAAACAGAGGAGGTTCAGACCTAGAGTAAGGTTCGATGCATGTACGAACCAAAATGATACAGCGGAAAATGTCGATTTTGCGATGCAAGCAGAGCTTAAATACAATAGGCATCAGCCAAGAAAGGAGAGTTAATTAGACTTAAATACAGAAAAATACTTTCGGTTTCACAAATCTCATGGACATAACACTAATGAATGTTGTCATTTAGGAGACATTATTGAGGAGTAAATTAGAAATAAAAAGTTAGAATGATACATCAGAAATCCTAATGCGCCTCCTATTCCTATAAGGCAGACACCAAAACATCAACTATAAGAAAATGGAGGAGAGGGAATTAGTGTTGACTGCAAAAAGGATGGAAGATTGATTATTAACACCATAATGGGAGGATCTTATGTAGTGGATAAGAGTTCGGTCGGGATGGAAAGATATGCCAAGTCCCTGAAGAATGGAGATGATTTTGTATATGTCATAGGCGAGGATCGTAAGGTTAAATACCCTTTGTAGGGAGTAGGATGAGATATCATTTAGTGATGGTAATTTGCATGGGAAGCGGTATCCGCACATAGACCCTATTGTGATTTTAGCAATACTCAATGTAGTAGGGGTAAACTAAATTTTAGTGGACAGTGGAAGTTCGGTTAACATTCTATACAAAGATGCATTTGACAGGATGAGGTTATTCATGAAAGATGTTGCGTCGTGTAATAAATGGATACATGGCTTCACTGGAGAAGGTAAAATGCCCTTAGCAATGCTGAGCTAGGAAACCTTCTCGATCAGCCATACGAAAGCAAACTTTCATTTCGGTGGACGGATTCTCAACGTACAATGCTTTCCTAGGGCTGCCTGCCTCATCAGACTTTCGCATGATTGTAGCCCAATGGTGTTTAGCTATGAAACTCCCTACTGCTCATGGAGTGGGGGCAGTAGAAGGAAACTAAGATGCTACCAGGAAGTGCTGCATAATAAAGCTCCAAAAAAAGCATATGGGAAGAAGGAACAATGTAGAGGTCACCTTCTGCGCTAAAAAAATGACTGCATATCCATTAATGGAAGGCTCCTACTTGGGCTTACAAGTGATCCTTTAAGAGATCTTGACATGAGAGACAAAGAAGAGGAGACAGCAGCAGAGCCGGGAGAGGTTGTAGATTTTATGGAAGTTGATAGTAATGACCCGACGGAGTTGATGAAGATTGAATCTCGATTGGAGTAGGATCCTAGGATACAATTGATAGGATTCTTACTAGATAATCAGGTTGTATTTTCTTGGTCCCATGTAGAGATGTGCGGAGTGTTCCCCACTATTTCATGTCATGCCATGAGCATTGACCCTAGGAGACCACTATTAAACAATAGAAATGGAGTATGGGCCACAAGCGGGTTGTCAGCCCTTAATGAGGATGTAGAAACTATACTAGCAAATGGGTTCATTAAAGAATCATGCTACCTAAAATGGATAGCTAATCCGGTATTGGTGAAGAAGCCAAATGGAATTTAGCGAATATATATTGACTTTTCCGACTTGAGCGATGTGTGCCTAAAGCTTATTTCTCGCTTCCAGGGATTGATTAGTTGGTGGATGGGAATGCAACACATGAACCTTTATCCTCTATGGTTTTGCACTCTAGGTACAATCAAATCACAATGTCTGTCTCAGATTAGGAGCATACTAGCTTTATTATCAACTTAGGACTTTATCATTATAAAGTCATGTTGTTTGTACTTAAAAATGCGAGAGCAATGTATCAAAGTTTGGTTGATAAAATGTTTCCTAATTGGAGTAGAAGAACTATGAAAGTATATGTTGATGACATGTTGGTACAGTCCAAGAAGGCCGAGGACCATATTACTAACCTAGATGGGATGTTTCAAATTTTATGAGAACTTGGAATGAAGTTAAATCTGCTAAAATGTTCCTTTAGGGTTTCCTTGGGAAATTTCCTAGGTTTTATCATACATGCTATAGGAATCAAAGCCAACTCGAAGTAAGTCCGAACATTAAAGGACATCAAGATCCCTAAGACATGAAAGAAAATGCAAAGTTTGAATGGAAAAGTGGCAGCATTGTGTATATTCATTTGTAAGGCAACTGACAAGTGTGTTCCTTTCTTTGAAGTGTTAAAAGGGAGAAAGACAAGTTAACTTAGATGGATGAGTGCTTAGTTGCATTTCTTATCTTATTCAAACACTTGTAAAAGTCATCGGTTCTTTCCACGTTGGTAGAAGGGAAGATCTATATTTATACTTAGCAGTGTTGACACATGCCTTGAGGCCTCATTGGTTCAAGACAAAGAGAAAGTACAACGTCTGATGTATTATATGAGCAAACATTTCATTGGGTCAGTGTCTATATATCCCAAGTTGGAGAAATCGGCCTACTATCTCCTAACAGCATCTCGAGAACTAAGGCGTTATTTCCAGTCCTATCCATTTCGAATGTTGATAGATCAACCATTGAGGTAGGTCCTACATCGTCCTGATACCTCGGGAAGGTTAAAGAAGTGGAGTATTGAGCTAAGCCATTACGAGACTACTACCATCCTCGGATAGTGATCAAAGGGTGGGCCTTAACAGATTTTGTTGCTGAGTTCACTATTAGAGACGAAGCAGTTGGACCTTAGGAAGAGGAGTCTCTTAAACAGTGAATGTACATGGATGAAGCATCAAATGAGCAAAAATCTAGCGTTGGAGTATGTTGATAACACCCGACGGATGGAAGATGGCCATGCAGTACGGTTGGGGTTCAAGGCAACAAACAATCTGGCCGAGTATAAGGCGCTGATGGCAGGATTGGAGATAGTAAAGGAATTAGGAAAAAAACACTGTGTAGTACAGTTACTCTCAGCTAATTGTAAACCAAGTACTCGGGGAATTCCATGCTACATGAGAATGCTTGGCATCTTAACTAAGAAAGGTCAAGGCATTTCTTAACGAGGTGGAGCACAATGTAGTCAAACACATTCCAAGGGAAGAGAATCAGGATGCGAATGAGTTGGAAAAATTGGCCAGTTCAGGAGTCAAGCCCTTATTAGGATCAATACCAGTGATGATCATATCAAGTCTAAGCTTTGAGAAGGTGAATGTGGTTATGACTACTGATGGGGAGAAACCTGGATAACTCCAAAAGTATTTGAGCGAGGGGGTGTTACCAGGCAATAGAACGAAGCTAAGAAGGTGTTACAAAAGACAACTTGTTTCATTATTCAGGATGGTATGCTCTACCAATGAGGATTCTCTAACCCATTACTAAGGTATGTTTTCGGAAGGGAACCCTAAGAGGTTTTGAATAATATACATAAAGGTAGTTGTGGAGCCACCTGAGGGAAAAACTTTAGCAAAGAAAGTATTGCCATGTGGAACTTTTGGCTGACATTGAATCATGACATGATGGAATATGCAAAGAGGTGCAACAAGTGGCGAGGTTGACGAAATCTCGAGGTTACACCCGACCAAGTTGACACGCATGGTTAGCTCTTATTGCAATTTGGAGGATCAATCTGATCAGAGAATAACCATGGCCATGGGTAGAGCTAAGTATGCTATAGTGGAAGCAGACTACTTCATTAAATGGGTTGAAGCATAACCACTTACTAAGGCGTCTTCTGCCATGGTCATAAATATTTTGGCCGGGAATGTAATAGGTAGGTACGGAGTCCCACTTTAGATCATTTTGGATAACATATTACAGTTTGATAGTGGGGAGTTTACTCATTTTTGTCGGTAGCATGGGATAAAGAAAAAAATTATAGTGGCACATCCATAGGCTAATGGATATGTGAAAGTTGTTGACAGTGTTCTTAAGACTCTAACAAAGAAGCAACTGGAAAAGGAAAAAGAAGCATGGGTATATGAACTCCCTTTGGAACAATGGGCTTATCGCACTTCTTTCAAGATTATGATAGGATGTTCCCCTTTTTCCTTGTCAGTAGGTCAGCGACTATACTACCCGTTGAAACCGCAATACCATCCTATAGAAGGATTCATTATGATCTAGATGAGAACGAGGAGTTGCTAAATATGTTACTAAATTTGATTGATAAGAAGCGTGATGAAGCTGCTTTAAAATCCATGACACATAAGAAAATGATAACTACCAGTATAACTCTAAGGTCCAACACCACCACGAAGAGGACTAAGTGCTGAAGCGGATATTTCCTAGACTGAGGGTACTCGATCAAATTTAGGAAGGACGATAGGTCATTCATAAAGATATGAACAATGCAGCCTATATCCTCAATATAGTTTAGAATAGACAAACCTTCGTCGTTATTTCATTTAGTCATTATTGTTTTTCTTGTTGCTTATTAAAATACCGCTATTTTATAATTAAAGACAATCATCAAGTGATTATTAATAAAATGTGTGTACCTTGAAATCTTATTGTATCAGGTGTTTTTTTATCACACACATATAATTGTGAACACTTAAGTTAAGAAATAAGATGTTGTTGCTCACGTTGACTAACCCAACTCCCTTCGACAAATGATGGGGATAGGGTTAAGCGACAAAACTCACAGAGTTCGTGCTCATGCAAGCAAAGTGTTCTAAGATTTTCGAGTTAGATCTCTTGTACTAGGGGGCATGCTACATCACAATGGCATTGAACTTGTCTTCAGATAAAACCCTTGGCCAGGAGAGGTGAACCAGACTTGCCCATGGCCAAGACGTGATGGTTGACTCGGTAGTCCACCATTGACAATCGGCCTAAAAAACCTTACTGATAATGGTGAACAGGACTGACCTATGGTCAGGACATAACCAACGACTAGGTAGTTCACCTTTACAATTGTCTAAAAAAACCTTAGTTGGCAATGGTGAACCAGACTTATCCATGGTCAGGATATTAACACCGACTAGGTAGTTCATCATTAATGATCGTCCCAAAAAAGTTAGCTAACAATGGTGAACCTGATTTACCAGTGGTTAGGACATGACCATCGATTGGGTAGTTCACCATTAACGATCAATCTAAGGTGGTGGTAGGTGGTGATAAATCGGATTTGCCTATGGTCAGGATATAGCTCTCGAATTAGCAGCTTGCCACTGGTGATCAACTCCAAGATCTTAGGCAGTGGATGCAAACTCATGTTTACCGAGAAATTTATACGTATAACTCAAATAGAAGTACGCCTATAAATAATTAAACAAGAATAATGTAAAATGACAAGAAAACAAACAATGTAAAATCATGAAAGTACACATAAATGTGTAACAAATAATGTCAAATAGAGGAAATGCATCCATTACTTGTACTTGGAGAGTAACTCTTCTCAAATTGCTTGGGTCCAATTTAGTTTCTTTCTTCCTGTCCTCCTTGGCCTTGGATAAAGCAGCTGCATCGAGCTTATTTTGATTCTTCTTTATTACCTTAAGCTCCTTCGTTGCTTCTAGATTAACTTTAGCAAACTCTTTTGGGAATTAGGCCAGCTTGCCTGACCTGAGGGCTTCATCCCTATCAAAATCCTTAGTTGCTTCGTTGTACCCCTTGATCTCAAGCTGGATGTCATCCTTAAGAGCTACAACCATACCCTCGTGATTTTACTGCACTCTGAAGTCTAAGGGGCCTAGAAGCATGGGCCTCGACAATAAAGCTTTGGATAGCACCATAACTCCAAAGGGGTCTATTATGGCCATATCACCAACATAAAAATAAAGGGACTATCAGATACGGACTTGCCTAAATGGGCTTGAATGTATTGTATAGTGGTTTGTGGGTTGTATAGAAGAATCTTACCTCTTTTAGGAGAAGTTGGAGCATTAACTCGGGGCTGGATCCGAATGTTCGTATCTATGGTGACATGATAAACAATTAGCATGATGTCGTGCATAGGGGCATGGATAACCGCTTTCTAAGTCTGACCTTGAGTAATATCCTTTGAAGTGGAATTGCCATCTTTCTTATCTCCCTAATGCTTCTTCTCTTTTTAGGCTTTTTCATCAGCCACCAACTTGATGTGGTATAGGCGTATGGCTTCATTTTCCTCTATGGAGAAGTAGGCCTCAATAGCACAAAGTGTAAGGGGTGGCCCTCTTTGCGCACTAGCTTCCTTAACCACCTTCGATGAGTAGAGGCTGTGACCTCCTGGTAGTCGTCCGTCCATCTCATATTTCCCTCCATATACACCCAAAAGTAGATCTTATTTAGGAGCTCTTTGACCTAGTATAGTTTGTTAATTATTTCCTTATTCTTAGCTCAGAGTTTATCTGCAACTTTCACCTTGGCCTTCTTTTCGGTAGTCAGAGTCTCAAGTCTCGCTCTAAGGGAGGCTTTCTCACTTTTCCATTCCTCGACCATCTTTTACAATTCCAAATAACCAATCTTGGCTCTATCGGTAGTACCCTAAGTTTCATTTAGCTTCATTGTATACTTAGCCATGACATTCTTGTAATCCTTTAACAACTTCTTGACTTTGGAATTATACTTTTCCCTTAGTACATTTAGTTTCTTCAAAAGGAGCGCTCTTATTTTTTCGATTTCCTCGGCTTGAGACCTCTCTAGAACCTCCAAAATTGCCCGACACACTTTCCTTTTCATGCAAGAGATCAAAGATCCTTGAATTCTTTTCAAAAAAAATTCTCTCAATCTCCTCATTGGATTTTATCACTTTAACATGGAACTTTGATAGTGTCTTTACACATTTAAGTTGATCCCTAATAAGATCAATCATATCAGTAAAAGTGGTAGAGTGGTCATCGATAGCAATCGAGCTATATGATCCCTTGGCTGTTTTGGTTGTTGAAATCCATCATAGTTAGGACTATTAGGGTCAATGGTGATGGTGGTCTTCTCCTTATCCTTGGAAATAGCTCCCAAAGTAAAAGTATGCTCAACGATTAGGACGCCCCATTGTTTATCTATTCCCTCTTATTGTTTGGATGTCTTTGACTTTAAAAAGGTAAAGGTGATACTTTTGGAGACTTGAATGGAGGGAAGATATTCGAGACCTTGATTTTCGAATGGAATAAGACTTCTTTCAGGAACCACTCATCTATCCCAGTCAGTCTTGTTATCAAAAGGACGATATGGCACTTTCTCCCTCGTGTTAAGCTTCATTTCTGATTGCCCGATTGTCACAACCCAATTTTTCAACGCCCGAAAATCGACATCAATACGTCCACTATATTAAATGCCGAACAATCGAACGTCAGAAAACCAGACCATAAGGAAAAGAAGAAGGAGGTAGAAGAATAGAAAATAAAACAACATTAGAATCTCACAATCGCAGCGAAATAATATATAATAGATGAATGACTGATCTTTGTACAAAACGAACTATATCCGTTTTATACATTACATCATCAGTGTACAACACAATCAATAGCAAAATACTGGACGATTATATCAACTTGTCCTCACAAAAGCTGCAGCTTATACTGCACAGTAGAATATACATTAAGTATGTGTGATACGTCTCGCCATCCAGCTCGTCTCCAGAGCTCCATAGCATCCTATCATGTATCCTATAATACTCGGTCTGACCCTAGCATTATAGTAAATAACACCCGAGTCAGTCTGGAAAACCAGCGTGAGAAAACACACTCAATTGGATTATTAATGTTTCAAAATTCTTTGAAATCAAAGTTATCTCGTAAGACCACGCCACAAATAAACATGAAGGGTTTTTACGTTACGATAACCAAAATATTTTTTTAACAAATCCTTTGATATTATAGTGTCTATATAAAATACTTATTCAAATAGCCGAAATTGTTGCATTCATTAAATTTTAGCATAATAGGTATACAAACAAGTTTGAAGGCACTTATTGGAGAATGGATTCCATACAATGGCAGGTTACTAGGGTACCGCCCGTCACAGTACCTGGTCTGGATCAAAGTACCGAGGATCCCCCTGATCCTCTGCAACAAAAGACCGGAGCTACCCCTTACTGATAGTCCGAATAAGATCAGCCCGTGGTTGGGATCAGCAACCGCCTAATAGCCGAATAAAAACGGACATCTAGACAGGGATGAACTTACCCTAATTGGTTGCTAGTCACTTAGCCTTGTTGCACCTCCCATATTTTAGCCATTCTCGGTTGATGAGGCTCGAGGCTATGCGCTACCTTTTTAGCATACATTCTCTTAGATGCTCATCGTCCCCTTGACGATGTTCTGTTAGCATTCATCCATACAAGTCCATTCCTGGTCCGAACGGAACCGAAGGCACTAGTCCTACTACATCCATTTTGGAATCACCCTCAAGATTAGTAGCAATTAGCCCTTGCACTTCACTGCTCCATCTTCGACTCCAAGCTCTTGTCTTCCTCACGAAAACATCCAAACTGGATCGAAGTGGTTTTCGAGAAATTAATCTCGATCCCGGTCTCTTCGAAACTATCAGCGCATTGGCCAATATTGATAGTCGGTTATTTAACTATCATATAACATCCACAAACAACCATCGGGCCTTAATAATTTCCCAAATTATTTATTTCAAAATATCTTTGCAAGAAATTTTCCTGCACTTCAACCCTTTGAAAATAGTTTTCAAATCACTTTTTCTCTTGTGGAATAAATTTCCACTCAATTGTTTTATTTCCACTGAAAATCACTAATACTTTAGGTTTTTAAATAACTTATCACTTTATCCAAAAATATATACTTTAAAACATTTTAAATAAAACAACTTAAAACACTTTGTTTAAAATACTACTTATGAAATTTTATAATAATTTCTTATGTAAAACTTAAGCCAAAACTAATTTTAAATAGAAGTTATTATATAAGGTATAAATATTAAATAATTATCTTTTAAATCATAATACTACTCAAACCTTTAAAACAATTTACTTATATGATTAATTTAATAAATAATTACTTTTAAAAATTTTGAAACCACTAATTAATAATTTCTTTCTAAAACATTCTTTTAAAATCACTTTAAAACCTCCAACTTATACATGGAAATCTTTCTTTTAAAACATACTTGTCTTTTAGTGAAATGCACTTTCCATTCCAATACAACCGTCTAATAATTTATAAATACTTCTCGATTAATTTACAGCTTAATTTATGTCCAAAACCCATAAATTTTCCATTCCACGCCTTTAAAAATAAAACCACCCTTTTATTTTTTTAAAATTTCCATCTCCTTATAAATTCCCACCGTGAATTATACTTCCAAATATCCACTGATATTTTATTTCACTTTGTAAACCCAGTTTATGATTTCCATACCCTCATTTTCCTTTAAATCACAGTTTCCAACTCTTAGTCGATTTTCAAAACGATTTCCAAAATAACTCCATTTTAAAATGAATTTTTTAATAATTCCATTTTAAAATCTTCCTTTAATAAAATCCCATTTATTTCAAAACTATTTTTAATACCAGTCCCAAAATCTCTTGAAGTCTTAATATATATTTAAATTTTCAAATCTGTACTTAACCCAATTTATAGATAGTTAGGTGTAACCATAATTAGTTAATATACTTTTATTCTACTTAATTCCCTTTAGAATAAATCAAATTTCAGTATAAATAATTACTATTCAAACTCCCTTTTTAAATTCCTTTAATTTAATTATTTACGGTATTTAAAAATATCAAATTCAGTTCCCAGGCTATTTGACATTTTATAATTCAATTCACATAATCCATATCAATTTATCCATCCGTTCACATATCAACATATATATGAAAACGAATGAATATTTTTTACGAATCCAGTTGGATCCCTCTAACCTGTTTTCCCTGCATCCACAGATGTTAGTCAACAAATAAAATACCAAATCCTATTTTGGGGGGACATCGTGGTATAAAGGGTCATCTGCTATTATGCGGGGTGCGTAGGTTCTCATCCGCTATATAATGTGGGAATCAATCAATCACTCCAATATATATATATATATAATATCACATCCAGTCAATTCATTCATTCAACCAATAATTTAAATTTAGTGAAAATTTAGATTGCATCCCTAAAACGGAAGAATATTGCAAAGTGGGTCCCTATGTGAGTTTCGTTATAAAGCAGGTCCCTGTTTTTACTGCAGAATAATTGCTAACATTTCAGCAACTATTCAGGAATACTTGCTGATAGTAAATATTGTTGTTGAAATGTCAGCAACTATTTAATATTATTACTGATAATCATGCAATTGTTGCTGAATAATTATATATCAACTAAAATTTATATTAGTGCAACAACATGTGCAATTATTCTGCATTGTTGCTGATATGTGCATAGTTATTCCATAAAATAAGGTACTTTTGGCTTATTATTGCTGATTTGTATGCAACTTTTATGAATTATTGCATTTTTCGCCGCTATTATTGGGAATAAGTTGTGTGTTCTATGCAATATGGATTATTATTCAATTAAACGCAATTTCATCATTTTTTCCTTGATTGTTGTGCAATAATGTGTTGTTTGAATAAATGTAGACAGTAAATTTGGAAGATTGAACAAAACAGAAAAAATTGCATGAAACAACGTGATTTTTTTACAAAAGTTGCCGAAATATCGGCAATTTTAAGAAAAATTGCAGAATTTCCTAACGTGCGAATTTTGTTGTTTTTTGGGTTTTGATGATTTTTTTTTTGTTTTTCTTGCATTGATATGAAGATGATTATATGTTGAAATAAGTTTTGAAGTTTGGTAATTTTTTAAGATTTTTTTTTTTTTTTGTTGATTTTTGAAAAACAAGGAACTAAATTATAAAGTTTTAGACAGGGACTTTTCGTGTATTTTCAAACCTACCAGGAACCCGTGCCAAAGTACCCTTAAAATGTAACTATTTAAATTTAAATGGTAACCCAAATGAGTGAGATTAACTAACCTTTGATTTAGTTTGCAGTCCGATCCCAACCGGCTTGTCTCTCTACGATTTCAGAACTTGTATAAATATTTTTGTGACGATCCGTCCTTCTCGACCCTCGAAAATCAACACAAATATGCCACTCCATAATATGCCGACGATTGAGTGACGGAAAAGACGGACTGCTAAGGGAAAGAAAGAAGGAGGTAGAAGAAGAGAAATAAACAACATCAGAATCTCACAATGTCAGCAGAACAATATATAATAAATAAATGACTGATCTTTATACAGAAAGAACTATATCTGTTATATATATTACATCATCAGAGTACAACACAATCAATAGCAAATTACTGGACAATTATATTAACTTGTCCTAACATAAACCGACTACACAACTCATACAACACAGTGAAAAATACTTCAAGCATGAGTGATACTTCTCGCCTTCCATCTCGTCTTCTGAGCTCCATAGCATCCTATCCTGTATTTATAATACTCGGTTTGACCCGAGCATTATAATAGAATAACACCCGAGTCAGTCTAGAAAACCAGCGTGAGAAAATACACTCAATTTAATTATTAAAGTTTTCAAAATCCTTTGATAATCAAAGGTATCTCGTAAGACCATGCCACAAATAAACATGTCGGGTTTTTACCTTACCATAACCAAAACAATTCTTATAAAATCCTTTGATATTATAATAGTGTCTAAGTACAAATACTTATTCAAATAGCCGAAATTGTTACATTCATTAAATTCCAGCAATACTAGGCTCTACAATCAGAACCGTAAAGGGCATGTAGGGAGAACGGATTTCCAACTAATGATTAGGCACTGGGGTACCACCTGTTATGGTACTTTGTCTAGATCAGCATACCGAGGATCCACCCTGATCTCATGCAACACAAGACCGAAACTACCCCTTACTGAATAGTCCGAATAAGATCACCCCACGGTTGGGATCAGCAACCGCCCACACAGACAGGGATGACCTTACCCTAATTGGGTGCTACCTACTTAATCTGATACAACATGGGACCCTATGCAAACCCTAATTGGGTGTTCTGATACCAAGTGTAACGGCCCGCAAACCCATACCCCTTTGAGCTGACAATATTCGCCAACTGTTCAACTCAAATTGGACGGAAATACGAACCATTAGGGTTAAAGAAGAAAGAGGTCGAAGAAGAAAAAGTAAAACAACATTAGAATCTCACAAACGTAGCGGAACAATATATAATAGATAATAATTGATCTTTATACAAAAAGAAGTATATTGGTTTTATACATTACATCATCAAAATACAACACCATCAATAGCAAAAATACTGGACACTTATATTAACTTGTCCCCACAAAGGCTAACTACACAACATACCAAAACAACAGGAATAAGACAAATATGTGTGATACGTCTCGCCATTTAGCACATGACCTTAGCTCCATAGCAGTCCATCCAGAATCTATACTCTATAATACTCAATCTGTCCCGAGCATTATAGGGAAATAACACCCGAGTCAGTCTGGAAAACCAGCGTGAGAAAACACACTCAATTGAATCGTTAAAGTTTTCAAAATCCATTAAAATCGAAGGTATCTCGTAATACCTCGCCACAGATAAACATGCCGAGTTTTTACCTTAGATAACCAAAACATTTTTATCAAATTCGTCTGATAATATAATAGTGCCTATAGAAAGTAAAATAGAATCTAGCTGAAATGCTTGCATCTCACGTTCCAACATAATTGAGCACAATCAAAACCATACAGGCACTTACTGGAGATCGGAATCCATACAATGGCAGGGCTACTGGGATACCGCCCATCACAGTACCTGGTCTAGATCAGAGTACCGAGGATCCCCTCTGATCCCTTGCAACACAAGATCGGAGCTACCCTTTACTGGATAGTCTGTAAGATCACCCTGCGGTTGGGATCAACAACCGCCCACACAGCCAAATAAAAGAGACATCTAGACAGGGATGTCCTTACCCTAATTGGTTGCTAGCCACTTAACCTTGCTGTACCATCCCTATTTTAGCCATTCCCGGTTGATGAGGCTTGAGGCTATTCGTTACGTTTTTAGCACACATTCACTTAGAAATGTCACCATCCTCCTAAAGATGGTCTGATAGCATTCATCCATGCTAGGGCTGTCAATGGGTCGGGTCGGGTTTGGGTCGGGTCAAGTCGGGTTCGGGTTGATTTTAAATGGGTCGGGTCAACCCGTTTATTAAACGGGTCGAAAAAGCTCAACCCGAACCCGACCCGTTTATAAACGGGTTGACCCGACCCAACCCGTGTAACCCGATTATAAACGGGTCGGGTCGGGTCGTAAATGGGTCAGATCAACCCGTATAAGGTGTAAACGGGTCGTAAACGGGTCGGGTCAACCCGTATAAGGTATAATTGGGTCGTAAATGGGTCGGAACGGGTCGTAAACGGGTCGGGTCAACCCGTAAAACCCGTATAAGGTACAAACGGGTCATAAACGGGGCGGAGCGGGTCGTAAACGGGTCAGCTCAACCTATATACTGTATAAACGGGTTATTAACGGGTCAGTTTCGGGTTAGCGGGTCAACTCGAAACCCACCCGTTTATAAACGGGTCAAATTCGGGTTGACCCGAAAATGACCCGCCAATTAAATGGGTCGGGTTAACCTGTTAATTTCCGTACGGGTTTCGGGTCGTGTTTCGGGTCGTGTAGGAAATTGACAGCCCTAATCCATGCAAGTTGCCCTGAGTCTGGAAAAACTGAATCACCGTCTTCATCGTCTTCACGGCCTTCATTCGCAAACGTTCAAACCGGATCGAAGTGGTTTTCGGATAATTAAATCCGATCCCGGTTCGAAAAGATCAGCGCATTGGCCAATACTGTTAATTGGTTATTTGACTATCAAATCACATAATCATTCAAGCTATGATTTTATTTTCCACTGAAAAATCCAAATCTTATTAAATTATATTTTTAATAATTTAAATCACTTTACCTGAAAATATACAATTAAATCATTTGAAATAAAACTACTTAAATCACTTTATTCAATAGTTACGAAATTTTATAAAAAATTTCAAGTTGAACTTTAGCCACAAACTATTTTATTTTTATTTTATAAATAAAATTATTGTATAAAGTATAAATATTTAATAATTATCTTTTAAATCATAATAATAGTTTAACCTTTAAAATAATTACTACTATAATTAATTTAAATAAATATTTACATTAAAATTCTAAAACAAGTTAAAATAATAAATTTCTCTAGAAACATTCTTTTTAAAACAAATTTAAAACTTTTAATTTATACTTATAAATCTTTCTTTGAAAATATATTTGGCCTTTCAGGAAAATACACTTCCCATTCCAATATAACCGTTTAACCATTTATAAGTCCTTCTCGTTCTATTTTCAGTCTAATTTACGTCCCAAACCCGTAAATTTTCTTTCCACACTTTTAAAAATAAACCGCTATTTATTTTTAAAACAAATCACCATTTCCTTGTAAATTCCCACCGTGAACTTACACTTCCAAACTATCCATTGATAAATATTCACTTTATTTATAAACCCCATTTGTAAATTCCATAATCTCATTCTCTTTTTAATCACAGTTTCAACACTTAATCGATTCCTAATCGATTTTCAAAATTACTCCATTTTAAAATAAATTCATTTACTGACCCAAATCTATTCCAAAACCCATTAATTTCGGATTCATCCTTTTATTATGTTATAGATCTGAAATATCAATTTCATACTTCATTTCAAAATTCTCCCTTTTTTTCTCCCAAACCATTTGAAATCCTAAATTTAAATTGATTTCTTTAATTTTTAAAAATATAACTTAGGTCCTCAAATATTCATTATTCCCATTTATTCAAAAATCATTTTTTCTTTTTGTCCATACTCGAAATTTATTTAATAGAATTTAAAAATCAAACTTTTATCCTTTCCCAAATTCATTCCTTTAATTTATCCAATTTCACTATATTTATTTTTACTTAGAATTCCCTCTTTTATTTTCCTTTAAAAATCCAATATTTTATTTTTGATATCTCAATATACCCAAAATATATTCAGCAAACTCATAGCATTCAATATTTTCAATTTCCACTATAATCAATATAATCTATCACAGATTATCAAATATAACATGTCACCGAATATATAAATCAATTCTAATATTTTAAGGAATCCAGTAGGATCCCTCCAACCTATTTCCCTGCATCCACAGACGATAACACAATAAAAAAATACCAATCCCACTTCAAGGTGGGATATCATGGTACAAAGGGTCATCCGCTATCATGTGCGCCGCATAGGGTCTTATCCGCTATATAATGCGGGAATATCAATCACTCCAATATATATACACACACACACACACTATTATATAATATCACATCCAAATAATTCAAGCAATCAACCAATAATTTAAATTTTAACTATTTAAATTAACAGTAATCCAAATGAGTGAGATTAACTCACCTTTGATTTTAAATTTGAAATCTGATCCACACCGGCTCGATTCTCCACGATTTTAGACCTTGTATAAGCATTATATGGATTTGTTAATATTTGAAATAATTAGACAATTCATTACCATTTAATAATTTAATTTAAACTAATTTTCCTTTAAAAATCTTTTAGTACTTAGAATAATTAAATAGGTTCATTTAAAACAAACTAGTAAACTTAAAATGTATATATGTATATTTATTCTATTTTCTTCTTTGAAACTACTCATATTAAAAATAACCTCTATGTATTTTAAAAAACTAATTTTTATATCACTCAATAGCATCCTTAATTACTATATTTTCCAAATTTTACCTATATATATACATACATTTCTGTTTTCTATACATGTGCATATATATATATATATATATATATATATATATATATATATATAATTTCAGATTTAAATTAAATTATGGTTAACTTTAGAACCATATTTTATTTTACAGAGGTGTGTGTATATGTATTAAAGAAGACATTATTACAGTAAGGTAAAGTTTTCGATGCTCGAAAATCAACATCAATACATCCACTGTATTGAATGACGAACAATCGAATGCCTGAAAACCAGATTGTAAGGGAAAGAAGAAGGAGCTAGAAGAAGGAATAGAAAACAACATCAGAATCTCACAAACGCAGCGGAACAATACATAATAGATAACTACATATTTTAATATAAAAGAATCTGTAATTGAATAATGCATTACATCATCAGAGTACAACACAAAAAATAGCTAAATACTGGATAGTTATATTAGCTTGTCCCCACAACTGAATACACGGCTTATACTCCACAGCGGAATATACATCGAGTACGTGTGATAAGTCTCATTTTCCAACTCGTCTCCTAAGCTCCACAGTATTCTACCTTGTATCCTATAATACTCGGTCTGACCCGAGCATTATAGTAAAATAACACCCAAGTCAGTCTGGAAAATCAGCGTGAGAAAACACACTCAATTGGATTATTAATGCGTGAAAATCAATGCATTAGCCAACATCGATAGTCGGTTATTTAACTATCATATAACATCCACAAACAACCATCATGCCTTAATAATTTCCCAAATTATTTATTTTAAAATATCTTCGCAATATATTTTTCTACACTTCAACCCTTTGAAAATAGTTTTCAAATCACCTTTTCTCTCGCGGAATAGATTTCCACCCAATTGTTTTATTTTCACTGAAAATCACCAAGTCTTAATACTTTAGATTTTAAAGTAATTTAAACCACTTTATCAAAAAATATATACTTTGAAACACTTAAAATAAAAACTACTTAAAATGCCCTATTCAGAATAATAGTTATGAAATTTATAATAACTTCTCATGTAAAGCTTAAGGCAAAACTAATTTTGAAATAAAAGTTATTCTGTAAGGTATAAATATTAAATAATTATCTTTTAAATCATAATACTACTCAAAACTTAAAAATAATTTACTTATATAATTAACTTAATAAATATTTACTTTTAAACAATTAAAACCGTTAATAATAATTTCTTTCTAAAACATTCTTTTAAAACCACTTTAAACCTCTAACTTATACTTGGAAATCTTTCTTTGAAAATATACTTGGCTATTCACGGAAATACACTTTCCATTTAAATATAGCCATCTAATCATCTATAAATCCTGCTCAATTTATCATAATTTAATTTACGTCCCCATCCTGTAGATTTCTTTTCCACACTTTTAAAAATAAAACCACCTTTTTTATTTTTAAAACAAATTACCATCTCCTTATAAATTCCCACTGTGAATTTATACTTTCAAATTTATCCACTGATAAATATTTCACTTTATTTATAAACCCAGTTTATAATTTCCATTTCCTCATTTTCCTTCAAATCATAGTTTCAACACTTAGTAGATTTTCAAATCGATTTTCAAATCTAACTCCATGTGAAAATAAATTCCTTTACTTACTCCAAATTTATTCTAAACACATTAATTCCAGATTCACTCCTTTACTTATGATTTAAAAACTTATTTAAAACTAAAATACCAATTTCATACTTTATTTCAAATTTCTCCCTTTATTACTTCCAAACCATTTAAATCTTTGAATTTTAAAATAATTCTTTGTACTTCAAATCAGTTTGGCCTAAGTCCATATTTTAAAAATCCTTTAATTCACAATTGTTTGCAAACTCTATTTTTCCATATTCTAGAATTTATTAAATAGGATTTTAAAATCAAACTTTTATATCTTTCCAAAGCCATTCCTTTAATTTATCCAATTTCACCATAATTATTTCACTTAAAACTCCTATTTTATTTTCCTTTAAAAATTCTACTTTCATATTTTTTGATATCTAAAAATACCGAGATACATTCAGCAAAACCATAGCATTCAATGATTCAATTACCAATAAAATCTATCATGGATTATCAAATAAATCATATCGCAAAATATGAAATAAATTCAATCATTTTTGAGGAATCTAGTTGGATCCCTCCAACCTATTTTCCTGCATCCACAAATGTTAGCACAATATAAAAATACCAATCCCACTTCGAGGGGGATATCGCGGTATATAGGGTCATCCGCTATATAATGCGGGAATCAATCTCTCCAATATATATACTACTATATAATATCATATCCAGACAATTCAAACAATCAACCAATAATTTTAATTTAACTATTTAAATTAACCAGCATTCCATGTTGAGTGAGATTAACTCACCTTTTGCAGTCCAATCCAATCTTGACTTGGTTCACGGTTTCGACCTTGTATAAACATTTATATGATTTATCAATATTCGAAATAAATCCAACAATCAATTTCCATCTTATAATTTAATTATATATAGGAAAATAGGAAAAATTTCATACAATAAAGAGATTCTTTGTTTGTTAAGCAGTTTTTAATTAAACTTTCAAAATCCTTTGAAAATCAAAGGTGTCTCGTAAGACCACGCTGCAAATAAACATGTCAGGTTTTCACCTTACGATAACCAAAACATTTCTTATCAAAATCCTATGATATTATGATAATGTCTAAGTACAAATACTTATTCAAATAGCTGAAATTGTTACATTCATTAAATTTCAGCAATACTAGGCTCTACAATAAAAACCGTAAAAGGCCACGTAGGGAGAATGGATTTTCAACTAATAACTAGGTACTGTGGTACCACTTGTCATTGTTCCTGGTCTAGATCAGCATACCGAGGATCCTCCCCTGATCCTCTGCAACACAAGACCGGAGCTACCCCTTATTGGATAGTCCGAATAAGATCATCCCGTGGTTGGGATCAACAACCGCCTACACAACCGAAAAAAGGGACATCTAGACAGGGATGACCTTAACTTAATTGGTTGCTAGCCACTTAGCCCTGCTACATAACCCTTGATTTTCAGTAATTCTCGGTTGATGAGGTTCGAGGCTAAACATTAACTTTTTAGAACACATCTGACCGAGAATGCTCATCGTCCTCCTGATGATGTTTTGAAAGCATTCATCCACACAAGTCCATTCCAGGTCCGAACAAAACCGAAGGCACTACTCCTACTACACCCATTTTGGAATCACCCTTAGGATTAGTAGCGATTATCCCTTGCACTTCACTGCTCCATCTTCGACTCCAAGCTCTTGTCTTTATCACGAAAACATACTCGTCGGATCAAAGTGGTTTTCGGATTACAAATTCGATCTCGGTCTCTTCGAAACAACGTTCGCTATTTTCCGGTAAACTCAACTCCGGTTCTTTAGAAAATAAATAGATGAAAATAAGATCTAAGTTCACCTCCTAACTATTAGTGGACGGATTTCCTTATAAACGTCCTAGAAGAACGAACGAGTTTATACATACAGTATAACACCTCGAACGGTAACTATACCATATAATTCCCATACTCCTCCTAGATATTTCCAAAGTCATATTTGGATCCAGATTTGATAGTCGGTTATTTAACTATCAGATAAACAATCAATTCAACCAATTATTTTATTTTCACTGAAAAACACTCAGTCTTATAAAAAATAGATTTTTATAATTTAAATCACTTTACATAAAAATATATACTTAAAACATTTAAAAATAAAACCACTTAAATCACTTTAATCAAAAATAATAGTTATGAAATTCTATAATAATTTTCCAAGTACAACTTAAACCACAAACTATTTTTAAAATAAATTTCTATATTAAGTATAAATATTATAAAATTTTCTTTTATAAACATAATACTAATTTAACCTTTAAAATAATCACTACTAAAATTAATTTGAATAATATTTACTTTAAAATTCTAAAACAATTAAAAATAATAAATTTCTATAAAACATTCTTTTTTAAAACAACATTAAAACTTCCAACTTATACATAAAAATCTCCTTTCAAAATCGTAATATTAATTTACTTTTAAAAAATAATTAACTACTATAATTAACTTAAATAAATATTTACTTTTCACCTTTAAAGGAATTAAATAATAAATTTTCTAGAACATTCTTTAAAAACATCTTTAAACCGCTAGTTCATACTTAGAAGTTTTCCTTTGAAAAAATATACTTAATTTTCCAGAAAAATACACTTTCCAACTTTAAAAATAAAATCACCTTTTTATTTTTAAAACGAACTGCTTTTCTTATCAATTCCCACCGAAAATATATGCTTTCAAATTTATCCACTGATAAATATTCCACTTTATCCATAAACCCAGTTATAAATTTCTATTCCTCGTCATACTTTAAATCACAGTTTTCAAAACACTTAATCGATTTCAAACCGATTTTCCTAAATTAAATTCCCTTTAAAATTTATCTCTCGATTTATCCAAAATCCATTAACACCAAATTTACCCTTTATTATGATTTAAAATCCTTATTTAAATATGAAACATCAATTTAATTCTTTATTCCAAAATTTCTCTTTTCATTTCCTTTAAGAAATCAATTCATTTTATTTCTATATTTAAAATACTAAAAATATATTCATCCAAACCATAACATCGAATAACTTAAATTCCAATATAATCTATCATGGATTATCAAATAAAACATATCACAGTTATGAAAATAATTTCAATATTTTGAGGAATCCAGTTGGATCCCTCCAACCTGTTTCCTTGCATCCACAAATCTTAGCAGAACAAATAAAATACAAATCCCACTTCGAGAAGGACATCGCGGTATAAAGGGTCATCCTCTATTATGCGGGGAGCATAGGTTCTCATCTGCTATATAATGTGGGAAGATCAATGACTCCAATATATATACACACACTATCATATATAATATCATATCCAGACTGATAATAACAATCACATTCAATCAATCATCCAATAATTTAATTTCTAACTATTTAAATTAGTTATGGAAATCTAGATGTGAGTGAGATTAACTCACCTTGAGTTTAAAACGTCGAGCGTTCCAATTTCAAATTAAATCGACCGCCTTTGATTTAATCTAAAATTTTCATAAGCTCCAATCGTCTTCAGATCTGCATTTTAGCGTATATCGCATTGTTGCGATTCTGGCGCTTCCTGTTTCGTCAGATTTTGACCTTGTATGACCAAGATACAATATTTTAAAGATTTGGATGTAATTTATAATATATATACTTTTTTAACAAAAATCATTTTTTTTAATTACCCAGACACATCAAGACCGTTGGTTTGGAAAACACAGATCAAAGCCGCTCGTGGTTCTTCTCCCTCGTGCCGCTCCTACTTCGGACGAAATCCCATAAAGCATGCAACCAACATCGAATCACCGCCGCCACCCCACCGAGCGTAAAGCCTATCATCCACCCCTAAACGACGCGCCAAAGCCCAGTCTACCCACACCCAAAACCAACCGAAACTCGGTTCCTCCCACATCTCGAAAAACACGATCGACCCGGTGACAAACGCGGCTAAAATTCTGGCAAACGATCATGTTACACATGATCTTAACCATTGGATAGGTCAAGCTCGGTGAGCTCTCCATCTTTCCGGTTGAAAGAATCTGCTATAACTCAATGGGTTGCTCGGAAATTTGAGATGAACGACGATGCTTCCCAGCTATTAAAATAAAATAAAATAAAATAGCGATTGCGAAAAACGAACTAGGGCTCTCTAACAACGAGTTGTATATGTACGTTTATATATTATTTTAATGTATTTTCACAAATTACTTAACCTTTCAAACGAATTCCAATTGAAATGTGCCAACAGGTGTTTATAAGGTTTCACCCATATTCCGAACATAATGTAACATGTTTCGAAGGCCAAATTGATCGTATGTGGAAGATAGCTTTTTAAATCAAATTTAATATTTTCGATTTTATATTCAATGTGTTTCTCACCCGCATGAACAAACGGTAACTCCAAATGCTATGAAAATTGAAATTCGATAATAACACATTATTGCGGATCTAATGGAACTAGTTTCGTCGAATTCCAAGACTGTGCCCCGAAAGGCTATTTTAACTCGTCGATTAATCGAGTGATTTTCAAAATCGTCGAAATCATTTAAAATTTCACTTTTAAAACTTTGCTAGATTAATTATAAATCATATAGAATTTGTATTCACATTAGAAATAATTCTAATTTATTTTAAATCAAAATCTGATTATTTACATTATTACTATACATATACACTAAATTTCATTGTTAAATTAATATAAATTCCAGTTTTAACTTATCGACTTTAAAATCCCATTCACAAGTCCAATATTAAAATTCTAATCCAACTAGACTTAAATAAATTTTAGAAACCATTTTCATATACATTTATTTTCAGATTCACATTTTATTCCAATTTTAAATATTAAATCACTATTTATCCAAATCCAAATAAATCGTTATATTTGACATTATGACTAATTTTTTTGATTCAACCAAAATCTTCGTATTTCAAAATCAATTAACAAACCACATTTAACATTTAAAATGAATTAAATGTTCAAAAACTAACGACCAAAATTCTGGATCGTTACATTCCTTCTCGCTTATAAAAATTTCATACCCAAAATTTGCTAAGGTAGGAGAATGCTTCCAAACTCACAAACTTACCCAAAATCCACTTAATTAAAACTTACATTCACTTCTCAAAACCCCTTTAGTTTAATCCAAAACCATTAGCCTTCATTTCCAACTCAAAAATTTTGATTTCTAACATCGTTCCAAAAATCAACTTTTTTAATTAACCAAAATTTCTAAAACTTTCAAAAAATTTCTAACACCCAAAATTTTCAAATTTTTTTGACATTGTCTCCTTTGTACGGAGGGCGTTTTACAAACCATTAGCCAAGTAAGTTTTCAAAACAGATTTTTATGTATAAGTTAGAGCTTTTTAAGTGGTTTTAAAAGAATGTTTTTGATGAAATTATTATTTAGTGGTTTTAAATTTTTTAAAAGTAAATATTTATTAAGTTAATTATATAAGTAAATTATTTTAAAATGTTTAACTAGTATTATGATTTAAAAGATAATTATTTGATATTTATACCTTATAGAATAACTTTTATTTTAAAATTTGTTTTGGCTTAAGTTTTACATGAGAAATTATTATAAAATTTCATAACTAGTATTTTAAATAAAGTGTTTTAAATAATTTTTATTTAAGTGTTTTAAATTATATATTTTGGACAAAGTGATTTAAATTATTTAAAAATTTAAAGTATTAAGACTTGGTTATTTTAAGTGGAAATAAAACAATTGGGTGGAAATTTATTCCACAAGAGAAAAGGTGATTTGAAAACTATTTCAAAGGGTTGAAGTGTAGAAAAATATCTTGCGAAGATATTTTGAAATAACTAATTTGGGAAACTATTAAAGCCTAATGGTTGTTTGTGGATGTTATTTGATAGTTAAATAACCGATTATCAATATTGCCCAATGCGCTGATCGTTTCGAAGAGACTGAGATTGGGATTAATTTTTCGAAAACCACTTCGATCCAGTTTGGACGTTTGCGAATGAAGACCGTGATGATGATGAAGACCGTGATTCAGTTTGTCCAGACCCAGGGTTTAACGACCCGACTTCCTATCTCCAGGAAATCGCATCATCTTGAAGAAAGAAAAGGATAGAAGAAGAAAGAAAGAGAAAGAAGAAAGACAGCAATATCAGAGAACTCACAGTGGAACGAATAAAATATAATATATCACATAAAATATTAAATAGTATCTTATTACATCAGAGTACACAACTTATTCAACACATATTATACAGCTATAAACATCTGTCTAACCATACAACTCAAGTACAACAGATACAGATACCAAACAAACACAGCGGAACCAATATATAACTACACGTGGAAGCCTCCTGCTCCATAACTCCTCCAGAATTCGTCAAGCAAACCTGAATCACTTGACTACTCATACATAATATGAGTACCCAAGAGTTTAATAAAACAGAAAATAAACACTCGGGTCGGACAGGGGTCTGGTGTGAGTAAACGGTTTAAAGTTGCTTAACTTTAGAAAATCCTTTGAAAAGAAAAGGTATCACGTAAGACTTCCCACACATAAACATGGAAAAGTTTTTACCTTACACTAACCAAAACATTTGATAGGAAATCCAGTGATATTATAATAGTGTCTAGGGTTTTCAAGTAAGTAAGAAATAGCCGAAATTTTTACATCTATTAAATTCCAGCTACTAGCCACAAAAGTGGGTAATACAATCAAAACCGTAGGATCTCGTAGGAAGAATGGGTTTCCATCAATGGCAGGGCTACTGGGGTACCGCCCGTCACAGTACGTGGCCTAGATCACCGTATCGAGGAGTACGCCCGCTCCCCAGCAACACAAGGCCGGGACCATTCCTTACCGAACAGTCTCGAACAAGACAACCCCGGCGGTTGTCCGGAATTCAACCGCCCACGCAGCCGAATAAAAAGGGACTTCTAGATAGGAGTAAATCTTGCTCTCCAGTGGGAGCTACCCACGAAGCCTTGCTGCACCTCCCCTATTTTAGCCATTCCCGATTGATCAGGCTTGAGGCTGCGATTACCTTTATAGAACACATCTATCCTAGAATGCTCATCGTCCACCTGATGATGTTTTGAAAGCATTCAATCCATATAAGTTCGTTCCAGGTTCGAACGAAACCGAAGGCACTATCTCGTTGCACTCATTTTGGAATCACCCTCGGAGTCAACGACCGTAGTCCTTGCACTCTAAATCACCATCTCGAACCTATAAGTACTATCCCGGCAAACTCATTACGGAATCACTCACAAAGTTATACTGACGCATATCCCTTACACCTCGAGTCTTCACTTGCTCCACTTGGATTCACGACCGAACATTTAATTGGAATCGATGTGGTTTTTCGGATTCCAAATATGGAAACCCGATCCCGGTCTCATAGAAACCAAACGCCATTTTAATGTCCAAGTTGTACTTAAGGGTTTAAACAGTTAAACTTATATTCAGGAGGGTATATAAACAGATAGATGAATCATAATTATCACAATAGATAATTCATATCAATATTCATCTCACAAAGCAACATATCACATATCACAGGTATCCAAATAATCCAGTATCAATCAATATTAATCACCCAAAATCAATCACCAATATTGATCATCCAATATCAATCCATCAACCAATATTAATCAATCAACCAAAGCAGAATTGATTAATTCTTAATCAATTGGATTAACCCAAATCCTTCTCAATAATTTATTCTAAATAAATAAATTAATCATCTCTAATGATCTTCCCAAATTAATCTTTCTTGATTAATTATACTTTAATTACATTCAAGTAATTACCCTGAACCATATTTAGTAATTAACCTTTAATTACTATCATTAATTATAAAAATTAATGATCCCTCATTTACTTCCATTTATTAATTAACTATAATTAATTACATTAAACCTTAATTAATTACAATTAATTAATCACACTTCAATTAAATCACTTATATTAATCAACCTTGATTAATATCATTAATTATATTAATTAATGGTCCTTATTAATTAATATTACTTTAAATTAACTAATTAACTTGTAATTAATCAACTCATTAATCATAATCAGTAATTAAGAATTTGTAATTACTTATCTTAATTAATTAAATTCTTAATTAATTATATTAACCCTTGATTAATTAATCTAATTAATCAATCTTTAATTACTTCATTAAGTAATTATTAATCAATTTAAATTAACAAATAATCCTTAATTATTACCTTACTAATTAATTACATTTTAATTAATTACCCTTAGTAATTAATCTTAAATTAATTACATTCATTTATTAATAAATCACATTCATTAATTATCTAAAATAATTAAGTAATTAACTCTTAATTACTTACATAAGTAATTATCTTCTAATTACTTTATTAATAAATCTTGATTACTTCTTAATTAATTACTTTACAAATAATTATTTTCAATCCTTAATTCTTAAATTAATTAATTACTTCATAATTAATTAACTTCAAACAAATAAATTAATCAATTTCCTTAATTTATAACATTTAGTGATTATCCATTAATCAGTTCCATTAGTTACTCTCATGAGAAAATTCTATTAATTACTTCCATAAGTAATTATCATTCTTAATTACATTCAAAAATTAACCATTAATTACTTCATTAAGTAATTACACTTAATTGATCCATAATTAAGTGATTATTTAAAAATTAAATAAACAATTAACTAATTATTTGAAATTAATTAAACAATTAATTAACATCTTATATTTCAAAATCTTTAATTAATTAAGAAAACCATAAATCTTAATTAATCATATTTATTAAGTATTCCTAAGTTCATAACAAAATAATTTAACCATATTTATCTTCATAAATAAATTATTTGAATTTAAATAAATTTTCATAACTTAAAACAAATTATTCAATTTGGTTTTCCAAAATCATAACAATAACCTTATTTTGAAAATAAGGTATTTAGAAATCAATTTGAAGTTTAAAACACTTTTAATCATCAAATTTAAACATATTCATTTTCAATATAATTTTGAAAGCTTAGTTTTTAAGATATTACTTAAAACTTTTGATTTAATGGTTAAATTCAAAATACTCTTTTTAAATTAAAATTCAAAGTTTAATTAAGTTAAATTATTTTCATGGAAATCATCATAACATTCAAATTTGAAAATAAATTCACTTTACGTTTTAAAGTTTGATTAACTTAATTTCAAACAACAAAATTTTAACATTATACATTTGTTTCTTTTATCAAACTTGTTATAACATTTTAAAACTTACCTTCAATTATCCAAATACAAGTTAAATTTGCAACCTATATTTCATTAACAGGTTTTAATTCAGCAACCCACCACTACAGAACAACCAAAAACCGGCGACCCAAACACTTGAGAAACATAGCATCATCACGAGCCTGCCCCAAGACACGAACCATACGTCACTGCTTCGAGTCGTTCCCCCTGAAAACAAGAGAACCTCTTTGGGTACAACTCGTCCTTCCCCAGTTCAAAACCTCCCCGTGCGCACAACTGTGCTCGGTGCACCTAGCACACCGCCTCCGGCCAACGACGGTCATCGCGAGCCCTACCACCTCGACCGAACACCCAGATTTATCTATAACCACGCGTATCAAAATTCGACCATACGCAACGAAAACTTCAGCAAACATCAAACCAAATTCCTATCGCCTCCCATAATCGCCACCACCGGCAGCTCCAACGACCACCCCAGAACATCGCCGCAACATTCACGCCACTAATTCCAAATCGCGATCAACTCCGGTTCGATATTCATGTCACCACTTCCAGTACAGTCAAGCCCAAGTCGAAACCCACCAAAACCCTAATTCGATCCCATTCGAACAATTTACTCATTAGAAAAATTCTCTTGTATTTTTCCTTTGATCCTCAACTCAAAAGCTTGCTTCACCCACAAATTCGATTCAAAGCAACAATCGAATCAACGGCAATTCACCAAAGTTCCCAAAACATTCAGACCTAAAATTCATGATAATTCCTCAACTAAAAATTATGATATGCATGTTAAAATTCATCACTTCCAATTATTAACCCATTCCTGGAATCAATTTACAAAACCATGAGTTTTTATTTTTGACATGCAAATTGATTCTACTATATATTTTCAGTTAAAAATAATTTACTTAAATAAAAATCCTAATTCCATTTTTAAAATCGTCCTTATGCAATGACAAACAACTTCCATGTAATCATCAAACTCAAATTTTGATGTTTTTGGGAGATTAGAAATTATGAATGTAAACCCTGGTCTGAAAAGAAATAGGTAACAGAGTTTGATATATATACAGACATATATACACATATTCATCAATTCAATAATATAGAAACTGAAAGATTTTCATGCAACCTAGATTCATCTATAGATCATCACATGCATGAACAGAATTCAACTCATCTGTTTTTAAAATCAATTTACTCACCTTTTCATAAGCAGAGCAGAGTAGTTTTAAACTTTCCAGGATTTGATATGCTGAAGAAAACTTTGCATGTCATCAATTTGTTGTTTTAAACTTGCTTTTGATTTTTGCAAATTTGTATATGCAGATGAACATCCTTTAATTGCAGGTTGAGATTTGAAGCTCTAATTGCATTTGCAGGTTCAGATCTTCTTGCAGATTTCATGTTTTAATTTACTTCAGATTTTCAAAATAAAATCTCTGGTTCTAATTTCAGGCTTTGGGAACAAATTTTTAGATTTGTCATTAGTTTGGTTTTAAATTCATGGAGTAAGAAATTAATTTAAGAAGAAGAAAGAAAGAAATGTTTTAAATTCAAAAAAGAAAGCCACTTGTCTTCAAGCATTTACATTTGTCACTTTACTTGATTTAATTAGTTTACATGTGTTTTAACATGTTTACACATGTCTCAAGCAATTTTTTATAAATTTTCTACTTAATTTAAATGTGAATATAAATTTACCTTTAAAAGAGAATATTATAAAACTAGTTAAAATACAAATGAATTGCTTATACATGTATTCACAAATCTAAAACTTTGTCTATATACATGTATTAAAAAAACTAAAACATATATACATACATTTATAACCATTTTATAATAAGCAATTTAGAAGAATCAAGACAAAGCTTGTTTAAATTCTTTTTAAACTATCGTATTTAAAATAAATAACAAACTTATATTTTAAAACAAATGAATAAATTTTTAAATTAACTTTTAAAAACATTGATTCTAAAACAAAGCTTCAATCTACAATATTCATACATTATAAATTATCAATTGATTTAATTAAATTTCAAAACAAACCAAATTATAACATATACTTACATATATATATATTACAATTTGAAAATTCATCTTTGATTTAAAACAAAAGATCTCCTATTCATAATATATATCAAATGTATATATTATAAATAGAATAAAATTTGATTAGCTTTGAAAAATAAATCTTATCAATTTAAGTTGTTAAAAAGATATTGTTCAAAATTACCAGATTAAATATTTATTAACCATAAAAAGAATAAATTTATCATTTTAAATTAAAATTATAAAGAAAAATTATCAAACCAGTTAAATTATTAAGGCAGATTATTAAATTGTTATTGCCTAAAATTCCGGGTCGTTATACAATGCAACTTGTATGGACGAATGCTATCAGAACATCTCAGCAGGACGATGAGCATTCTAAGTGAATGTGTGCTAAAAAGGTAACGCATAGCCTCAAGCCTCATCAACCGGGAATGGCTAAAACAGGAGAGGTGCAGCAAGGCTAAGTGGCTAGCAATCAATTAGGGTAAGGTCATCCCTGTCTAGATGTCCCTTGAGCTCCATAGCAGTCCATCCAGAATCAATACTCTATAATACTCGGTCTGACCCGAGTATTATAGTGAGGTAACATCCGAGTCAGTCTGGAAAACCAGCGTGAGAAAACACACTCAATTAGATTATTAAAGTTTTCAAAATCCATTGATATCAAAGGTATCTCATAATACCACGCCACAAATAAACATGTTGGGTTTTTTACCTTACGATAACCAAAACATTTCTTATTAAAATCCTCTGATATTATAATAGTGTATAAGTACAAATACTTATTCAAATAGCCGAAATTATTACATTCATTAAATTCCATCATAATAGGTATGCAAACAAGTCCAAAGGCACTTATTAGAGATTGGGTTTCTACCAATGGCAGGGCTGCTGGGCTACCACCCGTCACAGTACGTAGTCTAGATCAATGTATCGAGGATCCACCCTGATCCCCTACAACACAAGACCGGAGCTACCCCTTGCCGGATATTCTGAATAAGATCATCCTGTGGTTGGGATCAGCAACCGCCCATATAGCCGAATACAAAGGGACATCTAGGCAGGGATGACCTTGCCCTAATTGGTTGCTAGCCACATAGTCGTGCTGCACCTCCACTGTTTTAGCCATTCTCAGTTGATGAGGCTTGAGGCTATGCGTTACCTTTTTAGCATACATACACTTAGAATGCTTATTGACCCCCTGACGATGTTCTGATAGCATTCGTCCATACAAGTCTGTTCCCGGTCTGAAGGGAACCGAAGGCACTACTCCTACTACATCCACTTTGGAATCACCCTTAGGATTAGTAGCGATTAGTACTTGCACTTCACCGCTTCATCTTCGACTTCAAGCTCTTGTCTTCGTCACGAAAATGTTCAAACCGGATCGAAGTGGTTTTTGGGAAATTATTCCCGATCTCGATCTCTTCGAACAGATCAACACATTGGCCAATATTGATAATCGGTTATTTAACTATCATATAATATCCACAAACAACCAACGGTACTTAATAATTTCCAAATTATTTATTTCAAAATATCTTCGCAAGCTAATTTTCTACACTTCAACCCTTTGAAAATAGTTTTCAAATCACTTTTTTCTCTCGTGGAATAAATTCCCACCCAATTGTTTTATTTCCATTGAAAATACCAAGTCTTAGTACTTTAGATTTTTAAATATTTTAAATCACTTTATCCAAAATATATACTTTAAGACACTTAAAACAAAAACTACTTAAAACACTTTATTTAAAATACTAGTTATGAAATTTTATAATAATTTCTCATGTAAAACTTAAGCCAAAACTAAATTTAAAATAAAAGTTATTCTATAAGGTATAAATATCAAATAATTATCTTTTAAATCATAATACTAGTTAAACCTTTAAAATACCTTGCTTATATAATTAACTTAATAAATATTTACTTTAAAAAAATTAAAACCACTAAATAATAATTTCTGTCTAAAACATTCTTTTGAAATCACTTTAAAACCTCTAACTTATACTTAGAAATCTTTCTTTGAAAATATACTTGGCTTTTCAAGGGAATACACTTTCCATTCCAATACAACCGTCTAATCATTTATAAATCCTTCTCGATTTATTTCTAGCTTAATTTACTTCTCAAACCCGTAAATTTCTTTCACACGCCTTTAAAAATAAAACCACTATTTATTTTTAAAACGTATTACCCATTCCTTACCGTGAATTTATACTTTCAAATATCCACTGATATCTTATTTCACTTTATAAACCCAGTTTATAAATTTCATAGTCTCGTCCTCCTTTTAAATCATAGTTTCAAACACTTAATCAATTTTCAAATCGATTTCCAAAGTTTACTCCATTTTAAAATAAATTCTTTACTTACTCAATTTTATTTCAAAACCCATTAATTACTGATTTTACTCCTTTATTATGATTTAAAATTTAAATAAAATTCAATATTCAGAGTTTGAAGATAGATTGAATTCAAAAGGAATTGAAAATGTAAATTGAATAAAAATAGATATAAAAGCTCTGGTACCAACTGTTACGACCCGCCTTTCATTCCATAAAAAGACATATCGTAAAATAGAAAGAAATAGGTAGAAAAGAAATAGATAAAAAGAAAGAACTAAACAATCATAGAATCTCACAGCAGAACGAAACACGTATATATTACATAGTAGTCACTAATACCATACCTCAGAGTCATTCAGGTTTACAAACTTCATACTGGACAGTCATGATGACCTGCCTATTCATACAACCCAAAAAGCAGACCAAGATACTAATACAGCAGAAACATATTAACTATATAGACAAAAGCCTCCTACTCCAAGCCTTCCTTTAAAATATGTCAAAGCCGACCTGTATCACTTGGCTACTCATAAAAATTTGAGTACCCAAGAGTTTAAGAAATAGAAAATAATCTCTGAGTCAGACATGGGTCTGGTGTGAGTAAACGGTTTAAGTTTATTTAGCTGGAAAATCATTTGAAATCAAGGGTATCTCGTAAGACTCACCACACATAAACACGATCAAGTTTTTCCCTTACAATAACCAAAACATTTGACAGGAAATCCAGTTATATTATAATAGTGACTAGGGTTTTCAATATAAAATAAGAAATAGCTGGAATGCTTACATCTCATGTTCCAACATAGTTGGGCACAATCAAAACCGTACGGGCACTTATTGGAGATTGGGTTCCATACAATAGCAGGGCTACTGGGGTACTGCTCGTCACAATACCTGGTCAAGATCAGCGTACCGAGGATCCCCTTGATCCCCTGCAACACAAGATCATAGCTACCCCTTACTGGATAGTCCGAATAAGACAACCCCGCGTTTGTGGCCAACAACTGCCCACACAGCCAAAAAAAAGGACATCTAGACAGAGGAAAATCTTATCCTAATTGGGTGCTACCCGCTTAGCCTTGCTGCACCTCCCCTGTTTCAGTCATTCCCGGTTGATAAGGCTTGAGGCTACGAATACTTTTATAGCACACATTTCTTGGAATGCTCATCGTCCTCCAATGACGATGGTCTGATAGCATTCGTCCATACAAATCCGTTCCGGGTCCGAATGAATCCGAAGGCACTATCTTTGCTACACTCATTTTGGAATCACCCACAGAGTTAACGACAAATAGCCCTTGCATTCTGAATCTTCATTCCCGATCTTCACTTGAGATTTCACGACCTATCGCTTAATTTGGATCGATGTGGTTTTTGGACAATAATTTGACATCTGATTCCGGTCTCATCGAAATCCAAATGCCGTCTTTTAAGGAAAAGTAAACAATTTAATTAAACTTTAGAATGTCATATTCACACAGAAATTCATCACAGATATCTAAAACATCTCACATTATCAACAGTTCAATTCAGGCATCTCATATCACAGAATATCACAAATTAACATGCTAGAGATATTAAACAATCCAAAGCATTCAATACTATTTAACCATTCGTAGGCAAGATTAACTAGTCACATCATTTCTAATTAATTTAATTTAACATAAGATAAATTAATTTATAAATCCTTCTTATTTGTCATTAACTATTTACAAGCCATTTTATTTTATTTCATTTTAATCAAATATTTGGAATTAATTAATAATCATTTACAATTACTTAAGACTTTAATTAATTAAAAATTTAAAACATTTATCTTAACCATTTACTTACTTACCCTATAATATTCAATTTAAATAAACTCAAAAATTAAATTAAAAATGGCATATAACTTAATTATTCCAAGCTTAGTTAATTTAAGTTATAATAATTTATTAATAACCTCAAACCAAATAATACTTAAGTATAACACTTAATATTAAAAGAATTGGTTAGAGAATTTTGCTTAGGAAAACTTGTTTTTTTTATACTTAAGCATTTATACTTATCCTCGTTCATTTTATTATTTTTCAAAACTTTGTTAATACACTAAGCAAACCCGAGCCCAACCTGATCTAAATCCCCTTCTTCCCCCGTCTTCTCCCTTTACTTTCTCTCTTCTACTCTACAGCGAACGAACACCTCAAACCAGACACACGAACATGAATGCACGTGCACACACGATCTACGCCGTTTCGACTAATGTCGCCACTGTCTCCCCATCAAGACGACCCTCACCATCAGTTCGACCACCTAGAACCACAAACGAAACAGCAAAACGAGCAACAACAGGAACCACCCGATCGCAAACATCCACCATGCACCGCTACCTCTGACCACCCGAGACCCTGTCGCCACGCCTGGAGCTGCGCCAGACCTTCACCTTCCTTTTCCCCCACTTCCGAGCCAACTCAACGCCTCCCCAACGTCCCATTGGCGTCAAAATCATCATCGACCCAACTAGGGTCTTAAACCCTACATCCTCTTTGCCGCATCACCATGGCGATCAGAAAAATCATCGACCAATATTCCCATGCTCCTCGACCCTCGAGCTACCTCCAACAACGATCCCGACTCACGATCCTCCTCTAATCGTCGAAAATCGAACAAAAACTCAATTCCGTTCAACTAGCAACTTCTCACAAATCACTAGCATAAAAATCTTGATATTACCATCAAAAATCATCATTTTTAAAAACGAATCTGGTTATATAAGAAAATCTTGAAATTATCAAGGTCGATTTTCTGAGATATTTTGAATTTTTACTTTAATTTCTTGTTTTCCAGAAAAATACTCAATAATTCTACTTGAAATTATTTTTAAAAAAGGTAATACATCATTACAAACAAGTTTCCTTTAAACATTATATCCTATGATCGCCCAAATGAAGAGGAATGAATTTATTTTAAGTGATTTTAAGCCTGTTAAACAAGAACAGAGGCATGCACATCTTAATACAGACATGCATATATATATATACACACACACACAGTAATTCAAATTATATTCTAGGCAAAATACATTTCTACATCCATGCAAATCATATTCATAACATTACTACCATTATTTATCACATGCATCAGATAATAAATTAGGTTTGGATTTAAAAGGTGAAGTTTACTCATCTTAGACTTTGAACAGAGAAACTCAGATGTTTGAAATTTAAAAACTGCACTGATACTGATCTTTGAAACTGCAAGCTTGGTCTACTTTTTTAAGTTGTACTTGAACTTTAGCTTTGTACAGTTGAAAACTTGAAGTTGATTTAGTTGTTTGGTTTTCTCTGGTTTTAGTTTTGGTTTGAAAAAAATGAATGGAGTTAAGATATATATATATATATATAAGTGTATAAACTATACAACACCTGGTTTCTCATTTTTCCTTTTTATTAACATTTTGAAAATGAAGAACTCCATCTAAACAAGAATTTTGAACACTTGTGCTAGTATGTCATCCCCTAGCTTACAAATGTCTTTATGCAAATATTTTATATTTCCTTTTTATGTTTTGTATTTTTACTCTTATATTTTTTTTTATTTGTTCTCATTTTATTTTAAACTTAAGTTATTGCTATCTTAACTAATAACCATATATATATCTTTATCTCTAATGTTTAAAAAAAATTTAGAGTTAAATTTAAATAAATTTTGAGATATTTATTTTGAATTCAAATCATAGTTTTCATTCATAATCTATATATAAATAATAGTAATTTGAAAGCATATTTTTATTTTTTTTTGAAAAGATAAGTTTTGCAAATTTAAATAATTAGATTAGAAGATTATTAAATTAAATTTTGCTAAAAATCCCTGGTTGTCGCATTCCGCCCCCTTAAAAGAATTTCGTCCCCAAAATTTTAAAAGCAAGAGATAATTTAATTCTCCATCAAAAGTTTTTATATTCCAACAGCAAAGCATACACATCAGTAATATAAAAACAACCATAGCAAACAATTCATTCAAACAAACAATCCTAACTATCCCGACACAATTCCGGATAGGCCTTCCTTATACTACTAGAGTTTCCCAGGTACAATCTCTGGGTTCCTTGCTGCACTGAATCTTAACTAGCGTCACCATTTTGTTCCGAATCTCCATCTCATCTCGATCTACAAGCTGAACTGGATGCCTGACCAAAGTTAAGTCCGATTCGACTTCCAAATCCTCCTGAACTTCTAGTTCTACAACCAGTGATGGGTCATGCACGTACTTCCCCAAATGAGATACGTGAAATACGTTATGAATCCCAGCCATCCGGTCCGGTAATTCAATCCTGTATGCTAAAGCACCGATTCTTTCGAGAACACAGAAAGGTCTAATATACCTCGGAGCTAGCTTCCCAGTCTTACCAAATCTGATTGCTCCTTTGATCCAAGAAACCTTGATAAAAACCAAATCTCCAACTTTGAATTCCATATTCCTCCGTCTCTTATCCGCGTAGCTTTTATAACGATCCTGGGCTGCCTTCGTCCTTTTTCTTGATCTGTCAACCTTCGCAGATGCCTCTTAAATAAGGTATGGACCAAGTATAAGACAATCTCCGGATTCTACCCAACAAGATGGTGATCTACAGGGTCTTCCGTACAAATCTTCATATGGTGCCATCTTAATACTTGCCTGATAACTATTGTTGTATGAGATTTCTACCAAGTGTAGATGCTCCTCCCAAGATCCACGGAAATCCAAGATATAAGCTCTCAACATGTCTTCAAGAATGCGATTCAGCCTTTCTGTCTAACCGTCGGTTTGAGGATGATAAGCGGTACTTAAACTCAACCTTGTTCCAAGAGCTGTTTGCAGAGCTTCCCAAAATTTGTTGGTAAAAATTGGGTCACAAACGCTCATGATGAGGATGGGAACTCCGTGCAGTCTGACAATCTCTTTCATGAAAATCTCTACTAATGAAGCTGCAGTTCTAGTTGCCTTAACTGGGACAAAATGAGCGCTCTTAGTCAGCCTGTTTACGAATACAAATACTCCTTCATTCCCTTTTCTGGTTCTTGGCAACCCATCGATGAAGTCCATCGATATCATTTCCCATTTCCACTTTGGAATCTCTAGAGGTTGCAACAATCCCGCAGTCTTCACCCTTCACTTGTTGGCAGTTCGCACAACCATTGACAAAGGTTGCACTGTCCTTCTTCATTCCTTTCCACCAAAAAACTCTTTTCATATCCTTGTACATCTTCAAGATTCCCGGATGGATACTTAACCTGGAGCGATGGTTCTCTAGAAAAACTTCCTGCCTAAGATCCTTAATATTCGGAACACAGATTCTCCCATTTGGAATAGCCAAAACAGGTGCACTAGTCAAACCTCGCCTTCAGATCTTGAAACGCTTCTTCACACTTAGGAGTCCATTTAAATTTCGCTCCCTTCCTAGTCAGTTTGGTCAAGTGAGAAGAAATCTTAGAGTAATCCTCGATGAATTTCCTGTAGTAACCCGCTAAGCCAAGAAAATTATGAACTTCCATAGGAGTCTACGGTTGCTTCCACTCTTGAATAGCTGCCACCTTGACGGGATCCACAGAGATGCCTTCTCCAGATACGATGTGTCGCATCCAGAAATGGCATTTTGAAAATTTTGCTTTCAGACATGTCTCCTCAAGGTTTCCAATACTATTTCCAAATGACGCTTATGTTCCTCCTCTGATTTGGAGTAGATGAGAATGTCATCGATAAACACAAGCATAAACTTGTTCAGCACATCACGGAAGACACGGTTCATCAGATCCACAAAAAAAGCTAGGAAAATATTTTGTTTTAAAGTGGGTAATCTTACTGTAACGACCTTGTGACGACCCATTTTCTCACCACCGAAAATCGCATTATCTTGAAGAAATAAAGAGATAGAAAAGAGAAAAGAAAGAGAAGAAAGAAGAAACAACATCAGAATCTCAACAGCGGAACGAATAGATTATATAAATAACATAAATATTACATAGTATACAACACTAATCAGAGTTACACAGAATTTTCATCACATACTAGACAGTTATAAACACATGTCTAGTTATACAACTCAATACAACTCAAACAAGAGATACCAACACAGAGAACACACAGCGGAGCTATATATCTAACGTCGAAGCCTCCTACTCCATTGCTCCATCACAATTCGTCAAAGCTAACCTGAATCCCTTGGCTATTCGTAAAAATTTGAGTAGCCAAGAGTTTAAGAAAACAGAAGATAAACTCTAGGTCAGACATGGATCTGGTGTGAGTAACAGGTTAAAGTTGCTTAGCTTTGAAAAACCTTTGAAAAGAAAGTTATCACGTAAGACTTCCCACACATAAACATGGAAAAGTTTTTACCTTACGCTAACCAAAACATTTGATGGGAAATCTAGTGATATTATAATAGGTCTAGGGTTTTCAAGTAAATATGAAATGGCCAAAATTGTTACATTATTAAATTTCAGCTACTTGCCATAAAAGTGGGTAATACAATCAAAACCGTTGGCACTTATTGGATTGTGGATTCCATCTATGGCAGGGCTACCGGGGTACCGCCCGTCACAGTACGTGGCCTAGATCAACGTACCGAGGATCACTCCCAATCCCCTATAACACCAGACCGGAACCATCCCTTACTGGACAGTCCCGAACAAGACAACCCCGCAGTTGGCGTACGTTCCAACCGCCTACACAGCCGAAATAAAAAGGGACCTATAGACATGGGAAAATCTCGTCCTACTTGGGCATGACTCACTTAGCCTTGCTGCACCTCCCCTGTTTTAGCCATTCCCGGTTGATGAGGCTTGGGGCTACGATTACCTTTAGAGAAACATCTCTTAGAATGCTCATCGTCCACCTGACGATGTTCTGAAAGCACTCAATCCATACAAGTTCGTTCCAGGTTCGAACGAAACCAAAGGCATTATCTCGTTACACTCATTTTGGAACCACCCTCAGAGTTAACGACGATAACCCTTGCACTCTGAATCTTCATCTCGAATCTGAAAGTACTACTCATCAAACTCATCACGGAATCACCCTCAGAGTTATACCGACGAATAGTCCTTACACCTCGAGTCTTCACTCTTCACATGAGATTCACGATCTATCGTTAATTTGGATCGATGTGGTTTTCGAATATCCAAATATGGAAACCCGATCCCGGTCTCATCGAAATCCAAAGCGTGTCTTTTAAGGCCAAGTTGTTTAAAAGGTTTTAAAACAATTCAATTATATGTATACACAGATAGATAAATCACATATTCACAATAGGTAATCAACACAACAGATAATCCATAATATCATTATCAAAAGACAATCTAAATCAACATCAAAATGCAACCAATGCATCCATATTACTCAACATTATTTATCTCATATCTGAGATTCAAACTATTCAAGGCAATCCATATCATCCATTCATATATAAGCAATGATTAATAATCACACCAAATATAATTAATTTAAAATTAATTAAATTAATTACATCATTTTAATTAATTCAAAGTAAATTAAATTAATTACTTCATCAATATAAATCTTGCTTACATCATCATTAATTAATTATCAATCGATTAATTAATCATCAACCAATTATTCATCTTGATTAATTATCTTTGTTAATTAACCTTTAATTACATTCAAGTAATTATTCTCTAATTAATTCCTCAAATTAATTATACTTAACCAAATACAATAATTAATCTTTAATTACTTTCTTAATTAATTAACTATAATTAATTACATTAATTCTTAATTAATTACATTAATTCTTAATTAATTACATTAATTAATCCCTACATTGATTAATTATTTTTAAATAAATTCATTCTTAATTACTTCATTAATTATAATAATTAACGATTTCTAATTATATTTTCTTTTAAAATTAATTACATTGAGTAATTAATCTACAATTAAACCATAATTGTTAATCACCCTTGATTAACTCCATTCAGTAATTAACTACACTAATTACTTCACAAAATAAATTAATTACTCATTAATTAATTATCTCAAATTAATCCCTTGATTAATTCACAAAGTAATTATACTCAAATTACTTTCATCAACAAATCACTTCCAATTAATTACATACAGTAATTATCCATTAATTACTTCCCAAAATAATTTCTCTTCATTTAATTACATTAAGTAATTATACTACAAAAATCATCAAATGATTATTCTAAAATAATTAAACTGAATTAATTAACTTAATCTAATCAAATTAAACTCAATTAATTACATTTAGTAATTAATTCCTTAATTACTTCCATAAGTAATTATACTTAACAATTTACAAAAATGATTATCTTTAAATCAATTAATCTAATTAATTATTAAAAATTAATCACATTAATTAATTAGTAATTAATCCTTAGTTAATGACCTCATTAACTATTTAACAATTTCATTAATTATTTTTCTAAAATAATTAACTTGTTTTAATCATTATTAATTACAAATTAATTAATCATTAATAACCCATTAATTAACCCTTAATTTATTAATTAATTAAGTGTTAACTATAACTTAATTAATCCTTTATTACTTGATTAATTAAGTATTAATCATTAATTAAAAATCAAATCTTATTTAATTAATGATTCTTAAGGTATAAGTTAATTATTCTAAGAATATTAATCTGGTTTAAGATTAAACCCTTAATTACTTTGAGTAACTATTCATTTCATTAATTTATAAAATAAATTAATTATCCATTTAATTACCCTCATAATTAAATCATCACAAATTATTAAATTATAATCTAACTTCAACCAGTTTAAAATCAATTTAAAACATTTACATTACATGATAAACATAACTTTTCTTATAAAAGAAATTTTACAAGAGTTAAAACAAATTTCTTTTCAAATTCAAAACATTTAAATTTTTCTTAATCATTCAAAATTATTAAACACTTAAATTTATAAAACTTAAATCTATTTTAAAACAAAGATTCAAATCCAGATTTGAATCAAATTTAAACTTTGTTTAAAACATTACTTTATATTTCAATTTCCAAATTTAAATTCAAATTTCTTTAAAAACATTTTTATTCAATAAACTCCTTTAAAGTATTTTAAACAAATTTGAATTTAAAAGCCTAATCATTTCCAAATTAAGATTCAAATCAACTTGAATCCATAATTTAAAATTGGATTTAAAACTTAATTTAAATCTTTGATTAATAACTTAACTTTCAGTTTAAAATTGAAAACAAGAAAGTTTTCTAACCTGAAACGAATCCAACTCGAGCAATCACAAAACTCACTCGAGCCTCTTCCTATCCTAACCCGAGCAAAATTCAAAACAAACTCGAGTAACTCGAGTATCCTTCCATTTGAATATCATTCAAACTAATCTGACAGGTTTTACACAAACCTGTAACAAACAAACTCACCCGAGCCCACAAACAAAATACTTCGAGTTCCAAACCCCATAGCTTCGAGAAAATCATAAATTAACCCCAAAAAAACTCGAGTACCTCTTCTTTCCCAAAACACAACCGACACGCCAAGATTCCCCTGTGCACCTGCACCACCACGGCAACCAATTCCGAACCCTCGCGATAACACTCGCAAGTCGGCGACCATCCCCCATCTCGATTCCGACCATCAACAAATCTGCAGAGGCCCAATATCAAAAATGAACATTCGAGCTCAAAAACTGAAACAGATGTCGAACTGCAATTTGCCTCAAACTCCAAAATCCGATCATCAGAGAAGTTCCACCTTCGGCCACGTCCACTTCCACACTCCATCTATCCTCAACTTGAATCTGGGAAGGCTCGATTGCCTCTAGAAATTACGGCGATCAAATTGTTCCTGATGAACAGAAACTAGGGTTAAAATCCTTAATCCCAAAACACCATTGCCTCACTGTTTTAATCCATCTCCCTCTATTTTTCCCCGCATCATCGATCATCACTCCATCAACAAGGAAAACAATGGCCACCCCGACCCCCTAGGATGACAGTTCCAACCCAAAATAGGATTTCTGGTTAAACCAAAAATACTTGATCAAATACAAACTAAAAATTCTAATTTTAGTTTTAAAATTCAAGTTATTGTTAATGTAATCAGTTTAAAATCTTAAATCAATGAATCTGGAAATTAAAATTTCTACTTTCATAAAATTTTCTCTGTTATATTATGTTTCCAGAGACAGTACAGTATATATTTTTTTTTTAAAAATTCAAATTTAACTTACATTACACAACCATATTTTGATTAAATGTTAAATCTTAAAATCTTAACACAGCTTAGATTGAATGAAATAGAACTTTAAGAAATTCTAAAATCTGGAAAAAACTTAAATACAGAAAATGAATTACATTGCAGCAGACATACTACATATAACCATATATTTTCCAGTAAAGAAATTGTAAATTGCATGCAGAACACACTTATTACTTGAGTAAAACCAGCAGCTAATTTATACTTAAGTTAGTTTTAAATAGAAGTGTTACTCACTGATTTTTATGAGCAGAGCACATTCCTGAAAATGCTTGAAACCTGAAAGTTGCTTTGAACTTGAAACTTCAAATTGCTCCTTTGTTTTGCTTATGAATTTAAACTTCAGTTTACTTTTAAAAACTTCATCTTGTTATATTGCAAATGCTTTTTCTTCCAGATTCCATTTGCATGTTTTCGGAAGAAAAAAAAGAATTGCAGGCTTCAGAAAAGAAAATGCATGCAGGACCTTTGATGAAATTCAAACAGAAAAACAGTGATTTTCAGATGCATGCAGGTTTTGGAAATTTGCAAATTGCTTCAGGTTTATGAATTGCAGAATTGGATTGCAATTTGATTTTCCAGGTTGATAAATTTGAAGGGCTACAGGTTTGAGGATGTGCAAATGATTTTCACGTTGATGAATGTGAAGAGAGCTTCAGTTTTTACTTAAATTTGCAAAATGAATTTTAGGTTAAATTGATCTCTGGTTTCGGAGGAAATATTGGTTTAGAGGAAACATGGGTTTCAGATTTATTTTGAGGGGATTATTTATAAATTTTGCAGGAATTTGTTTGAATAGATTTTGCAGGAATTTTTTATCTTGGTTTAGATTACAGATCTTTGTTTTGGAACAAGTAGAATAGAAAAGAATATGAGAGTGAGGGGAAATGTTTTTATATAAGAATTTTTTTTGATTTAATTAAAATAAAAGAAAAAGAAAATTAAATATTACACTAGTTCAAATTTTAACATTTGTCACTTATTTAATTTATGATTCAACACATGTCATAAGTATCTTAAGAAACTTACACATGTATTTAAGAGTATTTTAATTTTAATCTAAATTGTTTATAAAAACTTTTAAATCTAAACTTATTATTTCTTATGTATAAATAAATGAATTTCTTCACTTTTTAATTTATTAAAGAGGAATGAAACAAACAAATTAATAATATAAGCTTATTCAAATATTTCAAATATTTATTCTTTTAAATTCAAGGCATTAAATTCAAATTTTAAATTAATTTATCAAATCCAATTTTAAAAATCAAGTTATATATGTACGCATATACAATTCTTATTAAAATTTTAAAATAACAAATCCTATTTTTAAAAAACTATTTATGTTTATAAAATCTAAGTATTATAGTTATTATTTGAAAATAACAAATTAAACAATATTAAATAATTTATAAAAGAGATTATAAATCCTCCTATTTCTCAATATATTAAGATCATATGTAAATTGTATTTTAAATCTTATATATAATTTCAAGCAATATTTTATAAAAAAAATAAAACAAAGCTTTTATGTTAATCTAATCTAAATCCATATTTAAGCTAAATAAAATTTTAAAACATATAAGATTTATCATAAGTATAAACCATATAATTATTTACTAAATTGTTTTGAAAAGCTAAATATTAAATTTAAATCAAATTTTCAATTTACCAAAAATAAATTAAAATTAGAAAATTGATTCATTTACTAAATTCCAAATCAAAGTTTATGAATTTACAATATACAATTATATATATATTATAAATAGAAAACAATTTATTTACTTTAAAAAATATCTTCCAATTTAAATATTTATTAAAAGAAGATTATTAAATCAATTCAAATTTTTATTATCAAAAATTATCAAATCAAATTAATTTTTAACACAGATTATTAAATTTATATTGCCAAAGTTCCGGGATATCACATTCCTCCCCCTTGAAAGAATTTCGTCCCCGAAATTTAAAAGCAAAGGTAATTTAATAATCTATCTTAAGATTTTATTTTAAAACACAAGCATATATTATCAAACATATGCTAACAACCATAGCAACCAATTCACACAATCAAAACAAATCTAATTATCCGGAAAAATTCTGGATAAAATTTCCACGAGTTTCCCCGGTAAATACCGGGATACTCGCTCTATAGAATCCAAACAATCTATACTACTAAGCTACAGAGCTCCTATCCGACTAGATCTACAAATTAAACAGGAAATTATACTACAAACAAGTCTGACTCAACAATCACATCCTCCTGAACTGCTGGTTCCACAACCAGAGATAAATCATACACGTACTCCCTCAGAGATACGTGAAACACATCGAATTCCAGTTATCCAAACTAGCAATTCAACCTTGAAAATCAAACACCAATCCTAACAAGAACAAAGAAAAGATCCAAAACACCTCAGAGCTGACTTACCCAGTCTTACTCAATCTCAAATCTCCGACTCCGGAATCCAAATTCCTTCGTCTCTTATCCACAAAACACTTCGGACGGTCCTGGGCTGCCTTCATCTCTCCCGATCAACTCAACCTTTGCCGATACCTCTAGAAACAAAAAGGACCAAAACAACCCAACAGAATGATCTCCTCAAGATCAATCCCAAACCAAGAACACCAATCCTCACAAGAACACAAGAACACAAGCACAAACTAGACAACACATCTCAGAAATATGGTTCAACAGATCCATAAAAGAAAACTCAGATGCCCCACCTGATCCTTCTACTAAACTGAACCACCGGTAGCACTCCTAGAATCCAGTCAATAGGAAAATTCAACCTCCAGATGAGGAAAAACCTCTGATAACTGAAGAAAACACAAGCTATCGCAAGTCACTTTTGCGATCAACCAGACCAATATCCAAAGGAAACTGTTTTCTCTTTACCAATCAGAACAGCTTACGCTTATCTATCCAATCCATCGAAGAAATGGATCCACTTTGCTGCTTCTGAACCCAGAATAACTGCTAACCAGAAGACCTTCTTGCTGGCACACAGAATACTTCGAGCTGCACTACTGACACCGACGCCAAAGACTTCCTAATCCAAAGCTCTTCGAGAAACTCGAACCTCAAACCAGACAGAAACATTCTGCTAAACCCGGTCACAACATCGAAGCAGATACACTTCCTAAACTTGCCCCAAAGAAAAATCTTTGGAGACATCCATAGTCACTGCGTCTCATCACACAGCTACTAATTATTGAGGTATCAAGATACCATTATTTTCATCTGCCTATCCGACAGATCCAAACTCTACTCATCCAACTCAAAGATAGACTCCGAACCTTTGTAGGCTACCTTCAGAGATCTATGAAATCCTTACTCTGCACAACTCACTCGAGACATTATTAGGTCTACAGTTTCGATAGATCACTTCCAACCTCAACACTCAAACTCCAACCAACGGTAGTAGTCGTGTTACACACCCCACTACCTTATCTACCTTTATAACTTATATTGGAAAACTTGTACGGGTAACCCAACAAATAGGTAAAAGTAAATATATATATATATATATATATATATATATTCAAAATTACAAACACGCTCTCTCAAGAAACAAATCACTTCAAAGCCTAGGTATTAACTCAACCTAGCGCTCTGATACCACCTGTGACGACCCGATTTTCTCACCACAGAAAATCGCATCATCTTGAAGAAAGAAAGGGATAGAAAAGAGAAAAGAAAGAGAAGAAAGAAGAAACAACATCAGAATCTCAACAGCGGAATGAATAAATTATGTAAATAACATAAATATTACACAGTATACATCACTAATCAGAGTTACACAGAATTTTCATCACATACTAGACAGTTATAAACACCTGTCTAGTTATACAACTCAAACAAGAGATACCAACACAGAGAACACACATCGGAACTATATATCTAACGCCGAAGCCTCCTGCTCCATTGCTCCATCACAATTCGTCAAAACTAACCTGAATCCCTTGGCTAATCGTAAAAATTTGAGTACCCAAGAGTTTAAGAAAACAGAAGATAAACTCTAGGTCAGACATGGATCTGGTGTGAGTAACAGGTTAAAGTTTCATAGCTTCGAAAAACCTTTGAAAAGAAATTTATCACGTAAGACTTCCCACACATAAACATGGAAAAAAAATTTACCTTACGCTAACCAAAACATTTGATGGGAAATCCAATGATATTATAATAGGTCTAGGGTTTTCAAGTAAATATGAAATGGCCAAAATTGTTACATTATTAAATTCCAGCTACTAGCGATAAAAGTGGGTAATACAATCAAAACCGTTGGCACTTATTGGACTGTGGATTCCATCAATGGCAGGGCTACCGGGGTACTACCCGTCACAGTATGTGGCCTAGATCAACGTACTGAGGATCACTCCCAATCCCCATACAACACAAGACCGGAACCATCCCTTACTGGACAGTCCCGAACAAGACAACCCCGCAGTTGGCGTATGTTCCAACCGCCCACACAGCCGAAATAAAAAGGGACCTATAGACAGGGGGAAATCTCGTCCTACATGGGCATGACCCACTTAGCCTTGCTCCATCTCCCCTGTTTTAGCCATTCTCGGTTGATGAGGCTTGAGGCTATGATTATCTTTAGAGAACACATATCTTAGAATGCTTATCGTCCACCTGACGATGTTCTGAAAGCATTCAATCCATACAAGTTCGTTCCAGGTTCGAACGAAACCGAAGGCATTATCTCGTTACACTCATTTTGGAATCACCCTCAGAGTTAACGACGATAACCCTTGCACTCTGAATCTTCATCTCGAATCTGAAAGTATTACTCGTCAAACTCATCATGGAATCACCCTCAGAGTTATACCGACGAATAGTCCTTACACCTCGAGTCTTCACTCTTCACATGAGATTCACGACCTATCGTTAATTTGGATCGATGTGGTTTTCGGATATCCAAATATGGAAACCCGATCCCAGTCTCATCGAAATCCAAAGCGTGTCTTTTAAGGCCAAGTTGTTTAAAGGTTTTAAAATAATTCAGTTATCTATATACACAGATAGATAAATCATAGATTCACAATAGGTAATCAACAACAGATAATCCATATTATCATAATCAAAAGATAATCCAAATCAACATCAAAATGCAACCAATGCATCCATATTACTCAACATTATTTATCTCATATCCGAGATTCAAACTATTCAAGGCAATCCATATCATCCATTCATATATAAGCAATGATTAATAATCACACCAAATATAATTAATTTAAAATTAGTTAAATTAATTACATCATTTTTAATTAATTTAAAGTAAATTAAATTAATTACTTCATCAATATAAATCTTGCTTACATCATCATTAATTAATTATCAATCAATTAATTAATCATCAACCAATTATTCATCTTAATTAATTATCTTTGATTAATTAACCCTTAATTACATTCAAGTAATTATTCTATAATTAATTCCTCAAATTAATTATACTTAACCAAATACAGTAATTAATCTTTAATTACTTTCTTAATTAATTAACTATAATTAATTACATTAATTCTTAATTAATTACATTAATTAATCCCTACATTGATTAATTATTTCTAAATAAATTCATTCTTAATTACTTCATTAATTATAATAATTAACGATTTCTAATTATATTTTCTTTTAAAATTAATTACATTGAGTAATTAATCTACAATTAAACCATAATTGTTAATCACCCTTGATTAACTCCATTCAGTGATTAACTACACTAATTACTTCACAAAATAAATAAATTACTCATTAATTAATTATGTCAAATTAATCCGTTGATTAATTTGCAAAGTAATTATACTCAAATTACTTTCATCAACAAATCACTTCCAATTAATTACATACAGTAATTACCCATTAATTACTTCCCAAAATAATTTCTCTTTATTTAATTACATTAAGTAATTATACTTCACAAATCATCAAATGATTATTCTAAATTAATTAAACTGAATTAGTTAACTTAATCTAATCAAATTAAACTCAATTAATTACATTTAGTAATTAATTCCTTAATTACTTCCATAAGTAATTATACTTAACAATTTACATAAATGATTGTCTTTAAATTAATTAATCTAATTAATTATTAAAAATTAATCACATTAATTAATTATTAATTAATCCTTAGTTAGTGACATCATTAACTAATTAACAATTTCATTAATTATTTTTCTAAAATAATTAACTTATTTAATCATTATTAATTACAAATTAATTAATCATTAATAACCCATTAATTAACCCTTAATTTATTAATTAATTAAGTGTTAACTATAACTTAATTAATCCTTTATTACTTGATTAATTAATTATTAATCATTAATTAAAAATCAAATCTTATTTAATTAATGATTCTTATATTACAAGTTAATTATTCTAAGAATAATTAATCCTAAACCTTTAAGATTAAACCCTTAATTACTTTGAGTAATTATTCATTTTAATTTATAAAATAAATTAATTATCCATTTAATTACCCTCATAATTAAATGCATCACAAATTATGAAATTATAATCTAACTTCAACCTGTTTTAAAATCAATTTAAAACTTTTACATTACATGATAAATAATACTTTTCTTATAAAAGAAATTTTACAAGAGTTAAAACAAATTTCTTTTCAAATTCAAAACATTTAAATTTTTCTTAATCATTCAAAATTGTTAAAAACTTAAATTTATAAAACTTAAATCTATTTTGAAACAAAGATTCAAATCTAGATTTGAATCAAATTTAAACTTTGTTTAAAACATTACTTTATATTTCAATTTCCAAATTTAAATTCAAATTTCTTTAAAAACATTTTTAAACAATAAACTCCTTTAAAGTATTTTAAACAAATTTGAATTTAAAAAAACTTAATCATTTCCAACTTAAGATTCAAATCAACTTGAATCCATAATTTAAAATTGGATTTAAAACTTAATTTAAATCTTTGATTAATAACTTAACTTTCAGTTTAAAATTGAAAACAAGAAAATTTTCTAACCTGAAATGAATCCAACTCGACCAATCACAAAATTCACTCGAGCCTCGTCCTATCCTAACCCGAGCAAAATTCAAAACAAACTCGAGTAACTCGAGTATCCTTCCATTTGAATATCATTCAAACTAAACTGACAAGTTTTACACAAACCTGTAACAAACAAACTCACCCGATCCCACAAACAAAATACTTCGAGTTCCAAACCCCATAGCTACGAGAAAATTATAAATTAACCCGAAACAAACTCGAGTACCTCTTCTTCTCCAAAACACAACCGACACACCAAGATTCCCCTGTGCACCTGCACCACCACGGCAACCAATTCCGACCCCTCACGATAACACTCGCAAGTCGGCGACCATCCCCCATCTCGATTCCGACCATCAACAAATCTACAGAAGCCCAATATCAAAAATGAACATTCGAGCTCAAAAACTGAAACAGATGTCGAACTGCAATTTACCTCAAACTCCAAATCCAATCATCAGAGAAGTTCCACCTCCGGCCACATCCACTTCCACACTCCATCTATCCCCAACTTGAATCTGGGAAGGCTCGATTGCCTCTAGAAATTGCGGCGATCAAATTGTTCCTGATGAACAGAAACTAGGGTTAAAATCCTTAATACCAAATCACCACTGCCTCATTGTTTTAATCCATCTCCCTCTATTTTTCCCCGCATCATCGATCATCACTCCATCACCAGTGAAAACAATGGCCACCCCGACCCCCTAGGATGACAGTTCCAACCCAAAATAGGATTTATGGTTAAACCAGAAATACTTGATCAAATACAAACTAAAATTCTAATTTTAGTTTTAAAATTCAAGTTATTGTTAATGTAATCAGTTTAAAATCTTAAATCAATGAATCTGGAAATTAAAATTTTTACTTTCATAAAATTTTCTCTGTTATATTACGTTTCCAGAGAAAGTACAGTATATTTTTTAAAAAATAATTCAAACTTAATTTACATCACACAACCATATTTTGATTAAATGTTAAATCTTAAAATCTTAACAAAGCTTAGATTGAATGAAATAGAACTTTAAGAAATTCTAAAATCTGGAAAAAACTTAAATACATAAAATGAATTACACTGCAGCAGGCATACTACATACAACCATATATTTTCCAGTAAAGAACTTGTAAATTGCATGCAAAACACACTTATTACTTGAGTAAAACCAGCAACTAATTTATACTTAAGTTAGTTTTAAATAAAAGTGTTACTCACTGATTTTTATGAGCAGAGCACATTCCTGAAAATGCTTGAAACCTGAAAGTTGCTTTGAACTTGAAAACTTCAAATTGCTTCTTTATTTTACTTATGAATTTAAACTTCAGTTTACTTTTAAAAACTTCATCTTGTTATACTGCAAATGCTTTTGCTTCCAAATTCCATTTGCATGTTTCCCAAAAAAAAAGAATTGCAGGCTTCAGAAAAGAAAATGCATACAGGACCTTTGATGAAGTTCAAAACAGAAAAGCAATGATTTTCAGATGCATGCAGGTTTTGGAAATTTGCAAATTGCTTCAGGTTTATGAATTGCAGAATTGAATTGTAATTTGATTTTCCAGGTTGATAAATTTGAAGGGCTACAGGTTTGAGGATGTGCAAATGATTTTCAGGTTGATGAATATGAAGAGAGCTTCAGTTTTTACTTAAATTTGCAAAATGAATTTCAGGTTAATTTGACCTCTGGTTTTGGAGGAAATATTGGTTTAGAGGAAACATGGGTTTCATATTTATTTTGAGGGGATTATTTACAGATTTTGCAGGAATTTGTTTGAATAGATTTTGCAGGAATTTTTGATCTTGGTTTAGATTATAGATCTTTGTTTTGGTCAAAGAAGAATAGAAAAGAATATGAGAGTGAGGGGAAATGTTTTTATATAAGAAATTATTTTGATTTAATATAAATAAAAGAAATTTAAATATTACACTTGCTCAAATTTTAACATTTGTCACTTATTTAATTTATGATTCAACACATGTCATAAGTATCTTAAGAAACTTACACATGTATTTAAGAGTATTTTAATCTTAATCTAAGTTGTTTATAAAAACTTTTAAATCTAAACTTATTATTTCTTATGTATAAATAGATGAATTTCTTCACTTTTTAATTTATTAAAGAGGAATGAAACAAACAAATTAATAATATAAGCTTATTCAAATATTTTAAATATTTATTCTTTTAAATTCAAGGCATTAAATTCAAATTTTAAATTAATTTATCAAATCCAATTTTAAAAATCAAGTTGTATATGTACGCATATATAATTCTTATTAAAATTTTAAAATAACAAATCCTATTTTTAAAAATCTATTTATGTTTATAAAATCTAAGTATTATAGTTATTATTTGAAAATAACAAATTAAACAATATTAAATAATTTATAAAAGAGATTATAAATCACTCTTATTTCTCAATGTATTAAGATCATATGTAAATTGTATTTTAAATCTTATATATAATTTCTAGCAATATTTTTAAAAGAAAATAAAACAAAGCTTTTCTGTTAATCTAATCTAAATCCATATTTAAGCTAAATAAAATTTTAAAACGAATAAGATTTATCGTAAGTATAAACCATATAATTATTTATTAAATTGTTTTGAAAAGCTAAATGTTATATTTAAATCAAAATTTCAATTTACCAAAAATAAATTAAAATTAGAAAATGATTCATTTACTAAATTCATATCAAAGTTTATCAATTTACAATATATACAATTATATATATATTATAAATACAAAACAATTTATTTGCTTTAAAAAAAATCTTCTAATTTAAATATTTATTAAAAGAAGATTATTAAATCAATTCAAAATTTTATTATCAAAAATTGTCAAATCAAATTAATTTTTAGCATAGATTATCAAATTTATATTGCCAAATTTCTGGGATATCACAGACCTGCAAATCCGTACCCCTTTTGATTCGAAAATATTCTCTAACAGTTCAACTTAAATTGGATGGAAATAAGAACCATTAGGGTTAAAGAAGAAAGAGGTAAAAGAAGAAATAGAAAACAACGTCAGAATCTCACAAACGCGGTGGAACAATATATAATAGATAAATGACTCACCTTTATACAGAAAGAACTATATATGTTTTATATATTACGTCATCAGAGTACAACGCAATCAATGGAAAAATATTAGACAGTTATATTAACTTGTCCTCACAAAAGCTGACTACACAGCGTACCAACACAGGATAAATAAGATAGATACGTGTTATACGTCTCACCATCCAGCACATCCCAAAGCTCCATAGCTGTCATGTAGAATCTGTACTCTATAATACTCGGTCTGCCTCGAGCATTATAGTAAAATAACACCTGAGTCAGTCTGGAAAACCAATGTGAGAAAATACACTCAATTGGGTTATTAAAGTTTCCAAAATCCTTTAAAAAATCAAAGGTATCTCGTAAGATCACGCCACAAATAAACATGTCGGGTTTTTACCGTACAATAACCAAAACATTTCTTATCAAATCCACTGATATTATAGTAGTGTCTATATACAAATACTTACTCAAATAGCCGAAATTGTTACATTCATTAAATTCCAGCATAATAGGTATACAAATAAGTCCGAAGGCACTTATTGGAGATTGGATTCCATACAATGGCAGGGCTCCAGGGGTACCGCCAGCCACAGTACCTGGTCTAGATCAAAGTACCGAGGATTCCTCTGATTCCTTACAACACAAGACCGAAGCTACCCCTTACTGGATAATTCGAATAAGATCACCCCACGGTTGGGATCAGCAACCGCCCACACAGCCGAATAAAAGAGACATCTAGATAGGGATGACCTTACCCTAATTGGTTGCTAGCCACTTAGCCTTGCTGCACCTCCACTGTTTTAACCATTCTCGGTTGATGAGGCTTGAGGCTATGCGTTACCTTTTTAGCACACATACACTTAGAATCTTATCGTCCTTCTGACGATGTTCTGATAGCATTCGTTCATATAAGTTCGTTCTCGGTCCGAACGGAACCGAAGGCACTACTCCTACTATGTCCATTTTTTAATCATCCTTAGGATTAGTAGCGATTAGCCCTTGCACTTTATTGCTCCATTTTTGACTCCAAGCTCTTGTCTTCCTCACGAAAACGTTCAAATCGGAACGAAGTGGTTTTCGAAAAATCTATCCCAATCCCGGTCTCTTCAAAACAATCAGTGCATTGACCAATATTGATAGTCGGTTATTTAACTATCATATAACATACACAAACAACCATCGGTCCTTAATAATGCCCAAATTATATATTTCAAAATATCTTCGCAAGATATTTTCTTCACTTCAACCCTTTGAAAATAGTTTTCAAATCACTTTTTCTCTCGCAGAATAAATTTCCACCCAATTGTTTTATTTCCACTAAAAATCACAAAGTCTTTATACTTAAGATTTTTAAATAATTTAAATCACTTTATCTAAAAATATATACTTTAAAACATTTAAAATGAAATCTACTTACAACGCTTAATTTAAAATACTAGTTATGAAATTTTATAATAATTTCTCATCTAAAATATAAGCCAAAATTAATTTTAAAATAAAAGTTATTCTATAAAGTATAAATATTAAATACTTATCTTTTAAATTACAATACTAGTTAAACCTTTAAAATAATTTACTCATATAATTAAACTAATAAATATTTACTTTTAAAAATCTTAAAACCACTAAATAATAATTTCTTTCTAAAACATTCCTTTAAAACCACTTTAAAATCTTTAACTTATATCTAAAATTCTGCTTGAAAACATGCTTGGCTTTTTAGGAAAATGCACTTTCTATTCCAAAATAGTCCATTTAATTAGTTAATAAATCCTTCTCGATTTATCCCTATTTAATTTACGTCTCGATCCCGTAAATTTCTTTCCCACACCATAAAAAATAAAACCACTAATTATTTTTAGAACATATTACCCATTCCTTTATAAATTCCCACCGTGAATTCATACTTTCGAACATCCACTGATATCTTATTTCACTTTATAAACCCAGTTTATAAATTTCATAGTCTCATCCTCCTTTTAAATCACAGTTTCAAAAACTTAATCAATTTTCAAATCGATTTCCAAAATTTACTCCATTTTAAAATAAATTCTTTACTTACTAAGTTTTATCTGAAAACCCATTAATTTCAAATTTTACTCCTTTATTATTGAAAGTGCGGTGTGTATACAATTATATGTGCTAATATAGTATACACGGATCGTGTAATATGGATTACAATACAAATGCGGAAATAGATGATAATAGCATTGTAAATAGAAAATAGAAAAATCACACCAGAGATTTTTATACTGGTTCGGAGCACCGTCCTACGTCCAGTCCCAGACTTCTATCTGGATTTTCACTATTAACAACCTCGCTTCACCCGGAGGAACAGGTTTACAACACCCGAACAGCCGAACGGGATTTCACGCCTCTAATACACTGAGGACTTCAACACTTGCCTCTTACAACACGAGGACTTCAACAAAAACAAATACAATTGTTGTTGACAACTTGTGTTCTTGAAAACACGGATTTGTCATTAGTAGTACACCCTTCCTATAATCTTATCCTCAAAGAATATGAATGATGTTTTGTGAAGATTAAAGAAGGTATATTGCTTATTGAATCAAAAGGTATAAAATAGTTTCAATGATTCAATAAGCTATTAATTAAATGAGTGCTTTTAGAATGCAAGAATGTTAGAAAGTAAGATCAGAGAAAGCATATAATAATCATATAAATTCTTGTTTGAATCAACGATTTAGATGAGTATATATAAGAAGAAATAGTTGTAACTCTTGGTGAAACAGTTGCCATTAAGAGTTGTGATTATTGGTGAAAGGTAGGAGATGCAACTTTTGGAGAAGAGAAGTGTCGTTTGGAAAACTTGCTTTCTGTTTAAAAACGGTCGACAGGTCAAAAAATGACCGGTAGACAGGATTTTAAATATATAGTCGTTATGTGCATGTATGCACGTTTACTGTGCAACTTTACCAGAAACGGTCGACCGCCCCATTTTCAACCGGTCGACCGGTCTGTGTAAATTTTCACAGTGAATGTGCAATGATGTTTAAATGTATATATATCGACTATATTTGAGATGCATGATTATTTGAGGATAGATTTTAACAAGTTTATCACTATTACAACATCAAATAATCAACCTATAATCTAGAGTACCATACTTAGGTCTTGATTTGTCGATTGCCTTTATATTGTTGTCAGCAATCAAAATCTTCATAGAAGCTTTGACTCAACATTCTCCCCCTTTTTGATTGATGACAATATATAGCTAAAGTATTGAATCTCCCCCTGAATATGTGATTTCCTGCAGACAATTATTAGCACCTTTCTCCCTGCAAACAATTATTAGCACCTTTCTCCCCCTTTGTCATCGACAAAAAGGAGTAAACAAAAGAGAATATGAACCAAAAAAGAACAATGCATAATACATATTTAAACATAAGATGTTTTGAAAACTACCATACATGCCATAGTTCAATAAGATGGACACTAATTAGTACAAGTGTCACAGATGTTTTTAAAGAACTTAAAAAAATAAACAAACTAGCTTTAGTCCGACTGAATCTCCTCCTCATCATCTTCATCATCATCATCGTCATCATCGTCATCGTCGTCATCGTCATCGTCATCACCTCTAGACGTCTCTCCATGACCTTGTCCGCTTGTACCAGCAGATTCCTCGGATGTTGACCAAGTGAAAATGGGAGGAGCCGGACGCTTTCCGGGGTCTTGATGTTGGGTAGAGACAGATGTGCTACATGATATAGCATCCCATATAGCACTGAAGAAAGACTTGACCTTGTTGAATCGTTTGTCAATTTTTGAATCCATACGTTTGAGTCTCGCTTCAAGTAAGAATTGATTACGAGCGATGGTTTCAAGAGATTCTCTTGTAGACGACTTAGATTTCAACAACCTAACTTCTCCGGAACGAGATCGGGAAGATGGAGCTCGTTGTGCTTGTGTACCTTGTTGTTGCCATTGTTCGAATGGCATAATCTGAACATAGGGAGGAGGAAGTTTCATGCGCTTGATGGTAGTGGAGTCAATGCATTTTGGTGTAGATGTTGCTGAATCAGGGGCTGTTACTCCACATGCTAGCAATATGCGCATAATATACTCATTATAGAAGAAATGAGGTCGAGTGGAGTTATTCACTTTTAAAATTTCATCGAAAATCATGTGAGCCCAGTTGATTTCGATTTCCCCGTATATAGCATAAAGAGCCTTGAAATTTTCCTTGTAGACGGCATCATAATTTCCTAATCGAGGAAATAGAGAGTGCATCAAGACACGATGTAATAGCCTTGCTGTCGGTCGTAGCCCAATCGATTTGGTGCCGTCACTATTATCTTCTATAAACTTATGGCTAGTGCTATTTCGGGTGAATACTTCACAAAATGTCGATGAAAATTCTTCACCTCGATTTGGTATTCCAAGAATAGAAGCTATTCTATCATGAGTAAGATAAATTCGTTTGCCGCAAACTACCGACCAAATAACTCCATTTGGATTATCCGGTGTATATTCTTCTAAATTCATATTTGCGTAGAATAATTTAATCATTAAGTGATTAATTTCTACGCTATTATCTGAAAAATCTATTAGAGGAGAAATATTGGAATTGTTTGCTAAACGACGAATACCGTATGAAGTGAAGTCTTCGAATTTGATGAATGAGCCCGGATGGAACTTATAATTTGTCATTTGATTCCATCGAGTTACGGCAACTGGAGTTTCAAGCCACTTTCTGGCAGAGAGAGTTAGAGATGAAGATTCTGAAGATGCTCTTTTCTTTGATTTCTTTTGTGGTGGAGCCATTGATGAGGATTTGAGAGTTTTGGAGCTTGAGAAATATGAACTAGGGTTTGGGAATTGGGAAAGCTTTCAGTAGGAAGTAGAAAGAAATGAGTGTGGGGTATAAAATATATACGTGAACTGAAAAAAAAAACTGTAAATGCATGCGACCGGTCGACCGCCTATATATGACCGGTCGACCGTTTTCAACCCGAGAGCATTTTTGGTCGACCGGTCATATTTCCGTTGGTCGACCGGTTTTGCTCTGTGTTAAAAACTGCTTGAATTTGCAAAAAATTTTGAAAAAAATCGATTGCATATATTTTATATTATATTATTATTACAGAATATGTGATATGACAAGAAATATATATGAAAACAAAACAATATACATTATGAAATTTTAATGAGAAGGAGAGTTGTCATTAGAATTTTTGTTGTCTTCAATAGGTTTAGCCCTTGGACTCCACTTATTTCGAGCTCCTTCATTCTCGTTATAATTTCTATCCCAAGAGTTTGGAGTCGTTGAAGTCGATGGCCTGGATGGCATTGGTTCATGAACATCGTGCTTGTTTGATCCGCAGAAGAACGATGCCATTCTTTCTAAGACGGATAATCGCGCCGACGTACGTTGTTGTTCATGATACAGTTGGTTTTGTCCATAATGCAATTGTCTCTGAAGGTCGATTTGATGTTTTTGGTAGTGGTGTATCTCTTCAATTTGAGCTTTGGTTCGAGGAGAATAGAATAGTGTCCTTTTAACTCGTTTTGAATTTGGAGTTTTATCAGACATACAGGAGCATTGATGATGACAGCTTGATTTTTGTTTTGGAGTAGTAGGAGAATAATATTCGTCCGACTCAGAGCTTGTAATAGAAATGTGAGATTCTTGCGCACATTTGTCACAAATATGAGCCATAGTGTAAGTTGAATATATTATTATGGATAGATAAGAATTAAAGATGATCAAAGTATAAAAAATTTGCAAGCTTATATATAAGTTTCTTATATATAATCTTATGGATGTGAGTTAATGATAACTTTTAACCACGAAAAATATAAGCAGAAATTTTATTGTTATTCTAAAAATAGCTTTGTTTTTAAAACTGAATTTATAAAATGAGTAAATAAAATTTAACCATTTAAATAAAGCAATGGCTAATATTTAATATAAAAAATAGGTTAAGTAAAAGATACGGTTACTAGGAGAAAAGACATTAGTTTAGTTTAAACAAAAAAATTATAATTAAAGAGAATAACCAAAAGAGAAAGTGTACATTAGTAATTGCTTAGTCAAGATTTTTTCTTGAAATTAAACCAAGCTCTCTTCGTAATCTAATAAAATTAGATTCGAGCAGCGGCTTAGTAAAAATGTCTGCTAATTGATTGTCAGTATGGATATATTCAAGACATATATTTCTTTTTTCAATATTATCTCGAAGAAAATGATGACGGATATCAATGTGTTTAGTTCGAGAGTGATTCACTGGATTTTTAGAAAGATTTATAGCACTTGTGTTATCACAGTATATAATAGAATTTGATAAATGAATATCAAAATCTTGAAGTGTTTGTTGCATATATAGTACTTGAGTACAAGCAAGAGCCGCTGATATATATTCAGCTTCACATGTTGATAGTGAAATACAATTCTGTTTCTTACTAAACCAAGAGACAAGTGATTTTCCAATAAAATGGCACGTACCACTTGTACTTTTTCTATCCGTTCGTGAGCCACCAAAATCAGCATCACTATATGATACTAATTCAAATGGACATTCTTTTGGATAGAAAAGACCAAAATCTTTGGTATTATTAAGATAACGAATTATACGTTTCACTGCTCGTAAATGTGATTCCTTTGGATCGGCTTGAAAACGAGCACATAAACAAACACTCATTAATATATCTGGACGACTAGCTGTAAGATAAAGAAGAGAACCAATCATGCTTCGATATAATTTCTGGTCAACATTCTTACTACTTTCATCTTTTTCAAGATGTGTAGTTGTACTCATAGGAGTTGGTTTACCAGATGTATTTTGTAATCCGAAGCGTTTGATAAGATTTTCACAGTATTTTTCTTGATTGATAAAAATACCGTTTGAAAGTTGTTTGATTTGAAGTCCAAGAAAATAAGATAGTTCTCCCATATGAGACATTTCAAATTCTTTGGTCATAATACTTGCAAATTCCTTGCAGAGTTTATCGTTTGTTGAACCAAAGATTATATCGTCTACATATATTTGGATAACCAGAATATCTTTTCGAGAATGTTTAATAAACAAAGTTTGATCGACTTTGCCTATTTCAAAACCTGAATTAATAAGATAGCTACGTAATCGTTCATACCAAGCACGAGGTGCTTGTTTTAAACCATACAGAGCTTTCTTAAGTTTGAACACATGGTCAGAATATTTTTCATGTACGAACAACGGAGGTTGTTCGACATAGACATTCTCTTTGATAAATCCATTGAGAAAAGCACTTTTGACATCCATCTGATAAAGTTTGAAATTATGATGACAAGCAAAAGATAATAGAATTCTAATAGCTTCTAGTCGAGCAACTGGTGCAAAAGTTTCTTCATAATCGATACCTTCTTCTTGATTGTATCCTTGTGCTACTAATCTTGCTTTATTTTTGGTGATATTTCCTTCTTCGTCAGCCTTATTTTTATAGACCCATTTAGTACCAATTACTGATTGATCAGTTGGTCTTGGAACAAGTTCCCAAACGTCATTGCGCTCAAACTGATTTAGTTCTTCCTGCATGGCAATGATCCAGTAATCATCTGTAGCAGCTTCTTTTGGATTCTTGGGTTCGATATTTGAGAGAAAAGCGACATGACCCATTTGATTGAGTTGACTCCTTGTTCTGACATGTGATGTTATTTCACCTATTATATTTTGGGCCGGATGGTCTCTTAATATTCTTGGTGGTGTTTGTAATTCACATATTTGAGGAGCATTCTCAATAATTACTTCTGAGTCAGAATCAGTATTTGAGATGATTGGATTATTAATGACTATTGATTCGTCATCATCTGATATTATGTGAGGATGCTGATAGATTTCATCAAAAGATACATGAAGTGATTCTTCAATAGTTTTGGTTCGTTTATTAAATATCCGATAGGCCTTACTTCGTTCCGAATAACCGACAAATATTCCTTCATCGGCTTTTGGATCGAATTTTCCAAGCTGGTCTTTCGTATTTAAAATAAAGCACTTAGAACCAAAAACTTTGAAGTATGAGATTTTGGGCTTTCTTTTGTTAAACAATTCATAAGGAGTGTTCTTGGTAAGAGGTCTTATGGACACACGATTTAAAACATAACAGGCAGTTGCGACAGCTTCTGCCCAGAAATGTTTTGGTAAGGTAGTTCCATTCAATAATGTTCTTGCACATTGTTGTAAAGTTCGGTTCTTTCGTTCTACTACTCCGTTCTATTGTGGAGTTCTGGGAAACGAAAAATTATGATATATACCTTTCTTTGTACAAAAATGTTCAAATTCATTATTTTCAAACTCTCCGCCATGATCACTTCTTATATTTTTAACTTTAATCCCTTTTGATTTTTGAATTCTTTTGACGAAAGATTTGAAATGATCGAAAGTATCACTTTTATTTTTTAAGAAAATTGTCCATGTATAACGAGAGAAATCATCAACAATTACGAGCACATATTGACTGTGATTTATTGATTGAACTCTAGTAGGTCCAAATAAATCCATGTGCAGTAACTCAAGTGGTTGTAATGTTGATATGACTTTCTTGGATTTAAACGATGATTTGGTCAATTTTCCTAATTGACATGCATCACAAATGTTGTTAACTTTAAAACTCATTTTGGGTAGTCCTCTAACTAGATTGTTTTTAGCTAACTTGTCAATATTTCTGAAGTTTATATGACAGAAACGTTTGTGCCATAGCCATGGATCATTGTCATTAGCCACAAGACACATATCTGAATTATGATTAATATTCATATTTAGAATATATATATTTCTGTCTCTATAACCTTCAAAAACTAAATTATGGTCTTTATCTAAAATGCTACACTTATTATTTGAAAAGGAAATTATAAAACCCTTGTCACATAACTGACTAATACTAAGTAAATTGTGTTTTAAATTTCTAACTAGCATGACATTAGTAATAAGAGGTAAGTTAGATGTACCGCAATTGCTCACATCGCCTTTGCCAATGATATAACCTTTTGAATTGTCTCCAAAAGTGACTGAGCCACCATCTGAGTATTTAATATTTGTTAATAAGCTTTTGTCTCCCGTCATATGTTTTGAGCAACCACTGTCCAATATCCACTTTCCTCTTTTCTTCAGTGGGACCTGCAAAAAATAGAATTAAGTTCATGGTACCCACTTTTTATAGGGTCCTAAGAGTTAGGTCTTAGGAGTCCAAACCCATTTGGGTCCGGTATCCCCTTTATATATATAATTGTTATTAAAATGTACAGTATTCATGAAATGCTGAATGTATTTGTTCCTAATCAAATTATTATTTGTTTTAGGAACCCATATTTTGATAGTCTTAACATTTCTCTTTTGAAATTTCACAACTGGTTTTGGTTTGAAATATAATAAACTAAAATTTTTCTTAGCTTCAGTTTTTTGTACTTTTTTCTTCCTTTTATTTCTAAGATGTTTCTTAGTTTCATGTTTGTTATATCCCAAAACAATAATCAAATAACAGTTCACGAAGCTATTTTACAAAACATTTGACTATACTTATACAACGCAGAACCAGAGTTATACATACCAAAGAATAATAAATAACAATGCAACGGAACAATGTAGTAAATAATAGTAATACAATCTTCGTCTTCGTCCTCCAGAAGTAAGGTCTTCAAATCCTAAAATGCTCAGGCCGACCCAAGCAAATTGAAAAGACAAAACACTCGAGTCAGAACTAAAAGATCTTATGTGAGTTAAATCAATAGAAATAAATATGAGTAGAACGGCGTCAGAGATGTTTGCGGGTTTTGACATTTCCTATCCAGTGTCTAACGTGAGTGTAGTAACTTAACAGATGTTCGGGATTTACGTCTCCTAAGGATCCGTAAAACTATTTACTATGTAGTAATATACGCTATTATAATAATATCTATTAGTAAAGTAAACTTACTTTAAAATAGCGTTCCCCATAATACGTAATAGTTACAGTAGTCCATCCAGTATCATAGTCCCTCCTGATCGAGAATCCACCAGAGGACACTCCACGGGCTACGGGAGAAAACCAAACTCGTACAGTGCGCGATAGGGTAGGTGACATGGCACAACTAGGCAATGCCATGGTAGATATACCAATTACACTTCCGGGTCGATGGTAACGCATAGCAACTATTACCGCCCACCTCGAGCCACACCCCTAAATCAAAAGAATCAAAAGTGGCCACTGAATCAATCTCAAAGTCAGAATATAATAGCAAAGGAGTGTGTCTGATCAAAGGATCGACCTCATTAGCCTGTCGATTGCTCCTGTTTTAGCCACCTTATGCCAACTCATGGGAGTTGGGTCCACGTATATATCTTAAACGAATGCCGCCACCATCCTACTTCATTCTGGAATCTCCACCACGTACACGATTGTTAAAGTAGTTTTTGGTATCGACAGAGATTATGCCCATATCCGATCATTGTCTCTTTAACAACCCAATGTTATTATAACACCGCGGTCATTTCAAATTAGTTTATACTTCAAAACCAAAATATCTTTGTCCTTTCAAAATCGTATTAATACGATATCATTTCCATTTCAAAACCAAATACGATATCATTTCCATTTCAAATATATCCTTTTCCAAAATTATCGTATTTTTCAAGGTTATAACACCTGCGAAACTAGACACTTAAACATTTACATTTTCAAAACATAATACTTTGAAATTCATAGCTTCGAAACCATATTTTCATCACTTAAACCGTTTGGATACTCAAATAGTATATATAATAAAATAGTCTTAAATTTAAAATTACTTCATAAAATAAAATAATTTCCTCAATTTCTCAAATTGATTCAAATCAAGTTGGATCCAAAAATTCGATTTTAAATTAAATCTTAATTTATAAATTTCAACTCAATTCATCTTTCAATAATCCATTTCAATTTATATCAATTCCAAATAAGATTTGAACCTCAAATAGACCATTTCAATTTCCATATTTTCAAAGCTTTAAATATTCCACCATTTCAAAATAAATTTGATAACTTCATATATACCTTAGTTTAACTTCATTATTATTCAGTTTTGAATATTTACTTAACAAATCCAATATCCTTTAAATAAACCCTAAATTCCAAATCACTAAATATTCCTTCAATTAATTTAAAGTTGGAATATTCATTTAAATATTCCTAAAAAAATCAAGTTATAAAAATCATATCTCTAAAAATTTCGAATTTAAAAAAATTCAAATCATACATTTTTGAGTTTAATTCTTAAATAAATTCAATTTCAAATAAAATTCATATTTATCTTCCAACCTTAATTTATTTAAATCATCATACACTCTATATAAAATATAATTTAAATACTTAACCATATTATCTTTAATAAAATCAAACTTTATTATCAACTTATTCTATATTAAACCAAATTTATACCTAGCTTAAACTCAATGATAAAATAACATTTATATAATATCTAAAATAAATATTTGTATAAAACTATATATTTCTTTACAAACCATAGAAATCATTTCCAAAAAAAATTATATATAAACCCCGATGTCTGTATATAATTTTCTATCCTATGGTCAAGTGATGTAGATATTTATCATTTCAAACGGAAATTTAATATTTTACGGTGGTATATCATTTCAAACTGCAATCCCGAATTAATAATAATCCATAACGAACTTGCAGTTTTTAACAATATAAACTAAACATCCATTCAACTAATATCAACAATCAACATCCATCATAATCATCATCGAAAACAATCCATAAATATCAATATAGAAACTGATAATGAATAATAGGTATTTAACTGGCAGTTTATATGCAATAATAAATTAATAACAATTTAATTCAAATAAATCCAATTTAACTTAGATGATGATTAAATATACCAACCAATCATAAATAAATTCATAATCACATCATAAATTAATTTAACAAACACAAGAAATTTTAGAAGTTGTGAGTGGGTTAAAACACTCACCTTTTGAATTTAAATCGAAAATTCAAAATAAGCCTAAAATTTGAACGATCTCATAATTAGTCCAAATAGCGGCAAAATGTCCGAAATTCTGATACGATCCCAGCGGATCAAACTACATCCAAATCGGGCCTCGTATATAAAAGTTGTACATATTAGAAGTTGGAAACAAATTTTTAAATCAAAATAAAACAAATAACAGAAGGTCACTTATATTACACATCACGTAACACGTGCCAAAACTCTAATCGCCATGCCCATTTCCTTCGAAAACGAAGCCGCCTGCCAATCACGTTCGTCACCGCCCAAACCATGCCCCATCATCATGATCTGACCTCGGCAACCAACACCCCAATTCCGGCCAACCACTGGCCCCCCACATGCGGCATCCACGAACACCCAGTCACCCCGTCGTCGTTCCTCTGAGATCGCTATTTTTGGCGAAGTGATGACTCCAAGCGATGAACAAAAACTGGATCTTGGACCTGCTCTCCTACCCCTACCCAATGGCGTCGCCCGATCGACCCATAGACTCAGATCAACCATCGAAACACAAAAGCCAAAATGAACGGTCGAAACAAATTCGTTGATTCCTGGACAACCGATAATCCGATTCGAGAAAAGAGTTGCAAATCTGGGTTATGCTCGTCGAGAGCTTCAGATCGATATAAAATTTGATAGTTATAGAGGAGTTTCAATTTTGTTGTTGGATTTTGAATTGGAATTGAATTGGAATATTTAGATTTTTTAGCCATTGAGGAAGAGGAGCAATAGAAGTTTCTGTACATACAGAAATGAGAAATGGAAAGGCTGCTAGGGTTTATAACCAGATATATATGGGTAGAGCTGAAAATAGAGAAGCGGATACGATTGATTTGGGTTTTGAACGATGATTGACCCGAAAAGCCCGTTTCGATTCCCGAATGGAAATGGGTCGAACCTGTTTGTACCAAAAATGAGCACAACACCCTTCGGAAGTTTTTGAAGAGATAAAAGTGAAGAATGTAAATTTTAAATGAAGATTATCTAACAAAAACTCCAACAAACAGAAATGTAAATGCACAGACAAGCAATTTAGAGTGGTTCGGTGTGTTGCCTACGTCCACTATGAAGTTTTTATGACTTTATTGATCCTCTTTCAACGATTACACTTGATTACAGCGAACAACAGTGGATTACAACTGGGAATTCAAGTAGAACAGCAAGATTAGGATGCAAAGCTCAATCCGCAGAATCTAGGCGCTTGAGAATCAAAACGATCCAATTTCTATAGGTTCTGGGGCTCTATCTATAGGCGTAGGAGGCTGATATTTCGCTCAAACTTAGGGAGAATCCTTTTGGCACATGAGTGGGCCTACGCGATCGATCTCGGAAAGTTTCGACTCGATCTGTGATCGATACAAAATCAATTCGTATCGATCAAGATCGTGTCCAATGGAGCTGAAACTTAGTGGGAGCAATCTTTGGCTTGTACGTAATCTCCTGTCAAAATTTCATAGCATTTGAATCGGTGGATCTTGAGTTATAATCGATATGAGTTCAAGTATCTCAGATGGCTGTCTGGTTCGAATCTATGGCTTCGAGTCGATTAGCTTCGAATCGATTGTGCGCGTGATGACGCGGTGACGTGGGGAGCATTCCTCGCATCGATCCACTCTTTTCTTCGAGTTGACCATGTCGCATCGATGAATCTCGCCTCGTTTGCATCGACGACCGTTGTACGTATTGCATTGATGGAGTTACTCTAGTTTGAACCGATACAGGCAGCCTTGTTCGCATCCATTGACTCGATCCTTATTCGTACCGATCAAGGTTACCATAAATTGATGGATACGAATAAGCGGCATTATGATGGATTTGAATAGATGACAATGTGGCTTGGTTCGATGGATACGAGCAATGATTAATCAATGGGTACGGAGTATGGCCACCTTATGGATACGAAATAGGTATAACCGAGGGATTCGAACTTGTCTCCAACCGATGGATACGAGTGGGTGATGGACGATCAATGCGAAGCGAGACTGTTTGATGGATATGAGACCGATCGATGCGAAGTGGATGGATACGAACAACATCGATACGAACCAAAGTGCACTGATGGATACGTAACCAAGGTTATTTCTTCCTACTTGCATCGATCCTAACTTGAACATACGAACTCGGATTGACCTGAAATTTGGAACGCTGGCTTTTTATGGCTTCGCTTGTCGTGTCTTCCTGATTGTAGCCTGATCCGGACTCGGACAAAATTCATCGACATCCATAGCGAACCTGTGCATGCTCGATACCGAGGACGAATGATCCTTGGTTTTCAACCATTGCCTTGATATCTCGGCTTTGCCAAAAGATGGGATAACATTTGCCCCCCAAAGTACGTCTTGTGGAAACATGACGTGCTTTGTAAAGTTGCCGTCTTTACTCTGAACAGTTATTGCTTTTTCTTTGAGAGTTGTAACCTTTAGTTGCTGTACGATAATGCTTAGCTGTTCGTCATTGTAATCGCTATTAGATAAACATCCAATTCCTATTAATGCTAAAAATTGAATATTAAGTTGTCATACATGTATATATGTTAACCCGACTCTCGTTAACATTAAACGTTCACGAGTCATTGTCAATTTTCTCGTATCGAATTCTGTATCGATCCTCTCCTGAACCGATGTGAAACTCGAGTTGTGGCAACGCCTAATGGTTATTTTTGGATCCTCCTTCGTATCAATCCTCTCCTGAATCGATATAGAAGTCTGAAAGGTTGCTCTCGCATTGATGGACTTTGCATTTGGTGGATGTGATATGGATACTTCGCATCGATGTGTACGTGCTTTGATGGATTCGACATTGACGTTCGTATCAATGGAACCAATGGATTCGAACAGAACAGTTCGCAACGATGGACCGTGACTGTGAACTCATCGATGCGAATAAAGATTTCGAATCGATGGAACTCAATTGTCTCCAGAGCTATCTTCATCGCGCAGTTCGCATCGATAGGAGCTTAGGCTGATGGATTCGAACTCGTCGTTCGACTCGATCTGAGGGTTGACCTCTAGTGACCGGTCATGTTGACTGGGAGGCGAATCGCCCCTCTTTCTCCCTAGGATCCATACAAATACTTTGGACTTCGGCCATTTTTCACTTTTCATTTTTACTGTTGCCTTCCCTACCTTCTACTCTCGCATCGATCCAGTAGCTTATTGAAAGGAGAGCTGTGTTTCGTCTTCGAATCAATCCAATACAATCATTTAATCCTTCGAATCCCAATTTTGATTTAGGTAATTAATCAATCACGACTAGATAAGCGGTGAAATTCGAATCTCAGATCCATTCCACCCTTGTTGATCATTCATTCTGACAACTTCATGGCCAGATCTGGGCCAGAGTTCCTTCGAGGATGGCCATGGCAACGCTCATGTTGATTGGAGAAGAAGGGGTTAAGGATATGGAGCAATCGATTGATGGTTGTTCGGCCTCCATTACGTACCGATGAAAAGAAAGATCGTGGCTTGACTTCGTATCGATGACTGGATGTAGGGTTCGCATCGACGTAGTGTTGATTGAGGAATGATGGGGTCCTTATCGATCCAGGGTGGACGCACTTCGTATCAATTTAAAGCATTTAATATGAAGCCGTAAGAAGCATGATCAATAAGAAGTTATGAGCAAGCGATCGATATGAACTCTGTCATTTTTGATAGTTGTGAATATGATCGATGTGAAGTTTTCGAGTTGTGATCAATACGAAGTTGGCACAACTTAGTCGATATGAAGTGTATCGATTCGAACTTAAACGACACGAGACGTTTTGATCCAAACCGGGGCGATACGAAACACATCGATACGAATTTGATCGATACAAAGCGTATTGATATGAAACATATCGTTTCGAACGCAATCGATATGAAAAGGAGGCCTCTGACACGTCACTAATTTGAGCTGTGGCGATCGATCCCAAGCCGGAGTTTGATAGATCTAGAGAACTTTTGCACATTTGAACATTCGATTCCAACAAGCTTCTGCCTTGCATAATCGGACTTGACCGTAGAACTGCACATTTGACTTCCTTTCGAAGCTTGTTGATGGAACTATAACTTAACAACATGATAAGAAATTTTAATTTAGATCGATTGCCAACATCCGGATGGTTTGGTTGTGACGGTCAGCGATGACGGTCATTCCAACTAGATTCTAAAGTCTTCGTCGTTTGCATTCTTCCATTATCTCTGTCGAATGTTTTCAAGTGCTGCACAGCACTGCATCGCACAACACATTCACACACTTTACACTGGGGAACGCACGGGCTCCCTATCGTCTAGTGATGATTTTTCGTGAGTTATCTAGTTATGGAAACCCCAAGCTCACAGCCATAGGAAACTCAGAGCTTAATTCCTCCCAGACTTGAAATACCGTACATCGAGGCTGAAGTCATCGATCCGGCCGCGGACGAAGCACCTGACGCATCTTTCATTAATCGTCCGCCGGACTCTGTTCCGTCCAGTATTTCTGAAGATATGCTAGGGAGAATATGCTTAAGACATGGTCTGTCGATGGATGACGTACTATTGCTAGGAACAAACGACAGACCGCACAATCCACCAGAGGGGTATACCGCATTTAATCGCCATGTGTGCGCAGCTGGGACGCTCCCTCCGTTCAATTAGTATATAAGAGAAATGATGCCTTTTATGAGGAACTCTCCATCTCAGCTGCACCCTAACAGATATGCTTTGTTGAACAGCTTGTTAATTGTGTTCATGGAGTATCTCTATCGACCACCTCTTCCAACCGAGATAAGATACTTGTTCAACTTCAAGAGTCGAACAGATAGCCCATCCTTCACATTCCTGGAGGCAGTAAGAAATTGCCAAGTAGTCACGGGATCTTGGACCAGGTTGAGCTACTTCAAGACGGAGTGGTTCTATGTTAGATGCCCCCCAGGATTTGCCAGTCGATGGCTATTCAGACGTGAGTATTGTTACCTTTTCGAACAGCTGATAAGACCGTTATAGTTGAAGTCAAACTCATGTGTCTTTTTCTTTACAGCCATAATTCAGCAACCCGAAGGTGCTCGCTATAAGGAGATAGTCCGGGTTCTCCAAGAGGTCCCAAGCGAAGAGAGGAACATCGACTTGGTTTTGACGGATAGGAACCTTAGAAGTCTAGGGCTGATCGAGCAAAGACAGAGTATAAGGCTCGAGGGTGCACTAAGGACTATCTCGAGGGAACGAGTCAAGTGCAAGAAACCCAGAGTTATCATAGTTGAGGAAGTTGATTCCGAGAGAACCCATACTGACGATGAACCTTTATTCGGGCCTCCAGATGCAATTTAGGACTACGATGAAAAGAGAAAAGGCAAGACAGCTGTTTTTAAGCAATCCAAATTAGGAAGATGGAAATCTGTGGTCACGTCCTGGCCCGCCTCCGGAGTTAGAATTTCGAAGGTGTCTCCCCTAAGAACGGAAATTATCTATGAAGGGCTCGCCGATCTTCCAATTCTGGACGAGTGTCCATGCAACATGATGTCTGATTGGATGAACTCCAACACGCCTTAGTTTTAAGCGAATCTCTTCTCTCTGGTGTGGTTGACACATTTGATTGGTCGAGGGGTTACACATACATTCATATTTCACAGCACTACATGATTTTTGACTGCAAAATGCCCACTATGAAAGATTACTAACTTTGTCCTTGTTTTACTTCGCAGATCGATGTCTGGTCGCGGTTCCATGCTTGGCGGCCTACGAAATACCCACCGTTCCTCGTCATATTACGAATCACACCGAAGAGAAGGAGACAGGGACTAATCAAGGCTACTCTAGCCAAGAGCGATCTGACGGAGATAGGGGGTATGTACGCCGATCCCGATCTCACTGACCCCCTCTCAGAGCTCCTTCACCGCCTCCAGTTCCTGTTTCATGGCCTCTTGAAACTTCACGGCATAAGACGTCTTCTCATACTCCACGGTCCGACTCTCATCGGAGAACTGAAGTAGCGGACCCCTCAACTACTGCACAGGCCCTTATCGAGCCTACTGGGAAAGGAGCGATTAGGCTCGATCAATTGAAAAAGGTTTTCTCAACATCTTCTTTGATGGCTATGTCTTTCCCCCACGCTTGAAAAAAATTCCGGCGTCGGCCGAACACACAGTGCACGATTATGTCACAGACATATTGTTCCAATATAAGAAGTAGTCAAAAGCTGCGCAAAAAGCGTCGAAGGTGGCGTTTGAGTGGGCAACTACCAACGAGAGGTTGGAGAAAGAGGTTCCTCATAAAGACTGAATTATCCAAGTACTCAATAACGAGGCTGAGTCTTCTCGCAAATCCGAGATAGAAGCTCTTAAGAAGGCCGACGATGCCCAATTGGCCATAGATAGGATGAAACGGGAACACTACGCCATAGTGGAAGATAGGGGTCACAGGAACACCATCGTCACTTCTGAGCGGGACGCAGCCATAAAAGAGCTCAATGAGCTTAAGTCTAAGCTCTCTGAAATCATAAAGGATAAAATGCTGCTAACATTTTCGCACAAGAAGCATGCGACCAAGGGGTGGTGCTTCAGAGGGAGAGAGATGCGGCCATGGAAAAGGTCCGCGAGGTTGAGGCCGAAGTTGATGAAAAAATTCGGCTGGCGAAAAACAGGCTTGAGGCTGAATAGAAGCTTCTCGGCACTCATAATGCCAATATACTAAGACATAGGAATATGGCTTGACTTGAAGATTACACGACATGTCTATACAATGCCTGGAATTTGCTGGTTGAAGAAGAGAAAGCGGTGCATTTGGGTGGAGCCTTTGACGAATTTGAGCCGGAGAATCGTATATTGAGCGAAGATGAAAAGAAGGTTCTTCATGACTCTATGATTTCTCAAGAAAGAGAGAGACTGGGCACCCAGCACTTAGAAATTGGCGAGGGCTCAGGCGTCGCACATCAAGTTACAAGCTCTGAGATGATTACCTCATCTGGGTCCAAGCCTATCCCAGTCATTGAGCCGCAGCGCATCCCAGCCTACGACCCGGAACAGCCACACTTATCTCCTATAAGGGAGCACTCTTCGGTAGCTATTCAGCCAGCCACGAGTCAATTTGAGGAAGGTACTCTACACAAATCTCGTGTGTGTCTAAAATAAAGTACTTGCATTGAAGCGTGTACTAACAAATTTTTCTTTTTCCTCGTCCAGTGACTAAAGCTGCATCAGCAGCGCCTCCTGCGATCCAGGAATCACAACAAATGCAAGAGGCCATTATCACCAAGGCGACCACTACGACCACGGCCGTGCCTATTGAAGTAACACAGGGGAGCTCACTTTCTTTTGATGGGCAGATGATGAATGAGCTCCTGGGCCGATAGAGCGACCCCTTTGCGGACTTACCATTCGTCCTTAGTGGATTTTCGCCTACCTCTAGTGCTTCGACACAGACCACCGCTGCCCCTAGTGAATCCCGTGCTACTCGTGAAGCAGAGATACTGGCTGAAATCAACGTAGAGATGGAGGCACCGGGTCATGGCGGTAGTTCTGAGGGTGGATTGACGGCACTTGTCCCAACTCCACTTAGAATGATATCACCCGGGGGTACGCTTGTTGATACTATTGCATCTATTCCTCCCCCGGTCGTAGATCCAGTTCCTCCGACTCCTCCTGCAGGGAGCATCCCTTTATACTCAAGTTCGGATGAGGAAATTGATATTATGCCTTTGTCTGGGACTCCCCGCCTAAAGGGAAAAGCTCGAAACGAAGGATCGTTAGTGGTGCCGGCGGTTCCACGCCGAAGAAGGAGCCGAGGAAGAAGAAGGAATAAATAGGCTCCTTAGGCATATTTTTAGGTAGATAGGAGTTTACTTTTGCTTCTATGGGTCGTGTGTAGATGCGGATTCGGCCCCCGCTAGAAGGCATTTTTTGTAAGAACTTGTACGTGAATCTTTACTTTCAGTTAGTTGAAATGAAACTTTATTTTTCTTCGCTTCAACTGTTCTTACTGTTTCTTATGCCCAAGTGTTGTAACGTTCGAATCTTAGTTTGGTATGCTTGTGGAGTATCAGTTCTGGAGTTGAATTTGTTCCATACGCCAAGTCTGAAAATCGTGAACACAAGCCATGACTGGAGATTAAGTTGGACTTTCGATATCGTATTGCTCCAGCTAGCGATTTACACTTAAGCCATGCCCACAGTTTAGGGAACCAGTTGCAATGATCGGCTAGCAATCACAGTTTGTCAATACTTTACAAGCTTAACATCATTGAATTGATGTAGAAACAAGTGAAGGGCGAGTGCTTAAATCGCGCTTGTCCACTTGTAATAATCACATCCACACTCCGGGGATCAGTATTTGTATTTCGACGGTCAATCACACCTATTAAAAATTTTAAGCACATGTCCACACTCTGGGGACTTAGATTAATATTTTGAGTGGTCGTCCGCACCCAAGTTATATTTATACATTGCCCACACTCTGGGGACTCGGGGTTTTTTGTAATCGATAATCTGGTTCGCATTTTGGGAATTCGAAAACTATCGATGTTTGTAACACAGTTCGCACTACGGAAACTTTGACTTAGTATTTATACTCCAATTCACACTCTGGGAATTTGGAGTTAGCATTTATACTTCGGTTCGCACTTCGGGAACCTAGAATTGATGTTTATACTCCAATTTTCACTCTAGGAATTCGAAGCTAGTGTTTATACTCTGGTTCCCGCTCTGGGAACCTAGAGTTGACGTTTGTACTCCAATTTGCACTTTGGGAATTTGGAGTTAGTTGACAGATGGTAAGTCACATCTGTTTAGACTTTTTAGGAGGTCGTTCGCATTCTGGGAATGAGGGATTTATCGGGATCGTGGATGGTCGGATCACATCCACCCCGAGTTAACAAGCGAGGTCGTTAAACGGACGGGTCCATCCTCCTCTAACTTGGTTACGATACGGACGAAGTCGTTGGCAGACAGGCCTGCCCTCTACAAAACCGTATTCAGGAATTTTATGCTCCAACTCGCACTCTGGGTGTTTGGAGTTGTTTTAAGGATTGTTGTGTATCAATCCTTTTCGATTTTAGCATAGTGACTTGCCCTCGAGCTCGGGTTTCAGTTAGTGAGTGACTAGTCATATCACAGTCACTCCCTATTTGAATAAATTCCACCACACGATGGAACTTAGCTCTCCGTGCATCGTGATGTCATACATCATTTTCAATAAATCACAGCTCTGGCTCGAAGAGATGGCATTTTATTGCTGAAATGAGAAAATATGGCAAAGTTAGTTGCCTTATTACAATTCAATGCAGAAACAAATTGCAAATAAAAGAATGAATCAAATAAATAAAGCCTGTCATATGTAGTAGCGATGGAGGCTTTCACTATTCCAAGCTCTCGGCAAAGTAAGACCATCAATGGTCGATAACTTGAATGTGCCATCTCCGAGTTTTTGGGCAATCACATACGGTCCTTCCCAATTTGGCTTCATGTGTGAAGGAACTAGATAGATCCTTTTCAGAACGAGATCGCCAAGTTCGAAGGTTCGTGGCCAAACTTTGGCATTGTATAATCGGGCGACTCGATTTCGATATGCGGCTGCCCTCAAATCAGCCTCTTCGCGCTTCTCATCCAATAAATCCAAAGATTCAGCAAGTAATATGACATTAGTCTTCGGGTCATAATAAGTCACGCGGTGAGAAGGTACTTCCATCTCGACTGGAATAACGGCTTTTGAGCCGTAAGATAGAGAAAATGGAGTGTGTTCGATAGTGGACTTGTGGGTCGTTCGATAAGCCCATAAGGCCATAGGAAGTTCATCAACCCATTTCCCCCGACCTTTTCCAGTCGTTTATTCATAATAGATTTGATAACCTCGTTAACTGCTTCAACTTGGCCATTCATTTGAGGGTGAACAATTGAAGAGAATTTCTTGTGGATATGGAATCATTGACAGAAATTCTTGAATTCAACACTGTCGAGCTGGGCTCCGTTATCAGTGACAATGGTATGCGGGAGACCAAATTGGCAGATAATGTTGCAGATTACGAAGTTGATTACTTTCTTCGTCGTGATTGTTGCAAGGGGTTCAGCTTCAGCCCACCTGGTAAAATAGTCAACTACGATGATGGCATACTTTGCTCCACCTTTGGCCAGGGGTAGAGTTCCAATAATATCGATACCCCATACTGCAAACGGCCACGGGCTGACCATTTGGGTTATCTCGGTAGGTGGGGCTCTAGGAATTCGAGCGTGTTTCTGTCGTTTATCGCATTTCCAAGCGTATTCTACTGCATCATGTTCACGGTGGGCCAGTAATACCCGTATCGGAGTACGTTCTTAGCGAGAGCCTGCCCCCCTGTGTGATCGCCACATTCCCCTTCGTGTACGTAGTGTAACACTCATTTAATCTCATCATGTGCGATACATCAGAGGAGAGGAATAGAATATCCTCTTCCATACATGACACCATTTTGGATTGTGAACCACGAGGCTTTTCGAAGAACTTGTCTTCTTTCACTCCTACGCTCAAGCAGTGTTCCATGCTCGATGTAATTCCAGCACGGAGTCATCCATGATTCCCTTTCGGAAGTAGCCTCAAATACGGAGTCGGTCTCCATCTGATCAATGCTTAGTGAGGATAAAATTTCTACAGGAACGAGCCACATCTGTTGCGCTTCGTCCGTACTTGCTAATTTTACCAAGGAATCAACCTTCTGATTGCGCTCGCGGGGTATGTAGAAGATGGCATAATAATCAAATTGGTCAAGCACTTCCTGGACTCGAGTTAGGTAAGCAACTAGTTTTCGATCCTTGGCCTGATATCACCCCGAACCTGGCATATGACTGATTGAGAATCATAGTAAACTTCCACAGCAACAATTCTTAGATCACGGGCTAGCTTCAATCTACCAAGTAAGGCTTCATATTCAACTTCATCATTGGTTGCACGAAACTCAAACTTCAAAGCATAGCATATGGATCGGCCCTCGGGGGTTTCAAGTACTACTCCTGCACTCGAGCACCGACCGTTGGACGCACCATCGGTATGCAGCTTCCAGATGTATTCGGGAGATTTACTGGTTTTGGGCAAGTCCTCTGGAATGGTAAATTCAGCTATGAAATCTGCTAAGACTTGTCCTTGAATGGCTCTCCTTGGAGTATAGGTGATGTCAAACTGAATCAGTTCGATATTCCACTTAAGTAACCTACCAGACATCTCATGCCACGTAAGAACCCGTCATAATGGCTGATCGGTGTACACTGTAACAAGATGAGGCTGGAAATATGGACGGAGCTTCGTCGAGGCAATGACTAGGCAGTAGGCCAATTTCTCTAGCTTCGGATAGTTTCTCTCAGCTCCAGTTAGTCGTTTGCTAACATAGTGAACCGGTTTCTGCACTCGGTCTTCTTCCCGAATTAAGGCAGCACTGATTGCATTCTCTGATACCGCCAGGTAAAGATATAGCTGCTCGTGGACGATGGGCTTTGACAAAATTGGTGGCGTGGAGAGATGTTGAAACAATGCTTTGAATGCATCTTCACATTCAATGGTCCATTCAAAGTTCTGTTTTCCTTTTCGGATCAGATCGAAAAGGGGATGCATTTGTCGGTGGACTTTGAAATGAACCTGCTAAGGGCTGCTACCTTCCCATTGAGACTCTAGACCTGCTTTATTGTTCTAGGAGTTTGTAAGTTTCTGATGGCCAAGATCTTTTCGGGGTTTTCTTCTATTCCTCGAGCATAGAAAATGAACCCAAGGAACTTTCCAGATGCGACTCCAAAATGACACTTCAATGGATTAAGCTTCATCCTGTACTCTCGGAGAATGTTGAACATTGACTCTAGCTCTTTGACGTGATCAGTGGAGAACCACGACTTCACCAGCATGTCGTCTACGTATACTTCCATGGTCTTCCCAATCTGGTTGGTGAACATCCGGTTGACTAGGCATTGATACGTTGCTCTAGCATTCTTGAGCCCAAAATTCATGACTCTGTAGCAGTAGAATCCCAGATCGGTCACGAAGCTGGTGTGTTCTTGGTCAGGTAAATGCATGGGTATTTGATCGTAACCGGAATAAGCATCCATAAAAGATAGCAATTCATGTCCAACCGTTGCATCTACAAGTTGGTCAATTCGGGGAAGTGGAAAACTATCCTTTGGGCAAGCTTTGTTTAGATCAGAATAATCAACACACGTCCTACATTTCCCATTCGGCTTTCGAACAAGTACGGGAATGGATACCCACTCCAGGTATAGAGCATCTCGAATGAACCCATTCGTTTTCAGCTTATCGACTTCTTCTTTAAGGGCGGCAGATCTCTCTGGATCCATATCGTGCCTTTTCTGTTTGACCAGGAAATATCGCGGGTCAATATTAAGAGTGTGGCTCGCGATGTTCGGCGAGATCCCAGACATATCAGAGTGCGTCCAGGCGAATACGTCGAGGTTCGCTTGGAGAAATTCCACCAATTCCTGTTGTGTCTGAGACCCAATCTTTAACATACTTGACTCATCATCATCGATTGGAACATCGATCGTCAGTTCGGTCGGGGAAGCTTGATTTTCAATGGGTTCATCTCTACAGTAAGTGTCTCACGGATCAAGATCCCTCAGGAATTGGTTTGGGTGCCCAGGTCCGAGCCCAGGTGCCAATTGTCAATTGTTGGCGAAATGGATACAGAGAGATTCCTCTATGCCCTTTCCCTTGTCTCTTCGCTGCGCCTCGCGCAGCTCGGCAACATAACAGGCTCTCCCAGCAGCCTGATCTCCTTAAATGACTTCGATCCCATGATCGGTGGGGAATTTCAGAGTTCAACACCATGGGGCAATTGCTGCCCAATGGTTATCTGTTACTCTGAAATTACTGGAGAGATTCCATGAAATGAGGAATAGTTCCTTCCCGGGAAGAGGGTCCAGTATAGAAGCTGGCCGATGGGCCAACTCTCAGCTGCCCAATGGTTAATGCGGGCTGATGTCCGATGGCCTATGTAACGACCCAGAATTTTATTAATTTAAAAATTGAATATTTAATTAATTTAAAATATTAATAAGTGAATTTATAAGTCGAATAAATTTTATTTTGAATAATTGGATTTAATTGAATAATTAAATCAATAATTTAATATGTTAAATTATGGAAATAATTGAAAATTGAGTTAAATATGATTGAAAATGATTTGTAAAATTTTATTTTATCATATTGAAGTTAGAAAGATGTTTTAGAACTTTTAAAATCGAATTAAGAGTTTATTTGTGAAAATTGAATATTTTAATATTTAATCGACTAGTGAAAATAGTCAATTTTTGAACAGTCTCAGAATTGGAAGAAACTAGTTCCATTGGATCCGTAATAGTTAGTTATTACCGGATTTCAATTTTCGTAGCAATCGGAGTTATCGTTTGACCGTGGCAGCTCGAAACGCATCGAATTGTTTTTAATATTAAATTGGCGAGTTAAAATAGCCATTTTTCAAAAAGTCTCGGATTTCGACGAAACCAGTTTCATCGGATCCGTAATGTGATATTATTGTAAGGTTTCAAATTTCAAGTCAATCGGATTTACCGTTTGTTCGGTACAAATTAAAACGCCTAGAAAATCGTTTAAATCGGTTTAATTTAAATCGAACGTTTATTTCCATATCTCGCACAGATGACCGAATTAGCTTCCGAAACATGTTCCATTGTGTCCGGAACGTGGGGTAAACCCCAGAAACGCTGGTTACGACGTGTGAATCGAAGTTCGGAAATTCCGGAATGAATAGTGTCGATCGATTTTCTATAAATAGACCCTTAACCTTTCACAAAAATAAAAAAATAACCCTAACCCTAATTATGTTACCCATTCAATGGCCGAAATGTTCTTTCGTTTTCCCCCATTTTTCTCTACATCCACTCAATAATTTCAAAAACCCTCAACTAGAGAATCGTAGAGCACTCCGAGTACTCCACATCCAACGGTGATGATCGAAATCGGGGTGGTGGATTGACTGCAGTGTGCGTTCAAACAGCGTGCGTTCGTGCTCGTTTTCCTCGAGCAAATGGCGACCGAGCTCCACCATTTCTCGGCCGTAGGTAGCTCTTGCATAGAGCTTCGAAATCCATGTTGTTGATCGAGTCGAAACAGCTTGTAGAAGTTGCGAAAATTAACCCTAATTCCTAAAAATGGATTCGGCCGTGCTTATTGTTACTGGGAAGGGGTCGCGTGAGGAAGATAATGCAAGGCACGGTCACGATTGCGAGGGGCATGTTCCAAAGGCTGAGATCAGTTAGGGTTTAGAAAATTATATAATTATGTTGTAAATTTGTTATTAAAAATTTCGTAAAACTTGTAAAAATCATATCTTTTTCATACGAGGTCGAAAACGCGCGAAACCAGTTGCGTTGGAATCGTATGGACAAGCACTACGCGATGGAAATGGATTGGAGTCGTTTGGAGTTAGTGAAAATTTTGGGTAAAATTAAACGTCCGTTTAATTTTATTCGAAATAAATCGCTAAAACGAAATTGAAATCAAGGTGAGAACTTCTCACTCAATCGAATCGGTTTCGATTTTATTTTAAATAGTTAGATTTAAAATATTTGAATGCATGTTTGAATGATGATTGTTATCTATTGATTGTTAAAATAGACATTATGCGCTGTTAGTAAGCGGATGTTATTTATTAAAAACATATACCGCGAATATTTCATAAACAGTGAAATTGGTATTATATATATAATAGCAATATATATATATATATATATATGCATATGTATATATTGCAGTTATTGATTTCCCGCATTGTATAGCGGATGAGACCCTATTGCGCCGTCTATTAAGCGGATAATATTTTAAATCCCATATACCGCGATAATTCCGTACTGGAGCGGAATTGGTATTGTGCTAATGTTTGTGGATGCAGGAAAACAGGTTGGAGGGATCCAACTGGATTCCTTAACAGTATTTATTTGATTCGGATATTTTGATATTTGATGGACTATCATATCGATATATGATATCGTTGTTGTCGTAATTGACTATTTGGTATGTAGCATCATTGGACCAAATTTCGGAACTTTAAAATGATTTTTAAAGTGATTTTTGAAAATATACTATATGTTTGGAATTGATCCATTTTAAATAAATAAACGTTATAATTTTAATGTTATGAAAATTATGATTTTTGAGAAATATAGTTAAAAGTTGATTTTTGAAAATATGGGTTAATAATTTTATAAAATAGTTTAAATTGGGATTTTTGAATTTATTATACAAAGTTGAAAAAATAGGATTTATAAAATTTAATTATTTTATAAATAAAAATGGTGAAATTATAAAGGAGATTAAAGATGTTTTAAAATAATAATATGAATTGATTTATATAAGAGATTTATAAATTGATAATTTGTAAATTAAAATATTTGAATTATAAAAACGAGTTTTTATAAGTGTTAGAATGAATTGTGAATGAATTTCATAAATGAATGAAATTTATAGAATTATAAACGGTGAAGTTATAAATGGAATTTTATAAGCAGTAGGTTTATAAAATTTATAAAGTTGTTAAAAGAATGGTTTTGCATAAATAATTGAATCTTATAAGTTATAAGATTTATAATTATGAAGTTCAAAGGAACGATTTTGCAAACAAATAAATTATAAGTATTTCACTTATAATATGAACCTTTGGTTTATAATTGAGTTATGAATTGAATAGGTTAATAAAGGAATTTATAAAAGGAAGTTGTTATAAAATAAATAGAAATGGAGTTTATAAACATTGTTTTATAAATCCGCAAACGACTTATTTTGATAAGAAAATTGTTGAAACCTATTAATGGAGTTATATTCACATTTTTGACTGTGAATAATCCTTTGAAATAAAATGAATAGAAGTGATGAAATTTGTTAACGTAGTATATTCACGTTTTTGAATAGTGAATAATATGTTAAAGAAAATGTTTAGAATGTGATATTTTAAACAGAATTAAAACGATCTAACGATGTTTTAAATGTGTTGAGATTCAAAACCATAGATTTCAACATTTATTGTTGAAATAGATGTTTTCGAGAAATAGAAGGAAATGGTGGACTATAACATTGTTGTTATAGTAAATGATTTCCGAAAGGAAATGTTTTGTATAGTATTGGGATCTATATATCTATTTTAATTTCGAATCCCTATACTAGAGATTTTGGGACGACGTAACGATGTTTTATGCAACATTCATTTTAGCCCAAATAAATATGGTTAAGAGAATGATTTCCTTAAAGAATGAAATATATACTTAATCTCGATTTAAGTATATTGAATATTTTCTAAGTGTTGAAAATAAATAAAATTTGTGAATTACTTATGAATAAATAAGTATGGAAATGTTTTCCAATATTTCATTGAATATTATGAGAATTTATCTTTTTGAAGATAAATTGAAATGAATAATTGAAATCGTATATGCATGGATATTGTGAAATATAAATTCACTATGGAATTTATAAAAGAAAGTGGAATCTGTTTAAAAATAAATATTGATTTATTTTTGAAGTGTGAAAATTATATATCTTGTAAAGATATTTTTGGGAAATAAATAATTTGAAAAATTATTTGGAATCTGGTGATGTTGTGCATATCCATTGATAGTTCAATAACCGACTATCAATATATACCTTTGAAAGGTATTTGTTGTGATTTGTTGAATTTGAATGCTACACTTATTTTTAAATTATTGCACTCGTCATTCGGATTACCCATTCCGAATAGTGATACGACGTAATGGATAGCATTGATGACCGGTGTTGAAGACCGGATATTTTTGAAAGCGAAAGGACAACTCGTCGATTGTCTTTGCACCGAGTAGCTACGGTATAGAGACTCCCTATGTGATGGGAAGTCCGGACGTGATTAGTGAATATCCGGATTGCAAGGACTTCTTTGTAAGTGCCTTCGGTTCTGTTCGAGCCCGGAACAGACTTGTATGGATTGTATGTCTGACATTACAAATTGAGATATAAAGCAGATTTCTTTCAAATATATTTCTGTTGGTGGCGGAGAATTTATTCTTTTAGCTTAACACCCTTCTCTGAGACGTACGAGCTCAGAGGTTATGTAGTTGAAGGTTATCAGCGATATATTCCCAATTTGGTAATGTGACATGCTGAGTGTTGCTGTGAAATGATCATTGTGTTGATTATTTGTGATAGGATCATTTATTTGATCGTCTATCTTGGTGATCATTTCTATGATCATTTGTTGACCCAAAGCATGGCTTTTGTATAAAGTGTGTTTTTGTGGACGTGACTTCGTCGAGCCTCACACCTCGGAATGGTCAAAACAGGAAAGATGCGGCAAGGTTATGAGGGGTAGCTCCCTTTAGGGTATGTGCATTTCCTTCTGGAAAGGGTGGTATCATGGTATGGAGCCCAGATACTTACTCATGTTGAAACACTTTATTTATGATTGTGTGATGATGGTGACGAGCGCTCGGATAAAGGTCCAATGGGACCGGGGGATGACATACTCGTGTCAGTTGTTACCCAGTTAGGGGTAACCCGGCCTTGTGTTGGCAGAGATCCGGTTTGGTTCTCGGGGATGTCCTTCCAGAGGCATTCTCATGTGGCAATGGGAAGTTCCTTGGCCTGATCATTCGTTGGAAATCCAATTCCCAATACGAAACCTTGTACGGTTTTAGTTGTAGAACCTGCCATTTACTTATGGTGGTCACCACTGTTTAGATGGTAGCTATAGTAGGCATAGTTCGAAATGTCTATGTTGGCTAAGATTTATATTCTACTTTCGAAATGAATTTTTCCTACACTATGCACTAATAATAATATCAAATGTTCTTTTTAATACGTATCAAGCATCTTTGACTATCATAAGGAGAAATCTCCTCCGATTCTGCGTTTGCATTGTGTGTGCAGGAGGCCTTATGGTAGTCTCATTTTTAAAAGCATTGCAAATTGACTTTAAAAATATTCCTCTATTTTGTTTTCAAAGATAAATAAACTGTTTTGAGTTCTCACACCAGTCACATGACTGACTCGGAGTTTATTGTTTTCCTTCCTAAACTCTGGGTGCCCACCAATTTCCACACGGGCAATCAAGAGTTAAGGTTTATCGGGATATTCTGGATATTAAGGAGTTGCTGGAGGCAAGCTGGATGGCATGGCGTATTACTAGTATATAGTATTTCTTTTTCCGCTGCACTGTTTGTTGTTGTATGTTGGACACTCTGATGTAATGAAATGTAATGTATAAAATGTAATAACTGATATAGTTCTTTGTTTAAAGATTATTCATTTATTATTATATGTTGTTCCGCTGCGAATTGTGAGATTCTGTTGTTGTTCTGTTGTTTTCTTCTGTTACGTTCTATTTTCTATTTTCTTTTCTCTCTATTTTCTATCTTTTTCTCTCTTCTTCTCCCTCTTTCTTTTCCCTTTTCCTTTTTCTTAAACATTGAGCATTCGTATTTCTGTTCATCTTGAATTAATCAAGGGAGATTAGTGTATAATCAAGGAGTACGGATTTACGGGTCCTCACAGGTGGTATCAGAGCATATGGTTAAGCGACAACCATGGTTCTGTTGGGTATTACTCATTAGAGATAGGGCCAGTAGTACTCTAGAATGAGTTTGAGTGTAATAATTGCTATGAGAGCGTATTTGTTAGTGAATATAAAATTGTTTTATATTGTGATGATTGGTTTATTGAGTGGCATATGAACTTTCGTCAACGTGGTCTGCAAAACTATGCCGAAGGGGTTTTATAAACACTTGAATAGAACAATTCAACACAGTATTGTTTTAAATTGGGTAAATGAAATAATTTTACCTTGATTATATTTTATATATAAAGAAATGGTTTTTCAGAATTATTAAAGTGTATGTAAATTGATTGTTTAGATGTTTGAATAATCTAAATTAAAGAATAATTGTATAAGTAAAAAGAATTATAAGAATTAAATTATAATTAAAGTGATTTACAATTGTGAAATAAACTTATATATATAAGAAGTGAAACTATATGAACATATTTATGAATGTGAGTTATAAATAAAAATGAATTTAAAGTTAAATGGAAATTTACTTTAGAATTTGGAATCTGAATTGATTTATAAATAGGAATTTAAGTTAAGTAAAACAAAGTAATGTTTATAGAATGGAATATAACTTAAGAGATGTTTAATGAAGTTGATATTGGTATCAAAGTAAAATAATAAACTTAAGTGATAGATGTGAACTTAGATTATGTAAATGAAATTCAACTTTTGTAATTGAATTGAATTAATGGATTAAATGTTAATCAATTGAATGTGAATTAAGTTGATATGAAATAATGAATCAAATGTGATTAGATTGAAAACCCATTTCATTGAATATTAATGATAATATGAATGAATATTTATTGGTTATGGATGATAGTTGGTTGATGTTTGCATTTGTGGTTTTGTTGCATTTGCTATATTGGCATATATAGTTATTATGTTGCTATATGTTGTATATCGATACTATTGTCTATATACATGTTTCTCATGTTGTTGTTGAGTGTTTAGTAGGTGCGGATCGCGTTGCTTCGCATTTGGAGCTCGCTTTCGCGCTATATTAGCCGTATATGCTTGCTAATACAATATAAGGTACATATCTCGGATTACATATCGTACTTTTACACTTTTTCCCTACGGGATGCCTCGTTACATGATGAGATGTATATTTGTGATATATATACTGTCGTGTTTTTTTCGGATCGAACCGCGCAAAGGAGACTATGGCGAATTTTTCCGGAAATTTAAGGCGTTAGAAAAATTTGAATTTTTTTTTTAGAAAATTGGAAAATTTTGAAAACTTTAACTGTGATTTGAAGTTGAAAGTTAAACAATAGTAGTTGTTTTTGAAAAGATAACTAAGTATGATTTGAAAACTTAGTAAAGTTATTGTAAGAAATTTAACTATGGGTTTTGGAAAGTTGATAGATTCTGTAACTTTTCTTACTTGGTGATTTCGAGGACGAAATTCTTTTAAGGGGGGAAGTATGTAACGACCCAGAATTTTATTAATTTAAAAATTGAATATTTAATTAATTTTAAATATTAATAAGTGAATCTATAAGTCGAATAAATTTTATTTTGAATAATTGGATTTAATTGAATAATTAAATCAATAATTTAATATGTTAAATTATGGAAATAATTGAAAATTGAGTTAAATATGATTGAAAATGATTTGTAAAATTTTATTTTATCATATTGAAGTTAGAAAGATATTTTAGAACTTTTAAAATCGAATTAAGAGTTTATTTGTGAAAATTGAATATTTTAATATTTAATCGACTAGTGAAAATAGTCAATTTTTGAACAGTCTCAGAATTGGACGAAACTAGTTCCATTGGATCCGTAATAGTTAGTTATTACCAGATTTCAATTTTCGTAACAATCGGAGTTATCGTTTGATCGTTGCAGCTCGAAACGCATCGAATTGTTTTTAATATTAAATTGGCGAGTTAAAATAGCCATTTTTCAAAAAGTCTCGGAAATCCGACGAAACTAGTTTCATCGGATCCGTAATGTGATATTATTGTAAGGTTTCAAATTTCAAGTCAATCGGATTTACCGTTTGTCCGGTACAAATTAAAACGCCTAGAAAATCGTTTAAATCGGTTTAATTTAAATCGAACGTTTATTGCCATATCTCGCACAGATGACCGAATTAGCTTCCGAAACCTGTTCCATTGTGTCCGGAACGCGGGGTAAACCCCAGAAATGCTAGTTACGCACGTGAATCGGAGTTCGGAAATTCCGGAATGAATAGTGTCGATCGATTTTCTATAAATAGACCCTTAACCTTTCACAAAAATAAAAAAAATAACCCTAACCCTAATTATGTCCAGCCGCCTCCATACCCATTCAATGGCCGAAATGTTCTTTCGTTTTCCCCCATTTTTCTCTACATCCACTCAATAATTTCAAAAACCCTCAACTAGAGAATCGTAGAGCACTCCGAGTACTCCACATCGAACGGTGATGATCGAAATCGGGGTGGTGGATTGACTGCAGTGCGTGTTCAAACAGCGTGCGTTCGTGCTTGTTTTCCTCGAGCAAATGGCGACCGAGCTCCACCATTTCTCGGCCGTAGGTAGCTCTTGCATTGAGCTTCGAAACCCATGTTGTTGATCGAGTCGAAACAGCTTGTAGAAGTTGCGAAAATTAACCCTAATTCCTAAAAATGGGTTCGACCGTGCTTATTGTTACTGGGAAGGGGTCGCGTGAGGAAGATAATGCAAGGCACGGTCACGATTGCGAGGGGCATGATCCAAAGGCTGAGATCAGTTAGGGTTTAGAAAATTATATAATTATGTTGTAAATTTGTTATTAAAAATTCGTAAAACTTGTAAAAATCATATCTTTTTCATACGAGCTCGAAAACGCGCGAAACCAGTTGCGTTGGAATCGTATGGACAAGCACTACGCGATGGAATTAGATTGGAGTCATTTGGAGATAGTGAAAATTTTGGGTAAAATTAAACGTCCGTTTAATTTTATTCGAAATAAATCCCTAAAACGAAATTGAAATCAAGGTGAGAACTTCTCACTCAATCGAATCAGTTTCGATTTTATTTTAAATAGTTAGATTTAAAATATTTGAATGCATGTTTGAATGATGATTGTTATCTATTGATTATTAAAATGGACATTATGCGCCGTTAGTAAACGGATGTTATTTATTAAAAACATATACCGCGAATATTTCATAAACAGTGAAATTGGTATTATATATATAATAGCAATATATATATATTGGCATATGTATATATTGCAGTTAATGATTTCCCGCATTGTATAGCGGATGAGACCCTATTGCGCCGTCTATTAAGCGGATAATATTTTAAATCCCATATACCGCAATAATTTCGTACTGGAGCGGAATTGGTATTGTGCTAATGTTTGTGGATGCAGGAAAACAGGTTGGAGGGATCCAACTGGATTCCTCAACAGTATTTATTTGATTCAGATATTTTGATATTTGATGGACTATCATATCAATATATGATATCGTTGTTGTCGTAATTGACTATTTGGTATGTAGCATCATTGGACCAAATTTTGGAACTTTAAAATGATTTTTAAAGTGATTTTTGAAAATATACTATATGTTTGGAATTGATCCATTTTAAATAAATAAACGTTATAATTTTAATGTTGTGAAAATTATGATTTTTGAGAAATATAGTTAAAAGTTGATTTTTGAAAATATGGGTTAATAATTTTATAAAATAGTTTAAATTGGGATTTTTGAATTTATTATACAAAGTTGAAAAAATAGGATTTATAAAATTTAATTATTTTATAAATAAAAATGGTGAAATTATAAAGGACATTAAAGATGTTTTAAAATAATAATATGAATTGATTTATATAAGAGATTTATAAATTGATAATTTGTAAATTAAAATATTTGAATTATAAAAACGAGTTTTTATAAGTGTTAGAATGAATCGTGAATGAATTTCATAAATGAATGAAATTTATAGAATTATAAACGGTGAAGTTATAAATGGAATTTTATAAGCAGTAGGTTTATAAAATTTATAAAGTTGTTAAAAGAATGGTTTTGGATAAATAATTGAATCTTATAAGTTATAAGATTTATAATTATGAAGTTCAAAGGAACGATTTTGCAAACAAATAAATTATAAGTATTTCACTTATAATATGAACCTTTGGTTTATAATTGAGTTATGAATTGAATAGGTTAATAAAGGAATTTATAAAAGGAAGTTGTTATAAAATAAATAAAAATGGAGTTTATAAACATTGTTTTATAAATCCGCGAACGACTTATTTTGATAAGAAAATTGTTGAAACCTATTAATGGAGTTATATTCACATTTTTGACTGTGAATAATCCTTTGAAATAAAATGAATAGAAGTGATGAAATTTGTTAACGTAGTATATTCACGTTTTTGAATAGTGAATAATATGTTAAAGAAAATGTTTAGAATGTGATATTTTAAACAGAATTAAAACGATCTAACGATGTTTTAAATGTGTTGAGATTCAAAACCATAGATTTCAACATTTATTGTTGAAATAGATGTTTTCGAGAAATAGAAGGAAATGGTGGACTCTAACACTGTTGTTATAGTAAATGATTTTCGAAAGGAAATGTTTTGTATAGTATTGGGATCTATATATCTATTTTAATTTCGAATCCCTATACTAGAGATTTTGGGACGTCGTAACGATGTTTTACGCAACATTCGTTTTGGCCCAAATAAATATGGTTAAGAGAATGATTTCCTTAAAGAATGAAATATATACTTAATCTCGATTTAAGTATATTGAATATTTTCTAAGTGTTGAAAATAAATAAAATTTGTGAATTACTTATGAATAAATAAGTATGGAAATGTTTTCCAATATTTCATTGAATATTATGAGAATTTATCTTTTTGAAGATAAATTGAAATGAATAATTGAAATCGTATATGCATGGATATTGTGAAATATAAATTCACTATGGAATTTATAAAAGAAAGTGGAATTTGTTTAAAAATAAATATTGATATATTTTTGAATTGTGAAAATTATATATCTTGTAAAGATATTTTTGGGAAATAAATAATTTGGAAAATTATTTGGAATCTGGTGATGTTGTGCATATCCATTGATAGTTCAATAACCGACTATCAATATATACCTTTGAAAGGTATTTGTTGTGATTTGTTGAATTTGAATGCTACACTTATTTTTAAATTATTGCGCTCGTTATTCGGATTACCCATTCCGAATAGTGATACGACGTAATGGATAGCATTGATGACCGGTGTTGAAGACCGGATATTTTTGAAAGCGAAAGGACAACTCGTCGATTGTCTTTGCACCGAGTAGCTACGGTATAGAGACTCCCTATGTGATGGGAAGTCCGGACGTGATTAGTGAATATCCGGATTGCAAGGACTTCTTTGTAAGTGCCTTCGGTTCTGTTCGAGCCCGGAACAGACTTGTATGGATTGTATGTCTGACATTACAAATTGAGATATAAAGCAGATTTCTTTCAAATATATTTCTGTTGGTGGCGGAGAATTTATTCTTTTAGCTTAACACCCTTCTCTGAGACGTACGAGCTCAGAGGTTATGTAGTTGAAGGTTATCAGCGATATATTCCCAATTTGGTAATGTGACATGCTGAGTGTTGCTGTGCAATGACCATTGTGTTGATTATTTGTGATAGGATCATTTATTTGATCGTCTATCTTGGTGATCATTTCTATGATCATTTGTTGACCCAAAGCATGGCTTTTGTATAAAGTGTGTTTTTGTGGACGTGACTTCGTCGAGCCTCACACCTCGGGATGGTCAAAACAGGAAAGATGCGGCAAGGTTATGAGGGGTAGCTCCCTTTAGGGTATGTGCATTTCCTTCTGGAAAGGGTGGTATCATGGTATGGAGCCCAGATACTTACTCATGTTGAAACACTTTATTTATGATTGTGTGATGATGGTGACGAGCGCTCGGATAAAGGTCCAATGGGACCGGGGGATGACATACTCGTGTCAGTTGTTACCCAGTTAGGGGTAACCCGGCCTTGTGTTGGCAGAGATCCGGTTTGGTTCTCGGGGATGTCCTTCCAGAGGCATTCTCATGTGGCAATGGGAAGTTCCTTGGCCTGATCATTCGTTGGAAATCCAATTCCCAATACGAAACCTTGTACGGTTTTAGTTGTAGAACCTGCCATTTACTTATGGTGGTCACCACTGTTTAGATGGTAGCTATAGTAGGCATAGTTCGAAATGTCTATGTTGGCTAAGATTTATATTCTACTTTCGAAATGAATTTTTCCTACACTATGCACTAATAATAATATCAAATGTTCTTTTTAATACGTATCAAGCATCTTTGACTATCATAAGGAGAAATCTCCTCTGATTCTGCGTTTGCATTGTGTGTGTGTGCGGGAGGCCTTATGGTAGTCTCATTTTTAAAAGCATTGCGAATTGACTTTAAAAATATTCCTCTATTTTGTTTTAAAAGATAAATAAACTGTTTTGAGTTCTCACACCAGTCACATGACTGACTCGAAGTTTATTGTTTTCCTTCCTAAACTCTGGGTGCCCACCAATTTCCACACGGGCAGTCAAGAGTTAAGGTTTATCATGATATTCTGGATATTAAGGATTTGCTGGAGGCAAGATGGATGGCATGGCGTATTACTAGTATATAGTATTTCTTTTTCCGCTGCACTGTTTGTTGTTGTATGTTGGACACTCTGATGTAATGAAATGTAATGTATAAAATGTAATAACTGATATAGTTCTTTGTTTAAAGATTATTCATTTATTATTATATGTTGTTCCGCTGCGAATTGTGAGATTCTGTTGTTGTTCTGTTGTTTTCTTCTGTTACGTTCTATTTTCTATTTTCTTTTCTCTCTATTTTCTATCTTTTTCTCTCTTCTTCTCCCTCTTTCTTTTCCCTTTTTCTTTTTCTTAAACATTGAGCATTCGTATTTCTGTTCATCTTGAATTAATCAAGGGAGATTAGTGTATATTCAAGGAGTATGGATTTACGGGTCCTCACAGCCTGTGCATAGCCTTTGTCCAGTCGAGGATGAATGGATCCGTGGTTGTAGCCCGATGAGGCAGAACTTTCTATGGAGGAGTGAGAAACTTGATCTCTTCTAGATCTTCTGTGCTTCTTGCGGTTTAGCTGGTTGGTCAGCTCGGCGTTTGCACGCAGCTATTCTGTTAGCTGTTGACGACTCTGTGTCAATTCCTGTAGCAACAACTGGAACTCTTGCTTGGTAACCGGGCCCGATGGATCTGAGGGTCGGGCAGCGTCTTGGTTGGATGGAGGTAGCTGCGCGGGATTTTGTCTATCCCGACCTTCTTGATCGACAGCATGGGAGGTGGTCCTTATGCTAACCATCTTGAGGGGTGAACTCCTTTCCTAGACTTTACGTGAATCTGAATAGGATGGAAGGAATCTGGATTAGAGATCTGGATCTGCCTCTTAGAGTTATGCAATCCGATATCGACGATAGATCCAAAGAGAGGGAGATTATCTGGGTTGACTTCTCAGTGAAAGCACCAAATTGTTTGTAACAAAATTGGGCACAACACCCTTCGGAAGTTTTTGAAGAGATAAAAGTGAAGAATGTAAATTTTAAATGAAGATTATTTAACAGAAACTCCAACAAACAGAAATGTAAATGCACAGACAAGTAATTTAGAGTGGTTCGGCGTGTTTTCTACTTTCACTATGAAGTTTTTATGACTTTATTGATTCTCTTTCAATGATTACACTTGATTACAGCGAACAACAATGGATTACAACTGGGAATTCGAGTAGAACAGCAAGATTAGGATGCAAAGCTCAATCCGGTAGAGTCTAGGCGCTTGAGAATCAAAAAGATCCCTTTTCTATAGGTTATGGGGCTCTATTTATAGGCATATGAAGCTAATATTTCGCTCAAACTTTAGGAGACTCCTTCTGGCACGTGAGTGGGTCCACGCGATCGATCCCGGAGAGTTTCGACTCGATCTGTGATCGATACGAAATCAATTCGTATCGATCAAGATCGTATCCAATGGAGCTGAAGCTTGGTGAGAGAAATCTTTGGCTTGTACATAATCTCCTGTGAAAATTTCATAGCATTTGGATCGGTGGATCTTGAGTTATTATCGATACGAGTTCAAGTTTCTCGAATGGCTGTCTGGTTCGAATCCAAGGCTTCGAGTCGATTAGCTTCGAATCGATCGCGCACGTGATGATGCGGTGACGTGGGGCGCATTCCTTGCATCGATCCACTCTTTGCTCCGGGTTGACCGTGTCGCATCCATGAATCTAGCCTCGTTTGCATCGATGACCATTGTATGTATTACATCGATGGAGTTACTCTAGGTCAAACCGATTCTGGTAGCCGTGTTCGCATCCATTGACTCAGTCCTTGTTCGTACCGATCAAGGTTACCACAAACTGATGGATATGAAAAAGTGGCATTATGATGGATTCGAATAGATAACAATGTGGCTTGGTTCGATGGATACGAGCAATGATTAATCAATGGGTACAGAGTATGGCTACCTTATGGATACGAACTAGGTATAACCGAGGGATTCAAACATGTCTCCAGCCAATGGATACGAAGTGGGTGATGGACGATCGATGCGAAGCGAGACTGTCTGATGGATATGAGACCGATCAATGTGAAGTTGATGGATGCGAACAACATTGATACGAACCAAAGTGCATTGATGGATACGAAACCAAGGTTATTTCTTCCTACTTGCATCGATCCTAACTTGAACATACGAACTCGGATTGACCTGAAATTTGGAACGCTGGCTTTCATAGCTTCACTTGTCGTGTCTTGCTGATTGTAGCCTGATCCAGACTCGGACAAAATTCATCGACATCCATAGCAAACCTGTGCATGCTCACTACCCAGGACGAATGATCCTTGGTTTTCAACCATTGCCTTGATATCTCAGTCTTACGAAAAGTCGGGATAACGGACCCATATATCAAAATATATGTTTTTGAATATTTTAAAATCAATGGAATAGGTTTCAAGTCCAAATTCCATCGTATGAAGGTATTACATTAAAATCAGCATATTTCAAATTGATTTCAATTGATTTCAATTTAATTTATTTCTAGGCGTTTCAAGTCCGTACGATCAAATGACAAGCTCGATCATTATGAAACTTGAAATCCTACAATAATTCACCGTTACGGATCCGATGAAACTGATTTCATCGAAATTCGTGTTAGTAGCCAAAATGGCTATTTTTACATTAATTAAATAAATTAATAATTAATTAATTAAATCAAATTTTCAATTTTAAAACTATAATTGACAACTTTTATCAATTTTAAATTTCTTAACTATTTACACTAATTTAAACAAATTTAGATGTCAATTTAGAGTTGATTAGTTTATCAATTTCAGTGTTAACCTCACTTTAATTAAATTCAGAAAATTATAATTTTAATTCCAATAATTCCATTTAATTTACTTTTGTCCTATTATTCAATTCATTGTTGTCAGATGGATGAAATTAACATTGGATTCATGATCTATTACATTAACGTTCTCAAACTCCATCTTAATTTCAATTAACGTAATATTTAGATATTTAATTTCATTTAATTGCAATTAATCCAATTATTATAGTTCAAATCCCAATAAATTGATAAATCTTTATTTCCATTCTTTCAATTCAACAAATTGTCCTATTACGAATAACATCACCATTATTTCCAAATATTACCTTGATTAACGTTAAGGTAATATTTTATTTAGATTTATTGCAATTGATTCCAATTCAATTTAATGGATTAAAAATACATCGATAACTTATTATAATTGTTGCCGCTAACTCTTAATCAAACTTTTATAAGTTACCATTTCCAAACAATATTATAATTACTAATAGAACATTGATTTTATTCAATTACTATTTATTATTATTAATTCATTAATTAATTCAATATGTATGTTCGTTTTTTATATTAAATTTATTACCAAGTATACATTTACTTTATTTCAACTAATTGAAATTCCATTCAAGTTGTAAATAATTAACTATAAATAACATTGTTGCATTTCACTTTAGTCATTATTTCGTTAAATAAATTACAAAATTTTTATATCTTCAAATATTTATTCACAATCTCTTATAAAATTAACATCTTAATTATCAAAAATTACGGGTCGTTACAATTTTCAGAATAAAGAATGAAATTGATGTTTCAGATTTAAATAAGGATTTTAAATCATAATAAAAGGTGAATTTGGTGTTAATGGATTTTGGAATTGATTTTGCATAAATCAAGAGATAGATTTTTAAGGGAATTTAACTCAGGAAAATAGGTTTGAAATCGATTAAGTCTTCTAGAAACTATGATTTAAAGGAAGATGAGAAATGGAAATTTATAAACTGGGTTTATAAATGAAGTGGAATATTTATCAGTGGATAAATTTGGAAGTGTAGATTCAAGATGTGAATTTATAAGAAAAAGGCAATTCATTTTAAAAATAAAAAGGTGATTTCATTTTTAAAAGTTGGAAGGTGTATTTCTTGAAAAGCTAAGTATATTTTTCAAAAGAATATTTTTTTAAGTGTAACTTTAAGGTTTTAATTTTTTTTAAAAGAATGTTTTAGAGAAGTTTATTATTTTTTATTGTTTTAAAATTTAAAAGTAAATATTATTCAAATTAATTTTAGTGGTAATTATTTTATAGGTTAAATTGGTATTATGTTTTTAAAAGAAAATTTTCTAACATTTATACTTTATATAGAAATTTTATTTTAAAAATAGTTTGTGGCTTAAGTTTTACTTGGAAAATTACTATAGAATTTCATAACTATTATTTTGAGTAAAACAATTTAAGTAGTTTTATTTCAAGGGTTTTAAGTGTATGTTTTGGGTAAAGTGATTTAAATTATTAAAATCTGATTTAACGAGACTTGAAGTTTTTCAGCGGGAATAAAATTGGTTGAATTGATTGATTATTTGATAGTTAAATAAATGACTATCAAATCTGGACTCAAATATACCTTTGGAAATATCTAAGAGAGGTATGAGAATTATATGGTACAGTTACCGTCCGAGGTTTTATACTGTACGTATAACTCGTTCGTTCTTCTAAGACATTTATAAAGAAATCCATCCACTAACGGTTAGGAGGTGAACTCCAATCTTATTTTCGTCTGTATATTTCCCAAAGAACCAGGATTAAGTTTACTGGGAAATAGCGAATGTTGATTCGAAGAGACCAGGATCGTATTTGTAATCCGAAAACCACTTTGATTCAACGTGTACGTTTTTGTGATGAAGACAAGAGCTTGGAGTCGAAGATGGAGCAGTTAAGTGCAAGGGCTAATCGCTACTAATCCGGAGGGTGATTCCAAAATGGATGTAGTAGGAGTAGTTCGGTTCCGTTCGACCCAGAACGAACTTGTATGGATGCATGCTTTCAGAACATCATCAGGAGGTTATTACTTTTCCAAAATTCTTCTTTATCTCTCCCAACTATTTTAAACCTTGAATTTAAAAATAAATCCTTTATTCCTTTAAATAATATCACTTAAGTTTAAAAATTCATTTATTCCCATTTATTCAAAAATCTGCTTTCCCATACTCGGAATTTATTTATTAGAATTTAAAAATCAACTTTTATCCTTTCCCAATTCATTCTTTAATTTATCCAAATTCTCTATAATTATTGTACTTAAAAATTCTCTCTTTATTTCCCTTCAAAAATCCAATCTATATATTTTTAATAACTCAATATACCCAAATATATTTAATCGAACCATATTCAATTCCCAATAAAATCAATAATCTACCATAGATAATCAAGAATCATATTAGATTATGACAACAAATTCAATATTTTGATAAATCCAGTTGGATCCCTTCGACCTGTTTTTTCGTGCATCCACAGATGTTAGCACAATATAAAAATAGCAATCCCACTTCAAGGGGAATATCGTGGTACAAAGAGTCATCCGCTATTATGCGGGGAGCATAGGGTCTTAGCCGCTATATAATGCTGGAATATCAATCACTCTAATATATATACACTATTATATATAATATACCACATCCAGACTGATAATAAATAATCAATTCAAGTAATCAATTCAATAATTTAAATTTAACTATTTAAATTTAAAAGGTAATCCAAATGAGTGAGATTAACTCACCTTTATTTTTATTTTGCAATCCAATCCAAACTGGATTGTTTTCTTCACGTTTTCTGGCCTTGTATAATCACTTAAAATCTTGATTGTTCGGCATTTAATACAGTGGCATATTGATGTCAATTTTCGAATGCCGGAAAAACAGACCGTAAGGGAAAGAAGAAGGAGGTGGAAGAAGAGAAAACAAAACAACAACAGAACCTAACAATCGTAGCGGAACAACATATAATATATATAACAATAGATTTTTATACCAAAAAATCTATATTGGTATATTATTTACAATCATCATAGTACAACACAATCCACAGCACACAATTGGACAGTTATCATAACTCGTCCTCATAGAAACTGATTACGCAGCAAACCATACACAGCAGATAAGACATCAAATATGAGTGATACGTCTCGCCATCTAGCTCATCTCCTGAGCTCCACAGCACCCTATCCTATATCCTATAATGCTCGGTCAGTTGATAAAAAGCGTCGAATTCTTGTTGATCATAAAAATGAAATATGTATTTCTGTAAACTTCCTTAAACCTACTTTGCTTTTTTTTTGTTTCTAGTATTTTTGCGAGATCTATGGGATTCATTACTTGTATTCCATTTTTTGTACTAGGCACTAGCCAATAGGTATACGAAAATAAAGGAAGAAGATATAAGACATCCTCAAAGGGACGATGAGCTTTCTAAGTGTATGTGTGATAAAAAGGTAACGCATAGCCCCAAGCTTCATCAACCGAGAATGCCTAAAACGGAAGAGGTGCAGCAAGGCTAAGTGGCTAGCAACCAATTAGGGTAAGGTCATCCTTGTCTGGATGTCCCTTTTATTCGGCTATATGGGCGGTTGCTGATCCTAACCGCGGGGTGATCTTATTCGGACTATCCAGTAAGAGGTAGCTCCGGTCTTGTGTTGCAAAGGATCAGGGGGATTCTCGGTACTCTGATATAGACCAGGTACTGTGACGGACGGTACCCCATTAGCCCTGCCATTGTACGGAGACAATCTCCAATAAGTGCATTTGGACTTGTTAGTATACCTATTATGCTGGAATTTAATGAATGTAACAATTTCAGCTATTTGAATAAGTATTTGTATGTAAACACTACTATAATATCAAAGGATTTGATATGAAATGTTTTGATTATAGTAAGGTAAAAACCCGACATGTTTATATGTGGCATGGTCTTACGAGATACTTTTGATTTTAAAAGGATTTTGAAAACTTTAATAATCCAATTGAATGTGTTTTCTCATGCTGGTTTTCCAGACTGACTCGAGTGTTATTTTATTATAATGCTCGCATCAGACCAAGTATTATAGAGTACAGATTCTGGATGGACTGCTATGTCGTTAAGGGGATATGGTGGATGGCGAGACGTATCACACGTATCTGTCTTATTTCCGTTCTGTTTGGTATGCTGGGTAGTCAGCTTTTATGGGGACAAGTTAATATAACTGTCCCGTATTTTGCTATTGATTGTGTTGTAATCTGATGATGCAATGTATAAATCAGATAATTCTTTTTGTATAAAGATCAGTCATTTATCTATTATATATTGTTCTGCTGTGATTGTGAGTTTCTGATGTCGTTTTGTTTTCTCTTCCTTTGCCTCCTTCTTCTTTAATCCTGATGGTTTGTATTTCCGTCCACTTTGAGATGAACTGTTGGAGAATATTGTCGACTCTCATGGGTATGGATTTGCGGGCTGTTACAGTAAGTGTCAGAGCTGAAGGTTAAGCGAGAACCTTGGCTTTGGTGGGAATTACTCATTAGAAATTGAGTTCGTAGTACTCTAGAATGAGTTTGAGTGAATTAAAAGATATGAGCGCGTATTTGTTAGTGAATATAAGTTGTTTTATATTGTGTCGACTTATCGATTGAGTGTTTATAAATTCTGGTCGGTGCAGTCTAGACAACTATATCGATAGGGATTTCTAAACTCTTAAACTAGGCAAACCGACATAGTATTATTCTTTTTAAATGTGGGTAAATGAAATAATTTTTCCCAAAGTTATTTTTATATATGAAAGAAATAATTTTCAAAAATTATTATAGTTATATATGTTTGCATGGTTGCTAGAAAATGATAATATTAAATTATTATCATTGTTGTGTGGAAATTGAATAAGAAAATGAAATCATAACCAAAAGCTAAGAAATAAATTCATATACATATGGAATTCATAAATGTAAATCATAAACGAGATTAATAATTGAAATGAGATAAAATTCCAGAATAATGTTTGAATATAAATCAGAAGGATTTGAAATTTTGAAAAAATTTAAATATAATTTGACTGGTCAAAAATAATTCAGCATCACTGCAACCTTTCCTTCCACGTGCCTCCTGCCTCTACTAACCACATACCAGATGTCCCCTTCTCCTTCTTTTTATTCAGCCGAGAAAAGAATAAAAGCTTGAAAAAAATGCCAAACATTCTTCGATTTCAAACAGAGAAAATAAAATTTTAAGTCTCTTCCCTCCCCTCAAAATAAAAAGCAAATCGAGATTCTCAAAAATAAAAATAAAAATAAAAAGGGGAGAATCCCTAAATCGAATTCGAATGTTCTAAGCCATACCGAAATTGCATTGCCCTTCTCGGTTCAAATTATTTTCGAATCGGGTGGAGTCCATCGAGACGTCGGCCATTGACATGCGTGCACGAGTGAATCGCGATTCTGGGCGACGGCGACTTTCAAGCTTTGGTCGGTGAGGCGATGTTGAATAGTGCTCGATTTTGAGTATGGATGGTGCCCTTATGCGTGGATTTAGGAGGAGGAGGACGAGGTGTCACAGTCGAGGGTAGGGGATCGTAGCTGTTGCATACTCACGCGATGTTGAGCAGAGCATTGTGGTAGGAGCTCGTGGTTGTGGTTCCTGTTCGAGCTAGATTTTGGTCGGTGAGGTATTGTTTTACTAATTCAATTAAATAAATATATGTATAAATACACATGCATGTTTAATACTGAGATAAACAGATATATATATATATATATAAGACTCTGGAAAAAATGAAAAAAACATAAATAAAAATTTACAGCAAGGTAACATTTTGTCCTTTGTTATTGACTGTAATAGGAATATATATATATATATGGGAATATATATTCATCAGAAAAATATATGTACAAAGATAAGATTTTGAGAAAAGAAAAACAGGGAGTTTTTAAAATTTTGAAAGTTCATATAACATATGATTTTTGAATCTCTATAAATTATTGTTTATAAGTGTATGGGTTTCAAAGAAAAATATGTATAAAGGTAAATTATCTATATAAAAATATATATACATATTTTCACATACTAGTTAACGTTAAAATAATGTATTATGGAGGTTAGTTATCTAGCTAATCTATTTAATTATCTTAGGCACTAAAAAAATTATTTATTAATAGTTAAATTAAATTAATAATTGGTAACTGACTGTTCCATTACTTCAAGTGTTAATAAAATGTAAAATGTTTTTACAAGGTCAAAAATCGTGAAGTAAACAAGCCGGGATGGAAATGGGTTGCAAACAAAAATCAAAGATGAGTTAATCTCACTAACATCTGGATTATCAATTAATTTAAATAGTTAAAATTAAATTATTGGCTGATTGCTTGAATTGTCTGGACGTGATATTATATATAGTATATATATTGGAGTGATTGATATTCCCGCATTATATAGCGGATGAGACCCTACGCGCCCCGCTTAATAGCGGATGACTCGTTATACCGCAATATCCCTCCTTGAAGCGGGATTGGTATTTTATATTGTGCTAACATCTGTGAATGTAGGAAAAACAGGTTGGAGGGATCCAACTGAATTCCTTAAAGATGTTGAATTTATTTTCATATTTAGTTTTACGAAATGTTGAATAATCTGCGATATTATGTTCGAAAACTATTTATTTGATGATAATATATTGCTGGATATATTGTGACATTTTAAAAATGTAAATATTGAATTTTTAAAAGGGAAAATTTAAAGTAATAATTTATAGTAAAAATGGATAAATTTAAAAGGGAAGAATAGGGAGAGTAATTAGTTTATTTTTTAAAATCCTACTTAATAAGTTTCACTATATGGGAAAGAATAGAGTTTTTGAATAAATGTAAATTAAAAGATTGAATTTGGGAATGGATAAGAGTTTGATTTAAAATCCTATCAAATAAATTCTAGTATGAGGAAAGAGGTATTTTTGAATAAATGGGAATAAATGAATTTTGAAACTAAAGTGATACTGTTTTAAGAAATAAAATATTTATTTTTAAAGTCGGGATTTAAAATGGTTTGGGAGAAATAAAGGGTTTTAAAATTAAGGGCTTGAGCAATGTTGATTTTTAGGTGCAAAGGACTTGTTTTTAAATATTAAGCTTTAAACGAGTCAGAAAAATAAAAAGGAGAATTTCGAAATTAAGCATGAAATTAGTATTTCAAATTTAATAAGGTTTTAAATTAAAAATAAAAGAGTAAAACTAGAACTAATGGATTTTGAAATAAATTTGGGTAAATAAGTTTTAAAATGGAATTAATTCACAGAATCGATTGGGAAATTGATTAGGTGTTTGGAAACTGTGATTCAAAGGAAAATGAGGGTATGGAAATTACAAACTGGGTTTATAAAGTGAAATAATTATCAGTGGATAATTTTAAAGTATAAATTCACGGTGGGAATTTATAAAGAAATAGTGTTTTGTTTAAAAATAAATAGTGGTTTATTTTTAAAAGTATGGAAAAGAAATTTACGGGTTTGAGACGTAAATTTGAATGGAAGTAGATCGGGAAGGATTTATAAATAGCTAATTGGTTATATTGAATGGAAAGCGTAATTTCCTGAAAAGCTAAGTGTGTTTTCAAAGAAGGATTTTAAGTATAAAATTAGAAGTTTTGAAATGGTTTTGGAAGAATGTTTCAGAAAAATTATTATTTAGTTGTTTAAAATTGTTAGAGTAAATATTCATTTAAGTTAATTATAGCAGTAATTATTTTTAAAAGGTTAAACTAGTATTTTGATGTAAAGGATAACTATAAAATCTTATACCTCATAAAATAGTTTTATTTTTAAACAAGTAGTTTGGCCAAAATTCTAACTGAGAAATTATTATAGAATTTCATAACTGTTATTTTAAATAAAGTGTTTAAGTAGTTTAATATTTTAAAGGTTTTCAAATTTATATTTTGGAGAAAGTAGTTTATCTTCTTTAAAAATCTAATTTTAAAGGACTTGGTGCATTTTACACTACAACAAAAAGTGTCTTTTATAGCGGCATAAAGCCGCTATTAATCACAACCATAGTGGTTTGATAAGCGATGTATATCGACATGTTCTAAAAAACTGTTGAATATTTATAACACAAAATATGCCGCTATGGTTGATCTTAGTTTTATAACGCAAATTCGCCGCTTTGGTACGTTAATTCAATAGCTCATTATAGCCTCTATAATACAGTTAAATCTCAACGGAACTAGAAATCTTTATAAACCATTTTGCCGCTATAAAATATTTATTCAATAGCCCATTGTAGCCGCTATAATGTAGCTAAATCTCAACGGAATTGGAAATCTTTAAACACCATTTTGCCACTATAAAATATTTATTCAATAGCGGTCATTTCCCATTATTAAATCAACATGTTATAGTATTGATAAATTCTTTTACAGCTCATGTTATAGTTGTGTGATTTTATTTGTGTGCTTGTTTCTTGCTTTTATTTCCATTTGCATTGCATTTCTATTTAAAAAAAAAGAAAATCACAATTTCAAAACACAAACAAAAATATCTTATTTCCTTGGCAATTTCCATTTCATTTCTTTTACATTTACGTTTTGCTTATTCATTTATTTTTTTACATTTACAAAACATTGCCAACATCACCACTGTTCTACCTCTGTTTCTCTCTGCCTGCACACTACCACAGCAAGATACCTCCAAAACCCACACTACACTCAAAATACATGCTCATTCCACTTCTCCACTCATTGGCAAATACCACCAAACTGCAACTGCACTGCCCTGTCCTCGACTTCAGCATTTGCCACTTTCATCCCAATCACTACTTCATACTGCACAATAGCCCACTACAAACCCACTAAATTTCATTCCCACAACCAACATCAATTCACACAATCCCCTCTGCTTCAAAACTGTCAACACCCCTACCTATCGTCAAACAACAGCTCCTATCAATTTCCAGCCTTCCACTAACACAATCACTACTACAAACTTCAGACCAACTACCCCAATCACCATCCCCTCAATGACAAAACTGCAGTTATTGTCCACCATCAAACCCTGACAACAGCAACAACATACGATTCCTCCCCATTGCTGACATACACTGCCCTTCCCATAGCAACATCCACAACACAACATACAACTGCTTGCACTCCAATAACTCAATCGCACTCCATCACCTCGCCAACTCCTTCATTCTCTACTTCCCGTTGCTACATCACACTGTCCACCACACAGTGAACCACCAATCGCAATACTTCAATACATACAACCTGATCCTGCCCATCACTCACTGCTCAACAACTTCTCATTCCACAATCTCCCCATACACAGACCACTCAACTTACCTTACATCTACTTGCAACGACCATCTACTTGCGACATTGAAAAAAAACAATGCCTTAAGTATTTCTTCTCAATCCATTGAAATATGAGATGCAACATGCCAAAACCAACAGAAATATATGAGATGCATTCAGATGGTTAGTCGACTGAGTTTAAGCTAAATTAGCATGAGAATTTAGTCAAAATATGACATGCTCAAAACATTTTTGCAAACAAAGGAGCCAATCTGTGTATATCACAAATCAACAACATTTTATATTATTTGTACAGGTTATACTACGAAGTAGATTATTTTCAGGCTACACACATCTATTTTGCTTAAATCTGATATTTGGGAGGGAAGTTAATACCTGAAAAATAATTTTCTCGAAGTTTATAGATCTCTCGAATCTCTCACATATTCAGGAGCTAAAATTTTGCAGACCGAAGGAGCAATATATGAATACATTATACTAAGTTTGCAGACTTAAGGGGAATTCAAACTAAAATACAATAATCCTACAACACGGTATCTCTTTGCTCCATTTTCTTTTAAGAAATTAATTAATATTAGCAGCCACTTGCTATGAAAATTATTAGGCAGTACAAGGATTTATATATGTACCATAAGTATTTGAAAAGTATGAACTTACTATAGCATCTGCAGCAATCAAATTCACCAGTTCACCATTTTTCTTAGTGCGAGATTTGATCCAAACTTCATTTCTAGGGACAGAAGAGTGATCACCACTTTCGCTTTTCTACATTCAAAAGAACAGCAAACAACAAATTTCATTAACTTAAAAGTTTTCATAAATACTGCAGTAAATAAAACTACTATATTCTTACCAAATCTTCAGCCAGTCGAGCCATTCCTCTACGACCGCATGTGTGTGGCAACTGCCTCTGTCTAATAGCTTTGTTCTTCCCGCTCAAAGCCTAAAATAAGAATCATTTCAATAAATGTAAGAAAGAAAGAAATTTGTTAGTGAACTCGGATTTTGTAAATGAAGTTTCATATGTAATGATTTCATAGGGCAAAAGATTTCGAAGGACAAAAGGTTTTGAAAGCATATAGGTCTGCCAGGTTTTAATATTATCAAGTTTCACATACGTTGAGCTTCAAACAGGGTATTATTAGTCTCCAAAATATATCTGCCACTAAAGTATGTAACTATAAGCGCGAATTCCTAAAATATAAATTTTATATGTTTAAGGCCTTAGAGACAGGTTTTTATACAAATTTATGCTTTTTTTAGGTATGAGTATCATATGAAGGAAATTTTGGAGTAATCATTGAACTCATAACAAAGTTCATATTTTTACAACTTTGAATATAAACGAGTATTTTGCACACGGTGGTTATAAATATATCAAATTTTAAATACAAAATTTAGTATGCATATTAATTTTGTGTCAAAATTCCTTAATTTTGGTTTTAAAGGTTTCGAATATATGGGTATGAAAGATTTACTATATGTATAGATGTCATATCGCCTGATTTCAGATTTACTATACACTAGTTTTAACAATGTCTAGTATATGTAATTTGATATGTACAAATGCCAGTCAACTACTTTTGATTTTGAAAACTGTAAATATGCCATGACTTCAAATGCATACAGAATATTGTATTTTCATTTGATATATACACTAGTTTTAATATTTTTTATCTGCATCATTCTTTAATATGTATTTGAAGACTGAAATTTCTCATACCTTGAATTCCGAACTTGTTTTCAACTTGATAAACTTCTTCTAGTCAATCATACATTTAATGTTAGATGGTTTCAACTGAAGTCTTTCTTCCTTAGACTTTGCTTATACCAAGTGCCGAACTAATCTACATTTTGATGCCCGCCAAATACCACTCATTTGTTGAAAAACTACTGTTTTGTGACAATTTAAATCCAATTTAAACCTTGCCTGTGACAATCAAAATTCGGCGTAAAGTGCTTGAGGTAAGCAATCAATATAACATTTAATCTTAAAGCAAAAGAGAGTGTCACCTGAATGTTTTCCCATAAAACATCTTTCAACTCGGTACTAAGTTGCTTCCAATTACTTGGTGTAACCAGAACAATTTCTCGTACAAGTGGTCCTAAGTAAGAAGATAATTTGACCGACCCGGTCCTATTGGTTTGCCTGCGGTATTAAATTGAACTTCTATTTGCTCCAAAGAATTGAATGGAAGTCTTCTAACTTTGGTTGGCCCTCTAGGTTTTCTTCTCGGATTTCCTTCCAACTTAACTATGTTGTCTTCAAGTGTTTGTGGATTGTCTTGTATTTCAACATTGTTTTCTGGATCGATTTGTACTTGATTCTTTTCTAATGCATGTGGGTTGTCTTCAATAGAAACCTCGTCTTCTACTTGATTGTCTTCAAACAGCTCCTCTCTTGTACGTTTCTTCCTATGTTCGTCGATTTCTTTTTGCATGCGACCTCTCTTTTTCACAGCCTTACTCTTCTTCCCTATTTTCTGTATATAATTTTTTTTTACAAATTAGATCATAAAAGCCCATAAAATTCTCACTTTCAAAAATATACAGTTTAAATTTTGCTCGAGTTTCATATATGCTCCCATTAAACTTGGTTTTAAATTTTGCTCAAGTTTCAGAACTTAAGTAGAAAATGGAACCTGTATAACTACAAATCCTTGACCTTAGACAGAAGATTTTATGCTTCCAAAAACTAGTTCACAGAAGTATATACCTGTTTCGAGTACTTAAACTGTATATTTTTGAAAGTGAGAAGTTTCAGATTACACATATGATAGGATTTCAAATGAATATCAAAGTTTGAAAGGATTTTGGAGACAGAACAAGAGATATTGAAAAGCATCCACCCTAGGGGTAGGAAACAAAAGCATAAGCATAACTACAGATAAACCCTAGACTGAAATTTCTCAAAATGATTTCAACAACTAGGTTCAGATTGTACTTGATTTATTATTTAGTAGCCGAACAGGAAAATCGCCAAGTAAATTGAAATAAATCCATTATTTAGTAATGAAGCAAGATTTATTATGAGAAAAGTTTGTACTTGATTTTTTTCTAATGCTTATGGATTGTCTTCGTTATGAATCTCATCGTCTACTTGATTGTCTTCAAGCTGCTTATTTCTTGCACCTTTCTTTTTTTGTTCGTCGATATTTTTTGCATGTGAGCTCTCGTTATCACATTCCTAATCTTGCTCATTTTGAATTCCAATGAGCAGATCCTGAGAAAAAATGAACAGTGCATGGGTTATTTTGTTATAAAAGAAAATTTAAATGCAAATGATGCTAACATGAACAAAAATAAAATATATCAACCTTATGTAATCACAACGAACAACTTATTTATGATGAATATCTTATCAATAGCAAACAGATAAAATGATCAAAGTATTTTCATTTATGCACGGTACCATAAAATATGAAGCAAAAAATTTATATGACGCAAAAAATTTATTACAACTACAAGTGTGGTCAGTAGAGGTAAGTTTGCATTTGAAGTTTAACAAAGTTATTTAAAATAAAAATGAAAACATGAATTTGGTTTAACTTGGATTTTAGGATGTTTCAAATGTCGTAAAGGAAAATTTCTTTAGTGTGAGTACTCTTCCTCTTTTTACTTTTTATCTTCTTAATCAACTCCGTCTTTAGCTTCTTCTTACTCATCTTCCTTATTATTTCATCATTCTTATCTTTTCCAAAAACATTTGGAAAACCATTCAAAATAGCAGAAATATTTCTTCCCGTTAGAATTCTAGGTCTATTACCGTCCTCTACAGTGTTATCAAACCAAGTTTTTTTTTTCCTCTATGGATGTGAAGGATCTAGAAAACTTCTATGTCCCATGTAAACACTTTTCCGACAAAGATTCAACCACCGATAATAAGTGTTAACACCGCATAATGGACAAGCTTTTTCGCCTTTTACACAACATCCTGCAAGATTTCCATAGGCTGGAAAGTCATTTATTGTCCATAGTAGAATTGCTCTTAAATTAAAAACCAATTTACTGAATGCATCATATATATCAATTCCATTATTCCATAAGTAATTTAAGTCTTATACCAAAGGCGCCAAGTATACATCAATATGATTTCCAGGTTGCTTTGGACCAGGAATTATTAATGTTAGCATAATATTTTCTTTTTTCATACATAACATAGGCGAGAGATTATATGTCACAAGCATTACTGGCCAACAACTATGTTTGGAGCTCATCGAGGCAAATGGATTGACACCATCTGTAGCAAGACCAAGTCTGAGATTGCGTGGATCAGATGAAAATGCTTTCCACCTCTCGTCCACTGCATTCCATGTTATAGAATCTATAGGATGTCGCATTTTTCCATCACTGCTTTTATTATTAAAATGCCACCTTAGATCTTCTGCCATCTTTTGAGATCTATACATTCTCCTAAATCTAGGAATGGTTGGAAAATACCTCAACACTTTAGCTGGAACACCACGTATAATCTCGTTAGTGCCCTCATTTATCTTCCATCTCGAAGAGTTACATTTCAGACAACTTTTTAAATCTTGAAACTCTTTTCTAAAAAGACAACAATCATTCTTACAACCATGAATCTTTTCAAACCCTATATCAAATACTTTGAGAAATTTTTTTACATCATACAAATTCTTAGGGAGTATATTATTCACCGGCAGCAACAACTGTAGCACGTTCAAAAGCTTATTAAAACCAGTATCAGATAATCCAATCTCACATTTAAGATTATACAAAGCAGTGATGGCGGATAGTTTAGTTTGACCTACACAATCAGGATATAAGGGGGTTTCTGCATCCTTTAAATTCTTAAGTAAATCATCCTCACGTTTTCGAACATCCTCATCTTCTTTAACATCAGTAAAAAAAGTATGATTCAAAAAATCTTCATCTTCAAAATGAATAGCTTTAAGCAGATCAAATGTATTGTCCAACTTCATGTCTACGCCCATATTTAATTGTTCGCCATGATGATACCACTTAGTACTACTCTTGTACTTAGGATCCATCCCCCTTATAATTAAATGTTCAATGATAATATCATCATGTTGTCGACTAAGATTTCGGAAATCTAAACAAGGACATAAAAGCTTCTCTACATTTCTTATATCTCTCTTTGCAGCTTCTACGAAACATCTTGCCCCTTGCGAGTACTCCTTGGAAGTTCTATAATGAAAAAAATTCAACATAATAGTTGAGTTTAACATCAAATATTTTTATTTTATGAAATTAAACATGTTTGAGAATATTTAATTATCTACTTACCTGTGTAAATGAACCCAATCTTTTTCCATTAGCATATAATTAAGGATACACTTATTCATCTGAAAAACCAAACAATCATCTTGTTCATTAAACAAACAGAGTAGACACAAAAGTTGCATCACCATGACAAACATTTAATCCTATATATACGAATAATTGAAAGTATTATTCTATCCAAGGGTTCGACATAGATGTAAGATATTCATTTATGTCATTTTCATTATTGGTTCAGGAGTATAATAATGACTTATGATCTTTTTTTAGCATATAACCACCATGGGAGAAACTGCCTGAAGCAGCGGCTACAACTACAAAGGACTTCCAATTTTTGGTGTTCTCAGAAAGGATTTCACTTGAGGGGAAAAATTCAATAAGAGTCACTATATTGTCCTTAACACACCAAACATGAGGAGGAGGCTTTTAAAGGGGAACAGACCATGTCATACCTGATAGGAGGTACAATTACAGGACGAGGTAATACAATAATTCAAGTGACCAACCTATTCATTTGGAAAAAAGACAAAGGTGATAATGATAATCTATAAGTTAAATTTTCCTACTATGTGACCATCTCCATTCTAGTTAACTATGAAAATTTAGACAGCTAACCAATGTAATGCTGCTGCTATATAGAGCACCTGCAAATAATCATTGTAATGTTTACAAAAACAATCAATAGTATTATACCAGATGTTGCAAAATTCATTAGTTGGTAAATCTTACTATGTACTGTTGATTTCTTATTTAACATTATGCTTCTGCAAAATATTTTTTCTGTTCAAGAACAATTATAAAAATGTTTTGAAATCAGTTCTGTTCATTTGACCTAAGAAATAGAACTAAAGTAGTGTTGGTACAGAAATACTTCAAATATTTGCATTTGTAACCTTACTAAGATACTACAATGTACTAAATCTCAAAAGTAAACCTAAGACATAATAAGCAAAAATTTATTCCAAACTCATTGTCCTATGCTAAAAATCATGTGCACAAATTTCGTAACTAAGTTGTATAAATAAAACTGAAAGTTGTGTGCTGTTCTAATTATGAAACTTTTTTCTTGAGGATAAATTAAATAAAGCACTGGATTGGTCTTAATTACATGTAATAAGCAAGAAAAATCAATTTGTTTGTGTAAAAAAATTAATTTAGTTGCCAGTATGGATTATGATGACAAAGTTGCACATTTATTATCTATAATTTGCTAATATAAAATAATCTAAAGATTAATTGTATCAACCAAGCTGAAAATTGTCCACCGTTCTAATCATAGAACTTTTATCTTGAGTATAAACCTAAATAAAGAACTGGATCTATCTTACTTACATGTAATAAGCACAGAAAATCAATTTGTTCGTGTAAAAAAACCAATTTAACTGCTAATATCGAATATGATAAGCTCCAAAGATTGTATCTATAAAACTTCTCTAATTCAGTATTTGAACACAATATCATAACCATAAAAAATGAAGCAATCTGAAGATTAAAAGCTCATAAAATGAAGAAATCAAGAAAGAGTGCGAGGAGAAAAATTAAAGAGACCTGCTGCACTGTTGGCAAAAACGCTGCTGCAAACCAGAATCAAAATCAAAGATTATATCGCTTACCAGAATCAAAATCGAAGATTATATCCAAAGCGCGAAGCCCTAGCTTCGACAGATTGGAGCTACACGCAAAGCCCTAGCTTCGAAATCGAAGGAGTTTGCTTTCTTCGGCAACACTTGAGAGGGTTTCTGCTTTCTTCGAATCACTAACGTAATTTGGAGGAGGGAACTGCACGCGTTTTGGAGTCTTCGAATCGCTAACGTAATTTGAAGGAGGGAGGTGCGCGCGTTTTGGAGGGAGGCGGAATGGTTTTGGAGGGAGAGGGAAAATAATTTGTGAAGTTGGAGGGAGATGTTTTAGGGCAGCGTGTGAAGGGGAAGGGAGATGCGCGCGTTACACCTATAGGGAGAACAAATATCAACCGGTAACTAGATAATTAAGGGTCAATAATAACGCTTTAGAATAACGCGTTATTAAATAGCGTTATTAATGTCATATTTTGTTGTAGTGTTAGTAGAAATAAAATAATTGGGTGGAAATTTATTCCGCGAGAGAAAAAGTGATTTGAAAATTATTTTCAAAGGGTTGAAGTGTAGAAAAATATCTTGCGAAGATATTTTGAAATAAATAATTTGGAAATTTGTTAAGGCCTGATGGTTGTTTATGGATGTTATATGATAGTTAAATAACCGACTATCAATATTGACGAAAGCGCTGATCGTTTCGAATAGACTGGGATCGGTATTAATTTCTCAAAAACCACTTCGACCCGGTTTGAACGTTTTTGTGAGGAAGACAAGAACTAGAAGTTGAAGATGGAGCGGTGAAATGCAAGGACTAATCGCTACTAATCTCGAGGGTGATTCCAAAATGGATGTAGTAGAAGTAGTGCCTTCGGTTCTGTTCGGATCGAGAATGGACTTGTATGGTCGAATGCTATCAAAACATCATCAGGGGGGCGATGAGAATTCTAAGTGTATGTGCTAAAAAGGTATCGCATAGCCTCAAGCCTCATCAACCGAAAATGGCTAAAATAAGGAAGGTGCAGCAAGGCTATGTGTCTAGCAACCAATTAGGGTAAGGTCATCGCTTTCTAGATGTCCCTTTTATTCAGCTGTGTGAGCGATTGTTGATCCCAACTACAGGATGATCTTATTCGGACTATCCAGTAAGGGGTAGCTTCGATCTTGTGTTGCAGGGGATTAGAGGGGATCCTCGGTACTCTGATCTTGACCAGGTAATGTGACGCACGGTACCCCAGTAGCCCTGCCATTGTACGGAATCCAATCTCCAATAAGTGCCTTCGGACTTGTTTGTATAACTGTTATGCTGGAATTTAATGAATCTAACAATTTCGGCTATTTGAATAAATATTTGTATATAGACACTACTATAATATTAGAGGATTTGATAAGATATGTTTTGGTTATCGTAAGGTAAAAACCTGACATGTTTATTTGTGGCGTGGTCTTACGAGATACCTTTGATTTTAAAAGGATTTTGAAAACTTTAATAATCCAATTGAGTGTGCATTTTCACGCTGTTTTTCCAGACTGACGCGCGTGTTATTTTATTATAATGCTCGGGTCAGACCGAGTATTATAGAGTACAGATTCTAGATGGATTACTATGGAGCTCAGGAGATGTAGTGGATGGCAAGACGTATCACACATATCTATCTTATTTCCGCTGTGTTTGTTATGCTGGGTAGTCAGCTTTTGTAGGGACAAGTTAATATAACTGTCCAGTATTTTGCTATTGATTGTGTTGTACTCTGATGATGCAATGTATAAAATAGATATGGTTCTTTTTGTATAAAGATCGGTCATTTATCTATTATATATTGTTCCGCTGTGATTATGAGTTTCTGATGTCGTTTTGTTTTCTCTTCCTCTACCTCCTTGTTTTTTAATCCAAATGGTTCGTATTTCCATCCACTTTGAGTTGAACTATTAGGGAATATTGTCGACTTTCAGGGGTCTGGATTTGCGGGTTGTTACAGTGGTTTTTGTTGCATCGATTTCAGCCACGAACCAACCCGGCTGGATTGATTTAAAAATGGAGAAGGGCAAGGGCACGATTCGATTGAAGGGTAAGAGAAGGGATTTCGTGAATAAATTTAGGAAGGGGAAAAAAGAAACGAACTGATTCATATGTTTTATTTAAGGAAGCCATTTTTTCATCGGCTATCTTCTTTATTTGAGTTAAATAACTGAGCCAGACCCTGACCCAGACTGTATAGAAATTTTCTAGACGTTAAACTAGGAGATTTGTCAGTATCGGAGTATGAAACCAAGTTCAATGAGTTGTCCCGCTATGGACCTGGTCTTATTGATACACCGCTTAAGAAGAACGAGATGTTTGTGCTTGGAATGAGACCCGAGTTTCATGAGAAGATGACTGCACATCTCAAAGGATCATTAATGGAACTGGTAGATATGGCTCTGAGGTACGAAGAGCTTATGGAAAAGAAACCCTTAGCAATTGTGGTAGCACCAAGTGGAAATGCTACCAATCAGAACAAAAGGAAATTCAACCCGAACTGGAAGAAGCAGGGTAAAGGAAAACCTGGAGGCAATGCAGCTCGAAAATATTATGTGTGCCAGCAGGAAGGTCATATGGCTAAACATTGTCCTAGAGGTGGAGCTTCGATACCAACTGTTACGACCCGCCTTTTATTCCATAGAAAGACGTACCGTATAATAGAAAGAAATAGGTAGAAAAGAAATAGATATAAAGAAAGAACTAAACAATCGTAGAATCTCACAGTGGAACGAAATATATATTACATTACATATATATATTACATATTAGTCACTAATACCATACATCAGAGTCATTCAGTTTTACAAACTTCATACTAGACAGTCGTGATGACCTACCTATTCATTATAGCACAAAAAGCAGATAAAGATACTAATACAGCGGAAACAGATTAACTATATACGCAGAAGCCTCCTGCTCCAAGCCTTCCTTCAAAATACATCAAAGCCGACCTGGATCACTGGGCTACTCATAAAAATTTGAGTATCCAAGAGTTTAAGAAATAGAAAATAAATTCTGGGTAAGACATGGGTCCGATGTGAGTAAACAGTTTAAGTTTATTTAACTTGAAAATCATTTGAAATCAAGGGTATCTCGTAAGACTCGCCGCACGTAAACACGGTCAAGTTTTTCCTTACGATAGCCAAAACATTTGATAGGAAATCCTGTTATATTATAATAGTGTCTAGGGTTTTCAATACAAAATAGGAAATAGCTGGAATGCTTACATCTCATGTTCCAAAATGGTTGGGCATAATCAAAACCGTGCGGGCACTTATTGGAGATTGGATTCCATAAAATGGCAGGGCTACTGGGGTACCGCTCGTCATAGTACCTAATCTAGATCAGTTTACCGAGGATCCCCCCAATCCCCTGCAACACAAGACCGAAGCTACCCCTTACTGGATAGTCCGAATGAGACAACCACGCGGTTGTGGTCAACGACCGCCCACACAGCCGAATAAGAAAGGACATCTTGACAGGGGGAAATCTTATCCTACTTGGGTGCTACCCACATAGCCTTGCTGCGCCTCCCCTGTTTTAGCCATTTCTAGTTCAAGAGGCTTGAGGCTATGATTACCTTTATAGCACACATTTCTTGGAATGATCGCCGCCCTCCAATGACGATGGTCTGATAGCATTCGTCCATACAAGTCCGTTCCGGGTCCGAACGGATCCGAAGGCACTATCTCCGCTTCACTCGTTTTGGAATCAACCTCTGAGTGAATGACAAATATCCCTTGCATTTTGAATCTTCATTCCAAATCTTCACTTGAGATTTCATGACCTGCTGCTTATCTTGGATCGGTGTGGTTTTCGGATAACAATTTGATATCCGATCGCGGTCTCATCGAAATCCAAACGCCGTCTTTTATGGCCAAGTTGTTTAAGTAAAACAATTCCATTTAAACTTCAGAATGTCATATTCACACAGCAATTTCATTACAGATAACTATCAAATGATTGACTCACATTTTTCAACAATTCAATCCAGGCATTTCATATCACAGAATATCACAAATTATCATACTGGGAATATTAAACAATCCAAGCATTCAATCCAATTTAATCATCCATAGGCAAGATTAACTAGTCACATAATTTCTAATTTAATTAAAATTAATTAATTTAAAATTAATTACTTATAAATCCTGCTTAAATGCCATTAACTAATTGCCTGCCATTTATTTTATTTTTATTAATTATTGGGATTAATTAATTATCATTCACAATTACTTAAGACTTTAATTAATTAAATGTTTTAAACATTTATCTTAACCATTTACTTAATTACGCTATTTAATTTCATTTTAATAACTCAAGAATTAAGTTAAATAATGGACATATAAATAAATAATCTAAGCTCAATTAATTTAAGTTAAAAAATAAATTATTTATATAACCTTAACTAAACAATATTAAGTAAGCATTTAAGATTTAAAGAAATGGATTAAGAAAACTTGCTTAGGAAAACTTGTTTGTTTTGTAATTATTCTGTTATACTTACCTTCATTCTTTTATTTTTATTTTTATTTTTATTTTTATTTTTAAGCTTTGTTTTCTTCATCAATTTTTTTATTTAAAAGAAAACCCGACCCAAAGCCCAACCAAAACTCATGAAAACATCCCCTTCCTCTCATTTTTTTTATTTTTCTTTAAAACTTGTTAACACACTTATGAGCAGGCCCGAGCCCAACCCGAGCCAATCCTTTATTCTCCCCATCTTCTCTCATATAACTGATCCTTACCTTAACTACAAACAACAGAACCCAGACATATCAGTGCACCATGCACGTGCACATCGCGCCGGAGCATCTCCGACCAACGTCACCACCTCCGACCCATCGCCGACGACATACTCGAATGACCTGACCATCCAGAACTTCGATCGAACCCTCTCGTCGAAAACGAGCATGACGAGCACCCACTGAAATGAAACCCGATCGCACAAACCACCTGGCACCGCCTAACTCCGACCACCGGAGACTTCGTTGTCGAGCCCAGACCTTCGCCACACATCCATGCTCCTTTTCCCCTACTCTGGTCCAACCCAATGCCATCACGATGTAGCCCTTCCCTTGCAAACATCAACGACGTGAGAAAAGTATTAAACCCTAAATCGCCGCCGCTACGCCGCTACGTCGATCCGAAAAATCGGTGACCATTTTTCCATGCTCCTCGACCCGCAAGCTACCCTCCATCAACGATCTCGACTCTCCCTTATGCTACTATCGTCGGAAATCGACAAAAAACCCAATTCTGATTCACTCGCAATTCCTCCCCAAATACTAACTTAAAAATCTTAATATTACCATAAAAAATCATCATTTTTAAAAACGAATCTGGTTATATATGAAAATCTTGAAATTATGATGGTCGAACTTCTGCGCTGTTTTGATTTTTCCTGTAATTTCTTGTTTTCTAGAAAAATACTGGATAATTCTACTTGAAATTATTTTTAAAAATGGTATTACATCATTAAAACAACTTTCCTTTAAACATCATATACTATAATTGCCTAGATGAAGAGGAATGAATTTATTTTGAGTGATTTTGAGCTTGTTATGCAAGAACAGAGGCATGCACATCTAAACACAGACATGCATATATACACACACAGTAATTCAACTTATATTCCAGGCAAAATACATTTCTACATCCATGCAAGCAATAGTCAAGTCATAACTATCATAAATCATTACATGCACAAGTTAATAAAGATGATTTAGCTTTTAAAAGTAAAGTTTACTCACCTTAGACTTTGAACAGAGAAACTCGAATGTTTGAAATTTGAAAACTGCACTGATACTAATCTTTGAAACTGCAAGCTCGATCTACTTTGTTAAGTTGAACTTGAACTTGAATTTTAGCTTTGCACAGTTCAAAACATGAAGTTGATTTAGTTGTTTAGTTTTCTCTGGTTTTAGTTTTGGTTTGAAAAAAATGAAAGGAGTTGAGACATATATATATTAGTGTATAAACTACACAATACCTAGTTTCTCATTTTTCCTTTTTATTAACATTTTGAAAATTAAGAAATCCATTTAAACAAGAATTTTGACACTTGTGTTAGTATGTCATCCCCTAGCTTACAAATGTCTTTATGTACATATTTTATATTTCCTTATTATGCTTAATATTTTTATTATTATTTTATATTTACTTATTGTTTATTTTATGTACTCAAAAGAAATAATATAAAACTTTTTTATTTATTCTTATTTTAAGCTTAAGCTATTCATACATTAATTAATAATTGTATATATACTAGTGTTTAAAATGTAGAGTTAAATTTAAAAAAAAATTAAGACATTTATTTTGAATTCAAATCATAGTTTCCATTCACAATCTATATATGAACAGTAATAATTAATTTAAGTTGAGTGGACTAAAAGAACAAATTTCTAAGAATTAAAATTTATTGGAATTTGTAATAAATTAGTAAATGGGACTAGTTTAAAATAATGATTTGGATCAGATATGAATGGAAGATAGTTGATAGAATTCAATATTTAAAAGTGGAAGGTAAACTGAATTCAGAATGGAACTGAAAACTTAAGTTAAATGAAAGTTTTGCATGCTTAGGGGGTGGCCGAGCTTAGGGGGTGGGCGAGCTTCGTCTCGCTCTAGCCGTAGGTGGGGGTTTTCGATGGGCTTCACCTCCGAGGCATCGGATCGTTGCCGAACGCGACAAGGTAGGGGCGGCTCGTGGTCAAAGCATTGGCGTTTTGGGTTCGAACAAACCTAGATGAGAATGAAGAAGATGATAGTTGAGCGGCCATGATTTCCCTTTCTAGATTGCACGGCAAAGATCTCGTTTTGGTGTATAAAAAGATTTATAAATTTTATTCAAACCTATAAAAAAAATCATATTTTAACGCATGCACGATCAGAATTTGACGAAACTGGAAGCATCAAAACTGGAATGAGGAGCTCTATGCTGTAGTACAGATCTGGGAACGACTGGAGCAAGTGGAAATGTTGGATTAAATCGAACGTTCTCGATTTAATTTAAAATTTGAAACGCCGACTCAATGTGAGTTAATCTCACTCACATCTGGATTTCCACAATAAACTTTAAATAGTTAAAATTTAAAAGATTGGTTGATTGATTGAATGTTTGTTATTATCAGTCTGGATGTGATATTATATATAGTAGTGTGTGTGTGTGTGTGTATATATATTGGAGTGCTTAATATTCCCGCATTATATAGCAGATGAGACCCTATGCGCCTCGCATAACAGCGGATGACCCTTTATACCGCGATGTCCCCCTCGAAGTGAGATTTGGTATTTTATTTGTTTTGCTAACATTTGTGGATGTAGGGAAACAGGTTGGAGGGATCCAACTAGATTCCACAAAATATTGAATTTTTTTTCATAAACTGTGATATGTTTTATTCATATCCGGTGATAAACTATATTGGAATTCAAGTTATTCGGTGCTAGGGTTTGGATGAATATATTTTGGTATTTTGAAATATAGAAATATAATGAATTGGGTTCTTAAAGGAAATGAAAAGAGAAATTTTGGAATAAAGAATGAAATTGGTGTTTCAGATTTAAATAAGGATTATAAAGGGTGAATTTGGTGTTAATGGATTTTGGAATTGATTTTGGACAAATCGAGAGATAGATTTTAAAAAGGAATTTAACTTAGGAAAATCGGTTTGAAATCGATTAGGTGTTTTGGAAACTGTGATTTAAAAGATGATGAGGAATGGAAATTTATAATTTGGTTTATAAATAAAGTGGAATATTTACCAGGTGGATAAATTTGACAGTATAGTTTTACGGTGGGAATTTATAAGAAGGTGCAATTCGTTTTGAAAATGAAAAGGTGATTTTATTTTTAAAGTTGGAAGTGTATTTTCCTTGAAAACTAAGTATATTATCAAAGGAAAATTTCTAAGTATGAACTAGAGGTTTAAAGTTGTTTTTAAAGAATGTTTCGGAAAAATTATTTGTTTTAATTTTCTTTAAAGGTAAAAAGTAAATATTTATTTATGTTAATTATAGTAGTTAGTTATTTTTAAAAGTAAATTAATATTATGATTTTTAAAAGCAGATTTTTATGTATAAGTTGGAAGTTTTGAAGTTGTTTAAGAAAAAAAAGAATGTTTTAGAGAGGTTTATTATTTTTAATTGTTTTATAATTTTAAAGTAAATATCATTCAAATTAACTTTAGTAGTAATTATTTTAAAAGTTAAATTAGTACTATGTTTTTAAAAGAAATTTTCTAATATTTGTACTTTATATAGAAATTTTATTTTAAAAATACTTTGTGGCTTTGGAAAATTATTATAGAATTCCATAACCATTATTTTGAGTAAATTGATTTAAGTAGTTTTATTTTTAAATGTTTTCAGTATATATTTTTCGGTAAAGTGATTTAAATTATTAAAAATCTAATTTTTATAAGATTGGTGTTTTTCGGTGGAAATAAAATAATTGGTTGAATTGATCGTTTATTTGATAGTTAAATAACCGACTATCAAATCTAGGCCCAAATATAACTTTGGAAATATCTAAAAGAAGTATGAGAATTATATGGCACAGTTACTGTTCGAGGTGCTATACTGTACTTATAAACTCGTTCGATCTTCTAGGACGTTTATAAGGAAACCCGTCCACTAACGGTTAGGAGGTGAGCTCCGATCTTATTCTCGTCTGTGTATTTTCCAAAGAACCGGGGTTGAGTTTACCGAGAAATAGCGAATGTTGTTTCGAAGAGACTGGGATCGGATTTGTGATTCAAAAACCACTTCAATCCAACGAGCACGTTTTCGTGATGAAGACAAGAGCTTGGAGTCGAAGATGGAGCAGTGAAGTGCAAGGGCTAATCGCTACTAATCTTAAGGGTGATTCCAAAATGGATGTAGTAGGAGAAGTGTCTTCGGTTCCGTTTGGATCGGGAACAGACTTGTATGGATGAATGCTTTCAAAACATCGTCAGGGGGACGATGATCATTTTAAGTGAGATGTGTTCTAAAAAGGTTACGCTTAGCCTCGAGCCCCATCAACCAGGAATGACTAAAAATCATGGGATATGTAGCAAGGCTAAGTAGGTAGCACCCAATTAGGGTAAGGTCATCCCTGTTTAGAGGTCCCTTTTATTTCGGCTGTGTGGGCGGTTGTTAATCCCAACCGCAAGGTGATCTTATTCGGACTACCCAGTAAGGAGTAGCTCCGGCCATGTGTTGCAGGGGATCAGGGTGGAACCTCGGTATGCTGATCTAGACCAGGTACCATGACAGGTGGTACCCCAGTGCCTAGCCATTAGTTGGAAATCCGTTCTTCCTACATGCCCTTTACGATTTTGATTGTAGAGCCTAGTATTGCTGGAATTTAATGAATGTAACAATTTCAGCTATTTGAATAAGTATTTGTACTTAGACACTATTATAATATCAGAGGATTTTATAAGAATTGTTTTGGTTATTGTAAGGTAAAAACCCGACATGTTTATTTGTGGCGTGGTTTTACGAGATACCTTTGATTTTCAAAGCATTTTGAAAACTTTGATAATTAAATTGAGTGTATGTTCTCACGATGGTTTTCCAAACTGACTCGGGTGTTATTTTATTAAAATGCTTGGGTCAAAACGAGTATTATAGATACAGGATAAGATGCTGTGGAGCTCAGGAGACGAGATGGAGGGCGAGACGTATCACTCGTACATGATGTATATTCCGTTGTGTTGTATGAGTTGTGTAATCAGTTTATGTTAGGACAAGTTAATATAACTGTCTAGTAATTTTCTGTTGATTATGTTGTACTCTGATGATGTAATATATATAATAAATATGGTTCTTTCTGTATAAAGATCATTCATTTATCTATTATATATTGTTCCACTGCGATTGTAAGATTCTGATGTTGTTTATTTCTCTTCTTCCACCTCCTTCTTTCTTTCCCTCAGCAATCTGTCTTTTCTAGCACTCGATCGTTGGCATATTATACAGTGGTGTATTTGTGTCAATTTTCAAGGGTCAAGAGGACGGGTCGTAACATGAAAATATAACATGGTCCACTTTGATTAGACCCGCACCCGACCCGACCCGTTAGGAACAAGCGGTGCATGCGCGTGTGTTAGTTCATGGCCCTTACGGTCAGGTACTTTTGTTTATTAAAGTTTTCAAAATCGTTTTGATATCAAAGGTATCTCGTAAGACCACGCAGTAAATAAACATGCCGAATTTTTACCTTACGATAACCAAATATTTCTTATCAAATCCTCTGATATTATAGTAGTGTCTATATACAAATACTTATTCAAAAAGCCGAAATTGTTATATTCATTAAATTACAGCATAATAGGTACACAAACAAGTCTGAAAGCACTTATTGGAGATTGGATACCATACAATGGCAGGGCTGCTGGAGTACCACCCATCACAGTACCTGGTCTAGATCAGAGTACCGAGGATCCCCCTGATCCCATGCACCCTACTCAGTAACAATACCCAATTGGGAAGCTCTGCAAATAGCTCTTGAAATGAGGTTGAGTTTAAATACTGCTTATTGTCCCCAAACCGATGGTCAAACAGAAAGGCTGAATCGCATTCTTGAAGACATGTTGAGAGCTTGTATCCTGGATTTCGGTGGATCTTGGGAGCACCAACTACACTTGGTAGAATTCTCGTACAACAACAGTTGGTATCAAAGTAGGAGCCTGCAAATCCATACCCCTGAGAGTCGACATTATTCTCCAACGGTTTAACTCAAAGTGGACGGAAATACGAACCATTAGGATTAAAGAAGAAGGAGGTAGAGGAAGAGAGAACAAAATGACATCAAAAACTCACAACCGCAGCGCAACAATATATAATAGATAAATGACTGGTCTTTATACAAAAAGAACTATATCTGTTTTATACATTGCAACATCAGAGTACAAAACAATCAATAGGAAAATACTAGACAGTTAATTTAACTTGTCCCCACAAAAGCTGACTACCCAGCATACCAAACACAGCGGAAATAAGACAGATACATGTGATACGTCTCGCCATCCAGCACATCCCTTGAGCTCCATAATGGTCCATCCACAATCTGTACTCTATAATACTTGGTCTAACCCAAGCATTATAGTAAAACAACACCCGAGTCAGTTTGGAAAACTAGCATGAGAAAACACACTCAATTGAATTATTAAAGTTTTCAAAATCCTTTGAAATCAAAGGTATCTCGTAAGACCACGCCACAAATAAACATGTCGGGTTTTTACCTTACGATAACCAAAACATTTCTTATCAAAATCCTCTAATATTATAATAGTGTCTAAATACAAATACTTACTCAAATAGCCGAAATTGTTGCATTCATTAAATTCCATCATAATAGGTATACAAATAAGTCCGAAGGCACTTATTGGAGATTGGATTCCATACAATGGCAGTGCTACTAGGGTACCGCCCGTTACAGTACCTGGTCTAGATTAGAGTATCGAGGATCCCCCTTGATCCCCTACAACACAAGACCAGAGCTACCCCTTACTGGATAGTCCAAATAAGATCACCCCGCGGTTGGGATCAGCAACCACCCACACAGCCGAATAAAAGGGACATCTAAACAGGGATGACTTACCCTAATTGGTTGTTAGCCACTTATCCTTGCTGCATCTCCCCTGTTTTAGCCATTCTCGGTTGATGGGGTTGAGGCTATACATTACCCTTTTAGCACACATCCCTTTTAGCACACATACACTTAGAATGCTCATTGCCCACTGACGATGTTCCGATAGCATTCGTCCATACAAGTCCATTCCCGGTCCGAACGGAACAGAAGGCACTACTACTACATCCATTTTGGAATCACCCTCAGGATTAGTAGCGATTAACCCTTGCACTTCACTGCTCCATCTTCGACTTATTCCTCACAAAAATGTTCAAACTGGATCAAAGTGGTTTTCAGGAAATTAATCCCGATCCCGGTCACTTCGAAACGATCAGCGCATTAGCCAATATTAATAGTCGGTTATTTAACTATCATATAACATCCACAAACAACCGTCAAGCCTTAATATTTTTCCAAATAATTTATTTCAAGATATCTTTGAAAGATATTTTCCTACATTTTAACCCTTTGAAAATAGTTTTCAAACCAGTTTTTCTTTCGCAGAGTAAATTTCCACTCAATTGTTTTATTTCCACTGAAAATCACCAAGTCTTAATACTTTAAGTTTTAAATAATTTAAATCACTTTATCCAAAAATATATACTTTAAAACATTTTTAAATAAAAATAGTTAAAACACTTTGTTTAAAATACTAGTTATGAAGGGGATTCTAATTGATCATCTATGACAAAATCGATATGAAGGTTTTAATTATTTAGAAGATTTGTTGTATCACTTAAACATTATAAACGAGCCAAACATCAGTAAAGGGTATAGAGATAAATTTGGTGATCTAGAGTTATTTTTTGGCAAGACTGATTTTCGTCCTAAAGTCTTGAAAAAGGAAAATCTTTATGGTGTAACTTGAGAAGATTTTCCTGACTGTCGTAAATGAGGAATTATCAAGTTTCGACCCTATGTTGATTGATCGCGTTGTTGTTGCTCTGTATCAATCTTCAATTTCAAAATCTTGAATCGAGTTGAAAGATAGTTTTACTCATGTTAAGTCTAAAAAAGGCAAAAATCTTACTAGAAGATTGGAGAACTTCGTGATTCCTACTGCAAATAGATTCGAATATCTAGATTCGGAATCTTCCATTGAGTTTATTGAAGGAGTGGTGGATAGAGATAAGTGTGTTCATTCCTTGTCTGATTGTTTGATGGAAAATCAATCGAGAGAGACTGTTGGTAATAAAGTCTCTGTTGATAATGAAGGTGACAGTCTAAAGTATTTTTATGTTGTTAGTGAATTCTTGTTCGATCACGACCTAGATCATCAAAACAGTTCGATAGATACTAGAAAGGATAATTGAATGGAGGTAGATCAAGTTTCTACAGTGGGTAGTGATTTGTGGTCAACAATGTCAGCAGTTAATCTTCCATTTGTATTCGATCTTTCTGATCAGAAAAAATTGTTGGATTCCTGTAAAAGTGGTAGAGTGTTGATGGATGAGCTGGAGGTATCAATTGAATCTAATGAATCTGCTTATTCAGTTGGTAAACAGCCATGTGTGCTAGATGACTTTCATGATTGGTTCTTGTCTCTTGAGCAACATAAGGAGTTTGATAATATCATTGAAGCAGAGACTCTTGAGTACACTAATTTGATCAGTGCTTCTCTAGATGATATGCACATTGATACAGTTGTGCATGGTGCATAGGCTCAAGTTGTTTTGATGATAAGAGTTCTTCAATTCCCTCTCAGATTTTGGATAATCAATCCGTGGTAAGTTTTCATGGTGCTAATGTTGTTCCTAACACCTTGAATGGTAGTGATGCTTGTGATAATGGTGATGATAAAGTAGTATCCCCTGTTTAGCGATTGGGTGGGGATGATAATCTGGTAGAGGTATCCTTGGGTTTTGAGGAATCTCTTAATACTGATGGTTTGGGTAATGAGTTCATTAATGAAGGGAATTCGTGCACTTTAGCGAGTATTTATGGCACCAACGATCCAGTTTATCTACAATTGATAGATAGGAAATCTGGGCTTCATTCGACGGGCCAGATAGGGGAGGCTGGTGGTGATTCAGCGTCTTGTTTTACTTCTTCGAAGAGAGGTAGACGAAGAAAGTTTATAGCTTCTAGCGGGTCGGTTCATCGTAGTGTTAGGATTCAAGGCAGTCGCTCTCATTCTTTGGGTGAGTTTCCTGGTTCGAGCACCATGAGAGTTGCTTCAGAATCAGGCTCAGGTATGCATTTTGATTTGGGTAGTAAATATTCGTCTTATTCTCTAGGTAATTTGTTAGCTTCGAAATTCAACTGATATTGAGTTAGATTCGTGAGTTTATTAGAAGTAAGGAACTTGATAAATGCGATAAGGTTCGTGAGTTTATTAGATTCGTGAGTTTATTCCAGTTATTGAGTTAGATTCGTCTATGGGTTTATGAGGATCACTAGTTGGAACATCAGAGGTTTGAATGGCTTAAATAAATGCGATAAGGTTAGAATCTTTTCTAAAGACTATTCTATTGACATTGCTCTCCTTCAAGAGACTAAAACAGAGTGTCTCGATATTCGTTTTCATTGAAAACTAGGTGGTTTTCATTTTAGAAAATGGGTTTTTTACCTTCTGTGGGATCTTCTGGGGGTTTAATGATTGGTTGGAGGGATAATCTTTTTAAATTACTTCAGTGTATTTACAAACAGCACTCTTTACACATTATTTTAATTAATCTAACTGACAATTCTTTTTTAAATATTTCTAGTGTTAATGGGCCTAACTCAAAAATAGATAGACAGATTCTTTGGAATTAATGCCTCGAGTTTAGATCTTTTGCTCCTGGATCTTAAATATTGGGTGGTGATTTTAATATTATTCGTTTTATTGGGAGCGTGCTCCTTGTGAAGGAGATTATTCTGCCATGGAGGAATTGATTATTTTCCTATATGTAAAGTGTCTGGTTTGCCTTACACTCTTTCAGACCATTATCCCATTATCCTCACTTGCGATCGTCATAGAATTATTAGTAGATCTTTTAAATTTGAAAAAATATGGCTTCTAGAACCATTTTTTTCAAATTTAATTATCAATAAATGGTCGTCTATGAGTTTTATAGTATTAAGTATAGTGATAATTCAGCTAAAGCTTTTGTGCTAAAACTTAGAGAACTTGGGATTTTTCTTAAAATTTGGAATAAAAATATTTTTGGTAACACTAAAATTAAAAAAGAAAATATTCTCAATGAGATGCTTAAGCTTAATAAGATAGAAGAAAATAGACATTTAAGTCAAGGTCGGCGGAATGTTCTCAATAACTTAAAAGAAGAACTTAACTCTATTCTTGAAAAAGAGGAAGTTATGTGGAAACAAAAATCAAAAATTCAATAGATCGATGAAGGTGACAATAACACCAAATTTTTTCATAATATCGCCAATAGTTGAAAACGTAGTAATACAATTAATTCTATTTTAGTTAATAATGTTGAATTAGTTGATCAAAGAGACCTCAATATGGCTTTCACAAATTATTATAAAGATATTTTTGGTAATAAAATTAAGCATAGAATTAGTGTTAGATGGAATGATCTTTATCAACTGTCTCTAATATTAATCTTTTTGAATTGGATGATCCTTTTACCAAAGAGGAAATCCGAAAAGCCATTTTTGATTTACCGGGTGATAAATCCTCGGGTTCGGATGGATTTCCAATTTTCTTCTATAAAACTTTTTGGGAAGTTTTAAAATTAGACTTAATTAGTATGTTTAATGAATTTTATAATAGAAATATCCAATTAGGTAGATTTAATTTTGCTAATGTTATTTTATTACACAAAAAAGTAGGTGCTAATATTTTAAAAGATTTTAGACCCATTTCATTGATTAATTGCTCAGTTAAATTTTTTTCTAAAGTTTTAGCTAATAGACTTAGTATAAAAATGAATGATCTAATTGACTGTTCACAATCAGCTTTCATAAAAGGAAGAAATATCACAGATGGTGTAGCAGATTTTCAAGAGTACATTAATCATTGTTGTAAGAATAATATTACTTGTGCTATTTTCAAATTAGACTTTGCTAAGGCTTTTGATTCGGTTGATCGGGATTTTCTTATAGATATTTTTCATGCCAGAGGCTTTAGTAAAGATGGGTTAACTGGATCTTGATTTTGCTTAAAACTAGTAACTTTAGTATTATGGTAAATGGTATTTTAGGTAATAAAATCCAATCTAAGAGAGGTTTAAGGCAAGGGGACCCTTTATCACCCCTTCTGTTTAATTTAGCGGCTGATGTTTTTTCTAAGATTATTAAAAATGCAGTTAATAATAGTTCTCTGGGTAATATAGGCAATGATATTTCGAGTTATGGTTTATCGGTCCTTCAATTTGCAGATGATACTTTGCTTTTTTCCTCTTATCTTCCTAGACACATAATTTCTTCTAAGTTTATTCTTTATAGTTTTGAACTTTTATCGGGTTTAAAAATAAACTTTGATAAAAGTTCTGTTTTAGTTTTAAATGATTTTAAAAAAGTTGAAAATTTAGTTGCTAATACATTAAACTGTAAAATTATGAATTTTCTGTTTGACTATCTTGGTTTTGTTATTAGACCTACAAAATTTAAATATGATGATTGGCTAATAATCATAAATAAAATTAAAAATTAGGATTACTAACTGGAATGAGAGATTTTTATCTAGAGCAGGTAGACTGGTTTTAATTAATTATGTTTTATCAGCTCTCCCTATCTATTGAATGTCTATACATCTTTTTCCTAATTGGGTGATAGATAAAATAGATAAAATCAGAAGAGATTACCTATGGAGTGGTGACAATCCAAACAGTGGCATAAAATGTTTAGTAAATTGAGAAACTGTCTATAAGTCCAAAAAAGATGGTGGTTTAGGAGTCATTAATTTACGTAATATGAATTTGTCTCTTCTTGGTAAATAGTTATGGAAATTCAGAGATACCAATGATAATGCCATTTGAAAGGAGATTATTTCTAAATATTACTACAATGGTAGTAATAATTTCTATCAAATTATTCCTTCGATTTCTCATAAACAGTCTTATTTTTAGAAATCCATTTTAAAGTGTAGTGAGATTTTTAACTTAGGTGTTAATATTATTGTTCACTCAGGTAATAATACATCTTTTTGGCATGACAGTTGGATTTCCGCTACTCCTCTAAGGAATGAGTTCAAAGAATTGTATGATATTTGTAACTTTAAATATGCATTTATATATGAAGTTTTTAATTATGAAAATGATCCTCCTTGGATTTTCAGTTTTAACAGAATTTTAGTAGGTTCAACCCTTAGACAGCTTAATTTGCTTTATGCTAGATTAAATCTTTATAATATTGACAACGATAATGATTATATTAGTTGGGAGTGGGATAAGAGTAAGAAATATTCTACAAATTCCTTTTACAAATTTATTAGCTTTTTGGGTGTAACTGATAATTGTTTTAAATTTATTTGGAAGTCTAATGCTCCTCCAAAATCTAAAATTCACATGTGGCTTATCATTCATGGTAAATTAAATACTATAGAATTTTTAAAAAGAAAAAATATTCACATTGATAATAAATGTTATTTTTGTAATACTCATTTTGAAGATATTAATCATATTTATTATGAATGCATGGAAACTCATTTTATTCTTATGAATAACCTTAATATTTTTTAGTATAAAATTAGTTCTAGAGTTACTGATTGTTTTTTCTATTGGAACACTTTTAGATTTAAGTTTAATAAGGATAGTAGATACTTGCTTGATACTCTATTCACTATATCTAGTTGGTACATTTGGCTTGAGAGAATATTCACTGCAATAATTTGATATTTTTAATTTCATCTTTTTGCTTAAATTGGGTCTCAAATCCTAATTATAAATTAGCCAAAAATAATTGTTTTAAGGAATATCTTAATAAGGTTAGTAATAATATTAATATATTCAAACATAACATTAATAATTTTGGCATTAAAAATATTTATATTAATACCTTTTCTAATTTAAATGATGTTCACATGATCATAATAATTCTCTTCTTATTATAGGTCCTTAAAGATGTTTCTAATAATGTTTTTGTTTTTATTTTAGTTTTATTAGTTCTAGTTTTTTATTCGTTCACTTTTTTCTGTTTGGTTCATATTTCCTTTACTTTTTAGAATCGTTAGTTTTTGGTTCTAGTTTATCTTTGCTTTATTTTTCTCAGTAGATTTTATTTAAATTCTATTTATATACATATATGTGATTCATACTAATTAATTTTCCTAGTTTTGTTTCAGGTTTGTATTAGGTAGGTTGCTAGTTTCTCTTTTCAGGTTTGCAGGATAGCTAGCGTCTTTGTATAAGTGTGCAGGATAGCCATTCTCAGGAGTTCTGATTGCATCAGGCACTTCTTTCAGATATTCCGTGTCTTCAGAGTGGAGTTCTTTATGGATAATTTCTTGGAGTTCTTCTTTATGGATCATTTCTTATTCGAGACTTGCCTATTTCTTATGAGGCGGCTTCATAGAGTCTTTTTTTGATGGTTCTGGCTTTCAGTATCTCTAGATTTAGATACTTGTTCAGTTTTCTAGGTACCTCCAACACCTTATTATCAGGCGGTGGCCTTGCCAGAGCTCGGTATTAGGGTGTAAAGGGCGGTGGCTTTGCCGGAGCTCATTATAGGGGTATCTATTTCTTTATTTGTTTCTAGTATATGGACTTGTCACCTATCAGGCATGTTGGCAGCACCATTTTATGTGTTATATATATAGCTTCATGTGTGCACTCCTCTTTTATTAGAGGATCACATATTTCTCTCAAAAAAAATACTAGTTATGAAATTTTATAATAATTTCTCATGTAAAACATAAGCCAAAACTAATTTTAAAATAAAAGTTATTTATAAGGTATAAATATTAAATAATTATCTTTTAAATCATAATACTAGTTATACCGTTAAAATAATTTACTTATATAATTAGCTTAATAAATATTTACTTTTAAAAAATTTAAAACCACTAAATAATAATTTCTTTCTAAACATTCTTTTATAACCACTTTAAAACCTCTAACTTATACATGGAAATCTTTCTTTGAAAATATACTTGGCTTTTCAGGGAAATGCACTTTTGATTCCAATATAATTGTCTAATCATTTATAAATCCTTCTCGATTTATTTCTCGCTTAATTTACGTCCAAAACCCGTAAATTTTCCTTTCCACGCCTTTAAAAATAAAACCACCCTTTTTATTTTTAAAACAAATTTCCATCTCCTTATAAATTCCCACCGTGAATTACACTTCCAAATATCCACTAATATTTTATTTCACTTTGTAAACCCAGTTTATGATTTCCATACCCTTATTTTCCTTTAAATCATAGTTTCCAAACAACTGGTCGATTTCCCAATCGATTCCCTGAATTAATTCCATTTTAAAACTTATTTTGATTTACCCAAATTTATTTCAAAATCCATTAATTCCAGTTTTACTCTTTTATTTTTGATATAAAACCTTATTAAATTCAAAATACCAATTTCATACTTAATTTCAAAATTCTCCTTTTTATTTTTTCCGACTCATTTAAAGCTTAATATTTAAAAACAAATCCTTTGCATCTAAAAATAAATATTGCTCAAGCCTTTAATTTTAAAACCCTTTTAATTTACATTTATTTAAAAACTCTATTATTTCCCATATTCTGGAACTTGCTAAGTAGGATTTTAAAAAATAAACTATTTACTCTCCTTATTCGTCCCTTTTAAATTTATTCATTTTTACTATAAATTCCCACTTTAAATTTTCCCTTTTTAATATTTACACTTTTAAAATGTCACAATATATCCAGCAATATATTATCATCAAATAAATAATTTTCCAACATAATATCACATATTATTCAACATTTCGTAAAACTGAATACGAAAATAAATTAAACATTTTTGAGGAATCCAGTTGGATCCCTCCAACCTGTTTTCCCTACATCCACAGATGTTTGCACAATATAAAATTGAGGTGGGATATCATGGTATAAAGGTTCATCCGCTATTATGCGCGGCGCATAGGGTCCCATCTGCTATATAATGCGGGAAATTAATCACTCTAGTATATACACACACACTATATATAACATATCACATTCCAGCTGATAATAAATTATTAATTCAAGCAAGAACCAATAATTTCAAATTTAACTATTTAAATTTAAAAGGTAATCCAAATGAGTGAGATTAACTCACCTTTATTTTTGTTCTCGCTTAACCTTCTACTCTGATACCGACTGTAACAGGCCGCGCCAGTGGCGACCGGTAAGCTTTTCAACCATCTCAGCCCCACCGTGGCATATAGTGGTACCTCGAATTTGCTTTTACGGCTAGCCTCTCGACACGCAACCAACCCATACTCAGGGAAATGTAGGAGTAATAGTCCCATGTTCGCCACTAAACACGAAGCGAGAACCCCCTATCATGCTATAATGAAGCAAAGCCAATCCTAATATTCAATTTCAATTCCAGTTCTGATACCAAAATATATTCATCCAAACCATAACATCCAATAACTTAAATTCCAATTCGACCTATCACCGGATGTCAAACATATCACAGTTTATGAAAATAATTTCAATTTGTTGAGGAATCCAGTTGGATACCTCCAACCTATTTTCCTCATCCATAGATGTTAGCATAACAATAAAATACCAAATCCCACTTCGAGGGGGACATTGGGGTATAAAGGGTCATCCGCTATTATACGGGGTGCATAGGGTCTCATCCGCTATATAATGTGGGAATATCAGTCACTCCAATATATATATATGCACACACACATATATACTACTATATATAATATTACATCCAGACTGATAATAACAAACATTCAATTAATCAACCAATCATTTAAATTTTAACTATTTATATTTATTATGGAAATCCAAATGTGAGTGAGATTAACTCACATTGAATTGGCATTTCAAATTTTAAATTAAATCGAGCCCGTTCGGTTTAATCCTAAATTTCCACTTGCTCCACTCGTTCCCAGATCTGTACTGCAGCGTAGAACTCCTCACTGCAGTTCCGATGCTTCCAGTTTGTCAAATTCAAAACGAGATCGTTGTCGTTCAATCTGGAAAGGGAAATCACGGCCGCTCAACTACCATCTTCTTCATTCTCATCCAGGCTTGTTTGAACCCAAAACGCCAATTCTTTGACCACGAGCCTCCCCTACCTCGTCGCGTTCGACGATGATCCAATGCCTCCGAGCCAAAGCCCATTGAAAACCACACCTACGGCCAGAGCGAGGCGAAGCTCGGCCGCCCCTTAAGCATGAAAAACGTGAACGAATGGCGGCGGTTCCTTCTCTAATTTCCGCTTCCTCATGCCTCCAAAAGCGATCACCACCGTCAAGAATGTAGAGCTTGCAGAGCCCTTCGATCCTCTAGTTAACGATGAAGCTGATATCGCCTGGATGAGGTGAAAATTGAGGAGAAAGATTGGGAGTTTTCGGCCATTGGAAGCAATAACGGCGGCTAGAGAAGAAAGCTGTAACTGATGGTGGGAAAAAAATTTAAGTTAATATTTGTATGAAGATTTAATAAAAGTGTGTGAATTGATAAATATGGATAAGTGAATAGAAATCAAAATAAATGTGAATAAAAGAAAATTTGATATAGCTAATAATCAATTGAGATAAAATGCGTAGGATGTGTGTATATTATTTCATTCACATAACAATTTGATCCAGATTCGAGCATAGAATTTCGAGACATTTATATCGATCCGTGCTAGAATTTGTCACTCGATTTTCGACAGCGAACTCTGGATATGGATTTTTGATTAATTCTGAAAATTCTCTATCATAGTTTGTGGCTATGCAAGAAGATTGACGGTTTCTGATCAAGAACCAGATCTGAGTCCGCACTAGGAAGTGGGGTGGACGATACTAGTTCGGAAGTGAAATTGTGTGATCGAGTAAGTGATCAGACTGGATATTGAGTACGGATGATATATGTACATTGTAAGGCTTAAGTGAAACAAATATTGAGATTTTGTAAAAGAAGCGAATAGAACGATTTTGTATTCTGTGATTGGGTACTATTGCTAAGTAGGATATACAAGTGTTTAAAAAGCAAAAGGAAACCGGTGTTTTTGATTTCAGAAGATAAACTTGTTTGCCCGACAAAAAGGTATGTATTTAAATTGTCATATAAAATTTGATGATTTTCTGGTCTAGTTTGGCTTTTTTTTGAAATTTGGAGGCTCGTAGATGTAACGACCCGCCTTTTTGGACAGTTTAAACCGACGATCAAATACACATGTCGATTCCAAACCATTAAAAAGGGCAGATGGTTATTGGGGTAAATAAGAAAAGAAAAGAAAGGGAAATAAAGGAAATGAAACAACACAGAATCTCACAGCGGAACGATAAAATATAATAGCCAAATAAACAGTTCATGAAGCTGTTTACTATACTTTGACAATTATTTATACAACATTTATCAGAGTTATACATATACAACAGAACAATTAAAATAATGCAGCAGATAGCATGATGCAAGGGTAATAATAGTAATAGTATACCAAATCTTCGTCTTCATCCTCCAGAATAGATCTTCAAAAATCTGAAAAACTCAGGACTGACCCGAGCGTAATGAAAAGACAAAACACTCGAGTCAGGACTAAAATATCCTTATGAAAGTTAAATCAATCGTAAATAAATATGAGTGTAACGACGTCAGAGATGTTTACGGGGTTTGACATCTCATATCCAGTGTCAACGTGCGTGCAATAACTCAAGAGATGTTACGGGATTTTCCATCTCTTAAGGATCCGTTAAACTATCTACTATGTAGTAATGTACGCTAAGTAAATAATGCCTATCAGTGATATAAAGTATCAAAATAGCGTTAAGGCGTTATCATAATCCCCCTTAACACATTTTTATAATGCCATAGTCTATACAGCACCGTAAGCCCCACCGTAAACTGGTGGTTATCAGAGGGTACCCCATAGGTATAACACAAAACAAAACGTAGTGGTCGCGAATAGGATAATCAGTATGACAAGGTACATGAGGCGATACCAACTAGGATACTAGTAGTTGCGTGATCCGGACTGATGTTGAGCATAGCCAGCAGCTACCCCAACACCGCGAAACAATACTCCCAAATCAAGGGGTGCACCTAAATCGCATCACAAATGTAATAGATATGGTATCGAAGAAGTGTGTTCGCTAGAGATGGCGAACCTCAATGGCCCGGCGCGGCTCCTGTTTTAGTCATGTCAGGGTTCATCCAATATCGTTCTCTTTCTTCAGTCAATGCGTTCACCAAACCATCCACTTCATTCTGGATCAACAATCCGCATATGATAGTTATTAAAGTGGTTTTCGGTATCGACAGAGAGTATGTCCATATCCAATCCTGGTCTCTTTAATAACTACGTATTATTACACCGTTGGCTCTTTTACATTTCAAATCGATTCATAATTGATATCAAAATATCATATTCGCTTCAAAAATCAAATCCATTTCAAATATCATCGTATCTATTCAAATGTAAGATTCCGTTTCAAAAATCATTTTTCGCATCTATATCTCATTTGGATTTCAAAATCATTTCGAATTTCAATTTAGGTTGCAACTTCATTTAACCCAATTCGTATTTAAATTCAAGATTTAAATATAAACATTTCACCTTATTGACCAGCTTAGAGTTTTAGAAAATAGTTTTAAGTAGTTTAAAAGTAGTTTAAATAATTAAAATAGTTAAAAATACTTAAAATCTTAAAACGGATTTGAAATAGATAAATTAGTTTAAAATAATTTAAATTGGGTTAAGTAGATTTAAAATAGATTAAAATAGTTTAAGTATTCAAAACTAGTTTATATAACCGAGTAATTTGGAAACAAAATAAAACAGCTTCAAAACCAATCCATTTCAATTATAACTTCCCAATTCAAATCAATTTCAATTTTCATTCCACCGATTCAATTTAGATTTCAATTCAAATCAATGTCAACTTTGACTTCAAATTAATTAAATTTTACATTCACCTTTAATTTATTCAATTTCAATTTATATCGATTTGGAGCTTGATTTTTCAAAATATCAATTTTTATAATACTTAACAAAATTATCTTCTAATATTCAAATTTAAAACCCAATTACAATATGATTCAATTTCAAGCTCAATTTCAAAATGTCCTTTTTATATCGCTTTTACTTAGTAATATTCAAAGCTCGAATTAAGGTTAAATTTTTAAACAAATCAATTTACGAAATTCAATCATATCCCGATTTTTAAATTCCAAAGTCTCCACTTTAATTATTTAACAATTTCTTTTAACCAAATTTTATTTCAACATTCCAAACTCAATTTTTCGATAAATTCGATTTTTATAAATTGATTTCTATTTATAACTTTTAAATCAAAAGATTTAAATAAATTTCAAATCGACGATTTTAAAAATTATTAATTTAGCCAATTCGGTGTCCGTATATAATTTTCTATTCTATGGCCAAGTAATTATTTATTTCAATTAAATGTCAGGGATGAGTATATATTACTTAAACCAATCACGGTGTCATATGTATGCATAACCGTATATATAAGCAAATAATCATCCAAACATTTAAATATCAACCAATAACATCCATCAAAATACATCATCCAATAGACAATACAATTCATGGCAGTTTCATAGTTATCAACGTCAGGTAATTTAATCGCAATTCAATTTTAATTTCAGTTTAACTATCAATTTAATTTTTCAACGGTTAATTCAAATGACAAGCTATATGACAATTAAATTTTTATCAAACAACGACAAATAAAATCATAACACTTCATAATGTCAAATTTAACTAGCATAAAGATATTTAGTACGTTGTGAGCGTTATAAAACACTCACCTTGATTTTTACGATTTTAAATCAAATCGAACGACGTTCGATTTAATCCAAGATTTTCTCTAACTCCAAACGATTCCAATCCATCTCCATAGCGTAGTACTCGTCGAAACGATTCCAACGCAAAAAGTTTCGCGCGTTTTCGACCTCGTATGAAAAAGATATGAATTTTAGAAGTTACACAATTTAAACTATAATTAATTTACATTTTATTTTATAGTTTTCAACCTAACTTGCATCTCAGCCCTAGATCCCTGCATCTCCAAATCACAGCCGCACCCTGTATCTTCTTCTCCAACCCAGAAACGTGCACGACATATAACCCAAAGCCACATGCGACTTGAAGACGATCAACTACCATCATAACGAAGCTCGCCTCCAACACCACACTCGCCCCAAGCATCACCAAGCTCGGCCCTACCTTGGCCATGAAAAACGTCCCCAAACCCACTGCGAACGCGAGCAGATAACTCCCCCCATAGTTGACGATTTGACGAAGTAACCGTATGGATTGAAAGCTCTTGCTTAGCTCTACAACTTTCGTGTTGACAAGTTTTTCTAAAAACGTGTGGATTGGGAGAGATTGAGGGGAGAAGAAGGGAATATTCTGGCCATTCGTTTTATTGGAGGCGGCCGGCCATTATTATGAAACCCTAGCTTGTTTTGGTTTGCAAATTCATGAAGAGAGGGGCTTATATAGAAAAATATAACGAACACAATTCATTCCGGATTTTTTGAACTCCGATTTACGCGCGGTGACCGGCGTTTCTAGGGTTTACCCCGCGTTCCGAACATAATAAAACGTGTTTCGGGAGCTAATTCGGTCATCTGTACGAGTTATGGCAATAAACGATCAATTTAAATTAAATCGATTAAACGAATTACTATGCGTTTTGGCTCGTCCCGGACAAATGGTAAATCCGATTGACACGAAATTTGAAATATTACAATAATATTATATTACGGATCCGATAAAACTAGTTTCGTCGAAATCCGAGACTGTTTGAAAGATGGCTATTTTAACTCGTCAATTAAATATTAAAACAATTTCGATGCGTTTCGAGCTGCCATGGTCAAACGACAACTCCGATTGCTACGAAAATTGAAATCCGATAATAACAAATTATTACGGATCCAATGGAACTAGTTTCGTCCAATTCTGAGACTGTTCAAAAATTGGCTATTTTTCAGTCGATAATTAAATATTAAAATATTCAATTTTCACAATTTTACTTTTAATTCAATTTTAAAAGTTCTACAACATCATTCCTACTTTAATATGATAAAATAAAATTTTATAATCATTTTTAATCATATTAAACCCGTTATTCAGTTATCCAATAATTTCCAATTTTAAAATCTTATTAACTCTATTATAATCCCAATATAACTTATATTCACTTTGGAAACCAATCTGAATCATATTAAATCAAATTTCAATTATTCACTCTATTTTCATATATTAAATTTCAATATAAAATTAATCATATCAAATTCGGAATTTAATTATTCAAACATTCGTAATATTAAATTTAAAAAAATTTGATTATTCCTAAATCACTATCTTTTGAAATATTCAAAACAAACTTATAAAATTTAACAAATTCAAATTATACAACAACCATTTTCATTATACGGTTATCCAATTCCCATTATTAAATTATTCAACAAAATACTAAATATTAAATTTAAACAATTTCGATTTTCCAATAGTTCATTATCTTTTAAAATATTGAAATTGAACTTACAAGATTCAACTTTTAAAACCAATTCACAATTTAGAACACTATTTCATTTTACAGTTATTTAATTATTTAATAAGTTTTAAATATTAAATTTAAACAATTTACCTGTTCAATATTCAATATCTGATTTTTAAATAGATTTTACTTATCAATCAATTACTCTATGATACCCAATGAATTCAACATTTTTATCCTATTCAACTTTTGATTGCAAAGGCATTCACTAAGTAGCCTTTATTTTTCATTTCTTGGATAATTATTGTTGCGATTCATTCCAATTATTATTATTCCAAACGAATTACAAATTTTTTCTAACATTAAATCACGAAATCTTTTAAATTAGCTATTTTAATTATCGAAAATTTACGGGTCGTTACACTCTCCCCCACTCAAAACTTTTCGTCCCCGAAAAGGAAAAAGAATGGAAAAGGAACTAAGTATAGAATTCAACATTAGATATATTTTATTCAAAGTTACCAGCTTATAAACAATGAAATTCCATTTATAAAGTCATTACTACACTTCCTCTAAGTTACTCCAAACAGCTTTCTAACTTTAAAAGTTAGTTATCAAAACAAGTTATAAAAATTTTAAAACTTGAAAAATTTTCTAACACCCAGATTTACAGAAAATTTCGGCAGAGTCTCCTTTGCGCGGCTCGATCGGAAAAAAAATGACAGTATATATATCACAAATATACATCTCATCAAGTGATGAGGCATCCCGCAGGGAAAAAGTGTAAAAGTACCGTATGTAATTCGAGATATGTACCTTATATATTATTAGCGAGCATATACGGCTAATATAGCGCGAAAGCGAGCTCCAAATGCGAAGCAAGCGCAATCCGCACCTACTAAACACTCAACAAACCATGAGAAACATGCATATATGAAAATAATATCAATATACTCAATATAGCAACATAACAACTACATGTGCCATCATAGCAAATGCAACAAAACAACAAATGCAACCATCAATCAACTATCATCCAACGAATCCATAACCAATCAATATAAATTCACTTCTCATTAATATTTATTGACTTGGGTTTCAATCTTAATCACAGTTGATTCAACAGCGTTGGATTTTACTAACATTCATTCTCAATTCAATTAGTTAACATTCACTAATTTATATTTACATTAGTTCACTTCCAATTTGAATCAATTTAAATTCTATTTAAATTCATTTAACTTCCAATTTGATTTCAATGATTCACAGCTTTCAATTTCATTAACAATTAATGAATTATATACAACCAACTAACAATCATATAACAACCAAATCATACCCAACATAACCAAGTTATTATGAAGCGACCCGCTAATTTGGACCATTCAAATCGACAATGTAACCATACATGTCCGACTTGAATAATTCAAAATACCGAATTGTTAATTAAAATTTGGCAAAACTTAACATATATAATAAATAAATCATCACAGATCACAGACACAGAGTAATATAATGCAGCGGAATAGATAAAGAATAGTAGTTCATGAAGCTACTATATACATTGGAGTTAGAAATAAAATACAACTGAATATCTTAGATGTAGTGAAGTCTCCAGTATGCGTAGATGACTTCTCTGAACAAATCAACAGGATGACTGAAAGGATAGATAGTTGGATCTTCAAGCAAGGCTCCAACTTCGAAGGTGAGTCTCAAATGTTGTATCACTCAGTCTGACCCGAGCGTAAAGCAAAACACTCGAGTCAGGATTAACATTCTTATATTAATAAATCCAAATCAAGTGAAAAATCAACTGAAATACAAATAACTTAAAGGATGTTTGGAATAACCATCCTCTAAGGGTCCATGGAACTATCTACAGGGTAGAAATATACGCTATAACACTGTGGTTCTTTCATCTTAATTTATACCTCAAAATCAAATATCATTTCACTTCAAATATAGCTATTTTCCAAAATAGTATTTAGATACATTAAATAATTTATATCGTAAAATATTTTCAATTCCCCCAACTTAACAAATTGTTTCAACATCAACCCGACCTTACCATTTAAATTAAATTCAATCTCAATTTATCAATTTAAATTCAACTCAATTCCTAAAATAACCACTTCAATTTTATCGATCTCAAATTCGGATTTGTAATCACAAAATACCCCTTTATACTCAATATTTTTAAACCTTTAAATATTCAATGTTTCAACTAAATTTTTATTCAATTTAGTTTTCTAAATAATAAATTCAAATTTAGTTCAACCTAAATTTTCATTTTAATTCAATTTAGTTTCTAAATAACAAATTCAACTATATTGATTTCAAATACAGATCCGAATCTCAAATTTAAACCATTTAAATTCCAATATAGTATAAGGCTTAAAAATTTAAATGTTCAATTTAACCGTTTCATATAGATCTCAATTTAACCTCATTATTATTTAGTCTTGAAATACTTCCTCATTTGATTCAAGATTATTTAATTAACCTTAAATTCCATTTTTCTCAATATTTTCTTTGATTTACTTAAACGTGACATATGCATTTAATCGCTTAAATCAAAAATCCAGTTATAAAATCTTACCATTTTAAAATTTCCCATTTAAAAATTTTAGATCGATTTAATTAAATAAATCCTTATTTAGATACCAATTAATAAACTCAAATTTATCTCCCCATCTTAATTATCCCAATTATTTCAAAAATCTATTTGAAATATAATTTACATAAATATTAACATAGTTTAGGTATTAAATCAAACTTAATTAAATTAAATATTATTAAATCTATATATATAGAAATTTAAGAATTAACATTTATTAAGACCATATATTTCTTTCCAAACAAAGAATTTATTTCCAAAATATTTATATATGAACCACGGTGTCTGTATATATTCCTTATCATCTGGTCAAGTGTTACAGATATTTATCATTTAAATTCGTACACTAAATATATACGGGTGGATATCATTCCAATCCGTAATCCCAAATTTAATTAAATGAAAATCGCTTGGGTCTATCATTTCAAGCCATAACGAAATTCTCCTATTCTAAAGTCTGTTCGGGTATGTAACATTTCAACCCATAGTGAATTCTAAACTACAGGGAACTTGCAGAGTGATAACAGATAACAAAAATATAGCAGGATATGATAATAATATACAACAGGAATATATCATCAGTAATTAAATAAAGTATAAACAATAGGATATGGTGTCATATCCCGTAGGTGAACAGATACAGATAATAGCATAAATATAACAATTTAAATAACTACAGCAACATATTTCAATTGTCGTTTCAATTGAAATCAAATTTAATAAATAAAAGAACGTTAATCGTGAGTGATTGCTCACCTTTCAAGGTTAGAGAGATAGACAATGAAGTTGAGTTATGAAATGCAAGCACGACTTCCAAAGCAAAGTTAGATGGTACGATTTCGACGGAAAAGCTGATAGATAGAAATTGATGAGAACGGATCAAATTACCTTGATAAAATTGAAACGAAGATTATATGATTAATTTATTACTTTCTTTCAAAATGAACGTTAAATCAAAACACGCATTTTAAAAATGAAATATATATATATATATATATATATATATATATGCACACCCATGAAAACCATATAACTTTAAAATGCTTCCATTTCATATTAATGTTAAATACAAATATATAATTATTCAAAATGTCACATATATAATATATTCATTTTATGGTTGTCGTTTCCATGTAATAAATATTCATTTTGAACCAATATTAAAATAATATATATGTATAGTTAAAAAAATCAATGTTCTAACATAAAACACATATATTAAAGATCAACACACACATATATAATATCTTTAGAAATGAATAATTATGTATATATATAATTATTATAGTTTATTACTTTCCTTTTGAAAATATCCAGTAGGAAATCAAACAAACTTATGCACATATATGTGCAGATAAACAATATTCTTTATAATACATTGTTAACTTTCTCTCTTTTTTTCTCTTTTTTATTTTGATTTTTTTATATATTTTTATAAAACCTTTATATATAACAAAATATATGTATAAAATAAAATATTTGTATATATAAAAATCAAAACGTTTCAAACATATATTCAAAAACTAGATCATATAAATAACAATGTATTTAGTTAACGCATAGTATAAAATTCATTTATATAACACTCTTATATATATATATATATATATATATATATATATCTTGTATAAGTAAACCTTTATAGCTTCATAACTTATTTACTTTCACATATAACAAGATCTGTACAAAAGAATGCAAACTTTTCTCAAATCCTTTTGAACGTTTATAAGAAAAAATTTAAACAATAAATATACCTTCTTATTTAGGAAAGAAAGTAAGCAGGCACTTATAGGAGAAACGTGAGTGGAGGTTGAGGGTTGTAGGCGGTGGGAAGGGAAGAGGGGCAGAGATAGCTTCAAGCGATGGGTATATATGTCATGCAAAAAAATTTTTTCTTTATATCTGGCGTAGGCCATGGAAAAATTTGGGAGGAGGAAAAGTAAGCAATGGTGGGGAGTGGATTTCGAAAATGAAGAAGGAGTAGGCAACAATGAAATAGATGAAGAGAGAGGTAGTGGAAAGTTACAGAGAAAAATATAATATAAAAGGGAATAATAAATGAAATCTCAACGTTCATGCGTTGATTCAGCAGAGAAGTTAAAGCAAATAAGAAGAGAATGGATTGATCTAAAGGAAAGGCAATGAATGGTTTAGAAATAAATAACTGTAAAACGTATACGTTTTAATTTCAAAAAGAAAAGAAATAAATACGGGGATGGCAACAGTCAAAATGCACGTTTAGGCTAATAATAGAATATAAAAGTACGAAACTCAAAAGGATAGGCACAGAGATGTGAAATCAGGGAGACAAGGGAAGCAAGTGATCTTTCAAATTTATAACGTTGGCAATAAATATAAAATAAATGAAAATTAATAGATGGATGCTTGATTGACGCAGTGATTAAAGTAAGGTTGCGTGTCAGTCACGATGAAATTTGAAACAGAAGAAAATGTAAATGAATAAAAGGGGTAAGCCAGATTTTCCGCTTAGATTTAGAGAAGGCACATCAAATGCTGAAAAAGGGAATTATGAAACGGCTAGATTCTAGCAAATAATAAATATGGTAAGAAAAGTAAATAGGCAGGTTATAAATCAGATTGGAAAGAAAAGTGGAGAGTTTAATTGATATAAGAATTAAGATAATGAAAATGCATAATAATATTGTTGGCATCTAATGTCATTTAACGTTAACTAGCATCAATCATGTCAGACACCCATGTTAAAAAAAGAAACGCATATAGGAGCATGCATTTTCTTCTGACTTGCAACATCATTCATCATTTTGGCATTCGTGGCATTCAACAAATTAAGGTGGTGGTCAAAGTCGTGAAATGGTAGCAAATTCGATGAATAGGATCCAATAATTCTTAGTGCAATGCACAAAATTGGAAAAATCAGCATGTGCCCTCTACGCACATGTTAAGATTTGCATAATTTCACTAATAACCTTTATGATTTTGCATTTTTGCGTGATAAATATAGATAGTTTGATTTTTTTTAATAATTTACACTGTGTATTAGTGATTATTTCTTGTTTGAGCGGTTGTTAGCATATGCCTACTGAATACATATTAACATTATCCCATAAAAATTTATGTGTACTTAAAATGTTCTTTTGATAAAGTTTTTTCTTCAAGATTATTATTAACATTTAGAATATCATTTGACTTATCCGAAGGTTGATGATTTTAAAATCCTATTAAGATTAAGGTCGCTAATTGATTATTGTTGAAAGCTAAGGATATTAAGAAAATACTAATCCATATCTTGTACACGGAATTTGTTATTAAAATCGTATCATTAGAGTTACATGTATGATTATAAACAATAACATTCATAATTTACAACTACGATGTTGCACATCCTTTTAATTTATACTATTTATTCTTTACCTATTAATTTATACGTTTCATTCTCTACCTATTAATTTGTACTATTTATTCTCTACCTATTAATTTATACGTTTAATTCTCTACCTATTAATTTATACGTTTTATTCTCTACCTATTAATTTATACATTTTATTCTCTACCTATTAATTTATACGTTTTATTCTCTACCTATTAATTTATATTATTATTCTCTACCTATTAATTTATTAAAAATTATTAAAATTTTATGGGTCGTTACACTCTCCCCCACTCAAAACTTTTCGTTCCCGAAAAGGAAGGAGGTAGGAGAATAGAACAACCAAAAATAAAAGTAGATTGAAAGTCAGGGGTAAATAATTGATTTAACTATATAAATTTTACTTGAGATATTCATACTTTTCAAAACCCATTTGTAAAACTTCTTGCTTCCTTTATAAATACCATTTATATTTTAAATAACACCTTTATAAGTATATGAAAACTATTTAAAATAATTATTTACATCATTAGTTATATTTAAAGAAGCTATTTGAAAACATTAAATTCATAACTCATGAAATTTTTAATTTATCTCAAGATACTTTTCAAATATTATCAATAAATTAATAATCATTTTCTTTAAATATGTTTTATTTAATTAATAACTTCAAAAATATTTATACCACTAAAATTTTCTATTAACCAATGTAGTATACAAATAAGAAATCTTTAAAAGATTATATTCAAAAAGGAAAGAAGGTAGATTCGGAAAAACAGAATCAAGGTGAACAACGAAAGCTAAGAAGACAAGGTAGATTTAAAGAATAGAATCGGGCATGAATCGTAAATTTCAAACTATAAGAGTTTCAATTTCAAATATTAACACAAAATTTCTTTGTTGAAAAATACCTTTATATCGAAATAAATCTTTCTTTCAAAAATACTTTTATAACTCGATGTTTCAACAAGTTTATCCTCGTTCTTGCAGACTCTGGCCATGCGTTGATCAGGCGCAAAGCTAGAATTTTTCAAGTACTTGGTAGACCCGTTTCAACACCCAGTGAAAATACTTGAAAAACTTTTTTAAAAAAAACAGATATGGAAAGTACAATCCAAACAAAACAACCAAACCAAAACCTTTGTCCGACCATGGTTCGCAGATACACAATGGTTACGCCTGGATCGCCTAGGAAACAATCCATATCCGTAAGCTTTCTCAGCCCTGCGAGTTACGCCATGATGACTAGTAGAGTGCAGGATACACAATGGTTACGCCTGGATCCCCCAGGAAACAATCCGTAACCCAAGGCAAGACTCAGCCAGGCAATTGCGCTATGCATTCACGAGAGAAGAAAAAAACCATGGGTTACGCCACGGTGGGAACACTCAGTATTACATCCGAAAAATCAAAAATCAGAAAGAATAATATCGATAGAATGAATCCACGATGTGGCCACAAAGCGGATATCAAGCAGAAGGCACTTTCCATATCTTTACTTCGAAAATATATATCATATAGTACCCTTTCAAATCACTTTCAAATATCATACTTATATAAAGTCCATTATATATAGGATTCCCTTTTTCCCAAATCGAATACTTTCCAAATCAATAGTAGATCAAATCATACTTATATAGACTTCGATTATATGAAATAGCTTTCCAAATTGAGTACCTTCAAATCAATGGATTTCAAATCAATTTCGTACTTTTACAAATCCAATTTATATAAGTTCGACCACTCCCAAATCAAGTGCTTAATAATATAAGGTTCTCAATTTCAAATCATTCAATATCCATTCAATTTCCAAATCATATATGATTTCACCAAATTTTCTTCCAAATTAAGAATCTAAATTTCAAAGTTCCCAAAATAATAGGTTTAGAAAATTATCCTAGTTTCTAAATTAAAATAATTCAAGTCAAACAAATTCATTTCCAAAATCTCCATAAGAGTACTGGTTTTTAATTTCAATTTAATTTCAAAACTAAAAATTTTCTCAAAATCAATTATACTCAAATGGTTTCCAAATTTATAATTATCCCTTTAAAACTTTTAAACTATCTATTTCTAGTTGAAATATTCAATTTACCTTTCTGAAAACTATTATTCAAAACTATAATTTTTTTCAAAACATTTCAAACAAAATTTATACAAACATTTTATACTCTTCGAAATTTCTTAGTTTTAAAATTTTAGACCTTCACTTGGAAGTGTTCGAACCTTCAAAATGATAAGGGGAAATCACATTTTCAATCCAAGAGTTGAAAATCAATAATAAATCAATTTCAATATATAGGGTTATACCAAAACAAATTCGAAACTTGAGGACTGAACACCGGCCTCACTTTAAATTTTTTCAAATATATACATATATCTTTCGAAAATATCAAATTATACTTCGGAATTCGAAATCATAACGGTTTTACAAAATCACTCGCACAGCGAGCTATTAAAGTGGCCTCTCCCCCACTCTGAAACTCGAAAATCAATGTCGATGATGCGTGCACTCATCATCGAAATTATTTTCCAGCGACATACGTGAGTTCTGGACTTCTATTTTCTTAAAAACTTCTTTAAAATTTCTTCAAAATTATTGGAACTCATTTGAACTCATTTGAAACATTTCCTATTTGGAAAAATACCTTTAAATCGTATTATTTTTATATATTTTCCAAAATCTTAAATCCAATTTCAAAATATCGGAATTCAATTCTCGAATTTCAAATTTAACCCTTCAGTTGTAAATCATTTTTATATAAATCAATTTCTTACAAGTTTTCAAATTTTCAAATCCTTTCAAAACTTTTATACATATAGAATAACATTTCTTATTTGTTTTATATATATAGGTATATAATCCTTATCGAAAACAATTTCTTTTTATATATAGAATAAAATCATAGTTATCAAAATAATAATTTCGGTATAAAACAATTTCAAAAATACAACATACTCGATTTTCCAAAGGGTGATTTAAGAATGGATTTCAAAACAAAGGTAGAGATTTAAATTAGAAGACTCTAACCAATAGAATCCTGATTCGAAGATAGACTCGATCGAAGATGATTAAATTACAAAATAGGAGATGGATATACTTCTATAAATCACGGGCGACCTTAATCGGGTCAATCGTGCATTTAGCAATATGATGGATGCAGAATTCTAAGGCAAATCGGCATTCAATCGCTATAGATAGAATTTGGAATAACAGAAGATAGTAGCATCTAAACCGAGGATACAAAAATCTTCGGTGAATCGACGCCAATTGTAAAGGAGATTTCATCCCCCTTTACAAATCATTTAGTGGAGTTATTGGATACTCCAGAATCAAAAGAATATAAATAGAGAGAGACAAGAATAAATTTTGGAACCGAGGGACATTCCAAAATTCAAAGGAAATCGAGTCAAAAAGGAAGAGATTCAACTCGAGCGAAAGTGATTCTGTTAATAAATTTACCATATATGTTAAGTTTTGCCTAGAGCCAAAGCTCTGATACCAACTGAAGCGACCCGCTAATTTGGACCATTCAAATCGACAATAAAACCATACATGTCCGACTTGAATAATTCAAAATACCAAATTGTTAATTAAAATTTGGCAAAACTTAACATATATAATAAATAAATCATCACAGGTCACAGACACAGAGTAATATAATGCAGCGGAATAGATAAAGAATAGTAGTTCATGAAGCTACTATATACATTGGAGTTAGAAATAAAATACAACTGAATATCTTAGATGTAGTGAAGTCTCCAGTATGCGTAGATGACTTCTCTGAACAAATCAACAGGATGACTGAAAGGATAGATAGTTGGATCTTCAAGCAAGGCTCCAACTTCGAAGGTGAGTCTCAAATGTTGTATCACTCAGTCTGACCCGAGCGTAAAGCAAAACACTCGAGTCAGGATTAACATTCTTATATCAATAAATCCAACTCAAGTGAAATATCAACTGAAATACAAATAACTTAAAGGATGTTTGGAATAACCATCCTCTAAGGGTCCATGGAACTATCTACAGGGTAGAAATATACACTATAACACTGTGGTTCTTTCATCTTAATTTATACCTCAAAATCAAATATCATTTCACTTCAAATATAGCTATTTTCCAAAATAGTATTTAGATAAATTAAATAATTTATATCGTAAAATATTTTCAATTCCCTCAACTTAACAAATTGTTTCAACATCAACCCGACCTTCCCATTTAAATTAAATTCAATCTCAATTTATCAATTTAAATTCAACTCAATTCCTAAAATAACCGCTTCAATTTTATCGATCTCAAATTCGGATTTGTAATCACAAAATACCCCTTTATGTTCAATATTTTTAAACCTTTAAATATTCAACATTTCAACTAAATTTTTATTCAATTTAGTTTTCTAAATAATAAATTCAAATTTAGTTCAACCTAAATTTTCATTTTAATTCAATTTAGTTTCTAAATAACAAATTCAACTATATTGATTTCAAATACAGATCCGAATCTCAAATTTAAACCATTCAAATTCCAATATAGTGTAAGGCTAAAAAATTTAAATATTCAATTTAACCGTTTCATATAGATATCAATTTAACCTCATTATTATTTAGTCTTGAAATACTTCCTCATTTGATTCAAGATTATTTAATTAACCTTAAATTCCATTTTTCTCAATATTTTCTTTAATTTACTTAAACGTGAAATATGCATTTAATCGCTTAAATCAAAAATCCAGTTATAAAATCTTACCTTTTTAAAATTTCCCATTTAAAAATTTTAGATCGATTTAATTAAATAAATCCTTATTTAGATACCAATTAATAAACTCAAATTTATCTCCCCATCTTAATTATCCCAATTATTTCAAAAATCTATTTGAAATATAATTTACATAAATATTAACATAGTTTAGGTATTAAATCAAACTTAATTAAATTAAATATTATTAAATCTATATATATATAGAAATTTAAGAATTAACATTTATTAAGACCATATATTTCTTTCCATACAAAGAATTTATTTCCAAAATATTTATATATGAACCACGGTGTCTGTATATATTCCTTATCATATGGTCAAGTGTTACAGATATTTATCATTTAAATCCGTACACTAAATATATACGGGTGGATATCATTCCAATCCGTAATCCCAAATTTAATTAAATGAAAATCGCTTGGGTCTATCATTTCAACCCATAACGAAATTCTCCTATTCTAAAGTCTGTTCGGGTATGTATCATTTCAACCCATAGTGAATTCTAAACTACAGGGAACTTGTAGAGTGATAACAGATAACAAAAATATAGCAGGATATGATAATAATATACAACAGGAATATATCATCAGTAATTAAATAAAGTATAAACAATAGGATATGGTGTCATATCCTGTAGGTGAACAGATACAGGTAATAGCATAAATATAACAATTTAAATAACTACAGCAACATATTTCAATTGTCGTTTCAATTGAAATCAAATTTAATAAATAAAAGAACGTTAATCGTGAGTGATTGCTCACCTTTCAAGGTTAGAGAGATAGACAATGAAGTTGAGTTATGAAATGCAAGCACGATTTCCAAAGCAAAGTTAGATGGTACGATTTCGACGGAAAAGCTGATAGATAGAAATTAATGAGAACGGATCAAATTACCTTGATAAAATTGAAACGAAGATTATATGATTAATTTATTACTTTCTTTCAAAATGAACGTTAAATCAAAACACGCATTTTAAAAATGAAATATATATATATATATATATATGCACACCCATGAAAACCATATAACATTAAAACGCTTCCATTTCATATTAATGTTAAATACAAATATATAATTATTCAAAATGTCACATATATAATATATTCATTTTATGGTTGTCGTTTCCATGTAATAAATATTCATTTTGAACCAATATTAAAATAATATATATGTATACTTAAAAAAATCAATGTTCTAACATAAAACACATATATTAAAGATCAACACACACATATATAATATCTTTTGAAATGAATACTTATGTATATATATAATTATTATAGTTTATTACTTTCCTTTTCAAAATATCCAGCAGGAAATCAAACAAACTTATGCACATATATGTGCAGATAAACAATATTCTTTATAACACATTGTTAACTTACTCTCTTTTTTTCTCTTTTTTATTTTTATTTTTTTTATTTTTTTTATAAAACCTTTATATATAACAAAATATATGTATAAAATAAAATATTTGTATATATAAAAATCAAAACGTTTCAAACATATATTCAAAAACTAGATCATATAAATAACAATGTATTTAGTTAACGCATAGTATAAAATTCATTTATATAACACTCTTATATATATATATATATATATCTTGTATAAGTAAACCTTTATAGCTTCATAACTTATTTACTTTCACATATAACAAGATCTGTACAAAAGAATGCAAACTTTTCTCAAATCCTTTTGAACGTTTATAAGAAAATTTTTAAACAATAAATATACCTTCTTATTTAGGAAAGAAAGTAAGCAGGCACTTGTAGGAGAAACGTGAGTGGAGGTTGAGGGTTGCAGGCGGTGGGAAGGGAAGAGGGGAAGAGATAGCTTCGGTCGATGGGTATATATGTCGTGCAAAAAAAAAATTATATCTGGCGTAGGCCATGGAAAAATTTGGGAGGAGGAAAAGTAAGCAATGGTGGGGAGTGGATTTCGAAAATGAAGAAGGAGTAGGCAACAATGAAATAGATGAAGAGAGAGGTAGTGGAAAGTTACAGAGAAAAATATAATATAAAAGGGAATAATAAATGAAATATCAACGTTCATGCGTTGATTCAGCAGAGAAGTTAAAGCAAATAAGAAGAGAATGGATTGATCTAAAGGAAAGGCAATGAATGGTTTAGAAATAAATAAATGTAAAACATATACGTTTTAATTTCAAAAAGAAAAGAAATAAATACGGGGATGGCAACAGTCAAAATGCACGTTTAGGCTAATAATAGAATATAAAAGTAAGAAACTCAAAAGGATAGGCACAGAGATGTGAAATCAGGGAGACAAGGGAAGCAAGTGATCTATCAAATTTATAAGGTTGGCAATAAATATAAAATAAATGAAAATTAATAGATGGATGCTTGATTGACGCAGTGATTAAAGTAAGGTTGCGTGTCAGTCACGATGAAATTTGAAACAGAAGAAAATGTAAATGAATAAAAGGGGTAAGCCAGATTTTCCGCTTAGATTTAGAGAAGACACATCAAATGCTGAAAAAGGGAATTATGAAACGGCTAGATTCTAGCAAATAATAAATATGGTAAGAAAAGTAAATACGCAGGTTATAAATCAGATTGGAAAGAAAAGTGGAGAGGTTAATTGATAAAAGAATTAAGATAATGAAAATGCATAATAATATTGTTGGCATCTAATGTCATTTAACTTTAACTAGCATCAATCATGTCAGACACCCCTGTTAAAAAAAGAAACCCATATAGGAGCATGCATTTTCTTCTGACTTGCAACATCATTCATCATTTTGGCATTCGTGGCATTCAACAAATTAAGGTGGTGGTCAAAGTCGTGAAATGGTAGCAAATTCGATGAATAGGATCTAATAATTCTTAGTGCAATGCACAAAATTGGAAAAATCAGCATGTGCCCTCTACGCACATGTTAAGATTTGCATAATTTCACTAATAACCTTTATGATTTTGCATTTTTGCATGATAAATATAGATAGTTTGATTTTTTAATAATTTACACTGTGTATTAGTGATTATTTCTTGTTTGAGCGGTTGTTAGCATATGCCTACTGAATACATATTAACATAATCCCATAAAAATTTATGTGTACTTAAAATGTTCTTCTGATAAAGTTTTTTTTTTTCAAGATTATTATTAACATTTAGAATATCATTTGACTTATCCGAAGGTTGATGATTTTAAAATCCTATTAAGATTAAGGTCGCTAATTGATTATTGTTGAAAGCTGAGGATATTAAGAAAATACTAATCCATATCTTGTACACGGAATTTGTTATTAAAATCGTATCATTAGAGTTACATGTATGATTATAAACAATAACATTCATAATTTACAACTACGATGTTGCAGATCCTTTTAATTTATACTATTTATTCTCTACCTATTAATTTATACGTTTCATTCTATACCTATTAATTTATACTATTTATTCCCTACCTATTAATTTATACGTTTTATTCTCTACCTATTAATTTATACGTTTTATTCTCTACCTATTAATTTATACGTTTTATTCTCTACCTATTAATTTATATTATTATTCTCTACCTATTAATTTATTAAAAATTATTAAAATTTTATGGGTCGTTACATATTAATTTTACATTCAATTTGGGTTATCTCTTTTATATATATATATATATATATATATATATATATATCATGTTATATAATTTTAAAAGAATCATTTTATATTTGGTATCTTAAATTTCCAATATTAACTTTAATTAAGTCCGTAAGCCGTACATATATCATCCGTGAGCAATATCAAATCTAATCTCTTATTCGATCACACAATTTCACTTCCAACTAGTATTGTTTACACGACTCTCTAGTGCGGACTCAGATTTGGTTCCTTGATTGGAAACTGTTACTCTCCTTGCATAGCCATATACTATGATAGAGAATTCCAGAATCAAATTAAAAATCCATATCTAGGGTTCGCCGTCGAAAATCGAGTGAAAAATCCTAACTTGGATCGATATAAATCATCTCGAAATTTTGTGCTCGAATTTGGATCAAATCGTTATGCAAATAAAATAATATACGTACAATCTCACGTATTACCTCCCAATGGATTTCTATGCAATTTATCTATACTAAATTATTTTATTGACTTCTTTTTTTTCAATTAATTATTCACAATCCATTATTCAGTTAATATCCATTTCTTTACATAGTATATTCTTCAACGTTATCTTTTCTTAAACATCATATCATAGAATTTTGCCAACTCAAGTTCATTTTAAACATTCTATATAATTAAATTAAATTCAATTTCATTTTCCAATTGATTCTTATCTATAAGAAATTCCTTTGTTTACATTTATTGCATTTTCATAATTTCAGTTAATAACGAATTCATTTGTGGAACATTTTATTAACCGGCACTTTAGTTTATTAGTCATCCTATAAAAGTCTAACCCCTCCTAAATGGCTTTTCTTAGTTTACAGTTATCTTAAAGGTTACAAATTCAAAGTTTTTTTTTCTACAACCAATTTACAAAGATATAATACGATTCATTTATCTTCTTTCTTAAGTTCACTTACTTATTCCATTTATCCATTGAACATTTCATGTTATATTTAAGTATATAACATTTTATCACAACCAAATTTTCATTTATATACATTTTAATTCCTTTTGAGTTTTCCTTACTTGTATACTTCAATTATTTTCAGGTTCTGTTTATTTGTACAATATCTCATTACATATCCAAAACATTATTTCAACTTCTTAATATTTGGTAAGTCATATTATATGTTATTAGAATGCAAATTCGGTATTATACAAATTTATAGAATTTCATTTTTCTTAATTAGAATGTACACAAATTTGATTTATTTAAATCCTCTTTACCTTTCAACTTTAAAGTTTTCCCAAACAATAGCTTAGATATCTTAATCCTCTTATTTTATAAATTCTGTTATTCACATTTCATTCAAATAATTTGAAAATTATTAATTAACAGATCTTAGAAATTTAAATGCCCGGTTCTTTTCAAATCGTTTGAAATAAATATATACACTTATATCTTTAATATATCAAATCATACCTTTGGAGTTTAAACCAAAACCCATTTATCCAAATAATTTCGAAGAAAAACAAAGCTTCTTAGAAGCCTCCCCCACTTTGAGACTCGAAAATGAACGTCGATGATGCTGCGCAGTCATCACCGAAATTATTTTCCAGCGACATAAGAGAGGAGTACTGAATTCATTCCTTCTTAAAATCCTTTCAAAATATTTCTCATAAATATTTTCCAACTAATATCACAATATATTTTCTTCAAAGCTTTGAAAATCATTTTTCAAGATCTCCGGGTCTTAGATTCAATATTTTCCAATTTAAATCTATTTTAATTCATAAATCACCTTTATAAAATATTCTTATAGGATTTTACTTTCTTGAAATATTCCACAAGTTGTTTTATCATTGTTTATTTTGTAATAAACCTTATTTATTAAAACACAATATCCAATTAATAATAACAATCAATATTATCGTTTCCAACAACCAAATAAGCTAGATAGATCACATTAATTTTGAAAATAAATTCTTTATATACAAAATATAACTAGGGCAAAATTATTTCATTTACCCAATTTCAAAACAATACTATGTCGAATTGTTCTGTTCGAGTGTTTAGAGATCCCTATCAATGACGTTAATTACTCGTATTGACCAAGATCCATAAGCCACTCAACAAATCAACCGACACAATATAAAACATTTTATATCACTAACAAATACGCTCTCTCATATGTATACACTTAGCGACTCATCATATGGAATTACTACCCTATTTATAAAGAGTCAGACCCCACAAAGCTTAGGTTATCGCTAAACCAAAGCTCTGATACCAACTGTAACGACCCGCCTTTTTGGACAGTTTAAACCGACGATCAAATACCATGTCGATTCCAAACCATTAAAAAGGGCAGATGGTTATTGGGGTAAATAAGAAAAGAAAGGGAAATAAAGGAAATGAAACAACATAGAATCTCGCAGTGGAACGATAAAATATAATAGCCAAATAAACAGTTCATGAAGCTGTTTACTATACTTTGACAATTATTTATACAACATTTATCAGAGTTATACATATACAACGGAACAATTAAAATAATGCAGCAGATAGCATGATGCAAGGGTAATAATAGTAATAGTATACCAAATCTTCGTCTTCATCCTATAGAATAGATCTTCAAAAATCTGAAAAACTCAGGACTGCTCCGAGCGTAATGAAAAGACAAAACACTCGAGTCAGGACTAAAATATCCTTATGAAAGTTAAATTAATCGTAAATAAATATGAGTGTAACGGCGTCAGAGATGTTTACGGGGTTTGACATCTCATATCCAGTGTCAACGTGCGTGCAATAACTCAATAGATGTTACGGGATTTTCCACCTCTTAAGGATCCGTTAAACTATCTGCTATGTAGTAATGTACGCTAAGTAGATAATGCCTATCAGTAATATAAAGTATCAAAATAGCGTTAAGGCATTACCATAATCCCCCTTAACACATTTTTATAATGCCATAGTCTATACAGCACCGTAAGCCCCACCGTAAACTGGTGGTTATCAGAGGGTACCCCATAGGTATAACGCAAAACAGAACGTAGTGGTCGCGAATAGGATAATCAGTATGACAAGGTACATGAGGCGATACCAACTAGGATACTAGTAGTTGCGTGGTCCGGACTGATGTTGAGCATAGCCAGCAGCTACCCCAACACCGCGAAACAACACTCCCAAATCAAGGGGTCCACCCAAATCGCATCACAAATGTAATAGATATGGTATCGAAGAAGTGTGTCCGCTAGAGATGGCGAATCTCAATGGCCCGGCGCGGCTCCTGTTTTAGTCATGTCAGGGGTCATCCAATATCGTTCTCTTTCTTCAGTCAACGCGTTCACCAAACCATCCACTTCATTCTGGATCAACACTCCGCGTATGATAAAGTGGTTTTCGTTATCGACAGAGAGTATGTCCATATCCAATCCCGGTCTCTTTAATAACTACGTATTATACACCGTTGGCTCTTTTACATTTCAAATCGATTCATAATTGATATCAAAATATCATATTCGCTTCAAAAATCAAATCCATTTCGAATATCATCGAATCTATTCAAATGTAGGATTTCGTTTCAAAAATCATTTTTCGCATCTATATCTCTTGATTTCAAAATCATTTCGAATTTCAATTTAGGTTGCAACTTCATTTAACCCAATTCGTATTTAAATTCAAGATTTAAATATAAAAATTTCACCTTATTGACCATCTTAGAGTTTTAGAAAAAGTTTTAAGTAGTTTAAAAGTAGTTTAAATAATTAAAATAGTAAAAAATACTTAAAATCTTAAAACAGATTTGAAATAGATAAATTAGTTTAAAATAATTTAAATTGGGTTAAGTAGATTTAAAACAGATTAAAATAGTTTAAGTATTCAAAAATGGTTTATATAACTGAGTAATTTGGAAACAAAATAAAACAGCTTCAAAACCAATCCATTTCAATTATAACTTCCCAATTCAAATCAATTTCAATTTTCATTCCACCGATTCAATTTAGATTTCAATTCAAATCAATGTCAACTTTGACTTCAAATTAATTAAATTTAGGTTGCACGACATATAACCCAAAGCCACATGCGACTTGAAGACGATCAACTACCATCATTACGAAGCTCACCTCCAACACCACACTCGCCCCCAAGCATCACCAAGCTCGGCCCTACCTTGGCCATGAAAAACGTCCCCAAACCCACTGCGAACGCGAGCAGATAACTCCCCCCATAGTTGACGATTTGACGAAGTAACCGTATGGATTGAAAGCTCTTGCTTAGCTCTACAACTTTCTTGTTGACAAGTTTTTCGAAAAACGTGTGGATTGGGAGAGATTGAGGGGAGAAGAAGGGAATATTCTGGCCATTCGTTTTATTAGAGGCGGCCGGCCATTATTATGAAACCCTAGCTTGTTTTGGTTTGCAAATTTATGAAGAGAGGGGCTTATATAGAAAAATATAACGAACACAATTCATTCCGGATTTTTCGAACTCCGATTTACGCGCGGTGACCGATGTTTCTAGGGTTTACCCCGCGTTCCGAACACAATAAAACGTGTTTCGGGAGCTAATTCGGTCATCTGTGCGAGTTATGACAATAAACGATTGATTTAAATTAAATCGATTAAACGAATTTCTATGCGTTTTGGCTCGCCCCGGACAAATGGTAAATCCGATTGACACGAAATTTGAAATATTATAATGATATTACATTATGGATCCGATAAAACTGGTTTCATCGAAATCCGAGACTGTTTGAAAAATGGCTATTTTAACTCGTCAATTAAATATTAAAACAATTTCGATGCGTTTCGAGCTACCACGGTCAAACGACAACTCCGATTGCTACGAAAATTGAAATCCGATAATAACAAATTATTAAGGATCCAATGGAACTAGTTTCGTCCAATTCTGAGATTGTTCAAAAATTGGCTATTTTTCAGTCGATAATTAAGTATTAAAATATTCAATTTTCATAATTTTACTTTTAATTCAATTTTAAAAGTTCTACAACATCATCCTTACTTTAATATGATAAAATAAAATTTTACAATCATTTTTAATCATATTAAACCCGTTATTCAATTATCCAATAATTTCCAATTTTAAAATCTAATTAACTCTATTATAATCCCAATATAACTTATATTCACTTTGGAAAGCAATCTGAATCATATTAAATCAAATTTCGATTATTCACTCTTTTTTCATATATTAAATTTCAATATCATATTAACCACATCAAATTCGAAATTTAATTATTCAAACATTCGTAATATTAAATTTAAACAAATTTGATTATTCCTAAATCACTATCTTTTGAAATATTCAAAACAAACTTATAAAATTTAACAAATTCAAATTATAGAACAACCATTTTCATTATACGGTTATCCAATTCCCATTATTAAACTATTCAATAAATTCCAAATATTAAATTTAAACAATTTCGATTTTCCAATAATTCATTATCTTTTGAAATATTGAAATTGAACTTATAAGATTCAACTTTTAAAACCGATTCACAATTTAGAACACTATTTCATTTTACAGTTATTCAATTATTCAATAAGTTTTAAATATTAAATTTAAACAATTTACCTGTTCAATATTCAATATTTGATTTTTAAATAGATTTTACTTATCAATCAATTACTCTATTATACTCAATGAATTCAACATTTATTATCCTATTCAACTTTTGATTGCAAAGGCATTCACTAAGTAGCCTTTATTTTTCATTACTTGGATAATTATTGTCGCAATTCATTCCAGTTATTATTATTCCAAACGAATTAAAATTTTTTTTCTAACATTAAATCACGAAATCTTTTAAATTAGCTATTTTAATTATCGAAAATTTACGGGTCGTTACAGTAGAGGTATTTTGTAGTTGTACCAATGTAGTCGCGCAAAGGAGACGCTGGTGAATTTTTTTCAAAAATTTAGAGAGTTGGAAAAATTTTGTGAAAATTTTGATAATTTAAAATTTGGTTTTAAATTTGAATTTGAATTGTTGAGTAAGTAATATTGTTTGGAACTTATGGATGAGTTTAGAAAATTAGTAAGAGGGACAGTGTGCCGTTAATAAAAAGATTGTTTGGGTGTTGTTAAAATTGTTTGGTTTTAGGAAGTTGTTAAAAACTATTTATATTGGGAAAATAGTTAACGAGTATTGGACCATTCTTCCTTACTAGTAATTTCGGGGATGAAATTCTTTTAAGGGGCGAGGAATGTGACAACCCGGAATTTTGGATATTCGAAATTGGAATATTTAATTGATTTTAAATATTTAAAAGTTAATTTCTAACTTGAATTTCAAATGCCACAATTTAATAAGTGATTTAATTATTTAATTAAATAATTGGAAATTGAATAAATTGTTGAATCTAAAATTTTAAGCTTGTTAAAAATAATTTAAAATCTTGTAAAATTTATGTTGATAGTACTGAAGATAATAGAGCTTTTAAAATTGAATTTAAAAGTGGTTTTGTTCGGTTTTGAAAATATATAGTCTAAATTGACGTTTAAAAAATAGCCTTCCGAGGCAGATTCTTGGATTTTGACGAAACCAGTTCCATTGGATCCATAATAATGTATTATTATTAGATTTCAATTTTCGTAGCGTTTGGAGTTATCATATGATCGTATGATATATAAACTCATCGAAAATCTATATTGAATTCAATATAAATAACTAGGTCTAAAAAGCTATCTTCTCTATACGATCGAATTAGGACTCAAAACCTTTTCCAATGCGCTAGGAATAGGGGCATAACATTATAAGCGCCTAGCAGCACGCCTCGATAGGATGTCAAGATTTTGAGTTACAAATTCGTGACGTTTTAAAAATCGAGGCATGACATTTTTGTATCAGAGCACAACGTTAAGCGAGAACCTTGGCTCTGGTGGGGATTACTCATTAGAAATAGAGTCCATAGCACTCTAGAATGAATTTGAGTGTATTAATAAATATGAGCTCGTATTTGTTAGTGAATATAAAATTGTTTATGTTGTATTGACTTATCGGTTGAATGTTTATGAATTCTGGTCGGTACAGTCTGGACAACTGTATCAATAGGGATTACTAAACTCTTAAACTAGGCAAACCGAAACTGAATTGTTTTAAATAGGGTAGATGAAATAATTTTACTCGAATTATTTATATATATATATATGAGAAATAATTTTTGTAAATTATTATAGTATATATCGTTGCTTGGTTGCTAGAAAATTATAATTAATTATTATCACTATCGTGTGGAAATTGAACAAGGAATTGAAATCATAACTAAAAGCTAAGAAATAAACTCATATACGTATGGAATTCATAAATGTAAATCATAAACGAGATTTATAACTGAAATGAGATAAAATTCCAAAGTAATGTTAGATTGGAAGGATTTGAAATTTGAAATTTTGGAAAAAGTTTAAAATCCATTAGGTTTGAAAATGGTTTTCAAAGGTTTTGAAGAAATAATGGTGATATTATTTCGAAAATATTTTTGAATTGGATATGAAATCTGGTGGTGATTTGGAATTTAAAATATCTAAAAAAGTTTTTAAAAGAGTAAAAGCATTAAACTCACTTTGGTCATTGGAAAATAACTTCGGTGATGACTGCAGTATCATCGATGTTCATTTTCGAGTTTCTAAGAGAGGAATTGCTGCCTGAATATTTTAAATTGGAATTTTTTGCAAAACTGGGTTTGGTTTTGAAATTCAAAAAAATGATTCGGGTTGGGCATATATAATTTCAAAAATGTTTTGGGATGTTTAAGAAATTGTTTAAACTCTGGAAGTTTATTTAATGTTCATGGAATATAAGTAAGTCTGAAATCTTATAAGAATTTGAAATCTGAAGGATAAAATTTAACTTGAAGAAGAGTTAAATTGAAGTAAGTGTGAAAACAAAATAAAGTGGTAGGCAAACCAATTAAGAAAAGTAAATCAAAGGAGATTATTAATGGAATGTAAATAAGTTGGAAAACTTATAGAAGTTTAAATTTTGAATTGAATTAGGATTTAATTGAATTAACTTAAATAAAAGAGAATTTGAGGAAATGAATATAAGTTTATTAAATGGAATGGCCCTTAAAATAAAAATTTATTAAGTGGGAAATAAATTCGAGAATGAACAGATTTGAGTATAATTTGATTAGAAACAAATTAGTAGATGGAACTAATTGATCTAGATGGGTAAGCAAATGGATTGAAATTGAATATTGGAGTGATATATTATTTAAATTGTGTAAAGTAAAGTGAAGTATTGGTTCGAAGTGGACTAAAAATAAATTAAAGTTTGGAAATAAAAACCATTGAGAATTAAAATAAATTAGTAAGTGGAGCTAATTAAAGAAATGGTTGATTAAATATGATTTGAAATAAGATAAATAGAATTCAATATTGAATTTAATTTGGAAATAAATTAAGAATTAAAGATAAACTGAATTCGGAATGGAATTGAAAACTTAAGTTAAATAAAAATAGATGCAAAGGCTAAAGTGGTGAAGTGAAAATAAATATTTAAGTGTGTAAAATATTTATATTGAACTTAAGAAATGGATGTATGATTCTTAAGTAAAATTTGATATTGGAAAAAAAATTTCATTCCCCGATTTTTCGATGCCCGAAAATCGACATCAATACATCACTATATTAAATGCCGAATAGTCGAATATCGGAAAACCAGACCGTAAGGGAAAGAAGGAGGTAGAAGAAGAGAAAACGAACAACATCAGAATCTCACAATCGCAGCAGAACAATATAAAATAGTTAAATGACCAATCTTTATACAAAGAACTATATTTGTTTAACACATTACATCATTAGAGTACAACACAATCAATAGAAAAATACTGGATAGTTATATTACCTTGTCCTCACAAAAGCTGGCTACACAGCATACCAAACACAGCAGAAATAAAACAGATACGTGTGATATGTCTCACCATCTAGTACATCCCCGAGCTCCATAATAGTTCATCCAGAATCTATACTCCATAATACTCTGTCTGACCTGAGCATTATAACGAAATAACACCCAAGTCAGTCTAGAATACCAGCGTGAGAAAACGCACTCAATTGGACTATTAAAGTTTTCAAAATCCTTTGAAATCAAAGATATCTTGTAAGAGAAGATTTAAAATACATAATGAAGATTTGAGAAAAATGGCGTCTGCTTTTCGTCCTGTTCCTCGTCCAAGATCCCAATTCTTTCCTCCACTGCTTCCTTTATCTCCTCAATCGCATTTGTTTTCTTATGCAAATGTTCCAGAGTTTCTTTGTCGTCGCTCTTACGCTCAAGTTGTTAAAGACCGTCCGCCTGCGAATTTCTCTCGTGCTTCGCTTCCTCACTCTTCGTCCAAGAGATGGATTGATTCCAAAGCTTCCAAGTTCTTTTGCTTTAGATGTGGCGATAGTAACCACTTTCCGTCTCATTACCGTGAGCCGGTTAGATGTTTTAGTTGCGGCAAATTTGGTCACAAGAGTTTCAATTGTTCGGCAATTTCATCTTCATCGGTTTCTTCGGAATTCTTGGTTGAGAATGGATTTCAGTTTGTGTTGAAGATTATGTTACTGAAAAGATTCTTGTTTGATCATTTATGGCATCTTCGTTCTGAATGTTTTAACTTTCTGGAAAGTTTTCTCCTTCATTTCAATTTTGTTAATGCCCCAAACATTGGCAAGGGTTATAAGGCTAAATTTGGAGATCCGGAGATCTATTTTGGTAAACATGATTCCTCTTCGTATTCATCCTTTCGTTCTGAACGTCTAGCGAACCATGGTTTTCTGTTTGTTCTTCACTTCATTCATTTGAGAGGAATTTTAATTAATAATCTTGGAATCAATAGAAACGAAGGATTGAAGTTACTTGATGATTTATTATTCCATTTCAATAATATTAACTCTCCTAATACTGGTAAAGGTGATCATTCTGATGTTGGGGATTCAGAGTTGTGTGTTGAATTTTTGGATTCCTCGGTCTATCCTGAGACATTTTTGGACAGGTCTTTTGATGATTTAAGCGTTACTATGATTCATGATTCTGCATTCTTGGATCCCATCTTACTTGATCCTGATGTTATTCGCTGTGAGGCTTCTTTAGAGACTTTGGATAATATTTTGTTTAATGGTTTTATCCAGCCTAAACCCAAAAAAGGTGTTCATTCATCTGTTATTCTGGATCCATTCAAAATCTCTACTAGTAACAGATTTGCATGTCTTGATTCTGAATGCGCTTCCGAAGACTTGTTTCTACCTGTTGTTGATAATGTTCATTCTAAAGAGGTCTCTGTTTTCTCTTCTGATGATTTTTTGGAAAGTTTCTGCTTGGATTGCAATGTCACTTCTAAATGCTCTGATTTCGATTTACAGTCCCTTTCTCAAGAATGCGAATTTACCTTCCTTAATGCTGTTGATTGTTTTTATAATTTCGAAGATTGGGATTTGAGTCAATTAGATGAGTTGCCTTTGGTCACTGTCCCACAGTTTATCTTCGATTCGTTTGATCTCAATTGCTGGGTTGATGATTCTGTTAAAGAGGTTGATACTTCTTTTGTCTCTGAGACTTCTAATGTTGCTGAGATCATTCTGCTGCACCATTCTGATATTTCTCTTGATTGGTTTTTATCTGAAGACTCACCTTTGGATGATATGTTGGTTTCGTTTGAAGATGTTGCTTTGGATTTTGATGAGCTTTTTTCAAATGGGGACTATGTGCATGTTGTGCATGATGCACACTGTTCTTTGGATAAGGTTGATGTAGTTTCTGAGATTAATCTCTCTAATTTGCAACGTCACACTGCTTCGTTTAAACCCTCTGGTTCATCTGGATTTAAAGTCAGAGATCAGTTTCTTCAAGATGTTGATTCCTCTTCTCCTGCTTCTCTTAGTTTGATTTCTCTTCCTGGGGTCAATTGTGATAATAATGCGGCATGTGCTGATTCTGAGGTTGCTATTGATGTTGGTGTGAGTTCGAATGGGGTCATTTGTGACAATAATGCTGCATGTGTTGATTCTGAGGTTGCTATTGATGTTGGTGTGAGTTCGGATGGGGTCAATTGTGATAATTTTGCGACATGTGTAGATTCTGTAATTGCTCTTGATGATGGTGTATGTTCGGATGGGCTTTTTCCTGTTCTGAGTGGTGAGGCTGTCGGCAATTCAGTGCCTTCTTTTTCTTCGTCGAAGAGAGGTAGGCGTAGAAAGCATGTTGCTTCGAGTGGTTTGGTTTGTCGCAGTGTTAGGATTAGAGGAAGTCGGTCTCAGTCGTTGGGTGAGTTTCCTGGTTCAAGCACTGCGAGCAGTGTTTTGGAATCAGGCTCTGGTACGCGTTTAGATTTTGGTAGCATTTATTCTTCTTATGCTTTGGGTGATTTATCTGCTTTTGAGTTTAGTCAGTTAGCTAATAGCTCCGCTTTTATATTTTATGATATTGAGTTAGATCGTGAGTTTATTAGAAATAAGAAACTTGATAGGGTTAGATCCATGGGTTTATGAGAGTCATCAGTTGGAATATTAGAGGTTTGAACGACCTTAATAAATGTGATAAAGTTAGAATCTTTTTTAAAGACTTTTCTATTGATATTGCTCTTCTACAAGAAACAAAAATCGAGTGTCCTGATTTTCGTTTTTTTAGAAGATTAGGAGGTTTTCATTTTAGGAAATGGGTTTTTCTTCCTTCTGTGGGCCCTTCTGGTGGCCTTATGATTGGTTGGAGAGATAATTACTTCAAATTACTCCAGTGTATTGTTAAGCATCATTCTTTACATATTATTTTGCTTAATTTAACTGATAATTCTATCTTAAATATTTCTAATGTTTATGGGCCTTGCTCTAAAATTGATAGACGGTTACTCTGGAATGAGTGCCTAGAGTTTAGATCTTTTGCTCCCGGATATTGGATTTTAGGGGGTGATTTTAATGTTACTCGTTTTTTGGGAGAGCGTTCTCCCCGGGAAAGTGATTATTCAGCTATGGAGGAATTTGATCAATTTGTTATTAACTCAAATTTGATCGAAATTCCTCTATCCAATAGAGATTTTACTTGGAGCAATAATAGGGATTCTCCTTCTTTTGCTCTTTTAGATAGATTTTTTATCAGTGATGAAATTGAAGATAAGTTTCCCATCTGTAGAGTGTCTGGTTTACCTTATACCCTGTCAGATCATTGTCCTATTATTCTTTCTTGTGATAGTCATAGATTTTTTCATAGAGCCTTTAAATTTGAAAAAATGTGGTTTCTTGAGCCTGGTTTTTCTAATTTAATCATCAATAAATGGTCTTCTATGAGTTTTTACCTTTTATTGGAGTTTTCTCTCTTTGGACCTTCAGTGGCGTTTCTTGTCTTTTTGTTCTTTAGTTTTTCAGATTTTAGATACCTCTAATACCCTAGTATCGGGCGGTGGCCTTGCCGGAGTTCGGTATTAGGGTATAATGGACGGTGGCTTTGCCGGAGTTCATTTGAGGGGTTTCTTTTTCTTTTTTCTTTTTCCTTGATTTTAGTTGTGCCACCTGCCAGGCATGTTGGCAGCTCCTTTTATGTGTTATATATAGCGCTACATGTGTGCTCTCCTCTTCTTTAGAGGATCACACATTTTTCTCAAAAAAAAGATATCTTGTAAGACCGCACCACAAATAAACATGCCGGGTTTTTACCTTACGATAACCTGAACACTTTTTATCAAATCCATCTGATATTATAATAGTGTGTATTGAGAGCAAAATAAAATCTAGCTGAAATGCTTGGATCTCCGTTCCAGCAATAGTTGGGCACAATCAAAACTGTAAAAGCGCTTATTGGAAATTGGATTTCATACAATAGCAGGGCTATTGGGGTACCGCCCGTCACAGTACCTGGTCTAGGTTAGTGTAACGACGATCCCCCTTAATCCCCTACAACACAAGACCAGAGCTATCCCTTACTGGATAGTCTGAATAAGATCACCCCACGGTTAGGTTCAGCAACCGCCCACACAACCGAATATAAGGGACATCTAAACAGGGATGATCTTATCCTAAGTGGTTGCTAGCTACTTAGTTGTGCTGCACCTCCCCTATTTTAGCCATTCCCGATTGATGAGGCTTGAGGCTATGCGTTACCTTTTTAGAACACATCTCACTTAGAATGCTCATCATCCCCCTGACAATGTTCTGATAGCATTAGTCCATACAAGTTGCCCTAAGTCTGGAAATACAGAATCACCATCTTCATCATCTCCACGGTCTTCATTCGCAAACGTTTAAACCGGATCGAAGTGGTTTTCGGATAATTAAATATGATTCCGGTCTCTTCGAAATGATCAGCGTATTGGTCAATATTGATAGTCGGTAATTTAACAATCAAATCACACAATCATCCAAACACTGAAAAGCACCAAGTCTTAATATAGATTTTAAATAATTTGAATCACTTTATCCAAAGATATATATTTTTCAAAACATTTAAAATAAAAACTACTTAATACACTTTATTTAAAATACTAGTTATGAAATTTTATAATAATATCTCATGTAAAACTTAAGCCAAAACTAATTTTAAAATAAAAGTTAATCTATTACGTATAAATATTAAAAAATTTCTTTTAAATCATAATACTAGTTAAACCTTTAAAATAATTTACTTATATAATTAACTTAATAAATATTTACTTTTAAACAAAATTTAAAACCACTAAATACTAATTTCTTTCTAAAACATTCTTTTAAAACCACTTTAAAATCTCTAGCTTATACTTGGAAATCTTTCTTTGAAAATATACTTGGCTTTCAAGGAAATATACTTTCCATTTAAATATAGCCATCTAATCATTTATAAATCTTGCTCGATTTATTCTAGTTTAATTCACGTCTTAATCCCGTAAATTTTATTTTCCACATTTTTATAAATAAACCAGTAATTATTTTTAAAACAAATAACCTTTCCCTTATAAATTCCCACCGTGAATTTATACTTCAAAATTATCCACTGATAGTTATTTCACTTTATTTATAAACCCGTTTATAAATTTCCATACCCTCATTTCCCTTTTACCATAGTTTTCCAAAACACTTAATTGATTTTTCTGAACTAATTCCATTTTAAAACTTATTTTGATTTACCTAAATTTATTTCAAAATCCATTAATACCGGTTTTACCCTTTTATATTGATTTAAAACCTTATTTAAATCTGAAATACCAATTTCATACTCTTTTCCAAAATTTTCTTTATTTTTCCCCTTCTCCATTTTCTGTCATAATCAAGTTTGTAGCTTCAGGGGTAAATCACGGCGCTTGAAATGAAGCAGCCGGCGATCGAAGCTTGCAAGATGTTAGGGCTAGGCGAGCAATGGAGCTGAGCGTAGTCGATCGTGTTAGCTTGATGGGTGGCATGGGGGCAGTGACCCGATGCATGAGTCGGGGCAAGTGGAAGCCGCCTGGAGGTTCGACCATCGACGATGGGTTGTCGATCGTTTTGGGAGGAGCGTGCAGGTTCATGCACGTGCGCATGGATGATCATGAGCACGAGTTTGTCAATTTGTTGATCGTGAGGCAAGGTGGTTTGAGCTCAAGATGAGGTGGGGCATTGTGATGAGGGTTTGCTTCGTTATTGCATGATAAGGTTTCTCGCTTCGTGTTTAGTGGCGAGCAGGAGACTCTTACCCCTACATGTCCCTGTGAGGGTTGGTTCCGAGCTGGGAGGCTGGCCATAAAAGAAAATTTAAGGTACCACTGTATGCCACGATGCGGACCATAGTAAAAGCGACTTAAAATCTCCAAGTCCTCGGAGTGCGGACTGGAGTACTCTGAGTCCCCGGAGTGCAAACCAGAGTATAAACGGCTTAAAATCTCTAAGTCTCCGGAGTGCATATTGGAGTACTCTGAGTCCCCAGAGTGCGGATAGGAGTATAAACGACTCAAAATCTCCAAGTCCTCGGAGTGCGGACTGGAGTACTCTGAGTCTCCGGAGTGCGGATCGGAGTATAAACGACTCAAAATCTCCAAGTCACCAAAGTGCGGACTAGAGTACTCTGAGTCCCCGGAGTGCGGACCAGAGTATAAATGACTTAAAATCTCCAAGTCTCCAAAGTGCGGACTGGAATACTTTGAGTCCCCAGAGTGCGGACTAGAGTATAAACGACTTAAAATCTCCAAGTCCCTGGAGTGCAGACTGGAGTACTCTGAATCCCCGGAGTGCGGACCAGAGTATAAACGCTTAAAATCTCCAAGTCCCCGAAGTGCGGACTAGAGTACTCTGAGTCCCCGGAGTGTGGACCAGAGTATAAACGACTTAAAATCTCTAAGTCCTCGAAGTGCGAACTTGAGTACTCTGAGTCCCCTGAGTGCGGATGGGAGTATAAACGACTCAAAATTTTCAAGTCCTCGGAGTGCGGACTGGAGTACTCTGAGTCCATGTAGTATGGACCGGAGTATAAACGATTTAAAATCTCCAAGTCTCCAGAGTGCGGACTGGAGTACTCTGTGTCCCTGGAGTGCAGACCAGAGTATAAATGACTTAAAATCTTCAAGTCCCCGGAGTGCCGACTAGAGTACTCTGGGTCCTCGGAGTGCGGACCAGAGTATAAACGACTTAAACTCTCCAAGTCCCCGGGGTGCGGACTGGAGTACTTTGAGTCCCCAGAGTGCGGATCGGAGTATAAACGACTCAAAATCTCCAAGTCCCCGAAGTGCGGACTGAGTACTCTGTGTCCCCAGAGTGTGGACTAGAGTATAAGCGATTTAAATATCCAAGTCCCCTGAATGCGGACTGGATACAAATGGCTTGAAGACATTAGATCCTTGGCGTGTGGACTGGAAAATATTCTAATTACCCGGAGCATGGAATAAAGAATGTGCAATGCCAAAAAATTATCAACTTATTTGACGATGAATCGAGAAGTTTATGTAACTCGTAATAGCTTGGGTTTTGACCACGATTATATAGAAAACCGAATGACAGAAGTCTTCTGAAAGGCAAAAGAACTAAGTTTTATTCATCAAAAATAATTTTCTACTACAACCCCTCCGAAGCTCGGATTCAAAAGTTTATTTACATGAACTACGAAAATAAATAAAAATGATTACATAATCTAAACTAACTCTCGTTGAACGAGAGCGACGACTACTTCTTCGACTTCTTCGACCTTTTTCCAGATGACTCCTCTCTCGTGCGTTTGCCCTTGATAATTTTCTTTGATGGGGAGGTGAAAAATGAAGAAGTACGGGGAACTTTCATGGGCTTGGACCCACCAGGAAGGATGACCTTCAACGGCTTATTCAGAGGATCATCCAGGTCCACAGCTTGAGGCTCGACTTTGATCTCGACAGTGTTTTTCTTCTCCTTCTCAAGCTGCTCCTTCATGCTCAGTTTAGATGTGTGTTCAAAGGCGCCTGTAATTTCGATTTCATAACTCCCATCGATGGGAGAGGAAGTCTCGGACTTATCCTCATCAAGCGCTTCGATCACCTGAGCATCTGGACCGGGAGCCTCCCCTGCTTGAGTAGCCTCACTTGTCTTTTCCTTCACCTCCTTGGCGACATCGCTCCTTGGAGTAGGCTCGAGATCAGAACGGCCTGCACAAAATCATGAAAAACAAGCATTGGAATACAATAGCTCCTGGTGAAAAATGATGACTTTTGGAATGTTGAAGTGAAGGGTTATCTACCGGGTTCCGGCTGGCTCTCAGCCATCCGAGGGGTCTTACCCTCTGGAATGGGAGACAGAATCTGAACGCCAAGGCTGGGGTCCTCCGTGTCATAAACGATGTGCTGCTCAAAGGGATCAAGTATCGGCCGATCGGCCAGCTGAGTGAGCGCATGAGCTTGAGACTCGATCCCAGATGGACTGGCAATAACCTCTTTCACTTTCATTGAGGAAAAGCCTTTGCAGTAAAGAGCTTTTGTCGCAGACAGGTCTGAAGGCTCGTTTCCCTTAAGAAATTCTTTTATCAAAGCTCCTTCATCAACCTTCTCGGTACCAAGTTCGACCTTCCTGATTTCTACTAAGGTCTCCATTCCTCAGCTAAGGATTCGAGGTAGCCCTCGCCTAGAAAAGATAAGTCGTGGTGCATGAGGACACGGGCATTGAATTCAGCAATTAGTGGGTCGAACATGCTTTTGACCTCCTCCCTACCTGCTTCTTTAGCCGCCTCAAGGCGAGAGTCGACCTCCGTAGACGCTATTTTCTTGCCCTCTTCACGGGCTTCATTCTTTAGCATCTCAACCTTAGAAAGTTCATCCTCAAGCTTCGCCTTCAAAAGTCGTGTGGCAACGATCTTGTCGCAATATCGTTGCAACTCTTCTTAGGCAGCGGTCTTCTCCTCCTTTTCTTTGCGGAGTTGCTCCTCCAGCTCCTTAATTCGGAGTGTAAAGGCATCCCTCTCCTTCTGCACCGAGTCTTTCTCGAAAGCTAGGACCCCACAGGTTGGACCGCCTCGTAGATTTCTTTTTTATGGGTTGATTCCAGACGAGTTACGGCTTCGGCTGTATCTTTGGCGCTCTGCTGGGCGGCTTCAAGCTGAGACTTATAAGAAGCAAGCTCTTCGTCCTGATCTTTAATAATATCATTGTCATGGATGGCTTCAAGCTTCAAGCGATCATTCTCATGCTGGCGCTCTATGAAGACTTCTGAACTTTCTCAGCAAGATGAACGAACGCGTCATGTTGAACATAGACATCATTGTTGCAAGCGATAGCGCTCTGTTTGACATGTCTCGGAATATGATGGATCGCTGGGAGGAATTTCAGGCCATCAAAGCAGATTTTTAGGAATTTAGCCTTAAGCTCGGTCAGTATCTCCGATATTGTTGGATCTGTTACAGAAACAAGAGGAGATGGCTTTGAAAGTTCAGTTCTCTTGTAAGGATCCCGGGACAGTCGTGTGGTAGTAGAATCGGAGTGTTGATCGACATCGGATTGCGAACCCTTATGGTCGTGCTTATCTCTGTCTTGCTCCGAGTGAGAAGGGGGATTATGATGGTATTTGGGATGATAATAAGATTTCTTCCGAGACGATGAATCTCGGGAATGATAATCCATATTGCCATCGTCATCCCTATCTCGACGTCTTCCAGAACCTGAATCCCGTCTCGACTGATAATATATCGATGAACCGCGAAGGCGGTCAAGTCCATGCGTGCGCCCCTTGTCACCTACACAAAGTTTAAGTAACGGTGAGTTAGCAAAGAATATGGTGACAACGGAAATTTAAGTGCAAGGTGAAGTGCGTGTATTTGTGTGTGTCCTAGTGTTTCCTCCAGACGGACCAGTTTCTTTACTAATAGGAGTTTTTTCCCCCGGGTTTTGGGCTTAAACGCTTGTATCGCCTCTCACGAGCGAATGAAGCTTAAGGGCCTCTGGATCGTCGAAGTCGTAGTTAAGTAGATCATCAGGTATGGAAAGGTTCGACAGGCCTTTTAGAGAACTTTCTAAATGCTTTGAGGAAGCTTCTTTCTCCACTGGAACAAAGGTAACTTTAGAAGTTCCACCGACTGTTTTCTTCCTCAACATGTATGTTAGTTTCTTCTTCCCCTTCGAAGCGGAAGGCGGCGTCTTGATGTCATGAACTTCGACTATCGGATCCCGAGTGGGACTAACATTCTCATCTTGTGCCTCAGGCATTTCAGTTTCCTTATTGTGTCAGGGGCGTTACGTGCTGAAGACTCAGGTTGTTTTTTTCCCTTTACCAGAAGCAGGCCTGGGTATGGTAACGCCTTGAGAGAGGCTTATCCGGCGACCTTCTGCCAACAGCCCGAACTTTGTAAACGGCTCATTTGAAATGAGGGTTCTGATGTCCCGGTCTTTGGCGGGATGGCTCGAATAGCTTCGACGGCTTCAGAATATCCGAGGCCCTCGGGACACGGATTAATACATGAAAAGATGAAAGAGAGTTAGAAAAGGTATAGCTTTGACCAAACATGAGTATCGATCCAGGAAAAAGACTTACTTCCTTCCACCCATCTCCTCGCAAAACCGGGAGGACAGCGTATATAAAACCATTCCTATTTGTACAGGGCATACTTGCTCCATGCCCCAGTTAAGATTTGACATTTGTTGTGCAGCTCGAGAAACACGAAAGGTGGTCTATCCCTCCGTCTCTTGATGCAATATATGTATCGGATATCGCCCGAAGTCGGAAGCCTGGAGAGGATACTCATGAAGAGGATGCAAATGCCGTAGACGAATGCGTGGCTATTCGGATGCGGTTGTGATGGGGCAACGTCGATATACTGCAACACGTCTCGAAGAAATGAGTTGAACGGTGGCACGCTGACAACCCAGCACATGAATTTGTTGCAAGCTATGTATCCGACTGGGGGCAAGTGCGGACGATCATGCCCCGATGGGACTAATACATCATCAAAGGGGATTCCATGGACATAGCATATCCGACGGAGCGTATTTTCGTAATCTTTGAAGCCCGAGAATCGATTGGGTTGTCTAGAAAAATCGCTGCCTCCAGAGCAACAGAAGCCAAGTCGACGGATGTAGTCGCAGGGTTCGGTAAGTCATGAGCGGGGGCAGTTGACGGATGAGAAGTATCTACAACTTCTTGTCGAGAGGATGGCCCAGGTCTATCTGAGATCGTAGCCGAGCTAGATTTTTTAGATACCTCTAATGAAGATTGAATCTAACAGAGCACCTGTTTGAACTATACTTGAAAAATGATCGATGTTAGACTTAACAATATAAATATTCCCCTCTGTATGGTGTGTGAACTAGTGCGATCATTCAAATATAAGTGCTGAGAAATTAAAAGTCATAGAGTTGATGATGTAAAGTTGAGCTTTGAACTATCAACTTCGAAGACCGTCATCGCTGACCGTCTTCGAAAACTTGTCTTATGATGTTTTCAATTTTGGATTCGGACATTGGCACTATATGTTGAAGGCTATTATCTGTTTTTATCGATTTAAATTTAGACTTATGATTGTTGAAACTGGGGAGTTATCAGTCCGGATTAGTTCGATATGCTGGTTTGCTTAAGTCCTTATCTTTGTTTTTTTTCATATGATTAGGCATAGGAAATAAGTGAATTCGACGAGGGTTATGTTCAAGTTGGAATGATTTCGACTTTTGTTATCTATTCATCGAAGGTCAAGGCTGAGCGACACTTGAAACACACGGCCTAAAAGCTGCTCGGCCTAAGTGTCGTTCGGCCCAAATGCCGTTCGACCTAAATGCCGCTCGGCCTCAATCCAGTTCAGCCTAAATGTCGTTCGGCCCAAGTCCATCGCTCGGCATTCTCCGGATCAGAAGTATGAGCCAGATACACCGAGTCACTTACTTCCTACCTCCTTGACGTCACTCTCGCGTAGAGTCTATTGAGCCACTCGTCTCGTGTTTGACCAATCTCCACTCAAGATACAAGTGTCGAACGGTCGTGCTCGGTTCTTCTTTGCCCCTTGATTATCGAACGACCTCGAACAACGATCTTGTTCCACTTCAACATCCTAGCTTTAACGTTCGATAAACCAACAGGAACCTACGACCTGGAAACGGCCGGTGTCCATTTTCCTGCTCTCCTATCCATTCCACCCACCTTGAAATCGACTAAAATCATACTAAGTTCCAGCCCTAGGACATGTCCGAACCTCAATTCGTCTCCCTCATCCACACGCCTCCTACTTTCTATAGTCTATGGAGAATTCACGAATTCGAACATTGTGCTATACTTCCTAATTTGAAAAAGCATTCGGACGAAAGATCCTTACCAAAGAGAATGGTGGGAGCTTGGGGGTCTGTGGGCTTGAGATCGAAACTCGTTCAGACTCGATTTGGGAAGGAATGGTAGGAAGGGCTTGATGGATTCAGAGTAGGAAGGGAAGATTGGAGAAGTGGATGAGGTTTGAGGAAGGTAAGTTACAAATTCTTGTAGGGTCGAGGTGAAAGTAAAAAAGAAAAAAGAGAGAAGTGAAGTACCAACCTTTATAGGGGCAAGAAAGGAAGTCGAAAGGACAATGACCGGTCGAATCGGTCAAAGCACATCCCTCATTCGGCATCATCAATGTCGTTCGGCATTTGTATGTCGCTCGGCGTCAGATGAGTCGTTCAGCATTCGTGTGTCGTTCGGCATCAGCATGTCGTTCGCCGTACGCTACCTCGAGCGGCATTCAGGAGAAGACACTTACGAGAGAACAACACCAGTGCTTGAAGCATAACACGGTGGACTCGTGATCCAAAGCGCATCATGTTCATCCACATGATACACTTTGGAGGGCAAGTGTTACCCAGTGGCTTGACCGGGTAACCAAAGACTTCATGAAGAAGGCCCATTCATCATCAAGCCTCGTTTGGTAAAGAGGCCTCGTTCGGCATCCAGCATCGTTCGGCACAAAGCATCGTTCGGTATAACAAAGTCGTTTGGCATGAGCCTCGTTTGGCATTCCAAGGTCATTCGGCACAAAGTATCGTTCGGCATAATAGAGTCGTTCGGCATGAGCCTCTTTTGGCATAACAGAGTCATTCGGCAAAAAGCCTCGTTTGGCATGGCAGAGTCGTTCGGCATTCAATCTCGACCGGCATGAAGTTGGTTCGGCATTTCAGCCTCGTTCGGCATTCCAGCCTCGCTCGGCATCTCCTCTCGTCCGGCATCGGTTCTCGTTCAGCCTGCACTCTTCACTCAACACATCACCTCGTTCGGCATAAGGATACCGTTCTGCATTTTGCCGATCGGCATTTGTGGTTCGGCATGCTGGGGTCACTCACTGTGGGCCGAGATATCTAGCTACTAGGCCCACTAGGGAAGTCCAACCCATATTCGTCTATAAATAGAGAGGCAGAGGCACAGTGAAAGGGACCTTTTTTCAAGAATTCCAGGGAGACTCTGTCGCATTCAAGACTCATTCAAGACTTATCTTCTTTGCTTAACAATTGTAATCAAATAGTTGGTGTATGGATTGTATCTGTAACCAGTTGATAAGTAAAGCAATAAAGATTAACCTCAAAGTGGATGTAGGTAATTACGCTGAATCATTATAAATCTGGTGTTTTATTTTCTGCATTTAGTTTAGCATTCTGTTCACCGATTACATTTACTTTCTTCATTAATCTCTCTTAATGGTGTTAGTGACCAATTCTGGTGCTAACAATCGAATTGGGCCTTGGGACTTGCTCCATTGAGTTTGGAATAGCGGTATAACTAGGAAAGCCAGGTGGCACGTCTCGATAGGGATTCGAAATAAATAACCTGGTATTTGGAAATTCTATAACATATGATCATATCAATTTAATACCTTTGCTCATATCTTTCATTCAAAGTCACCCTCCTTTCTGAATGACGCGGACTTACCCTTTCCTTTCTCGTTTTAAATCAAGATTTCCTTCTTTCATTTCTTTTAGTTCGAACTTTATCAAAAGAAATATCTCGTTCCTCAAAACAAAAATCGAGCGATCTAAAACATTTTTTGCCCCCGTCCTACTTGTCTAAGTTTTACAGTGAAAAAATATAAAAATATATACCGTGCATTGAAGGAAATCGCGATTTTAATGAGCGAGAGGCTGAGGTCGCTGTCGAGGCTGCGTTCATTCTCCAGTCGAAGTTTTTGAAGCTTAGGCTTTTCTTTTCAGTTGTTGGAAGTGGTGGCGACGAGAGTGTGGGAGGTGATTGGCATAGGGTTTTGGGTTAGGGTTCGTTCTAGTGATGGAGCCTTGCACGTGTGGTAGGGGATGCATGCCCTTAGGTAGTAGAAGATGAGGCACGATGGGTGGAGGCACGATGCCAGGCTGAAGTGGCGATGTTGAGAAGGCAGTGGGTAATGTCGTTCGTGGTGAGGTGGTTTCGATCGTTAGTGGTAGGCTGCAGGCGTGAGGGTGGGAAGCAGGGAGGGCATGGTGTGCATGGAAAGTTAGGCGCTCGATTTAAGGGTGGGAACACCTGGAGTGATAACATATTCGTTACCATCCAGGTTAGGAGTAGGGCGATCTTGTGTTGGCGGGGATTCCAGCGAGGTCCTCGGTATATTTTTCTAGAGGTGTACTGTGATGGACGGTACCCCAATAGCCCAGTCATTGTATGGAATTCATTCTCCAATAAGTGTCATACGGTTTTGATTGTGCCCAACTATGCTGAAATGTGAGATGCAAGCATTTCAACTATTTTCAAATTTACTTTCTAAGACACTATTATAATATCAGATGATTTTGATACCATACGTTTTGGTTATCGTAAGGGAAAAACGCGTCGTATTTATGTGTGACGCAGTCTTACGAGATACCTTTGTTTTTTTTCATAGAATTTTCATAACTTTAATAATTCAAATTGAATGTGTTTTCTCACACTGGCTTTCCAGACTGACTCGTGTGCTATTTTATTATAATGCTCGTGTCAGACCGACTATTACATTTTCAGGTTGGGATACTATGGGGCTCAGGAGACGAATTGGATGACAGAGACGTATCTCCGTACTTGGTTTATATTTCTGCTGTGTGAGGACAAGTTATTACAACTGTTTAGATTGGTTGTATTCTATTGTACTCTAATAATGGTATGTATATTAACAGTACAGTTCTTGTATTTAAAATCTGTTATTATATATTATATTTTGTTTCGCTGCGATTGTGAGATTCTGTGTTGTCTTTTTTGTTTCTTTTTCTATCTTTTCTTCTTCACCCCTAGCAATCGGTGTTTTCAGCACTTGAATATTCGGTATGTTATATAGTAAACATATAAATGTCGATTTTTGAGGGTCGAAAATCCCATTCGTTACATGTTCCCATCATGTTTCGAAGTAAATATCGAACTTTGTTCCAGTTTGAGGATATCGGTCTTCTATAAGGTTCTGATTTCTAAGTAATGGAGAATGACTGGCATTTTACATGCGAACTAGTATTTGCGAGCATGGTTACAAAGTAAACTGGTATTGGTCATGCAAGTTTAAGTTATATAGGAGATAGACAAATATCACAAATTTGGAGTTGACATATAAGGCTCACAAATCATAATTTATTTTGCAATTATCAAAGTTATATGTACATCATGCGCAACTTTTGTATAATAAACCTGAGAGAAGCAAAGTACCTCAGCTGCAATCTCCTCCTTTGTCATGGGTACATGCATCTCATTGTCAACTTTAACAAGCCTCCTAATACTCTATATGGTATTTTTCACAAGTGAGATAATGATTTGCAGCAACAATTATATAATGAAGATTTTGGAGTTTCTCTCATAAATACATTCAGCTATAAATTATAACTATTCAACTTATTGACAAAAAACACATATTCCAATCGGTAATTTACGCTTTTCACTTCAAAAGGAGGCGGGAGGTAGTTTACTTTACATGCGTTGTGAGGTAAGCTCAGCCATTTTCATCATATGCATTGTGTCACCACCCAAATTTCCACAGTACATGTTCATATCATACAAGTATAAATCCCCTTTTTCTTGAAAAACAACATTATTCAAAAAATCTAATGCCCTCAAATCTTATTCATGCTTCTTGGCATTTATTAATATGAGTTTGTCTTTATTTCCAAGGCTGTTACATATACAAGTTATTTTATTTGTGCATGGTGTAGTATTTATCTGCAATGCATACCACGAACCATGCACAGGCGAATAGCTGACATTATTTGTCAGCGACCGGTCAGCCGATAAGGGTGACTGGCCATGTTTGCACGACTGTTTATTTTTGTGTCCTGTCTTAATGCGCAAGTCTGTAGCTGTTCATTGTTATGTGCGTTCCATTGTCAGCTAGTGCATGTGAGTGAGTTACCCTTCCTGTATGCATGCTTCTACTGGTTTCCCTTCCTTTCTTCTTGCGTGTATCAATTGCTGTGCGTATGTTTATACAATATTTAATTAAGGGAGATGTATAACAGTATCCATGTTTGAATTAGGACATAGTATATACTTACTATTTTAAATGGCTGTGGAGCTTTGTGATTGTAAATCTATTAAATAACAGTAAAGCGGAAGAAATTCAAGCTATCTTATTAATTTCAGAAGCTTTCTCTATTCTCCTTAATTCTCTCTCCAGATATTTTAGTTTTGAATGTTTATAATTTTTCACTCTATAGTTATTCTACTAAACTTCTAATGCCAATTTATAATCAAATACATATTTTTAAAATTTTCTATGATTATTTACAAATGCTTTCTTAGTTCTTCTATAATATTTTACATTTATGACCATACATTTAAATTAATTACGTAACTCAAAATTTAAACCATTTAATAAACTCAGTTAACTAATATTCAATGCATTATGTAAATCCGAAAATATGTCAATTTTAATAGTATAACATAGCAGCATCAACAAATTTGTAAAACAAAATTTTCGTTTGCATACAAAGGTATGTAATCATATAGCATAAATTATATGCATCAACAATAATAAAAAATTTATTTTATAATTAGTTTATCTCAATGAAGTTATCATGCGTTGGATTAAAAATATATTTTTAGTTTTAAATAACTATATTTTAAATTCCATAGTTGCTTACAAACCCTTCTCAATTCTTTTCTATTTTTTTTACTTATATCCATGTACTTAACTAATCATGTAATCTTTATTTTAAATCATTCAAACAAATTCAATTAACTAATATTTATTAATTCATCTAATAAATCTTAAAATATATCGATTTAAGTATGCATACAACACTCATATGTAATATGTGAAGATGATAAAATTATTATTTTTATTCATATATAAAAATATATGAATCACATAACATAAAATGTAAACATAAACAATAATATATTTTAATTTATAATTCATTTATCTTTAAAAAATATCATACATTGCAGTACAAAATTTTGTTTTTTTTCCAACTTTCAAAGGATAAATTTATATTTTACAACATTGGAATGTGGAAGCACGGTGTAGACATTCTCATTTTCAACATGATATTGAAACTTATCCAACTCATAACTCAAATTAACACTCCACAGAATTTTTTCTTTTGCAAATATTGAAGTTGTAAACATGACACTCCTACAACAACGTGAAATTTATGATTAGCTGCTAAGTTAAGAAAAAAGTTTATTAATTGAAATCTCAAATAATGAATAAAAGCTCATGTGCAAATTAGTTGATCGTAAGATGTTCTCCTCAATTACAATTGCATACAAAGCTCTTCTCTTTTTTTCCCTACTTTTTAACATTCAGCTCCATATATTTAATTAGTTAAATTGATCATTGAGTTAAAATATTTAAATATATAAGTAATATTCGTTATTTTGTTATAAATCCTTAAAAAATATAATATACATACTAATAGAAATGGAAAATCCTTTTTTTCCTCAATATATATAAAAAATACATGTACCACATTGCATCAACCATTTACATATGTAGTAATACTTTTAGCAAGGCTGGCCGGCTTTATAGTGGACCGTCCACTTTTATTGATGAAATTTAAACAGGTGCTTTGCTCATCCACATAACAACTATGCCAGGTTATAATGGCCGTATCATTATACAACAATTATTACAGGCGTGAGGCAGAGACACCCCAGCAACTACTTCCAGTGGATGAGCCACTTACAAAACATTCATTAAGAGCCTATATTGAAACAATTACAAACACAATCTCATGAAAGGCACAAAGCCACACATTTCTATAGTTATCCAAAACATCTACAAGAAGATGTCATATACTTATGAAGCAATATAACAAGCAGGTCATTACATATGTATAGTAAAAGCAGTGTGTGTGTGTTTATTCATTTATTTTGCTATTACCGAGTTAGGATAATAATTTCGACAAGAATATGTGGCTAGCGACCCTCTACCTTATATTTGAGTGTTGCATGTCATTTTAAATTTTAAATTTCTTTATTTCAATAAATTCATCATATAATATTTTTAAAAAATTCAGTTTTTAACAATAACTAAAATTTAAATATTGTTTTTTAATAACATTACCATGTGCAACGTGTGTGTTACATACTAGTTATACTTAAAATTTTAATCCTATTTTAATATCTTAATTATATTCTAGTTATAGCCCAACTATATGCATGTGCGTGTAATTCCAGGTACATGGGCTTTGTGTGTATTGAGTTCATTTTGTGTAAGTGATGTGTCTATATTTATATAGTATGTATATGCATGCGTGCTGTTAGTTTGTGTTGTATATGAGTCAAAGTTGATCTTGTGTGTGGGCTATGCATGTAAATATATATGCTTCCCTGCATAATGAAATTTTAGTCTAGTTTGTTCATTAATTTGAGAGTGTGCCATTTTTTATTTTAGCCTGCTGCCTCTGTTTCTTGCGTATGAGGAGAGTGAGTTTGCAACCCCAATATATATGCCAACATACTAAAATGGATAGAATACCATCAGGTTGCAGTTTTACGAACTGGAGAAATAAAAGAATGCTATTCCAAAAGTCCAGTTTTACAGGTTCACACCTGCAATGAAGAAATTATTTGTGTGCCCTGTAAAATTGGATGGTGTAAACATATATCTTGGCATGTTTGGTGATGGCAACTCATCTGGAGCATCTGTAGAAATTGTTTTCAGTGGAAAAATTAAACCTGGTTTTACTTCTTCAGATGTCAATGTTGAAGAGGTTTGTTTCACTATTTCTTATTTTTATTTTTATTTGAATTATAGAACCATGTCCTCTAAACCCCACTTAGTCAAAGTCACACCAGTCATACGGTGGTAGATTTAGCACTTATGTCTCTATCCAATTTTTGGAACATGCACATAGTTATCTTACCACTAGTAAAATGTAAACCAAAGAACATTCACTAAAGCAGCTATTCTAAAAGTATATTAGTTTATTTACGATGGATTCCTCCCGTTTAATTCAATTTGGAAACCTATACATGTTAGTTTTTATGAAGAGAATAATATACAGCAAATAATCATCAGATATATGTGTTTCATTTCAATAGTTTGTGCGATACATGCTACATAGCAGATGATTGCATTATATCATACTATTCTAATTAAAGTATTACAACTTAATCCAAATGCAAATCATCCATTGTTTCTTCTATTTATATCTAGGTAAGGATGATAGTTGATGAGGGTTCGTCTAGTTTCGGTTTCACACCAAGAAATGAGTTTATAAACGGAGAGGCAGCTATAATCGGATTTCTGTTACTCATTGATTTTGAACTTTTAACCGAAAAAGGTTTACTAAAGGGCGTTGGTTTCTTAGACTTTCTTTATGCCGCTTCAAACAATACCTCATGACTCTTCTCATTTGTTACTGACATTGGGGCTTTATTGGTATTTCACTTAGTGCCATTCAGAGGGCAAATTCTTTATCACACCATTTTAGAGAGGATTTGGCATAAAATTTTAATATTTTTTGTTGCCTATTATATTTGAAAAGGTGTTAGACTATCTATCATGTTAGGTAATTATGGTGTTGGTTAGTGACTATTATGGAAAAGGCATCACTGTACATACTATATCTAAAATCAAGAAAGAAAATCACCACCATTACCAATGGAAATGGTAACTGATGCTTGTATGTTGATAAATTAGTAACTAATAATTATTATTGAAAAATTTAATAATAGATAAGAGTTATGCTTTTCTGTATGTATACTAAGTCTTTGAAAACTGATAATACTATTTTTTGGTACATATATTATATGTACTAATGCATAAATAATGTCACTACTAGTTTAGTTGATGAAAAGATTCAGCTATATCACAAATTGTGTCAAGCATCCTTGAATGATCAGTAAATTAACCGCTGCCAATAACTTTGATATTTTGTACTGTACCAATGGTATATGTATACCAACTAAGCCTATTATTGGTATTCGTTGGCTTGCTAATGGTTAATTTATGATGTATAGTTATACTGTCATGTAAAGAGCTATACTTCACATATACATACAGGCTTAGTCAACATTAATGAACTTCCAAGATTACAGAGGCAAGCATTTGTGCATATGAAGCAATCCATTGTAACTGAAGGACACAAGGAATAGAAGACTTTTGATTGTGGAGTGTTCTGTTATTCCTTGATGTATGATCTCATTTAGGCACATTCCTCAGGTACTCTGTTATTCTATTAACTCATTTATTGAATTTCCTATCCTCCTATTTGGTGAATCTGTAGTTCTAAATAGATTGCTAGTCGTGATATTAAAATTTTCAGTACATTTCTTTGATGATATACAATATAATCGACATTAATTTAAAATCTGCATGCCCATATGAAAATTAACATTATAATTTGTGATTAATCCAAATGAAGGATCACCTTATCTATACTTAGCTTGGTTAATGATTTACTTGTTGGGATTAATTAATAATAGTTCACTTAGTTGTGCGCGTAACTAATAAAAAAATTAAGTTAACTAAATTTTATATAAAAATTAACCAAGTATTATAAAGTTAACAAGTTTATAATAATAGTAATAATAATAACAAATTAACTAAGTTTATGAAAAATTTATAAGTTTGAGATAATTTATAAAAATTAACCAAGTTAATAAAATTTGAGTTTGAGATAACTTATAAGTTTAAATTAATTAAAATATAAGTCATGACCTTTAAGTTTTACTAATTGAGATAATTAATAAGTTTGAGTTAATATAAATAAATTTATAAATAAGTTACCGAGCTTTATAAAAATTAAAATAATTTTTATAAAAATTAACCAAAATTTTAAAAATTAACTAAGAGTTACATAGTTTAACTACGTTTTATAAAAATTAAATACATTTATACAGATTAATTTAGTTTTATTAGAATTTAACTACGTAAATATTTTTTTAAAAATTAAATAAGTTTGTCACAAATATTAACCAAGTTTTATAAAAAATTAACTAAATTTAATTAAAATTATTTAAATTTAAGAAAAGTTCAACTAAGGATGTTCGATATACTTCACATATGAAACAGTTTCATAATCATTTATTGATTGTTAAACTTGTCTACATTTAATTAGCATTTTAGGAGTAAAGATCGGCTGCAACAAAGAATTGTGGGTAATCAAGTAATGAACATTTCTTTAATTGTTATATATACCATAACATTTTGTTAGTATTTGTGTAAACTTGTTTATGAATAGTTATGGATTTTATGTGAATTTACTCGGTTTTTCGAAAAACTATTATCAAAATGGTTATGGATATTATATGTGATTAATGCGTTTTTTAATTGTTTGAATATGATGATTATGTGATTGATTATCAGTTGTAATAAGACTATTATGTAAGTGATGTTTGGGAATGGTGCAGGCCAGTAAGATGGAATAGCAGCGTGTAGAGTATGCTACAAAATAGTTAATAACTTTTAGTAGAGATTAAAAAACGCTACTAAAATAAATGTAAATAGATGCGATACGACTTTTGAAGCGTTGGAAAAACGCTATCAAAACTTTTAGAGCGTTTTGATAAACTGTGATACGACATGCAATTAAAAGTCTAAAACATTTATTGATGTTTCTAAAACCCTACAATAGGTCAAGTTTTTGTAGTGTTTACTACAACGCTACAAAAAAAATTTAACAAGGGTTGTACGAAAAAGGAAAAGAGGCATGTAAGATATGGATATTCTTTCCATAGTTTACATTGGCTATTTCAGTAAACCCTTAATCTCAAAACAAAGCAAAAATCTAGTTTATGGTTAATTTATGGAAAATTATAATGGCAATCCTTTTGGAATAATAGTTTGATAGTTAAAAATGTGAAAATAAGTGTTCTAGTTTAGAAATTGGTAGTTAGAAATATACATACATGCATAGTTGCGCTCAACGACTAAAAATAAAAATGAATATACAAATAGCATAATTTACGATTATATTCGTATTAATTAGTAATTAATAGATTAATATTTATGGACACTGAATAGAAATTTAACGGACAATAAATTTGCAATTAATGAGAGTTAAAATAAATGAGAAGTGATAAAATAAATTTAATATGGCATTTATGGAAGAATTAAAATCGAAGTAATAAATGGATTTTGAAATTTGTAAATGATTAAAGGGATTAAATGAGGATTGAATAGGAATGGTCCAATTGACAATAACAGCCAATTATTATGGGTACATTAACTGAAGTAATGAATGAACCGCATTTATTAGAAACAAAGAAGGAAAATTAAGGAAATTAGGCAATAGTGAAATGACATATTATGAATGACCATCTTAATTCAGTAAGGAATGTTAAGACCTCAAGAACATTTACACAAGTTGATCATAAATGGAAACTTCCAGCAAAAAATTTCATTTAGAATTTTTGGTTGTAATCGCAGTTATCGCCCTTAGTTATTGGGAAAGCATAAGATGTGGTATATGATATGTCCATGTTTTATCACTATGTTGATTTTATGAATGAGATTAAAACGCTTGATAAATTATGCATATTAAGAAGCCATATAAATAAAGGAATTTTACGTGGACACTTAATAGGCGACGAACTATAGGTAAGACGAGAAGTTAAAGAGGGGACTAAGTTAGAAACTAAAAATAAAAGAATACTCCCATCCCAGAAATTTTAGGCTTTTGGAAAAGAAAATTCTAGCTTGTAGAATGTCACCATTCAAGAAAGAGATGGAATGTATAAGGATGTGAAGAGAATTTTTATTGGATAATGATGAAGAAGAAGGTAGAAGAATTTTCCATTAGGAGCAATAGGACCATAGTGTCTCTAGCACGAATTTATATCAAGGAGTTTTGATTCGACTTCATGGAATTTTGGTTAGCATCATTAGTGATAGGAACCTATTAATTTCTAGCTAATTTTGGAGTAGATTGCAGACGACTTTAGGAACTTCATTGAACCTTAGCACACCTTACCACTTGCAGGTCGATAGACAAATTGAAAGAGTGATAGGATTTTGGAGGATTTGTTGAAGAGCTTGTATTATGGACTTTGGAGGACACTGGAAGCAGCACACATCTTTAGTAGAATTTGCGTATAATAATAGTCACCAATAGACGATTGGTATGACACCCTTTAAAGTGCTCTATAGGAGGCCATGCAAATTGTCAAACTGTAGGTGGGAGACCACCTACAAAATCCTACTTAGACCGGTTTTAATTCGCGAGACTTCGAAAATATAAGGTTGATTAGTCAACATGTGAAGGTTTTAAGATTTTGAAAGTAGGGAGAGTCGGTGCCAAGATTTAATGGGCCTTTCCTAATTTTTGGAAAATAGGAAAACTTGCGTATTGTGTGGAGTTACCAAATAAATGGACAGGAGTACATGACGTTTTTCACATTTTACATTTGAGGAAATGCCTTCATAACACAGTCATTATGGTGGAGCCTAATTAATTTGGAGATATTGAGATAGAGCCAATAACATCTCATGCCACTGCACGCATTGTGGAGCACGAAACTAGGAAGCTCGGCAATAAAGAAATTAAGTTGGTTTGATTACAATGGGGAGAACATCCGACAAAAAGCATGAGGACTTCTCGTCCTAAACTTTTCTCCATAAACTTTTCTCTTCAAAATTAGGTTTTAGTTACATTGTGGTTTCTAGATTGGATGGTAGGAGATGGTTGCTAAGCATTTCATTGTCGCTTTGCACACATACATAAATTTTTGCATATTTAGGGTGTTTGCATACATACTTATATGTCATGATCACACACTCATGCTACGATTGAGCTCATTTATAGTATATATGCAGTACATAATCACATTACACTTTTGGTTGAGTAAATGGTTGTGTAGATAACTTGGTTGTATAATATGAATGCTTATTGTGAGTTATGTTGTTCTTCCCTTGGAAAGATTTCGAGGATGAAATATTTTTAAGGGGAGAATGTAACACCCCATAAAATCAACCATAAATAAATAAATTGGATAAATTAGTTTATATAAGACAGGGCTACAAATGGAAATTTTCAAAAATCATAATTTGACCATGAAAATTATGTCGTTGTATTCGTGGTGATTTTCCGATCAATTTCCGTATATAATATGTTGAAAATGGAGCTCAAACGAGAAAGTTATGGATGTTTGAAGTTCCAGATACAAATTAATTTGAATAGAATTCAAATTCAAATAAACAATAAAATTCTAAATTTGAAATTCATAAGTTAAAAGTAATTATACTTAGGGTTAAGTAAACGTTAAAATAAATGTTGACGTTAAATAACAATTACGGAAGAAAATAAATTAACAATGGAAAAAAGTTATACGTTCTTAAAACAGGGGAGTAGTCATGGCTGACCAGGAGGAGGTGGCGATCGACTACTGCCTGTTAAGTGGGGGGTAGGGTTTGTGTAATTTAACCAACTAGATTTTATTATTTTTAACCTGTCTTCATCTGACGCTCTGGGGCGTTCCAACCACTACAAATAAAACCCTAGTCCCATTAGTTTTATTCACAAATATTTTGAGAACATTAGCGAAGCTCTATCAGTTCGTCTCATAGATTTAGAAAACTCTATTAGGATTTTAGGTTATAAATCATATATATCTATCTTTTTTATTTTTTATTTTCTCAAACTATTCTCCTCCAAACCTCTAATTTTTTGAATCTGGCGTATATACGAATCATTTGCTATATGTATCAAAAAGAAGAGATCCGAAAGAGTTCGTTGAAGATGTGTCAAATCTAAGAGATGGAAAAGTTAATGACCTCTGTGACTGAAAATCTTAGTCTATTTTAGTAATTGAATAGTGTAGTTTGGATTTCATACATGCCTTGAAGAGTTTTGGATTATGAAAGTATCACTATAAAAATCCTCAATATTCTCAAAAAGCGAAATGTCAATTCTTAGGTTGAAATCTTATTTGTTTTGTATTAAAATAACGGACTTTGTCTGGATTTTGCAGTTTATGTGTTTCACCTTCTATACCACTTCCTTTTCTTTTTCTTTGAAATTTATTAAAGGATTTGATTAAGAAATAGTGTGTGAGGTACGAATTCTTATTCGTAGTTTGCACTGCCTCTTTCTGCAAATTAAATAGAAATTCTCTTGTCCAACTTCACGTAAAAGAAGTTAAATAAAATGTAAAATAAATTAAATTGTAAGTTTCCTTTATTATTGATTTGTTCCGTTGTTTTAATATAAAATAAGTTGGATATGATTCTAAGTACAAGTCTATTGATTTGAGTTTCGAATATTGGATTTATGGTAGAAACATTGTTATAGGAATGAGACGTGTATAACTTTAGAAGACTTGATATTTGAACGTTACTTTAGGGCATAATTCCTTCCTGCACATATAGAAATCAATAAATACGTATGTGTGTGTGTATAAACTAACGTAAATAACATACAATTGTAACGTATTAACTACATTGTTAAATAAGTTAATAATTATCATTTAAATTCCCCCTAGGAAAGTAATTAATTAGGTGAAATAAGAAAGATTTGTTATAAGGCCTAAATAATGAATACGGTGAGATATATGGTAATAAATTTAGTGAGTATTACGAAATATGACTAAGCTATAGGGATATGATGTCAGTTAAAAGCACATAAAAGTCTGCTCTGTTAATTTGGCTACCAACAGTGTTACTTTGGGGCTGATGTGACTCATGAGACATCTCATATAATAAGTAACAATGAATGATGAGAGGTTAGTCCCAATTCTGTAGGTTAAATTTGTCCAGCTAATCTGGCTATCAGTTCCTACGAATAGTCGGGCTAATGTGAGATGTCTCTGTAGGGCGCAACTCATAATACAAAGGACCAGCTTCGGAGATTGAAGGTATTAAGTGGTTTTTTGAGGGCCCTCTATTTCCTTTATATGAAGTATTAATGGTCGGGATTGGGTTTAGGTATGGTTAAGGATATCTTTTAAATGTTCACTTCAATGGAAGTATTAAATATTCGAAGAGATTTCCGTGCAATGTCAACTAGATAGATACCTTTGAAGAGTATGCCTTAGGAATATGTATTAAATGATGGGAGCCTACCTTAGTTGAGGTCTTAATGGTCAGAGTCTGCCTATTTTCCATTAAAAGGTATTAAGTTACTTGGGTTATATCTCTCGCATTGGTAGACATTAATAACGATGGTTATGCGTTATCGATTATGGAAGGACTGCTTCGAGGATTGAAGGTATTAAGTGGTTGTTAGAGGGTAAGCCTCTTTCTCTTATATGAAGTATTAAATAGTTTCGAATATAATTTAAATGGAAAGATACATCCTTATTTAAATTATACTCCACAGGTACTAATGTAGAAAGGCTCGAGATTTTCTATTCACCAAACATTGTTGTTCTAGCTCCCTCCTCATTACAATATAGGTTGGGGAATGAGATGATGATCAAGATGGAGATTACGATAAGAGGAGCTTGTGGCAGTAGTTTATATACCTATTTATTCTATTTTTTAATGTGCTCATTTGAAGTTGACAATGTATTTTTTAAACATAATGTTATAATGTTTATTTTTGGCAATATGATATGGTTTTGTGACGTTTGGAATTCGAAATGAAATGGATACTGTTTATGCTATTAAATTTTATCCTTCTGCTATGAATTCTAAATGAATAGATAAATAGCTCTGTATTATATTACCAACCAACGGCCAGCTTCGGAATAGGTCTAAGTTTCAATGGGTCTTTTCTGGCTTGAGATTAGGCATGTTTCGGGGCATGTTGTTACACTAAGCTAATCTGATTAACCCCATGTGACTATGGTGTAGGCTTAGTAAGAGCAAAAGAAGAAAGAGCCTAAGCTTCAACAGCATTTGATGAGCGAGTCTGGCGATGATTCGACATGCCTACCTAAATATCAACCAATTTCATGCACTACTATTATATATGTGTGTGCTATGGTAAATGTGATAAAACGTTGAAAGGACATATGAGCCTATGACAAAAGTAACCAATGCTTTTAAGAGACTAGTTCAGTAACCAGGTTACGAATGACCCTGCCTTGTGTTTAACTTTATGATCAGTAGCTGCGACCATCGAACCAAAATGCACCCTTTGAGAACCCAAGTTGTAAAGGAAATTGTATAGCTAGAATGTTAGAGGTACTAGACTATTAACCATGGACGTTTTGTCCCGTGGTTCGACGATCCTGTACGTTGAAACCCTACCACTGAACCATTTCTATCTTAGAAGCAAATGTAAATCATAGTCCCTAGAACAACCTTTAGAACACCAATTGGACTTCAACACTACAGCCTAAACAACCCACCTATTTCCAATCATCATTGTTTGACATTTAAACCCTAATCGAATAGAGCCTAGAATCCTAGGGCATGAATGATTTCAAAAACCCATTGTACACAAGATTTAAATCATCCCAAAAAAAATAATTACGAAAATCTCTATTGCTCTTAAAGGCCAAAAAATCACCAAAACCTCCATTTTCAAAATTTTCGAACAGGCACGATGTTCGACAAAGAAATGATCTAGTTTATATAGGCAGTCTGCATTGTTCATTTTTGGGAAAACAATGACTAAACATAAAACCTTTTCGGTAGGGAACAACTGGATATAAATATACCAGCCCAAGGAAAATTTAAGACTAAGAGATCTATGTATGGAGATTGTTGCCTGATAGAAATTTCGATCCAAGAGCAATGAAGTTGAGGGAAACCATCGAAGATAACAAAAAAGTTGAACCATAAAAGGAATGATGAACAAAGCAAAATCCATATTTTACATTTGGAGGCAAGTGTTATGGACATTTTCGCCCAAGGGGTGCTAACATTCACCATGAGATTATAAATGACATCTAGCTTTTAAGTTCCATAAGCACAGAGGCAATGAGCTCCTTGAGTTATGTAAGAAGCAAGCAAAGAAAAGGCCTCCCCAACTCACAAATTTGGCAGTCAAACTACTAGATAGGTGTTGGGAAGATTTTTCATCTGACTAGCACCCTAAAGCCTTCGAAAGCTTGTTCCGAAAGAATGTAGGTAAATTAAGTGAATACTGAAACTATGTAGCAAATAAGTGCCGAAGGGTAAAAGAGACATAAGATTTATAGTGGTTTGGGACTTAGATCCCTACATCCACTCTAAAGATTATGCTTCTCGCTTTATTCCTCAAATTGGTGTACAAGTACATCTATGACCAAACCCACGATTAATGATCTTTTGATTAAAGCTTTCTAAAGGAATATTGAACGATTGTAAAATCTTCAGCCAGCCCCTTTTTAGTAACATGTGGTTCTCTATTTATAGCAAATTTAAGGTTCTTCCACTGGCACGGGTAATTTCACTTGGATTGATGAACTAGCTTGCTATGGGTGGCTTTGATTCAAACACTTGTCATCATCTGGTTGAAAGTGTTTTGCACGGATTACTGACGTGAAGCTTTTATCTATAGCTTCTTGGATTCTTTTGTTTATCCTGACCATTGATCTCGGCTTGGCTTATCTGAGTCGTTGGTTGTTGAGATGTCTTTAGTCTCGACAGTTGCTGCTCTCGGCTAAGCTTGTTGTCCTAGTTGAACAATGGTCTTGATCTTAGTTATTGCTTTTACTCATGTTCTTGCAATACATGCTCTCGGATAATAAGCCCGATGCTTGAGATCGCCCCAAAGTTCAGCTAATACGGTAGGTGTAAGATGGACTTTGGAATGAATGGTGTCATATCATGCTTAGTACTTGGCTTTTTTGTTCCATTTCCATTATAAAGTTGATCCGGAGCCTTCGGGCGGAGTAATTATCCTGATAACTCCCTGAAGTATTGCTTTACCAAGACAACTTATGAAGATCTATCCTCGTTTTAGAAACAATTAAAAATCTAACCTCATCTAGAAGGTTTCAAAAATAATTTTAAATCTAACCTCATCTAGTGGGTTTTCAAAATAATTTGAAATCTAACCTCATCTACAGGGTTTCGGAAATAATTTGAAATCTAACTTCATCTAGAGGTTTTCGAAGATAATTTGAAATCTAATATCATCTAGAGGGTTTTGGAAATAATTTGAAATCTAATCTCGTCTAGAGTATTTCGGAAACAATTTGAAATTTAACCTCATCTAGAGGGTTTTGGAAATAATTTGAAATGGGTGCATAGAGGCGAAAATACTTCGACAGCATGCTCCAATCATCTAGACTTAGTCTTACATAGGTATCAGTTTTGAAAACTACTAGTGGCGGCGTAATGCTTATATTTTGCATACTACTATAAGAACATAGTGCACTATACATCACCATGCATGGTGCTTTTGACCATGGCTCACTTTTTGCATGACGTGATTCGGCCATGGCTTACTCTTTCACATAACACTATGGTTATGGCTCATTAGGCGCATTCGGCACTGTCGACTTCTCATGACTCACTCTTTGCACGACACTATCGGCCATGGCCCGCTGTTATTGGGGATCCACCCAATGCATGGTTTTCCTTGACCGTGCCTCACTACATTAGGAATATATCCAACTTTCTAATCTTCTCGAAAATCTACTCAATGGATGATACTACTTGGCATGACTCACTATATTAGGAATCTACCCAACTTTTTAATCTTCTCAAGAACCTACCAAATGCAAGGTACTACTTGACCAAGGCTCACTATATTGGAAATCTACCCAACTTTCTAATCTTTCACAGGAATCTACCCAATGCATGGTACTACTTGACCATGGCTCACTATGTTGAGAATCTATTAACTTTCTAATCTTCTTGGGAATCTACTAATGTATGGTACTACTTGACCATGGCTCACTATATTGGGAATCTACCGAACTTTCTAACCTTCTCAGGAATATACCCAATGCATTGCACTTCTTGATATAGCTCACTATGTTGGGAATCTACCCACTTTTCTAATCTTCTCGGGAATCTACCCAGTGCATAGCACTACTTGACTATGGCTTGCTATATTGGGAATCTACCCAACTTCCTAATTTTTTTAGGAATCTGTCCAATGCATGGTACTACTTGACCATGGCTAACAATTACGCTTTCTAGTTTGAAATAAAAAGATTAATAAGGGCTTATGTCCTTTGTGATACCTACAAGGTCACATTTAAAAGTTATAAATTCATATCTTTGACATCTTATCTAAGGGTAGAACTAAGTAATTGCCAAGAAATGAAATCATATACCTGCCTAAAAGCGAAAAAACATGGTTTTGAAATTCACATGATACTACTTGATCGAAGTAGTATCATGGCTAAGATGTTTTGATGCATTTTGAAAGTTTCGTGATATTACTTGATCATGGAAATAATCATGACTAAACATTATGATGCACTTTTGGAAGTTGTGTGATATTACTTGATCATGGCAATAATCAAGACTAAAATATTTTGATGCACTTTTGGAAGTTTCATGCTATTACTTGATCATGACAATAATCACCACTAAAACATTTTGATGTAATGTTTGAAAATGCTTAAGACTTAAGAAGATTGAAGTCTCATGTGATATACCTGAGTTATGGTTAAGGGTGATCACTGTCTCAAGCTTTGATAAACTTTTGTTCGGGTGGCAATCTTGTGCTATGGTAATGTTTTAGATGATCGACATTCCATGTCCGATGTATTATATTGCCATCTGACCTCTTTAATTTATATGTTCCTAGAAGGATGACATCATCAATTATTAGAGCCTCTTCCTAATTTGGGCCAAGAAATCCATCCATCGAATCCTTGGTGTTTGGCATTATCTTTTGAAGGGCGAGGTCTCCTTTCTCACATTTTCTAGTCCGAACTCTCTGACTATAGTATTAGGCCATCTTTCGAATATACTATAATGTTCTCAGAGCGGCTTGGTCCCAGAGATCAAGTAACATATTTAATGACTTCTCTTGGAGCTCTACGTTCTGCTACGTATTATAATTACACCTTCGGTGAGAGGCAATTTCTAATTCAATTGGGAGCATGGCTTCAAAACCATAAACTAGAGAGAAGGGAGTATGTTCTGTCAAGGTCTTAGAGCTTGACCTATAAATCCACAGAACGGTATGCAATTCATATACCTAGTTGCCTTTTGTCTTGTTCAATCTTTTCTTTAAACAAGCCTTGACAGTTTTGTTAGCTGCCTCCTTGGCTCCATTTTCTTGTGGATGGGCCACTGAAGAAAAACTCTTGATGATACCATGGTCTCAGCAATACTCTACAAACTCTTGGCTCTCAAACTGGGTGCTATTATACGTCGTGATCTTATGGGGAAGACCGAATCTAAATACAATGTTCTTCATTACGAACTTTATCACTTGATTAGAGGTCATGGTAGCTAAGGGCTCGGCTTTGACCCATTTTGTAAAGCAATCAATTACCACTATAGCATATCTTGCCCATCCTTTAGCAGTCAGAAGAGGACCAGTAAGATCAATGCCCCATACATCAAAGGGCCATGGACTCATCATTGGAGTGAGCTCGCTAGGAGGACTTGACACTTTTGCATAAAACTGGAATTTACCACATTTTCTTGCATAGTCCAACGCGTCTTGATTTGGTATTGGCCTACAGAAGCCTTGCTTGAGTATTTTCTTTGCCAACTTTTGGCCACCGCAGTGGTCTCCATACATTACGTATCGAGAGTATAGGTTAAGAATCCTATCCTATAGAGTACTCCATCTATAATGCTGAATTTGGAGCATTATATTTACTCCGTCTTGCTTCGACAGCATCTGAAGGTAGAATATCCTCAGTTAAATATCAAATATATGGCGACATTCAATTTTCTACAGTTATTACAGGTATGGTAGATTTACTTTGGGCAGCCTGAGCCCGTCTTATAACTAACACTTTCTCCATACCTATATGCTAGGTTTTCTAGGATTCTGATTAGGATGAAATTGAACTCTCTTACATCCTTAAGTTCTAAGGCATCAACCTTAGCATTTTGATCCATGGGAATGCTTTCTATTTGATAACTCTCGAAAGCTTCAAGTAGCTGCTTTACCTGTTTAGCATAGAGAGCTAACCTCGGGTCTCGAGTCTAGTATTGGCCAAGAATTTGTTTGACTACTATCTGGGAATCGCTATATATTCGGATCTACGAAATCTTGATGGAAATAACCATGCTTAATCCAATGATTAAGGATTCATACTTGACGACATTATTGGTTGCTAAGAAGGGGAGATTGATTGTGCAATAAATTTGGTGGTTGTCTAGGGTCACTAGGATGTAGCTTGCACCTGCCCCTTGTTCGGTTGAGGCTCTGTCAAAACGTAGATTTTCCAAGAGAGTTGTTTATTCTTGCTCTCTTCTTTTTGGCTTCGGCTCTGAAACTAGTGCATTTAGTAATGAAGTTGGCTAGTGCTTGATCTTGATTGTTATCCTAGGCTCATATGATATCTCATACTGGATGAGTTCGATAGCCTACTTAGTCAACCTCGGTGTAGTTTCGGGTTTGCTAAAAACTTATCGAAGCAGGTGATCCGTAAGGACCTTAATAGAATGGGCCTGAAAATAAAGCTTTCTTGCTATGAACACCATGTTGTAGGTAAGCTTTTCAATTACTGGAGTAGTGCTTCTCGACTAGATCTAGCCTTCTACTTACATAATACATGGGTCTCTAGATCCTATTATCATCTCTTACTAAGGCTAAACTTATGGCTTGATCCAAGGTGGCCAAGTAGAGGAATAGAATTTCACCACCTATTGGTTTAGACAACAAAGAGGGAGAACATAGATGATTTTACAAAGATTTGAATTCCTTTTGGTATTTATCTATCCATTAGAAAGTAACATGCTTCTTTAAGAGGTTAAAGAAGGGAACATATGTCACTACCCGTCTTCCACTATCCAGAAAGACGCATCATGAATTAAGAAAGAAAGGGATAGAGAATAGAAAAGAAAGAGAAGAAAGAAGAAACAACATCAGAATCTCAACAGCGGAACGAATAAATTATATTAATAACAAAAGTATTACATAGTATACAACCATTATCAAAGTTACACAGATTATACATCACATACTAGACAGTTATAAACACACGTCTAGTTATTACAACTCAATACAATATAGAGATACCAATCACGGCAGAACACTATATATCTACACGCTGAAGCCTCCTGCTCCATTGCTCCTCCATAATTTGTCAAAGCTAACCTGAATCCCTTGGCTACTCGTAAAAATTTGAGTGCCCAAGAGTTTAAGAAAACAGAAGATAAACTCCGGGTCAGACATGGGTCTGGTGTGAGTAACAAGTTAAAGTTGCTTAACTTTTGAAAACCTTTGAAACAAAAGGTATCACGTAAGACTTCCCACACATAAACATGGAAAAGTTTTTACCTTACGCTAACCAAAACATTTGATAGAAAATCCGGTGATATTATAATAGGGTCTTGGGTTTTCAAGTAAAATACAGAAATAGCTGGAATGCTTACATCTCACGTTCCAACATAGTTGGGCACAACTAAAATGTACGGCACTTATTGGAGATTGTACGGCCCTGTCATTGTATGGTGATGTCATCGAATATCCAAATCTATTGTGGTGATGTGAATTATCCAAAACGCCATCTTTTAGGTCCAAGTTGTTTTAAGTTTAAAACAATTTAATTTAATTATCTATATGCACACAGATAGATAATTCACATCACCACAATAGATAATCAACATTATCGTCACAAACAGATAACTCACATTATCATCACAATACAACCAAAGCATCCATATCACACAACATTATTTATCTCATATCTGAGATTCAAACCATTCAAGGAAATCTATATCATCCATGTATAAGCAAGGATTAATAATCACACCATTTATAATTAATTAAAATGAATTAAATTAATTATTTCATCTCTAATTAATTTAAAGTAAATTAAATTAATTACTTCATTCTATAAATCCTGCCTATATAACAATTAATTAATTACAAATCAATCAATTAATTAATTAACCTCTAATTAATCCCCTTGATTAATCATCCTTGATTAATTATCATTTAATTATATTCAAGTAATTATCCTTTAATTAATTTCACAAATTAATTATTCTTAACCAAAAACAGTAATTAACCTTTAATTACTTCATTAATTAATTAACTATAATTAATTACATTAATCCTTAATTTATTACATAAATTAATTACTTCATTAATCGCTTATTATTGATTAATTAATCTTAATTAATCAACCTAAATTACATTATTAATTATATAAATTGATGATCCCTAATTACTTTTTAATTAATTAATTACATTAAGTAATTAATCTTAATTAAACCACAATTATTAATCACTTTTGATTAATCACATTCAGTAATTAACTACCCTTAATTAATTCATTGAGTAAATTAATTACTCCTAAATTAATTACATTTAATAATTAATTATATTTATTAATCACCCTTGATTAATCTCATTAGTAATTAATTACCCTTAATTAATTACATTACTTAATTATTTTCAAATGACTTAATTAATCAATTCTTAAATTAATTACACTAAGTAATTAATTATTAATTACTTTCACTAAGTAATTGTCCTTCATATTAATTAGCTCCAGTAAATCACTTATCTTAATTACTTCTCTAAGTAATTATTCTTCATTAATTACATTAAGTAATTACTTATCAACCCATCCAATGATTATTCTAAATTAATTAAACCTAATTAATTAACTTAAACTAATCAAATTTATTTAATTAATTACCTTTAGTAATTAGTACCTTTAATTACTTTCATAAAGTAATCATACTTAACCAAATTCCATAAATGATTATCTGAATTAACTAATCCAATTAATTATCAAAATTAATCACATTAATTAATTATTAAATAATCTCAAGTTAATGATCTTCATTAACTTATCAACAATTCTTCAATTACCTTCCTTAAGTAATTAACTTAAATTAATCATTATTAATTACAAATTAATTAATCTCTAATAACCATTTAATTAATATCTAATTATTTAATTAATTAAGTGTTAACTGCAACTTAATTAATTATTAATTACCTGATAAATTAATTTCTAATCATTAATTAAAAGCTTAACTTAACTAATTCATGATCTTATTTTCAAATTAATTAATCTTAATTAATTAACTTCAACCTTAATTAATTAATTCAAATCATATAAATAATTAAATTAATTAATTATTCTTTAATTACTCTAAATAATTCAATTTATCTCAAATCACTAAGTCTTAGTTATCTTTAAGGTAACACATTTTCTTATTAATGACCCAATTATCATTCACAAACACATTTGTAAACGTTTTACTTTCTACTTTCAAATTTCATTTCAAATTTAAAATTCAAAATGAAAACAACTTTAACTTAACAAAGTTTAAGAACCATTTATAAACTTTTAAAATCATATGTTGAAGAAATACTCATCTTATAAAAGAACTTAAAGAATTTAAACAAAATTTACTTTTAAATTTCTTACCCTTTTGAAATACATGTTAAATAATTAATGTTGTTTAAACAATTCAATTTATAAAACTTAATTTAAATTTAAAACTAGGATTCAAACTCAGTTTTGAATCCATACTATAAATTTTGGGTTTTAAAATCTGTTTTAAAACTTGCTTTCAGATTTTAAACTAAATTTGAATATGGAAACAAACAGGTTCCAGAGAAACCTGTAACCACCCTATACCCGAGCCCCCACTTTTACTTCGAGTCCTACCTAAACTATCTTCGAGCAAATGATCAAGTCACTCGAGTAAAACTCGAGTACACAATCCCCTTAAAACAAAACATCACCTGACACAAACCACTGCACCGTGCATATGCACGGTGGCTCCGATCCTCTTCGGTCATCACTTATACCTTGAGCAAGTCGTCGATCATCCTCGGATCCAACATCGACCATCAGAACCACCCAAACATCATGAGTTCAAAATATGACATGCGAACCAAACCTGGAACAACCAATTTCAGGCCTGTAACCACCTCGTCCTTGAATTTCCAACCACCATCACCTCTGAGATTCTGATCAGGCCATCGTCAACATTCCAGCTACCACCTCCTTAAGTTCTATCGAACTCGATCACCCAGAGACATTGGGATGATCACAAATTCTTAAACCAGCAAAAACTAGGTTTAGAAACTTCCTCTATCAACCACCATCGCCACGATCATCTACACACCGATCCATTATTTTTCCTCCACTCACTGATCATCCTACCATCACCAGAAACAACCCTTACCTTCCAGATTCTCGGGATCGTCAACCCTTACTTTCCAGATTCTCGGGATCATCAGAAACAACTAAATTTCCAATTTCTGGTTAAACCGGAAATGCTCTTAAATCCCATTACTAAAAATCGTAATTTTTGTTTCAAAAATCAAGTTTTAGCTTTAGCTTTTGATTCATATACCTGAATCTATGAAACAATTAAATTGAATTTTTACTTATTTTAAGTACACTGTTGTTTCTTTATTTCCAGAGAAAATGCAAAAAAAAAAATTTAACTTAAACAAATTTTTAAACTAAAATTTATGATAAAATAAACATACATTGTTCAAGACTTAAGTCTTAACAAAGATTTGAACAAGAGCAAGAGAAATTTTATTAAAATTTGGACCAGGAAATAGAATCAGAGGAATCACACAGTCATACAGCAATGCCCACCAAACATTCACATATGTACACAGAGATATACTTTCAAATGCATTCACAGCATAATTATTTTCAGAGGTGCACATGCAACATAATTATATGCTTAAAGTTTAAATAGTGATGTTACTCACCTGACATTGCATGAAACAGAGGCAGAGAGCTTTTGGGAAAAACAGGATTTGAAACCAGGCTTGCTTTGAAATTGAAATGCTTTTTTTTCTTTAAAACTGCTAAGCTTTGAAAACTTTGAAATGCTTTGAAAACTTCTGCTTTGGCTCAGATTTACTTCACATATACTTGCATGCATCTTTGAAAGATGGTTGCAGACTTGATTTGTTTACAGGGCTTGATGCAGATTTGTTTTGAGTATTTATAGGCTTTGAGTCTTACTTATGGTTTGAATTTGGTTTTAGGCATTAGAACCTGAGTTTGGGTTTTTGAAAGTGATTTCAGGTTTGAGGAGTGTTTGCATTGCCTTTGAAAAATCTGGTTTGAACTTGAAAAATAATTACAGGGAAAACAACCTTGCAGATTGTTTTGAAAAGTGTTCAGATCTGAGACATAAGATCTGTAGGGTTTTGCAATTTTGATTTGGTTTGAGAGATTTCAGGTTTGATAAATGATTTCTGGTTTTGAAAATTTTCTGGTTTTGGAGAGTTTAGAAACTGATTTGTTTCAGCTAAAATCTTTAGTTTTTAAGAATGAAGATTGAAAAAGAATGAGAATGAAGAAAACATGCTTATATAAGTTAAGATGATTTATTTTAAAATAAAGGAAAAATTAAAAACAAATATGACACTTGTATTAAATCTTTACATTTGTCAATTAGAGTAGATTATTAGTTCACATTTGTCTCATTAGTTACTTAAGATATTAACACTTGTTATATACATAATTTTACTTATTTTTATTTAATTTAAAAGTAAATAAAACCCTTTTTCTTTATTTATTAAATACTTATCTATTTATAAATTACTTTCATATGTAAATGTATATATGTGTATTCCATTTTAAAGAAAATGAAATAAAACAAATTATATAAAAATGAAAGCTTATCCAAATAATTTAAAAATGTTTATTCTTTTGAATTCAGAATTAATTCAAATTCAAATCCAATCATAAATTTAAAAATCCAATTTAAAGCTAATTTATATCAACATATTTAATAAAAAAAATAACTATAATATTGTCTTTTAAAACCTATCTATATTTATACATTTATTAATATTATTTGAAATAACATATTTATCAATTAAATAATTTATAACAGAGATTATAAATTACATATCACTTTATCTTATTTAAATGAATAAATATTTTATGTAAATGGTATTTTAAACTTTCATATTTATTTTCAAATCATATTTATCAAGCTATATTTAAAAGAAAATAAAATAAACCTTTTATTAATTTATACTTAAACTAAGATATAATTTAAACAAATTAATATTTACCTTAAGTATTTAAAATCATATAGTTATTTATTAAATAGCTTTGAAAAGTTATATATTAAATAAAATAATAATTTCCAGATTATCAAAATGTATATTAGAATTTTAAAAACAAGATTTTATTTGTTTATTATATTTCAAATCAAAGCTTATCTATTTACAATATATATAAATATATATATATATATATATATACATTATAAATAGAAAGCATTTTATTAGCTTTTAAAAGATAAAATTCACCAATTAAATATCTATTTAATTGGATTATTAAATCAAGTAAAATTTTATTAACAAGATTTATCAAATCAATTTAATTTTAAATACAAATTATTAAATTGATATTGCCCAAAATTCCGGATCATCACAACATACTTCTTGGTTGATCGGCTTATGAACCTGTTCAAAGTAACAATCTTTTCATTCAAGCTCACCAAGTCCTTTCGTTAGTTGGAGCCTTCATGTTGGTTATAGCTTTTATCTGATCTAGGTTTATCTCTATCCCTCCAGCACTTGCTATAAAACCTAAGAATTTTCTAAATTGTATCCCGAAGGTACATTCTGAGGGTTCAACTTCATTTGATATTTTTGGGGAGCCTCAAATGTCTCGGCTTGATCCAAAACATGACTCTCTGACTGGTTAGATTTAACCAACATGTCATCAACATACACTTCCATGTTCTAACCTATCTGATTGGAGAACATTCAGTTGACTAACCTATGATGTGTTGCCCCTGCATTCTTAAGACTAAAGAGCATTAACTTGTAACAAAACAAACCCATGTTAGTGATGAAACTCATATGTTCCTCATCAAGCTTAAACATTGGAATTTGATTATACCCAGAATAAGCATCCATAAACGAAAGCAACTGGTGCCCACTGGTAACATCTACTAAATGATCTATTCTTGGCGGGGAAGCAATCCTTTGAGCAAGTTTTGTTTAAATCAGTGAAGTCAATACAAGTCCTCCGCTTCCCATTTTGTTTCTTTACTAGCATCGGATTAGACAACCACTTCAGATAGTAAACATCTTGGATGAAGTTATTCTTTAGAAACCTTCTGATTTCTTCTTGTAGGGCCATATATGGACCTTATCTAAAGGTCTCTTTTTTTGTATTACGAGGATAAAATTCTTGATTATGCTTAAAGAAGGAAATTAGTTCTCTCGGACAGATGGATGAAAATAAGTCCCTATCTTGACTGCCTTAGATTTGTTATTTTCATCGAGACATACTTCTTCTAGAGTTTCAACTACTGAAGCTCTCTTGGTCTCTTGTCTCAGATCGAGATCAAGGTAAATTTCTTCTTCTCTCGGAATTTCCTTTATAGTGTGAACAATCTTTCTCTTTTTCCGAGAAGACTTGCTACTCTGCCTTATTATATCACATTATATTCTCTTTGATGACTTGATATGTAGATTAATTTGCCAACCATGGAATCTTCTCACCATGGAAAAAACTCTTAAGTGTTTCCTATGGCTTTCCATAAATTTATAACTTATGGTATTAACAGCTCCCTTAACTTCGAGAGGAGTAGCTTGTTTAATTTTGACCTTGTTATCATAAGATGAAATTTCCCATTGTTGATCATGTTCAAGCTTGCATAATATATTTGTCTTGAGATCCGCTGATCTCCCCTTACAATTCCTTCTCCTGCCTCGGTGGGAAACTTTAAAAGTAAATGCTTAGTAGATACATACCCATCGAGAGCTGGTCTTCCAAAGAAAGCGTTGTACACTAAAGGGATGTCCATGATAACAAAAGTGGTTTTAAAGAACATATAGTGAGAGTCACTTCCAATTTCAACCATCAAATTGCACTCTTCGAGAGGCATGATTCCTTCATCATTGAACCAATATATGGGAGCTTGATTGGATTTGAGTACTCTCGAGAAAACTCATCTTATTACCAGCGTGCTTGAAGATTATAGTAGCTTCAGTGTCAACCATTATCTTTGCAACTTCTTAAAGTCTAATTTAAGCAATAATTACAAGTAGGTCATTGTGAGGGTGATAGACACCTCGTTTATCAAAGTCACCAAATGTAAATTTTGACCCAACCTTCTTCTTTTTCTCAGCTCTCTTCATCTCATACACAGAGATGCCTTTACTTTTGGCTTCACTAATGTACCTTTCCCAATTATCATTATTTGGCCCAATAATGTAGGATCCTCCCAAAATGATGCCAACAAAGCTCCGAGGGGCTTGTAAAGCCTCAGAGCCTATGCCTGAGGCTGTGCACTTTCATTTCCTGCTGGAGTAGTAGCTCCATGAGTTTTATCATTCTTTAAAAACTTATTTAACTATCCTTATCTAATAAGCCTGTTGATGAAGGACTTCAAAAATTGACCCTCTTCGGTGCAGTCCATTCTGCCGATTGTGGCTACAATATTTTCCTCCTCAATTATTTTCTTGTTCCTTCCCTCTTCTCGAAGGATGCGATGTTTGATCCCGAGTCATGGAAAAGGTTTGAGCATATGAATGAGTTAGGGGATAGGATTTCATCACTTGAAGTTCCTTCTTAAATTTTTTGGTTGTAGTGAACTTCTTATTGTCACCACTCCATTTCGGTTTTTCCCGATAGTTCCCTTTGATTCCTCAATTCGAATTTCTCCTCGAGCTCAACAAAAGAACTATTCATAGATTTTCACTCCTTCCTTATGAATCATCCCATAATGGGTATTCCTCCATAATCCTGAAGTGATAGCAACCAACTTGGTTTCATCTGTCATGCTCTTGCATCGGGCCGCCATGTCATTAAATCTTTTGCAATAACATTTATATATTCACTTATCCCTTACATAAAGCTGGCGAATAAATTTAGTCATGTTATAGTATATTTTAAAGCAAAGAATTATGTCAAGAATCCTATGGTTAGCTATTCCCAAGAACTAATAGAATTTGGTGAATAGCTTTGGAACCATTTCAAGGTGGGTCAATTGAAAGTTGCGGGCAAGAAGTTGCATTTTATCTCATCTAAAACCTAGATGGCTTTCATTTGGATGTCATATAAAGCAATGTGATCTTATCGAATGTCCCATCATAAGAAAGTTTCAAGATCTTGAATTCCAGAGGCATAGCAGCTTTCACTATTTCTCAGGAAAAAGGTTAAACCTTTCGGAGCTTCATTTTAGTGTTAAGACTAGATCGATGCTCTTGTAACTTCTGGACCTACTCTGATAATTTTATTAACAAGACTTTCATTGCTCTATCTCCACTGAGACTTAGAGTTTCAGCTTCAGCATCTTGAGTTTGTGACTTATTTTGTTGCCTTCCTTTGAACTTTACCCTTTTGGGACTTGGAGTCAAAGGCCTCTCAAAAGGTCCCATTCTTATCGTCTTTGTAGTCTCGGCTTTCTTAGCTGCTTCCATGAATCCAGCTTCTAAAGCTTCATTAGTCATTAGTAACCTTTTAGGGTTTTCGGTTGAAAGTCAACGGTTCTAACATTCCTGTAGCATAGACGAAACCTTTTTCTATAATTCAATAAAAGTGCTCTTAACTTCGTTCTAAGGGTTATCCAAGCATTATGCTATGCCATAAATGAACTTCACCATCATTTTCAAAAAATCTCTTTTAGTAAGTACTATAGCAGCAGTTTCCTTAATAATAGTTTGACTTATTTGGTCTGCTTGATTCCCTTCATTCACAGGCAGTTCTTCGATTCCCTCACCCTAGGTAGAGGAGCGAGGTTCCATTCGAGAGGATGACTTTGACTTTATGCTTGATTAAAATATTTAAGTTTGCTAGATTAGAAGAAGATGGAGGTTTGGGTAGCCCTCCTTCTAGTGTCAAAAATGTTAGGCAGGTTTTTCGTTTGACTAACACCCCGAAGACTTCGAAAGCTTGTTCCGAAAGTATGTAGGCAAAGTAAGTGAATACTGAAACTATGTAACAAATAAGTGCTAAAAGGTAAAGAAGACAAGATTTAGGGCGGTTCGAGACCGAGATCCCTACATCCACTCTGAAGATTCTGCTTCTAGCTTTATTCTTCAATTTGGTGTACAATTACATCCATTACCAAATCATCCATTAATGATCTTTTGATTAAAACTTTCTAAAGGAATATTGGTGATTGTAGAATACTAGAAAATCTTCAACCAGCCCCTTTTCAATAGCATATGGTCCTCTATTTATAGCAAATTTAAGTTTCTTCCATCGGCTTAGGTGCTTGCACTTGGATTAATAACCTGGATTGCTATATACGGCTTTGATTCAAACATTTTTCATCATCTGGTTAAAAGTGCTTTGACATGGATTGCTAACGTAATGATTTTATATATATAGCTTCTTGGATTCGTTTGTTTATCCTGATCGTTGATCTCAGCTTGGGCTATCTGAGCCATTGATTATTGAGACTTATTGAGATATTTTTGGTCTCGACAGTTGTTGCTCTCGACTAAGCTTGTTTTTCTAGTTGGACAATGGTGTAACATACCTCATTTAAAGGTCCAAAACTAACCACTACAGATGTACAGTCATATGTAGTTATTAATTTTTGATGACCAAATGTGGTAATGTTAGATACATTGTTATACCAGGAACATATGGATATGAAAATTTTAAGCTCAACTGTAGAACAAATTTCTCATTCCATTTCAAGTCGCATTACAGATTCATTACATAATCCCAATTCGTAAACCACATTCAAAGAAATATAATTATTATAAATTACGCCAAGAGCGACATATGAAGATACTCGCTTGGTTGATTAGAGTCTAAATATAGGCACCAAGTAACTTTGCTATTACATCCCATTACAAAGCCGAATCAAACCGAACGAACTCCTAATAACTAGCATGCCTCCTAGACATCTCCGAAAGCTTATCCGTCTAAAGGAGAACCTAAAAACCTTAACTCAAACTACTAAAAATCAATTAAGCACCCGAGAGTTTAAGAAGAAAACATAAACTTCGAGTTAGACAAAAATTCTGGCGTGAATAAACCTACCATCTCGAACCATATAGATATCTAGTAAGACCACACCGCTTAGCGGAATGGGTTTTCCCCTCACTGGTATCTTTACCCAATTTATAATAACTATATATTGTGCACCTACATCCACAATGGTTAACATATAACATAATAAAATGTATCATGATGATATGCAAACATGTAGTATGCTATGGATTTCCCATCCCCATTCACCTAACTATCTGTCTCATGTTATATTTATAGGGTCACTTTTAACCTATTAGTTTTCATGAGCTAACTAATAACATGTTCCAAGCTCACGGACTATCTGTCTGGTTTCATAGTTTTTGCGGGATCACTAAGAATTTATTGGCATCTACCAGTAACATTATAATCATAGTTTTCATGGGATCATTATAAACCTATTGGATTCTCCAATAACATCTCTCATGTCATAATTTTCGTGGGCTGACTATGAACCTATCAATCTCTATCAAACAATCTGTCCCGGATATATTTTTCATGGGATCACTAAGAATCTATTAGCCTCTGTCAATTACTATTTCCATAACATAGTTTTATGGCTTATTAAGAACCTGTCTAAACCGATAATCTTTTGATCAGGCTTGGGCATCCTATATTTTGGTCTGTCTAACCTCCTGGATGCAATTCTACTCACACGAGAGTAATTCAATGTATATTCACTACTGGGTCAACATAGCCTGTTCTTCTGCCCTTAACACCCCCAAAATGCAGTTATGGGTTAATAATGAAGTGAATATGGTTACACAAGCATACATGATGACTGATCAAATAACACAACAATATAAATTGCCCTTAACATTCCAAAATGAAGTTATGGGTTAATAATGAATTGAATATGGTTACACAAGCATACATGATAACTAATCAAATAACACAACAGTATAAACATCCATGGTTTACTTCCTTGTAATCATTTTCTAATGAAATATTGTAAATACCCTTAAGTAACAATCCGGATTTCGGAGATTACCATTAATATTAAATTATAATGCAAATAATAATTTATATGTGATTATAAATGAATTGGAGGGATGAAATGTAAGTTAATATTGTTTATTTTATATAAACAATGTTTTTGATGAATAAAACTTGGGTTTTTTAATTTATGTGAGTTAATTTATCTCATAAGATATTATTTCAACATATCGATGGTTGGAATAAATATAAATGAGTGAAAATAAGCATAGAATATTTTATTTGTGAAAGTGGGTTGAAAATAAATGATGTTAGTTATTTATTGGGTCAAAATGGGAAGTATTAGAATTTTATTCCAATAATAGCCTTTTATATTGAATAAAAAGGACAAATGAGAAGAAAATGAATTTTTCGAAGTGTACTGATGATTGAAAATAGTGTTGTGAGATTTTAAAAAGTGTTAAAACATTTAATACACTTATTTGTGTTAAGAAATAATTTTTATTTGACTCTCATTGTTTAAAATTGTGGTTTTTTGTCTAAAAATAACAATATTGTGAAATATTGTGTAAATTAATAGTTTATTGGGAAAATGATATTTTTAAGTGTAAAAAAAATATTGTGTTAATCATGTTCACCTTGTTAAAATATGAAGAATGCATTTTGTCTCATGTAAAAAGAAGTTAATAGAGAAAGTTATGTTAAAAAGGATATAAAACCAATGTATATTAGCCTAAATAATTTTCTAAGTATGAGAACGGACTAATTGGGTATAGTAAACATCCAATAACCCAAATTATAGAGTTTTCTAATGAAGTACGTTCCTTTTCTCCTAAAACTCATTACAGTAAAACCTAAATCAGAAAAGAAAAAGCTTCAAAGTACAAAACAATGGCTACCCTCTTCAAAATTTAATCTTCCAAGCTCAATCTTTGCAAATTTAAAAGCCTAATTCAAGTTAGAATCATACAAGAAGGTAATCTCCAACCTATTCTATCTTAGAATCCATCTAAAACCCTAGAATTGTTTACTGTAAATTTTGTTCTGATCAATTTCTTCTTTGCATGTATTGTTATTTCTATTTTCAGATGTTTAGGGCCCCAATCTTATGCTAAAGGCTCAACCTTGCTTGCAAATCCTTAATTATTCACTGAAAATCAATTGGTACATGTAAAAGCTTACAAATTCTAGCCAAAATCAAAGTTTTGAGTTGAATTTTCGTATTAATAAGGTTACGTTTCGTCTTTGTTATTTTCTGTTTTCCGTTTCCATATTGTTTTGGCCATAACTTCTTCAATTTTTATCCAAATTTCATAATTTTGGATGTTCTGGAAAAGAAAGACAAAGGGCTACAAGTTTCGTGTTTTGAGTTTTCTAAAATTTTGAAGTATGCTTGATCAAAATCGTGCTTTTTTTTGGCTATCCCTAGAGCAAATGACATCAACAACAATCACAAGTCTGAGAAATTATTTTTGCCATAACTCATTCGTTTCTTAACCGATTTTGATAATTTTGGATGTATCGGAAAGCTTAAATCATGTGCTACGACTTTCATGCATTGATTTTTCTATAATTTTGTGGTTAGCTATGTCAAAATTGAATTTTTATTCTATTATCCCGAGAGCAAAACCAATATTTGCTCTGTCCTTGAAGCTGAAATGAAATTGGTCATAACTTTTTCGTTTCTTAACCGATTTTGATAATTTTAGATGCTCTGGAGAGAATAAATCATGCGTTACAACTTATATGTTTTGAGTTTTCTATAATCTTCAGTTTAGATATGTCAAAATCTAATTTTTGTACTGCTAACCCGAGAGCAAAATCAATATTTGCTCGGTGTTTGAAACCGAAATGAATTTGACCATAAATTCTTCGTTTCTTAATCAAATTTGATAATTTTAGATGTTTCGGAAATCTTAGATAATGTGCTACAAGTTTCATTCATTGTGATTTCTGAAATTTTAAAGTTTGTTTGGTCGAAATTATGGTTGTATGTTGCTGTCATGAGAGCAAAATGACAGCAACAACTATCGTTGACCTTAGAATTGTATTAGCTTATTTTGCTCTCATTGTCTTCGGTTTTAATGATGTTTTTGAGAATTTTTCAGAGCTATGATGCCTATCAGTAGGCTAGCTATATTTGGAGAATTTGAAATTCAAATTTTAAATGGAATTTGAATTGAATTCGTATTGAATTCAAGTTATCGGTTTTGAGATATCCCTTTTAGTTTTCGTTGTTTTCGAGCATGGTTTTCATCGAAACCAATTTGAAGTGTTATTTTGAGTTGATTTAGAAGTTACCAAATTTTGGTGAAGATTATTGGTTTGGGAATTACTCTTTGAGTACATTCGACGACGAACCAATCTAGATGCATTTTGTGATGGCCGATGAAATGAGGCAATATTGATATTAAGTTTTAATTTGCAACTATGGTTAGAAATAACCATCACGATGATCTTTTACTTGCCTAGGAGATGAGGTAAGTTGTTATTGTGGATTGATGATGATTTTGATATTTATGATGAATTTTTACTTGTCGATGAAATGAGACAAGTCTCGATGTCACTTAATACTCGTCCAAGTAAGAGATAAGACGAGTTAGGTATCTTACACTCGCCGATGAGATGAGGCAGTGTTTATTTGATGATGTTTTATGATGCTTTTCTAATGTGGTATCGACTAACGATTAGTAAACCAATAGGTATGAACGTATGGTATGGGACGTACGTTGACGCCTATTGGGTTCCTATTCGAGAAGTTGAGACACATTCACGATGTTACTAGTGCTACAGACCGAGTACTCGATTGGAGTCATCACGATGTTCATGAAGTTTTTACTCGACTCCAATCATCACGATGTTATTACTCAGGTTTTATGACTGGGTGTCATCAAGATGTTTCCGACTATGGTCAATCAAGATGATCACGATGTTATGATGTTATGTGACCCCAAGTCATCACATGAATGGTACCAAATAATGGTAGTACTAGTTAAGATGTAAAAGAACGTGCTGTTTTCCATAAGGTTTTAGGTGTTTCGATTTCAATATTTTGATGATGATGCTTTAGTATAGCCTTATGTAAGAAAAAGCTTATTGACATACATGGTTTTATATGTGATTTTGAATATGATGTTTTGGATTCTTTTCGGGCTCTATCAAGATGGATTTGAGACATTATACATATATTTATACCAATGAGATGAGGTATAAATTATGGTAATGCTTTTATGATGAGTGTTGATAATAGATTTAAGATATATTTATATTTATACCCATAGTATGAGGTATAAATGATTATGGAGATTCCTTTATAATGAGTTTAATGATGGATTTGAGATGTATTTATATTTATACCGATGAGATGAGGTATAATAATTAAGAAGTTTCTATTAGATGAGTTTTATTTATGATGGATTCTTGAAGTTTTAATTATCTTATAAAGATTTACTTTATGGTCCATATCCTCAACCATTTCATTCGGTTATATATATAATTAGATAAACCATGTCTATCTAATATACATATTGTATTCCTCTGTGCAATCATGATGAACCTGATGAACCATTGATGTATCACTCTAGAGATAACTTGATGACCTATATCATTCCATTGGTAACGATGGAATCGTTTTCCCCTTATCTCTTATCACCACTTTTACTAATGATAAGTTCTAGCTAGCCTGACCCGTGTGTTTTCACTCGGGTCAGACCGAGTTGTTTCAGGTATCATCTATTGGGCTTAGCTTGAAGTTGATGTTGGATATCAGCTCTTCTTTCTCTTGAGTAGTTAATTTCTTCCGCATACTCTGATGTTTTTACATTTGATTCGATGTATATGGTGTGGTCATGTACCATCTTTATTGTATTCATATTGTATTGTACTGAATGTGTATCAGTGTATATGTATATATATGATGTTGGTTACTGTTTTGTGATGTGATTTACATTCAGTTATTGTATTTTGTTCTGATGGATCCGTTAGCCACCTATAGTTTTGGATTAAGCATTTACTGGGTATGTCGATCCACTTGAGTTGAAAAATTATAATGCATTTATTGACGTATTCAATGGATGTTTAAGACAAAATTATAGATGGTCGCCCTTAACCAACCCTATTCTCCGCTTTAGTAGACGGAATTACTTGTTAATTCTCTTTGCTAAGGTGGGTCTCGGGATGGGGCATTACACTTGACTCACTATCTTTAGCAACGAAAGCTTCCTCTAAAATTTCAAAGTTAAATGTCATTTCAAAACTCTTTTACGTTGCCATATATTTACTTTAAAAATGAGATTTGGTTCTTTGATTTGAAAACTAAGGCTTTCAACTATATCCTTCGGATCATTATGACACAATGAGTTACCCTTCGTCACTCTCCCTTTTGACAACATAGAGCAAACAAACTTTTCGTCCTTTTCATTTAACTAATAGGTTCAGAACAAGTGGGCATGCCCTTTTAGCCATTCTACTCTAGCGATAAGACCTTTCAAAATCATTGCTTAAGTAACGCAGAAGTCCCTTGATATAGTTAGTGGTATGCCCTAGGGGCGATTATGTAATTTGTTATATATATCTAACTCGTTCGCCAATATTATTCGAAATAAAAGGTATTTTCTTTCTATTATATATTTGATATAATGTAATTATATTAATTAATTAACTTAATTAAAAGTATATTAATAGAAAAATCCATCAAAAGTATATTTTATGGTAGTAGTTACAAAGTGCTATAACCGTGAGTAATTTATCACAACGAAACAAATATACCATTTTAAATGTTCCTAGTCAAGTTGCATCGAGACTGGATATCGATGTATCCGTTGAGACTGGAGTATGTAATGCTCTCCAAATGTTGGGCAGGATATTACTCATAACTACTGAGGGCACCTTGGATTTACGTACTAATAGTTATTGGATAACTATGGAACGATTCACTCGATAGTTTTCTATTGGTTAATATAACTAAGGTCCAAAAAAAATATCGATGTGACTAATTCACACAATTCTCTCGACTTGATAATAATGCAGATCTTCAATATGAAAGCTCCACTTTGATTATAACCAAATTATGGCATGGTATCCATCGAGTGACTATAATTTGGTCGAGTGGAAGTATTGGAAGTGAATCACTATTCAAGAGAGGATTCGTCTCCTCAGTTATACATGGTTAGTATTACAGTCAACTCAAGTCAAAGTCTCTGGCCAGACATTTCAGTTAATAATAATTGTTATTATTGAACCAAGGGCTTTGTATTTGGACTATAAAATTGAAAGTGAATGAGGTTGGAATTTTGACCATTACCAAATTCCATAAGTCCAAAGTGATATAGTTTTGATGAAGAGAATTGGTGTAAACAAATGTCACAACCGGGTAACGCTTATTAATCTAAAATTGGATTTTATCGAAAACGAGTAAGCGATAAATTTGGGCATAATGTCACACCACCTGCAAAGTGACATGTGAAGATTAACATTAGAATAATTCGATGTTAATCGCTGATCAAATTTACACCCAAAAGTTACACAACTGAAATGATGAATTCCTTTAAGACCGAACAGTTCAATTAGTTTACAATTGTTATAAATTAATTAAATTAATTAAATTAATTAATATTTATGAAATATTAATTATAAAATTTGAATATGATTTGAGAAATAAATATTGTTATATATATTTATAACAGTTATAAATATATCGATGGATATACAATATCGGCAAGCGATTAAGTTAGATTTAATTGCATAGTATTTTGGCTTGGGCTTATATGGGTTTAAGGCCCATCATTAGGGCTGCAAAATTTTGGTTTTGGAAAGGTCTAGGGGTGGCTAAAACATAGGGAATTGGCTTGGAGATAATGGGTTGAGATCAAGTGAGAATGGGTAAAATGGTTTTTCTCGTTTCTCTCTAATACAACCCTACACACACGCGCGCATCTAAAATATAATAAGTAGCCTTTTTTGGCCGCCATTACCTTCTACATTCCTGGTTAAAACATAGCTCTCAATCCACTTCAAAATTCTCAAATATATTTCAAATCAAAATAATACTATTCGATATTTAGAGATCGGTGATTTCGGACTTGCAATCTGACGAATCACAAACAGTAAAAGAAGGGAAGTTATTGCTTCAGTGTTGATTCAAAGGCATCATTAAATTGGTATTTTTAATTCATATTACAGTAATTAAATTATATTCTATGATGTTATATTGAGCAATTTTATATCTATTTAAATATATTTCTACTATATGTTTTGTTAGGTGAGAGTTTGTCAGTAGATGTAGTTGTCAAAAATCAGTTTAGTTATGTGCATAATTTGTTTATTATACTATTTGATTTATGTATAGGCAAATGCTGTTTGCTGTACAAAATCAAATTTTGTCATTAATTATTGTTTTATATATATATATATATATATATTAATAAATTCATATACATACATACATATATATTAGTATATATTTCTCCCTCATAATAGCATATATGCATATACAAGATATATAAATGATTTAAAAATTTATTACACTTATTTATATTTAATATGAATCTACAAATTCGAAAATTAATTATCATACATATATTCATATTTTAAAATTAACATTTATTGAATTTTGAATTGTTTATTATATATAAAATAATTATTACATTAAAAATTCAATTTTATATTTAAAAAATATTATACCATTCCAAAAACGTACGGAAAAAATTTACGATTTTTTCAATAAATTTTATTATTTTTAATAATTAATATTATTTTGAAAAAACTGTTTATGATTTATTAAAAATAATAATTTAGTTCAAAAATTCTTAAATTTTTTTATAACCTTTGATTCATGATCTTAGAATTTTTGAAATTTTAATATTTGAGTTTTTAATAATATATTATTTTATATTAAATAATTATTGTCGAAATTAATGTATTTGTTTTTAAAATTAATATTTCAACTTTGAAATATCTCCAGATATTTTCTAAGCTCTATTTTATGGTCCTAGATTTTTGAAAGTTGTAAAATTTGAATTTTCATCCATATGTTATTTTATGTTAATTATTTATGGATGAAAACATTATTTTATTCATAATATATACATAAAATACTAAAATTATTATATTTGCAAAACTAAGTTAATTTTGAATTATAAATAATTTTTACTAATTGTTCTCTCTCTTTCTATATATATATTTATCTATATATAAATGTTTAATGCTCGTATATTATATATAATATATTTATACATACATGTGTGTATGTGTGTTGTAACCCATATACATGCACATATTTGGACAACATAATGGCATACAAAATGAGCTAATATGTATATTGCGATGTAAATCCCAACATCTACATATGAGCATATTATATCTTTCATAGATTATTATGTTACACATGCACTCATATATATATATATATATATATATATATATATATATGATACATTTATGTATAAACTAAATCAAATAAAATTAATTTCATATCTTAATATATTTGAATTTAAATAAAATAAATGATTTTATTTAAATGAAATTTAGAAGCGTTCTAATTCAGTTAGACTTCATAGGCCCAATAAAGATCCAATAGGGTAAAAAATTTAAAATTCACACATAACTTCTGCTATGGGTTGGTCCAGTTCCGACAATGGTATTAGAGCCCAATAGCCTATGCGGTCTGAATTAGTCATATTAGGACTAACTAATTAAGCTTACCCACTTAGTACGGTATCTAGAAAGGTAATGGCTAGGATTGGAATTGGGTAATCAAGAACCCTGTCCTACCTAGTTACCGGCCTGGCCAGAAAGGTAAAGTGAGCCCAAAGGTTGCTCCTAATAGAAAAGACTCAACTTAATTTGGGCCTTGGGCTAATTTTCATAATCGTTTTGAAAACTAATGTTAAAGATTTTAAATTTAATAGTTAAATTTAAAATAAAACATGTTTATTATAAAAATTATAATATTATATAAGTTTCCAAAATATTTGGAAGGACAACGATATTTTCAAAATGTTTGAAAATATTTATATAATAATTTCAAATTTTAAATTTATTAATAAGATTAATAAAAGAAATTAATTAAATATGTTAACTAATTAATGCATATATTCATGTATTATATATGTTGATATATTTTATGTTATTTTAGAATGTTTAAGATAACATAAGTATACATGTATGTATACAAGATAAATTTTGAAATTAATAAATTTTAATAAAAATTGTTTAATTGAATAAATTTATTAAAGGTTAACTAATTAAATAAAATACACATATATATGATATATGTGTGTTACACTATAAAGGTTATAATATGCACTATAAATGTTATAGTAGATATGTTCAATATGAAAGTTATATTGGAATACTACTTAAAAATTAATTAAAGAGTTATTTGATTAAAATTAATTAGATAAGATTTAATTAATGATATATTATACATAAGACTATCATACAAGTAATATGAAATATAAAAATTATTTAACAATAAAAATTATTTAACAATAAAACTTATATGATATGTGTATAAACTAATTATGGAACATTAAAGAAACCCAAATAGATTTGAGAAATAAATACATATGCAAATGTACATATACCGTGATTTATGATGTGCCAGACACTTGAATCGCTAGGGTATTTCATAAGAAATGTATTATTCTAAAGATATCACTCAATATATATATATATTGAAGATTATGAATCTTCAATATAATGTTGTTCTCTACCATGTATATATATAAATTACTTACATACTCCTTAGTTGTTGAGAAAACTCAAGCTAGGGATGCTATGCATAGTATTATTAATATGTTGAATAGATGAGGTAAAATAATTATATGTATTTATTGAGCAAACTCTAGATACATATACTATACTTATGGTCATCATGATATGGTAGGTATGAGCGAATAATCTCTTTTGATCTGTTAAGCAAACTCAAGGTCGAAATGAGATTAGAACAAGGAAAAATGTGGAGTTATATGTGATACAAATGATAAGGAGATATCCATGGTTTGTGGGGCTATGATTTGTTGAGCAAAATCAAGGTCAGAATACCAAGACAACTGAGTCCTAACACCCACTAGTGAAGTTGTAAGACTTCTATGTTTCATCATAGGGTTTGAAGAAACATAAAAGACTAGTGGAAGCCTTATCAGAAAAATGAAATGGTAACATTTAACCTTTCTAATATTATAAGAACATATGGATATTGAAAGTTAACAAACAGAAATATAATATATGCTTACTAATAATTCTAACTACATGTTATATAATGTTTCTATACCCATGTAAGTGCCTAATTTCAACTACTTAATATATTTGTAAGTTGGTCACCTATATTTTTATTTGGTTTCGACTGTGTATTGCATTTCATGAATTTTTAAACTCTAAATGCAATTCAAGACTATGGATATTTGATCCATGTACTTTCACATATAAATGTTATATGGTAAACAGTCATAGTTTGTGGGGTAAAATATTTTGTTGAAGTTAGTTCATTCGAAGTAAGTCAATAAACAATATTTTAGATCATGTATTCAACTTAAATGATTTCAAAAGGATCATATTGTATTAATGTAACACAAGACCATAAACTACGAGATACATCTAAGAACTCGATCGTTGAAATGTCATCTTGATCAGTTTACATAAAGTGCAACATATTTGATGTCTTAAATGTTAAGAATAACCGAATGCGCTTTTGTAAAAGGTCTGTAATGATACCATAGTAAGGTATTCTTTTGAATAGTTTGACCGTTTGAAAGGAAATCGAATGTATAAGAATATTTGTAATTTAATGTAAAGTTGGAATGAAGAGAATGAATAGTCACTTCTGCTTCATAGAGAAACATTGGAAACCAAAATTGTAATACTAATTGATACTTAATATTGAATATGAAATATGATTTTTATTCTGAAATATATTTTCATATAGAAAATTATTTTTAATAACATATATTTCTTTAAGTTTAAGATATTTGATCAAAGAACTCTCCATTGCAAACTAGTTGCAGCATGTGAAATAAGTAAACAATATTAACAATATTAAGTGAATGGTGGACCTCTAAATTTAGTATGATGTTATAGTAATGGCGGAAATAGCGGAAGCATGCCATATAACACCTAATGATTGCATCAAATTATGAAAATTATTTTCGTAAAATGTACCAAACATTATTGTGAAATAATGTTTATTTTTGGTATTGACGTAAAAATAGATATAACTATATTTCAATATTAGTATTATGAATATTCATTATGAAATAGAACTATATATGGAATTTGTTTTCATAGTAAAAGTGATGCAACAAAAAATAATATTATTTACAGTTGTTTTGGAATTGTAGATTAAGCCATAGTTTTGAGAAATAATTTTACTATATGATTATGAATCATATGATACAGGTTAATTATATCTCAAACAATTAATGGTTGTGAACCCATTTAGTGGAAGCATCATAAAAGTTGATGAACTCTTTGAATTAGTACATATTGATGTATGCAATCACAAGTCTATCAATACCAAAAGGGTTTCACATACTTTGTTATATTCATCGATGATTTATTACCAACGTGAACATGTGTATTAAATACACATGTAGTAAGTTTATGATAAAATCATAGAATATAAAAGAAAAGTAAATAAAATAATATGCAATAGAATAAAATGATTTGCATGGTCGAATAAGTGAGTATATTGAAATAATTCCAAATGTACCTATAAATAAATATAGATTCAATCTAAAAAGTCACTCCTCCATGTGATACATAATGATGCATCGATAAGGAGCAATCAGACATTGTTGGACAATTTACGATTAAAATGTGAGTGAAGTTGAGTTGATTTCTTTCTATAAGGTCATGTATTTAAGATTAGTACACAAGGTTGATATTATTTCATCTAAACGGTAGTTTACAAAATCAGACAAGATAAGAGTTTGAAAGAAATTCCAAAATATCTTAGGCGAAGGAGTTGGCAGGTTGTGCAGTCGAAAGATTGCATGTAATAATTGTTCATGAGGGATCTTGTATGAATCTCCAAAAGTTTCTTTGGAAATGTCTTTCATCAAATGACATATTTATATTTTGAACATAATTTTGTAAACTAAAATCAGTTTTATAAATAAAATGGTTCATAAAGCATTTACGAATCCCTATTCTATTTGCACTAAGAAACAATTGTTTTTTCAAGATTTAACAACTTCCTTGTGAAGGAATTTCTTTGAGAAATTTTTGGTAGTTAAATGGAATTGGATTCGATCCATATATAAAGCCGATTATATGAGATGAAGTGAAATTAACTAATCTAATTGAACACATAGCATTAGAATGTCCAATAAGTATTCTCATACATCGAAGAGAAACTATAAGTTTCTTATTAATGTCGAAAATATACATTACCCTCGATTGTTCAATCAAATTATTAAGATTGTTGACTCAATATAGTATGATGCGCAAATCTGAAAGAATTCCAAGTACGTTATCAAAATATGATTTTGGTGGTCGTAAACAAAGAGATGCGATCCATCGGCCGAGATTGTGTCTTTATTGGAAAGACTAATGTGGTTGGAATTAAATGAGCAATGTTGACAAGAATAATATCGCAAATTACAATTATTGAAAGTAGCATAACAGATTCGATATTCAACATGCTCAAGTTAATTCAGATTTACTCATAACATTATCTTTCGATAAGGCTTAGTGTTTGTTACTTATGTATTGAAACAGAAGATCCTAAATAATGATTTAGAGTAAGCCGTTTACACATATTAACCAAAAATGCCTCAAAGTTAGTGGGAGCGATATTGGGTTATGAGTCTTTGGATATGATCCAAGAAATGATACGAATGTACCATTTTATAAGCATCAAGATTGAATAAGTATTTTGATAGAAATATCAAATAGTTTGATTTTCAATCAAAGTGCAGAGAAAACGTGTGCTCATGAGAAAGAATGATAAAATGTACATTGATATTTATAAACTATAAGTAAACAACACATTGTTGATTTTAATTGATTTTAACAATATGCTTTTATTAAAATCAACTTTAGTTGTTTTGATACTAAATTTTGGATTGTTAATGATGTTTTTTTGGTGAGTATAAATGACATTGGGATTGTCCCAAAAAGATATACAAGAGCACCCTATTAAAAATAGAACGTGTAAGTTGGATTCCTTATGCATTAGCAATAGGATTTATCATACAGGTTATGTTGTGTATGCTATCGTGTTTTATTTATGTATTTGATGCATGGAGGAAATATAATATCCAAATTGATATCACTAAATGGTTGTTTGAAGTGTTCTCACGTATTTACGAAATACTAGAGAATTGTTTATAGAAACAACGAGCTCGTTATGATGGAATATTTGGACACAAACTTTTATAAGTGATATTGAGTATAACACGTCAATGATAAAATTGAAGTTAAAATCTTTAATTCGAAAATGTTTCGAAATAAAGGTGATTGTGGTCGATTCAATGAAATGTTAAGAACATTCACTTGAATAGCGCTACAATAAACCAATGTATATAGATATAAATGCACAAATTTATAATTGAGCCAAAGGCGATTTCAAATGTTGAGAATCCTATAATATTTTTATAAGGTAACAATGTCATGAAATTGGTCATGGTACAACTTAAAGCTCGCTAGAAGTCGAAAGACATACTTCGAATTGTTTCAAATGATAAAGGCAGTTTATCAGTGTCAGAGAGAGTTAATCGACAAAGTAGATAATTAAAACATAATAGCATACACAATTATTAAGGGACTGACCTAATTGGTTTTGAGAAAACTGATTGGAGAAGTTGAAATTAGATTCCATAATTAACCTCAAGTGCAAGTGGGAGATTGATAGAGTTAAGGGTATGCCCTAGGAGCAATTATGTAATTTGTTACATATATCTAACTCGTTCACCATTCTTGTTCGAAATAAAAGGTATTTCTTCCTATTATATACTTGATATAATGTGATTATATTAATTAATTTAATAAAAGTATATTTAATAGAAAAATCCATAAATGGTATATTTTGTGATAGTAGTTACAAAGTGTTGTAACTGTGAGTAATTTATCACAATGAAACAAATATACCATTTTAAATGTTCCTAATCAAGATGCATCGAAACTGGATATTGATGTATCCGTTGAGACTGGAGTATGTAACGTTCTCCAAATGTTGGATAGTGTATTACTCATGACTGCTGGAAGCACCTAGAAGTTACGTACTAATAGTTATTGGATAACTATGGAATGACTCGCTCGATAGTTTTCTGTTGGTCAATATAACTAGGGTCAAAAAGAAAATATCCGTAATGACCCGTAATTTCGCTACTTTGAAAATGAGAGAATTTGTTTATTTTAAATATATAAATTTTTTTAAACCTAAATTAAAATGTTATATATAATAAATAATAGTAAAGAAATCATTTATTCTAATAGTTAATAATTTTAAAAGTATAAATTTGGATTTTAGAACAAATCAACAAAAAATTAAGCTTTGTTAAAAATAAATAAGGCTTAAACAAATGGATTTAAATATTTATTTAAAAATATAAAAATTATAAAAATTATCTAAAAAAGATAATAAAAGTATATTAATATATTTATAAGTATGTTAACAATCGTTTTACAAAAATATCCAAAATTTATCGCATTTTGTCAGTTTTACATACATTGTAAAATTGGAGATTTTGATATTAATTAAATAAATTTTTTAAATATAAATAGACATGTTTAAATTTATTTAAATAAGTAAAAAGTCCATTTTAAAGTTTGGTTTGCTTCAATATATAGCTTAACAAAATGGTCAAATTTCGACTGTAAAATTTGTCGATAAAAACACCGTTTTCAACCAAAACAAGTTATCAACAAGTTGTTGTAACTTAATACATTTTCTAACTTATAAATACAAGTTTACAAACTTTTTAAACACTTTACATTTAGCACTAAAAGACAAAAGGAGTTTACTTTTGAAAAGTTTAAATAAATAAATAAAATATAAAAGTATGATTTGACTAATTCTATTTCATTTTAAATCTTTATAAAACAACATATTACTTTACCTCTTATCTCGTTAATGAGATGTTATGCATAAGCATGGAAAAAAAGCAAACTTAAGTATTAAAGTAATTACAAACCATAAGAAAGTGACACCTCTCTTTACTACTTACACACTTGTCTTTAACATCATTTCCACCATTAATGCATATGCTAATTTGTTAACAAGTGGCATGTGTAATCAAATCAAGCAAAAGTCTTCTTTTTAAAATACAAAGTTTAAGAAAGAAAAGTGAGTAATCATTTCACAAATTCAAATCATATTAATGAGCCATTCTTTCCTTTCAGAATTGCATGTCCTTAAGGGTTTGATAAAGATTTAAAAAATGAAAAAGTAGAGAAAGTTAGTATGGTCATTTTCCAAGTTAGCTTCATCTATAAATAGCCATGCCATTTCATAAAAAAAAAATCACAAATCCTTCTCTTCATTTCCTTAATTTCTTCCTCCATTCCTCTTCCACCTCCAAGCCGTTCACCTTCTACCACCTATACTTCTCCTCTAAGCCACCAAAACACCTTCCACCCTCGGTCAAACCACCCTACACGCCTCTACACCCTTCCCAAAACTCACTCCCCCTCCTTTACCACAGAGCTCTTAAACCCACCTACCCCATTGCAATACCTCACGGTCGAGCCATACTCCCCAAACCCAAGCCTAATACCTCACATACCCACTTCAAAACTCCACAAACACATGCCTACACCACCTACCCACCTACCCAAAGCCATCTACCCAAGCTATCCAAGGCTACACACTCCATTCCCTTCCAAAAGAGCCCACAGCCATAGTATAAAAAAATAGAAAAAGATAAAAAAGAAAAGAAAAGGAAAGAAAAAAGAAAAGGAGAGGAAACGACTAACTCGAGACATTCGAGAAACAAAAGCACGCTAGTTCAGAAAAAAGTTTGACAGAGTGGATATGAAGGTGAGCAATCCTCATCGTTTTTGAAATTATATTTTGGTTATGTTAAAATAATCACATTTATACCCTTATAACATATGAATGTTTATACCAAATTGATTGTTAATATGGATGATTGATAGTTTGGTTAGATAATTGAATTGTGATAATATATCCCGTTACGGTATTAATATTGAATGTTGGATTTGAAATCATATGTTATGTGATTGGTTGAATGGATGTTATGTTAGTGATGAATATGGATATTGGTTATGTTCATTTTGATTTAATAATCCCTTTGTTAATAAAACCATATTTTAGTGATATGAGATACTTTGGAAAAATAAGTCTCTTTTCAGTTAGAACTGAAATTAAAGTAAAAAATAAAAGAGAATTTGAAATTTTAAGCGAAAAGAGTTTGAAAAGGATAGCAAATTGAAATTAAAATTGAGATGAAAGTGAAACTGAAATCAATTTTGAAAAATTGAAGTTGAGATTAAGGTTGAATTTGAGTTTAAATTGAAATTAGATTTGAAATCTAACTTTTAAATAAGTTTAATTTCAAGTTAGAATTGAAATTGAATTGAAGTTGAAATTTAAAATTTAATACTAAAAAAAATAGAATAAAATAATATTATAATACGGGGATATTGAAAAAACATTTTAAATACTTTAAAATGTGAAAATATTAATTTGAAATGATTTGTAATGATTTTATAAGTGATAAAATTAAATTTGAATAAATTATTTCAAATATTGAAAAATAAGTTAAAACTGTGTGCGTCGAGCAACGGTAGTTCGCGATTTCGCACCGAAAAGTTCAAATGAGTGTGTAGAGTGGAATATAGCTCGGAATTCTTTGAGATAAGAAAATTCTGGACTATTATATCCATATCTTCTAAATGAAGGAAGAAAATAAAATTTTTGTAGAGTAGATTTTGAATTAAGTCCAAATCAATTTTCTAGAAAAATCGCGTTAGTGCAGTTAAGTGACCATACAGGAAATCTATTTAAATGAACGTTTTAAATTATGGAAAGATATGAAATAAATTTGATAAATCTATTTAAATAGTTTAAAAGAGATTAGAATTGGAAAATATGAAATATAAAATGTTAAAAGTTGTTTAAATCAAATAAGCTTATATAGCACTTTCCGCAGCACTTTTATGTTGCGAATTCTATAACTTTTTGAATGTGAGTTTAAACGTAATGATTTTTCCCAAAATCATTTGTAAATGTTTTAAAAGGGAAATTAAGCATTTGATGGATAGTTTGAAATTTTTAAAATCAATTCCAGTTGATAACTGAGAACGTAGAAACGACTAGTATATTTCTCCCGCCTGTGAGATCTAGGAAGATGAAACATGGTGTTTAACTAAAGTTCGGGATGGAGAAAGCAGTGCCCTGAACTTACCTGGCCTCTGTTTTCTTTTCTTAGGCAAGGGGTGGAATAGATCGAAAGGAAAGCCTGGATGGTCTTTGAAAAAAATCGTATTAAGTTTTCCAAAATAAAAGAAGATTGATTTTACCCCAAATTTAAGCAATCTCCAAAATGAATGATTTCTGTGATCCTATTTACTCAAAAATGCTTGTTAAGATAGATTTTAGGGTTTATCGTAAACGATATCTTAAATAACAATGTTTTTGACGCGCCTAAATGTTAAGGAATTTGAATTGAGAGTTAAGTAAGGAAATTTGAGATATTATCCAAAACAAGAGAATTAATTACTTAGAATTATTCTAATTCAAAAGAACAAGATTTCGAAATCATCCAAAAAGAAATAAAGTGAAAAGAGGCTTAATAAATCCGGTATACTCATATTTACTTTTTATTGATAATTGGATTTCGAAGAAACCGGGTCGGATTTGAGTGATTCCTATTCAAAAACCACTTCGAACCAATGTATACATTTGAATGGGAAGACATGTTGAAGATGATGATTATTGAAGACCGTGAATCTTCATAGCGTGAGGGCTGCTTGTTGACTTGCTCTGGGTACCTCCCATTATAGAGTTCTATGTAGTAGTGATCTCCACGTTGTAGAGGTTTTTCGGATTGCAAGGACTACTCGCTACTAGTGGTAGTATGATAGTGCCTTCGGTTTGTCCTATTCCTGAACAACTTGTATGGACGTTTGTCTGACATTTCATTTCTACAAACGTACATCAGTGGTGGTGTATAAGGCAACTTCTCTTAGCTTAACACCCTCCTTGAGATGTACGAGCTCAAGGGTTATATTTTTATGGAAGGCAATTAGTAGTTAACGAAAATGAAAATGTGACATTCAAATATGTGATATGTGCTATGTGAAAAGGTAATCGTAACCTCAAGCCTCATCAAATCGAAAATTACCGAAATAGGATCAGATGCAGCAAGGCTAAGTGGGTCATTCCCAAGTAGGGTATGATTATCCCCTTTTAGATATATTTCTTCCCACTATGACGTTCGGGATGTAAATTAATGCGGTGTATGGAAACGAGCGCTCGGTTAAAGGTCAGTAATGATCGGGGAATGACATATTCGGTACTATCTAGTTATAGAGGTAGGCCGGTCTTGTGCTGGTAGAGAAGCTTTGTGATGGTTCCTTAGGAAATCCATCTAAAGGTGTATCCATTGAGAAGGTAGATCCTTTATCTGGTCATTTGTATGAAAATCCATTCTCCAATAAGAACTTACAGTTTTGTTTGTAGAACCTAGTATGCTGGAATTTAATAATGATAACAATTTTGGCTAAGATTAATAAGTTTATTTGCAAATGTTTCCAAAGAGATGTCATTAAAAATAATATCAAATGTTTTGATATAAAAATGTTTTAGTCATCATAAGGTAAAAACTCATTCGTGTTTATGTGTGGATGTGGCCTTATGAGATATACTTTATTTTCAAAAGATTTTATTCAAAGGCTGATATATGACACTATCATTTATTATTGTTCTCACGCTGGTTTATCAATCCTGGTCCGGGTATTTTCTTTACTCGAGTCAAATCCGAGTAGTTTTAGGTTAATCGAAGATGATTGGAATTTCTAGAGGAGAGCTCGAGATATTCATCTACGCATGGACATATTCTATTATCCGTTTTGCTTAGTTTGTTCTAGTTAATGTTTTTCAGCAATTGAAAGGACAGATGTTTATAACTTTCTAAGCTGAATTTAGGTTAGACTCTGATATATGTATTTAAAAGTTTTTCCGCTGTAAACATATTTGTTCAATAATATATGTTATTCCATTCGTGTGAGATTCTGTTTTGTCTATTTTTCTCTATTACCCTTCATGTTCCGTCTTTTCGTTCAATTTGAGTTAGACAAGTGTGGTTTATTGTCGATTCAAAGGGTACGGAAAAATGGGCCTTGACAATATCGATGTGACTAATTTGCATAGTTCTATCAACTTGACAATACTATGGATCTTCAATATGAAAGCTCCGCTTTGATTATAGCAAAATCATGGCATGGCATCCATTGAGTGACTATTGTTGGGTCGAATCTGTTTGCACAAAAAATGGGCAAACACCTCAAAGTCGTACGATTTAGTTGATTTTATGTTGTTCTTAGTGATTTGGTGATTTATACAAATATATAAAAAGCAGGGACTAAACTGTAAAAGACACATACATTTATAGTGGTTCGTCCAGAACGTGCCTACGTCCACTTTATATGTTATTCTCCTTTTCTCTTCAGATTTCAAGTACAAAGCTTGATTACAAGTAACTGAAAGTTGTTTGAAAGTTCTATCCGTGCTTGAGCTCTCAAACTTGTCCCCCATTTTTGTACCCCTGCCCCTCTATTTATAGAGTGAGGTTGGGGGCAGGGGTCTTGGATGTTTATAGCTGCTGGTGGGCCTGGGCTGAAGCAATCTGGTCTGGCACATCTGGTTCGGCGTTCCTTGGTTCGGCCGTGCTTGGAGAGAAGGATGGAGAAGCTTTGGTTCGGCGGTCACCTGGTTCGGTGTAGGGTGGTCCGGTGTTGGTTCTCATCCGGTAGTGGGTTGTTGGAGTTGTGGTTCGGTGGCAGTTGGTTTGGCAGGACGGGGGAGACGAGTTGGTTCGGTATTGAAGGGGTGTACTTGGTTCGGCAGTGAGTTGGGAATGCCGAATGAACTTCTATATATGGGAGTGCCGAATGAGCTCTTGTATTGGGAATGCCGGATGAACCAAGGCATCTTGAATGCCGAATGAGATTTCGCTCTACATTGCCGAATGAAACTTTAAACCTTTGATACCGAATGGACTTTTATACTTGAATCATGAGTGAAATCCCAGACTTATATACGCTTGCTGGCTGCTTCTTCTTGGTTCGGTCGTGGTGGAAATGCACACAACATTGATATTCCAGTTTTGACCAAAAATGGGATAACACTTACTTGTAATCAAGCTTTGTACTTGTAATCTGAAGAGAAAAGGAGAATAACATATAAAGTGAACGTAGGCACGTTCTGGCCGAACCACTATAAATCTGTGTGTCTTTTACAGTTTAGTCCCTGCTTTTTATATATTTGTATAAATCACCCAAATCACTAAGAACAACATAAAATCAACTAAATCGTACGACTTTGAGGTGTTTGCCCATTTTTTGTGCAAACAGAATCGAAGTATTGGAAGTGAAACACTATTCAAGAGTGGATTCATCTCCTCAATCATATGCGGTTAGTATCACAGTGAACTCAAGTCAACTCAAAGTCAAACTCTCTGGCCAGAGCATTTTGGTTAATAATAATTGTTATTATTGAACCAAGTATTTTGTATTTGGACTATAAAATTGAATGTGAATGAGGTTGGAATTTTGACCATTACCAAATTCCATAAGTCCAAAGTGATATACTTTTGACAAAGAGAATTGGTGTAAACAAATGTCACAACCGGTTAACACCTATTAAACTAAAATTGAATTTTATCAAAAATGAGTATATGATAAATTTGGTTATAATGTCACACCACCTGCTAAGTGACGTGTGAACACTAACATTAGAATAGTTCGATGTTAATCGTTGATCAAATTTACACCCAAGAGTTACACAGTCGAAATGATGAATTCCTTTAAGAGCGAACGATTTAACTAGTTTATAACTATTTTAAATTAATTAATATTTATGAAATATTAATTATAAATTTTTAATATGATTTGAGAAATAAATAATTATATATATATATTAATAACATTTATAAATAATTGATTGATGTGCAATATCGACAAGCGACTAAATTAGATTTAATTGCATAGTATTTTGGTTTGGGCTTAGTGGGTTTAAGGCCCATCATTAGGGCTATAAAATTTTGATTTTGGGAAGGTCTATGGGTGGCTAAAACATAGAAAATTGGCTTGAATATAATGGGCTGAGATCAAGTGAGAATGGGTAAAAAGGTTTTCCTCGTTTCTCTCTAATACAATCCAGTGTGTGTGTCTCTCTCTAAAAATCAATAACTAACCTTTTTTGGCCGCCATTACCTTATACATTATTGGTTAAAACATAGCACTCAATCTACTCAAAAATTCTCAAATACATTTCAAATTAAAATAATATTATTCAATAGCTAGAGGTCGATGATTTCAGACTTACAATCTGACGAATCAAGAATAGTAAAAAGAAGGGAAGCCATTACTTCAACGTGGACTCAAAGGCATCATTAAATTGGTAATTTTAATTCATATTACAGTAATTAAATTATGTTCTAAGATCCTATAATGAGAAATTTCATATTTGTTTAAATATATTGCTACTATATGTTTGGATAGGTGAGATTTTGTAAGTAGTTGTAGTGGTCACAAATCAGTTTGGTTATGAGCATAATTTGTTTGTTATGCTATTTGATTTATGTATAGACAAATGTTGTTTACTGTACAAAATATTAGTGTGTATGTGTGTGTGTGTGTGTATATATATATTAGTGTATATTTCTCTCTCACAATAGCATATATGCATATATAATATATGTATATATATATGATTTAAAAAATTTAGTACACTTATTCATATATAATATGAATTTAAAAATTCAAAATTAATTATCGTACATATATTCATATTTTTAAATTAACATTTATTGAATTTTGGATTTTCTATTATATATAAAATAATTATTACATTAAAATTAAATTTTATATATTTTTAAAAAAGTTATATCATTCCAGAAATGTATAGAAAAAATTTATGATTTTTTCAATGAATTTATTGTTTTTAATAATTAATATTATTTCGGAAAAACCTTTTTATGATTTATTAAAAATAATAATTTAATTGAAAAATTCTTTATTTTTTTGTAACCGTTCATTCATGATCCTAGAATTTTTGAAACTTTAAAATTTGAATTTTCAATAATATATTATTTTATGTTAAATAATTATTGCTGAAATCACTGTATTTGTTTTTAAAAATAATATTTCAACTTTGAAAAATCTCTAGATTTTTTCTAAGCTCTATTTTTTTATCGTAAATTTTTTATAATTGTAAAATTTGAATTTTCATTAATAGATTATTTTATGTTAATTATTTATGGATGAAAACATTATTTTATTGATAATATATACCTATTAGAATACTTAAATTATTATGTTTGCAAAGCTAAGTTAATTTTGAATTATAAATAATTCTTAATGATTGTTCTCTTTCTTTCTATATATATATATTTATCTAAAGATAAATGTTTTATGTTTATATATTATATATAACATATTTATACATATATATGTGTGTGTATGTGTGTGTATGCATACGTATATATGTATGTATGTATTGTAACACATATACATGCACATATTTGGACAACATACATGACATACAAAATGAGCTAATATATATGTTGTGATGTAAATCCCAACATCTACATATGAGCATATTATGCCTTACATGGATTATTATGTTACACATGCACTCACACGTGTATGTATATGATACATTTATGTATGAACTAAATCAAATAAAATTAACTTCATATCATAATATATTTGAATTTAAATAAAATAAATGATTTTATTTAAATGAAATTTAGAAATGTTCTTATTCGGTTAGACTTCATAGGCCCAATAAAGAACCAATAGGGTAAATATTTTGGAATTCGCCCATAACTTCCGCTGCGGGCTGGTCCAGTTTCAACAGCCTCTTTCACTACTTCTTTGAACCATGCGGAAGGAACCAGTCGACTCTATTGATTGGATGTGGCATAACCCTTCCACCTCTGTAGTTAAACATGCATGTAGAAGGACCCTTTCGACACTATCAACTAGTGCGGAAGGTACCTTCCGTAATGGTTGGACATACTCAAGTATAAAGGTGCGGAAGGTATGCCGTCGACACCATTGATTGGTGCTGTACACCCTATCCATCATCATTGATTAACATACTTGCAGAGCATATAAGAGCGGAAGGAACCCCTTCAACACTATCTACTAGTGCAAAAGGTCCTTTTCATGATAGTTGGATCAGTTAATGCGGCAGTGTACACTTATTAAAGTGTACATATGGGAAGGACCCCTTTGACACTATTGATTAGTGCGAAAGGACCCTTCCGTCTTCATTCTAGTATATGTCAACGACACTCATATCCCCTTAATATTCAAAGAAAAGCGCATTGTATGCTTTCGAAGGCATCAATGCTTTCAAAGGCTTCAATGCTTTCGAAGGCAAGTGGCGATGCTGTAATTATCATAAGAACTAATTTTTAACCAAGTAAAGCAATTTCTTTTTACCTAACTCCTTATGTTGTAAATTTTCTATTGGATAATAAAACCTTTATAAAATTCTTTTCAAAATTTGCTATCGCATGCAATCCCCAATGCTCTAATATTTAATTAAAATTACTAACTAACCTCTTGCAGTTAATAAATCATTAAATACTAATCTTTCTAATTAAATTCAAAACTCATTTGAATCTCTTGAGAAAAATCTCAGAAATTCACATAAATTCCAAGATGATAATATCTTTATCATATAAAATTTTCAACCCAAAAATTATTAATTAACTCCTTAAATTAATTTTGAGAAAAATGTGTGATCCTCTAATAAAAGAGGAGAGCACACATGAAACTATATTTATAAAAAATAACAAGGTGCTTCCAACATGCCTGGCAGGTGACAAATCTAAGTACAAATAACAAAGGAAAACACAAGTACCCCTACAATGAGCTCCAGTAAAGCCACCGCCCATTACACCCCAATATTGAGCTCCAGCATGGCCACCGCCCGATAGTAAGGTGTTGGAAGTATCTGGAAAAACCGAACAGTATCAAAAGCCCGAGATACTGAAAGCCAGCACAATCTAGAAGGAAAATCTATGTAGCTGCCTCAATAGGAATAAGGCTTTGGCTGATCTGGAAAAGAATGAAAAATGATCCAGAAAGTAAAACTCTGCTCTGAAGACTCGGTATAGCTGAAAGTAGCGCCTGACGCTATCAGCAATCCTGGAAATGGCAATCTTGCGCACCTGTAGAAAGAGACAAACATCCTATCTATCCCAACCTGTAACATAACTAGGAAAATAATTAGGATGAATCACATGTATGTATATAAATAGAATTTATATACACATATGTGTAAATAAATTCTATTTATATACATACATGTGATATAGTAAAGCAATGATAATCTAGTACAAAAACTAACAGCTCTAAAAAGTAAGGGTAATATGATCCATACTGTAGAAAATTAAAGAATTATAAACAAGAACAATAATAACTAAATCAAAATCAAAAACATTTCTAGAAATATATTTGTGGACCTACAATTGAAAGCAAATTATGGTATACCGAGGGATCATCATTTAAATTTGAAAAAATATTAATACTATTATTATTATTGTCAAAAATATTGTTGTTTTGTTTGAATATATTCGTGTTATTACTAATCTTGCTAAGATATTCCTTAAAAAGAATTTTTTTTAGCTAATTTATATTTAGGATTAGAAATCCAATTAAAGAAAAAAGATGAAACTAAAAAAAATCAATTTATTGAAGTGATTATAGTTATTATTAAAAATTCTATGATTTCCTTCAAACCAAATGTACCAACAAGATATAGTGAATAAAGTATCAGCAAGTATCTATTATCCTTATTGAACTGAAATCCAAAAGAGATCCAGTAGAAAACACAATTAGTAATTCTAGTATTAATATTAAAGTCAAAAATATTAAGGGTATTCATAAGAATAAAATAAGTATCCATACAATTGTAGTAAATATGATTAATATCTTCAAAATGCATATTACAAAAATAACATTTATTATCAACATATATAATTTTTCTTTTTAAAAAATCTATAGTGTTTAATTTTCCATGCATAATTAGCCACATATGGATCTAAGATTTAGAAGGGGCATTTGATTTCCAAATAAATTTAAAAAAATTATTAGTTACATCCGAAAAGTTAATAAATCTGTAAAATGAATTAGAAGAATATTTCTTACTCTTATCCCATTCCTAACTAATATAATCATTATCATTATCAATATTATAAAGATTTAATCTAGCGTAAAACAAATTAAGCTGCCTAAGGGTAGATACTAGAATTCTGTTAAAACTAAAAATCCAAGGAGGGTCATTTTTGGGAGAAAAAACTTCTAAAATAAATGCATATTTAAAGTTACAAATATCATCCAACTCTCTAAACTCAATTCTAAGAGGAATGACGGAAATCCAACTGTCATGCCAAAAAGAAGTATTATTACCTGAGTGAACTATAATATTAATGCCTAAATTAAAAATCTCATTACATTTTAAAATGGATTTCCAAAACGAAGATTGTATACATGAAACCGATGGACTAATTTGATAAAGATTATTACTACTATTAAAGTAATATTTACTCCAAGTGGCATTATCGTTAATGTCCTTGAAATTCCGTACTCAATTACCTAGTAGAGACAAATTCATATTACGCCAATTAATAACTCCTAAACCTCCTTCCTTTTTAGATTTACAAACATTTTCCCAATTTACTAAACTTTTTATGCAGCTATTTGAGTTATCACCGCTCCATAAAAAATCTCTTCTAATTTTATCTATTTTATCAATCACCCAATTAGGAAAAAGATGCATAGACATCTAATAGATCGGGAGAGCTGATAAAACAGAATTAATAAAAACAAGTCTACCTGCTCTAGATAAAAGTCTCCCATTTCAATTAGAAATCCTATTTTTAATTTTATCTATGATTATAAACCAATCATCGTGTTTTAGTTTAGTTGGCCTAATCACAAAACCAAGATAGTCAAAAGGAAAACTCATAGTTTTACAATTTAGTGTTTTAGCAACTAAATTTTCAACTTTTTCAAAATCAATTAAAACTAAAGCAGAACTTTTATCAAAATTTATTTTTAAACCTGATAGAAGTTCAAAACTATATAAAATAGACTTAAGAGAAATAATGTGTCTAGGAAGATGAGAAGAAAAAGGTATCATCTGCAAATTGAAAGACTGATATACCGTTACGCGATATATCACTACCTATATTTTCCAGTGATCCATTATCAACAGCTTTTTTAATTATCTTAGCAAAAATATCTGCGGCTAAGTTAAACAGAAGAGGCGATAAAGGATCCCCTTGCCTTAAACTCTCTTAGATTGAATTTTATTTCCTAAAATACCACTTACCATAATACTAGATTTACCAGTTTTAACCAAATTCATGATCCAGCTAATCCATCTAAGACTAAAACCTTTAGCATGAAAAAAAAATCTACTAGAAAATCTCAATCTACCGAATCAAAAGCTCTTGCGAAGTTTAGATTTAAAATAGCACAAGTAATATTATTCTTACAACAGTGATTAATGTATTCTTGAACAACTACCACACCATCGCTGATATTTCTCCCTTTAATGAAAGCAGATTGTGAATAGTCAATTAGATCATTCATTCTTATACTAAGTCTATTAACTAAAACTTTTGAAATAATTTTAACGGAACAGTTGATTAATGAAATAGGTCTAAAATCTTTTAAATTATTAGGTCCTACTTTTTTGTGTAATGAAATATATTTGCAAAATTAAATCTTCCCAGTTGTAAATTTCCATTATAAAAGTCATTAAACATGCTAATTAAATCTAATTTTAAAACATCCCAAAATATTTTATAAAAGAAAAATTGGGAATCCATCTGGTCATGGGGATTTATCACCTGGTAAATCATTAGTAGCTTTTCGGATTTCCTCTTCAGTAAAAGGATCATCTAACTCGGAGAGGTTAACGTTGGAAACAGCCGGATATAAATCATTCCATCTAACATTAATTCTATGATTGTTTTTTACCAAAAATATCTCTATAATAGGCTGTGAATGCCTTATTAAGGTCTCTTTGATCGACTAATTCAACGTTGTTAATTAGTATAGAATTAATCGTATTGCTTCATTTTCTACCATTGGCCATATTTTGAAAAATTTTAGTATTATTAGCCCCTTCGTTAATCCACTGAGTTCTGGATCTTTGCTTCCACATAACTTCCTCCTTTTCTAGAATAGAGTTAAGTTCTTCTTTTAAATTAGTGGGAACATTCCGCTCACCTACATTTAATTTTCTAGTTTCTTCTATTTTATTTAGTTTGAGCATCTCGTTAAGAATATTTTCTTTTTAATTTAATACTACCAAAAATATTTTTATTCCAATTTTTAAGAAAAAACCTAAGTTACCTTTGTTTTAAAACAATTTTTTTTGCTGAATTGTCTCCATTTCTAATATTATACAAGCTCACAGAGGTCCATTTATTAATTATTAAATTCGATAAACTTGAATTTAATAACCACAGTTTTTCAGATTTGAATGATCTACTAAAAACCCTATGATGATCACGGGTGAGAATAATGGGACAATGACTAGAAAAAGTGTAAGGCAAACTAGACACTCTACATATAGAAAATTTATCCTATATTTCGTCACTAACGAAAAACCTATCTAGAAGAGCCATAGAGGGGGACTCCTTAGAATTCCTCCAAGTAAATATTAAAGAGCAGAATTTCAATCAAATTAAAATTAATAATAAATCGATCAAATTCCTTAATTGCAGAGAAATCTCTCTCTCGTGGAGCTCGCTCACTTATAAAACGAGTAACATTAAAATCACCTCCCAAAATCCTAGAGCCCGACGCTAAAGATCTAAACTCAAGGCATTCATTCCAAAGATTCCGACGACCTAATTTTGAGTTAGGCCCACAAACATTAGAAATCTTTAAAAAAAAAATTATCATTTAGATTAATTAGAATTATGTGTAAAGAGTGTTGTTTGGTGGTACATCGAAGTAGTTTAAAATAGTTGTCCCGCCGACCAATTATTAAACCCTCAGAAGCACCCATCGAAGGTTAAAAAAACCCATTTTCTAAAATGATATCCATGTAGTCTTCTATAAAAACAAACATCAGGACATTCAATTTTAGTCTCTTGAAGAAGTGCAATGTCAATAGAAATAGTCTTTAAAAAAGCTCTAACCTTATCACATTTATTTAAGTCATTAAAACCTCTAATATTCCAACTAATGATCCTCATATACCCGTTGACCGAGCCCTATCAAATTCCTTATTTCTAATAAACTCACGATCTAACTCAATATCAATAAAAATAAAAGCAGTATCACTGGATAACTGACTGAACTTAGAAGCAGACAAGCTACCTAAAGCATAAGATGAATATGTACTACCCAAATCAAAATGCATACCTGAGCCTGAATCCGTAGCACCGCTCATGGTACTCGAATCAGAAAATTTACCCATAGACTGAGAATGACAACATCGAATCCTGACACTACGACGAACCGACCCGCTAGATGCCACAGACTTCCTTCGTCAACCTGTCCTTAAAGAAATATAACAAGAAGTAGAATTACTACCTTACTCCCCATAATGAACATCCGTATGAAGACCAGACTTCCCCTCACACATTTGCAAAAGTGCAGAATCATTAATACCACTATTCCCCACCAAAGCTATCGAATCCCCTTCATTCACTGAATCATTACACAAACCAACAGACCCTATAGCTACCACAGGACATGAAAACACCCCTTCTAGATTATCAACTCCAACCAAACTTGCAATAGAAGATTCATCAGTATCGCAACTTTTTTCACAAGCAACACCACGATTAAAGGAATTGGAAACAACATTCTGAAGGATTCCAGACAGAATCACCTCAGAAAGATTATCAACATCCAGAGAAGGGCTTGAAGAATTTAGTTCATCAACCATGGTCAAATTCTATGCACCATGAACGTCTGTAACAGCGTGCATATCAGCTATAGAAACAGTGGTCAATTTTGAGTTCACTCCAGACAAGATTTCGGACAAATTATCAACATATGCTCGACTCTCTCTAGCTCTGTAAAATTATCTTCTTCGTTCAACAGATCAAATGACATGATCCATTCAAAAAAATCACCAAGCTCAAAATTATACTCATCACCTAAATATGCAGAACCTTCAAGGACGAGTGAATCCTCTAGTTCATCCACTAACACTCCATCATGTTTACTATTATCCATCATAACTATCTGATCATTTAAGCCAACAACATATGGAAAATCAACATCCAATATTTTCGACCACAAATCACTACACAAGACCTTATTGGATTTAGAAATATGATCAACATCCATTCAATTACCAGGATCTTTTCTATCGTTTGGCATGATTTTCTGATAATCAAAGTCATGATCAAACAAAAATTCACTCAAGATAAAACAATCTTTAAAGCTACCACCATTATTATCAACAGAGACTTTGTTACAAACATTTTCTCTCATTTGATTTGTAATCAAACTGTCAGACAAGGAATGAACACCCATATCACTATCCACTTCATTCCCAATATAATTAAGAACAATGTTAGTTACCGAATCCAAACACTCGAATTCGTTAGCAGTATGTATCTCAAATTTCTCCAACCTATGAGCATAAGGTTTAACTTTTTTGGTCTTTATATGAGTAAAGCCTTTGTTCGATTCAAACTCATTTCCATTTACCTTTGTGACAAGCAAATGGGAACAATTATTACAAATAGCAACAACAGGAGAAACATACTTAATTGGATCGAATCTTGATAGTTTAAAATTTGGTTTTAAATTGAAATTTGAATGATTGAGTAAGTAATATTGTTTGAAACCATGGAAAAGTTGGGGAAGTTAGTAAGTATGGTAATGTGTCTTTATAAAAGATAGTTGGTAGGATGTTGAATTGTGGTTTGGGGAAAAAGGTAAATGGGTATTGGACCATACTTCCTAACTAGTAATTTCGGGGACGAAATTCTTTTAAGGGAGGAGGAATGTGACGACCCGGAATTTTTAAGCAATTTAAACTAGAATATTTAATTGATTTGAAATATTTAAAAGTTAAGTTTTAAATCGAATTCCAAATATGACTATTTATTTGATAATTAACTTATTGAATTTAACAAATTGGAGTTGAGTAAAATGAAGAATCTGGAGTTTTAAGCATGTTAAAAAATAATTTGAAGGCTTGTAAAATTTATATTGATAACACTGAAAATAATATAAGTCGTAAAATTGAAACTATCAGTGGTTTGTTCAGTTTTAAAATTTTATTGTTTAAATTGAATTTAAAAAATAGCCTTTCGGGGCACAGTCTCAGAATTCGACGAAACCAGTTACATTGGATCCATAATAGCGTATTATGACCGGATTTAAATTTTCATAGTGTTTGGAGTTGTTATGAGAGCGTACGATATATAAACGCATTGGAATTTATACCGAGACAAATTTTAATTTAAATAAAACATGCTTGCTTTTCTTAAACCCGACCATACGTACGACCCGCCATCAAATTGTCTCCCTCGCACTCTCCTTTCTTTTCTTTCCCCTCTTCTCAATTACGCAGTTTAAAAAGAGAGAGATGAAACCCAGTTTTTTCCCCTTTCTATACTTTTAAATCGAAAGCTAAAAAAAAATGGTCGACGCTTCGAAGACGAGGGAGTTAGGTCGTGAATTGCAACTCTCGATTCTAGTGCATGGATGCTCGCAAGCTCGATTTGGAGGCTCGTCGATGGCAACGGAAGCTTGATAGTGGGAGGCAACTTCATCGGCTATGGGGGATAAGGCATCGCGTAACACGATTCGAGCTCGAGCCAGGGGCTTGACCGGCGACGTCGTCGTTTTCGTGTCAGGCGGTTCGCGGCAATGTGGGGTGCGAGAGCGAGATGGAAGGCGGGTGCAAGGTGGTCGCTCGGGGTTACTGTCGAGGCGATGATCGTTGAGGGTGGCGCGTGTGCTCGAAGTCCATAATAGGGTCGCGAGTATTTTTCGATGGCGTTCGAATTTTGGCCACGACTTCTGGAGCATGACTGAAACTCACGGGTAGATGCTCGCATGGTGTGCAGGGTTTCGCAGGTGAGGAATTTCTGTTTATTTTGTCTTATTAACCATTTTAACTGAAAACAATAAACTATATTTCTTACAGTTAGGTATTCAATTTAACTTGACTTATCTTATGGAGTAAGGTTTGATATGTAAGATAAGTAATAATATAATGAAATTATATTTTTTTTATGGGAATTTTCACAGTAAGGAAATTTGCTGTGTGCATTTATAGACTAATATAAATAAAAATATATCTACATAAAAAGATACACATACCTATTCTAATTAAATACACATAGGTAAACAGTGAATATATATATATATATACATGTAAGATTTTTAAATATAGAAATTATGAGTTAAAAAGTTAGTTAAGTAAATTTATTAAGTTGATAATTGATTGTTTGATTTATTTCAAGTGTTAATAAAACCGTAAAATGTTTACACAAGGTCTATAACCATGAAGAATGGGTCGAGATGGAAATGGATTACGAACAAAAATCAAAGGTGAGTTAATCTTACTCGGTTGAATTTTAAATTTAAATTTAAATTGATAAATTTAAATAATTGTTTGAATGGTTGAATTGATTGATGTGCTATAGTATGGTAATTTTGGTATTGGCATATTATACTGTGCTAACATCTGTGGATGTAGGGAAAACTGGTTGGAGGGATCTAACTGGACCCCTCAACATTTATTATTTAATATTCTCTGTTGTGATTACTTGATATTCTATGTTGAATATATTGGAATATTGAATGATATGATTTGATTGGATATATATTGGGTATAATGAATTATCAGAAATATATAAATTTGATTTTGGAAAGAAAATAAAGGAAGTAAATTTGTAAACGAAATAATCTTAGAAAATTTAAAATTAAGAATGAACTGGAAAAGAAATGGAAGTAGGTTAAATACTAATAAATAACTTCGAGTACGAAAAGAAAAGGGTTGAATAAACAGTAATTAATGAATTGTAGAATTATGTGATATTAATTTAAAGGAATAAAGAATTACTTTAAAACTTAAAGTTTTAAATTTATTTAAAGGAATTAAGAAGTAAATTGAGAAATCTAAATTGGTATTGCAATTAAAAGAATTTTAAATCATAATTAAGGAATAAAATCTGAAATTAAAGGATTTTTGAATAAATGAAGTAAATTGGAAATCAATTTGGAAATTGATTTAAGTGTTTGAAATTGGATGTTTGGAAGAATAAATCGAAGGTGGGAATTTACGAAAGGAATGAGAAAAATTGTTTAAAAATAAATAGTGATTTATTTTTAAAAGGTTGTGAAGAGAAGTATATTTCTCTGGATAGCCAAGTACGTTTTCAAAGTAAGTTTTTAAAAATAAAATAAAGGTTTTAATGTTGTTTTACAAAGTATGTTCTTGGAAATTTATTATTTCTAAATGTTTAAATTCTAAAGTAAATATTTATTCAAATCTATTACCGTAGTAATAATTTATAAAGAGTGACTTAATAATTCTGTTTTAAAGGTGAAAACCTAGTTTATATTTATCAAGTAACCTTATTTTCAAATATTCTTATAGTATATATTTTTAATAAATTATTGAAATAGTTTTAATTTAAATATTTTAAAGTAAATTCTAAAGTAAGTAATTTGTTAATTTATTATCGTGATAATTATTTAAAGAATGATTTGGTATTTTGTTTAAAGAAGAAAATCTAATGTATAGTTATAAGGTAACCTTATTTTAGTTATTTCTAGAGTATTATTTTAAATTAAGTACTAAAGCAATTTTCTATATTGAATGTTAAATATATTTTACAATAAAGTGTTTTTTTAAATTATTTTAAAAATCTAAAGTTTTGTGCTTGATGATTCCAGTTGAAATAGAAATACTGGGAATTTATTCTGAGAAAGACATATAGTTTTGGAAACTATTTTCAAAGGAATTTGAAAAGTGAAAATATATCTTGTGAAGATATTTTTGAGATAAATAAATAATTTGGAAAATTATTTATTGCGTGATGGATGTTGTGAACATTAATTGATAGTTAAATCACCGACTATCAATATTGGACAAATACGTTGATCGTTTCGAAGAGACCGAGATCGAGATTTATTTCTCGAAAACCACTTCGATCCGGTTTGTACGTTTCGTGAAAACGATTTTGGATTCGAAGATGGAGCAGTGAAGTGAAAGGGCTAGTCGCTACTAATCCTGAGGATATTTCCAAAATGGATGTAGTAGGAATAGTGCCTTCGGTTCCATTCGGACCCGGGACGGACTTGTATGGATGAATGCTTGCGAAATATCGTCAAGTGGACGATGGGCATTCTAAGGGATATGTTCTATAAAGGTAACGCTTAGCCTCAAGCCTTATCAAATGGGAATGACTAAAAATCAGGGGTTATGCAGCAAGGCTAGGTGGGTAGCACCCAAGCAGGGTGAGGTCATTCCTGTCTAAATGTCCCTTTTATTTCGGCTTAGTGGGCGGTTGCTGATCCCAACCGTGGGGTGATCTCACTCGGGATTATCCAGTAAGGGGTAGTCCCGGTCTTGTGTTGCAGGGGAGCGGGCGTACTCCTCGGTACGGTGATCTAGGCCCCGCACTGTGACAGATGGTACCCCAGTGCCTAGTCATTAGTTGGAAATCCATTCTCCCTACGAACCTTGTACGATTTTTGTTTGTATTACCCACTCTGTGGCTAGTAGCTGGAATCTAATAGATGTAACAATTTCGGCTATTTTATAAGTACTTGTATATAGACCCTATTATAATATCAGAGGATTTCTATAAAAATTATTTTAGCTATCGTAAGGTAAATACCCAACATGTTTATTTGTGGCGTGGTCTTACGAGATGCTTTTATTTTCAAAGGATTTTTGAAACTTTAATAATCAATTGAGTGTGATTTTCTCACGCTGGTTTTCCACACTGACTCGGGTGTTATTTAACTGTAATGCTCGGGTCAGACCGAGTATTGTAGGATACAGGATTTGATGTTGTGGAGCTCAGGAGACGAGCTGGATGACGATACGTATTTCCATACTTGTTTTATATATATATTCCACTGTACTGAGTAGTTGTGTATCCAGTTGTATGATATTGTTGAGCTGTGATTGATGTACTCTGATGATGTAATATATAAACAGATCTATTTTTTGGTATAAAGAAATGTTAATATCTATTATATTTTATTCCGCTGCGATGGTTAGATTCGGTTGTTGTTTTCTATTTTCTTCTTCTACCTCTTCTTCTTTAACCCAAATGGTTCGTATTTCTGTACAACTTGAGTTGATTTAGGTAGAATAGTGTTGACTCAAGGGTTACGGATTTGCGGGTCGTTACAGTTGGTATCAGAGCTTAGGTTAGCGATAACCTTGGCTCTGGTGGGAACTACTCATTGAAATAGAGTCAATAATACTCTAGACTGAGTTTGAGCGTATTAATAGATATGGGCGCGTATTTGTTAGTGAATATAAAATGATTTTATACTGTGTTGATTGGTTTATTGAGTAGTTTATGGATTCTAGTCAATACGAGTAATTAACGTTATTGACAGGGATCTATAAAGACTTGAATAGAAAATTTTGACACAGCATTGTTTTAAAGTAGGGTAAATGAAATAATTTTACCCAAATTATTTTTGTATATAAAAAAATATATAATTTTTGTAAAGTATGATAGTATTTGGATGCTTGCTTGTTAAGGAATGATAATATTAAATTATTAACACTATTGTGTAGAAATTGAATAAAAAATTGAAAACTTATAACCAAAGTTGAAGAATAAATTTATATAACAAAATGGAGTTTGAAATATAGATTATAAATGCAATTTATAGATTGAAATAAACCTCTAGAGAAATTTGTAAATATAAACTATGAATGTGATTTAACATTGGGAAATAAAATCCCAGAGTAATGTTGGAATATAAATTGGATGGATTTCAAATTTGGAATTTTGGAAAAGGGTTTAAATTCCTTGGATTTGAAAGTGGTTTTCAAAGGTTTGGGGAAATAATAGTGGTGTTATTTCGGGAACGTTTTTGAATTGGAATTGAATATGGAGAGAATTGGAATTTAAAAATATTTGAAAGGGATTTTAAGGAAATAAAAGCATTTAATTCACTTTCGATCGCTGAAAAATAATTTCGGTGATGACTGCAGCATCATCGAAGTTCATTTTCGAGTTCTAGAAGAGAAATTGCTACCAAGTTGTTTTAAATTGAAATTGTTTGTGAACCAGGTTTGGTCTTGAAATTCAAAGGAATGATTGAATTTGCCAAAAGATTTTGGATGTAGTTGATTTCAAAAGTGATTTTGAAAATTTGGGTAATTGTTTAAACTCTGGAATCTTATTTTAAATGTTTATGGAATAATAAAAATATATTGGCTAAATAAAAGGTATAAATCCGAGTTAAAAAGTAAAATGTGAATGAGATTGATAGTAAATAGATAAAATATGAATATAAATAAGTTGTGACTTATAAAATTTGGAAGTAAAATAAATAGGCCAAATAAAATTGTTTGTAATGATAATGAATATAATCCAAAATTTAAAATATAAAATAGATTGAACTCAAGTAAAATAGTCAGAGTGATTTTTGAAATAAAAATCAAATAATGGGTAAAATTTTAAATAGACTACTTGATTAATTAATGGAATATGGAAATGGAACTCAAATTGGTCAATAAAAATTTGAGTTGTGAATAAGTGATAGAATTTGAAAGCGAAGCTTGAGTTATTAATAGAAATTCAACTAGAAATTGTAAGTGAATTAAATTTGAGTTGAAGTTGAATGGAATTGAATTAACATAAAAATGATTTATATTGCAAATAAAAATCTAAGTTGAGATAAATTGGAAATGGCCTCGTTATAAAATGAAAGGAATTCAGAAATAAATTATTGGATGTGAATTAGAATTCATATGGATTCAATGAAATATACTAATTTAATTTAAACGAATGGAACTGGTAATGAACTCAAGTTAAACAAAATAGAGTTGAAATAGTGATGGTTTGAGTGGTAAATAAAATTGAAATGATTGCAAATGAATTAGAATGGAAGAAATTGACTATTAATTGAGTTGAAATCAAATTAAAGTGGTTACAAGCTTACGTAGTTTTTTATTCACTTGCATATGGTCAAATTTCGTAGAAGTAAATTGTCATTTGACGAAAACGAGATTAAATAAATTCTATGAGTTGATAGAAGTGAAATAAAACTGATTTTGAAATCAATTGAATTGAATATAAGCTTGTTTGGATTAAGAATAAACTGAATGTAAGAAATTGAATTGTAAACCATTGGGATTGAATGAAATGGAATCAAAATTGATTGGTAATTGAAATCAAATTAAGGATTTAAATTGGAAAGTGCTTATAAAATATATATAACTTGAGTTTTAAAGTTGAAATAGCTTGACGAAAAATAAAATAACTTAAGTAATATTTGAATAAAAGCTTGGCTTAAGTAATTTGAGATATGGTGGTGTCGAGTTTTATGAAATGATTTTAAATAAAACTTGTTGGTAAATGAAATTAGTAATTGAGTTAATTAACTTAAGTTATATTAATGAGAACTTGACTTCGAATAAAAATGGGAATTAGATTGCTTTTGGAAATTAATTCATTTTAAATGAGTTTGCTTGGACTTTAAATGAATTTAAGTTAAGTAAGAGAGTTGTGAAATCATTTAAATTGAACAGGATGGTTTGAATATTGTTTGGAAGCATTCAAAATAAGTGCCGAAATATTTCATATGTGCTTATGGAAGTATAATATGCACTGTTTATAGAATCCATGTTTTACTTATTCATATATAAGTGAAATGCTATAAACTTCGTATACTTGTCACTTACCTATTTAAATTGAGTAAGTACAGGTACAGGAGAGCCGTATGGCTGGATTTGATCACGCAAAATGCTAAATAAATAACCGCTTTGCTTAAAATGCTAAATAAGATACGCCTACGCAATACAAATAGGAAATATGAACTGTTTTTCTGTTTTCCAACCGTGTGGGTCGATGTATATATATTTATATCTCTTGTCAAATTGCAAAAGCTCCTCCGTACAAAGGAGACTCTGCCAAAAAATTTCGAAAATTTTAGAAGATAGAAATTTTTTGAATCTTTTGAAAATTTTCGCTAACGACAAATGAATTAAAATTTGTTAGGCGAATAGAATTATAACTGAATGTTGAAATCTAATTTAAATTGTATATGTAAAATAAGATGAACTGAAGATATTGTTCAAAGAAATTAAAGTAAAAAAAGGTTTGCAAAATAAACTTTTATTTGAGATTTTAAATAAATTAGTAAGTAAAACTAATAAAGGAAATGGTTAATTAAATATGGAATGAGATAGGGTGAATCAAAATTCAATATGCAAAGTTTGGAAATGAATTGAATTCAAGTAAAATTGGGAAGAAGTATTTATATTTGAAATTAATTAGCAAAGTGAAGCAAATTGAAATTTTTATGGAATTGTAAAGGCAAATTGAATAAGATGGATATAAACTCCAATAGTGAAGTGAAAACAAATTCAAGAGGTATATAAAATATTTATATTGAATTTAAGAAAGAAAGGTGAAATTCTTAAGTAAGTTGGCATTGGAAATATACTAAGTGAATAATTGAATGAAGATTAAAATTGGAAGTTGTGACAAGGGAAAGTGAGAATAAGTGAATAACAATCAAAATAAATGTGAATAAAAAGGAAACTGATATAATTGATAATCAACTATGGAAAGGATGTACGTATATTATTGTATTCGCATAGCTATTTGATCCGGATTTGGGCATAGAATTTCGAGATAGTTATATCGATCCGAGTTTGGATTTTTCACTCGATTTTCAACGGCGAACCTGGATATGGAGTTTTGATTGATACCGAAAATTCTCTATCATAGTTATGGCTATGCAAGGAGAATGACGGTTTCTAATCAAGAAACCAGATCTGAGTCCGCACTAGGAAGTCGGGTGGACGATACTAGTTCGAAAGTGAAATTGTGTGATCGAGTGAGAGATCGGATATGGTATTGCGTACGAAAGATATATGTACATCGTACGGGCTTAAATGGAAATGAATATTGAAATTTTGAAAAGAAGTCAATAAAATGATTTTGAATGTTGTGATTGTATACTATTTCTAAACAGGATATGCAGGTATGAAAAAGGGAAAGCAAAATTGGTTTTGATTTCAGATAATAAATTAGAATTGCTCGACAAAAAGGTATGTGTTTAAATTTTCGTATGGAATTTGATTGGGTTTTTGGATCTAGCCACTTAGCTTTTTGTTTTCTTTTTGGATTTGGGAGGCCGTAGAGCCATTTTGTAGTTGTACTGAGCTAGCCACGCAAAGGAGATGCTGGAGAAATTTTTCGTAAATTTAGAGAGTTAGAAAAATTTTGAGAAAATTTTGATAGTTCAAAATTTGGTTTTAAATTGAAATTTGAATGATTGAGTAAGTAATATTGTTTGAAACTATGGAAAAGTTGGGGAAGTTAGTAAGTATGGTAACGTGTCTTTATAAAAGATAGTTGGTAGGATGTTGAATTGTGGTTTTGGGAAAAAGATAAACAGGTATTGGACCATTCTTACAACTAGTAATTTCGAGGACGAAATTCTTTTAAAGGGGGAGGAATGTGACGGCCCAGAATTTTTAAGCAATTTAAACTGGAATATTTAATTGATTTGAAATATTTAAAAGTTAAGTTTTAATTCGAATTCCAAATATGACTATCTATTTGATAATTAACTTATTGAATTTAACAATTTGGAGTTGAGTAAAATGTTGAATCTAGAGTTTTAAGCCTGTTAAAAATAATTTGAGGGCTTGTAAAATTTATATTGATAACACTGAAAATAATAGAAGTTGTAAAATTGAAAATATCCGTGGTTTGTTCAGATTTAAAATTTTATAGTTTAAATTGAATTTAAAAAATAGCCTTCCGGGGCACAGTCTCGGAATTCGACGAAACCAGTTACATTGGATTCGTAATAGCGTATTATGATCAGATTTAAATTTTCGTAGTGTTTGGAGTTGTTATGAGAGCGTACGATATATAAACGCATTGGAATTTATACCGAGACAAAATTTAATTTAAATAAAACATACTTGCTTTTCTTTAACCCGACCAACCCGCCATCAAATTGTCTCCCTCGTACTCTCCTTTCTTTTCTTTCCCCCTTCTCAATTACGCAGTTTAAAAAAAAAGAGATGAAACCCAGTTTTTCCCCTTTCTATACTTTTAAATCGAAAGCTAAAAAAAAGGGCCGGCGCTTGAAAGACGAGGGAGTTAGGTCGTGAATTGCAACTCTCGATTCTAGGGCATGGATGCTCGCAAGCTCGATTTGGAGGCTCGTCGATGGCAGCGGAAGCTCGATAGTGGGAGGCGACTTCATCGGCTATGGGGGATAAGGCATCGCGTAACATGATTCGAGCTCGAGCCAGGGGCTTGACCGGCGACGTCGTCGTTTTCGTGTCAGGTGGTTCACGGCAGTGTGGGGCGCGAGAGGGAGATGGAAGGCGGGTGTGAGATGGTCGCTCGGGGTTACTGTCGAGGCGATGATCATTGAGGGTGGCGCGTGTGCTCGAAGTCGAGAATAGGGTCGCGAATATTTTTCGATGGCGTTCGATTTTTGGCCACGACTTCAGGAGCATGACTGATACTCTTGGGTAGATGCTCGCGTGGTGTGCAGGGTTTCGCAGGTGAGGAATTTCTGTTTATTTTATCTTATTAACCATTTTAACTGAAAACGATAAACTATATTTCTTATAGTTAGGTATTCAATTTAACTTGACTTATCTTACGGAGTAAGGTTTGATATGTAAGATAAGTAATAATATAATGAAATTATATATTTTTTTATGGGAATTTTCACAGTAAAGAAATTTCCTGTGTGCATTTATAGACTAATATATAAATAAAAACATATCTATATAAAAAGATACACATACCTATTCTAATTAAATACACATAGATAAACAGTGAATATATATATACATGAAAGAATTTTAAATATAGAAATTGTGAGTTAAAAAGTTAGTTAAGTAAATTTATTAAGTTGATAATTGATTGTTTGATTTATTTCAAGTGTTAATAAAACCGTAAAATGTTTATACAAGGTCTATAACCATGAAGAAAGGGTCGAGATGGAAATGGATTACGAACAAAAATCAAAGGTGAGTTAATCTCACTCGGTTGAATTTTAAATTTAAATTTAAATTGATAAATTTAAATAATTGTTTGAATGGTTGAATAGATTGATGTGCTATAGTATGGTAATTTTGGAATTGGCATATTATATTGTGCTAACATCTGTAGATGCAGGAAAAACAGGTTAGAGGGATCCAACTGGACCCCTCAACATTTATTATTTAATATTCTCTTTTGTGATTACTTGATATTCTATGTTGAATATATTGGAATATAGAATGATATGACTTGATTGGATATATATTGGGTATAATGAATTATCAGAAATATATAAATTTGATTTTGGAAAGAAAATAAAGGAAGTAAATTTGCAAATGAAATAATCTTAGAAAATTTTATAAATTAAGAATGAATTGGAAAAGAAATGGAAGTAGGTTAAATACTAATAAATAACTTCGAGTATGAAAAGAAAACGGTTGAATAAACAGTAGTTAATCAATTGTAGAATTATGTGATATTAATTTAAAGAAATAAAGAATTACTTTAAAACTTAAAGTTTTAAATTTATTTAAAGGAATTAAGAAGTAATTTGAGAAATCTAAATTGGTATTGCAATTAAAAGTATTTTAAATCATAATTAAGAAATAAAATCTGAAATTAAAGGATTTTTGAATAAATGAAGTAAATTGAAAATCAATTTGGAAATTGATTTAAGTGTTTGAAATTGGATGTTTGGAAGAATAAATTCAACGTGGGAATTTACGAAAGGAATGAGAAAAATTGTTTTAAAATAAATAGTGATTTATTTTTAAAAGGTTGTGAAGAGAAGTATATTTCTCTGGATAGCCAAGTACGTTTTCAAAGTAAGTTTTTAAAATAAAATAAAGGTTTTAATGTTGTTTTACAAAGTATGTTCTTGGAAATTTATTATTTCTAAATGTTTAAATTCTAATGTAAATATTTATTCAAATCTATTACCGTAGTAATAATTTATAAAGAGTGACTTAGTAATTCTGTTTTAAAGGTGAAAACCTAGTTTATATTTATCAAGTAACCTTTTTTCAAATATTCTTATAGTATATATTTTTAATCAATTACTGAAATAGTTTTAATTTAAATATTTTAAAGTAAATTCTAAAGTAAGTAATTTGTTAATCTATTATCGTGGTAATCATTTAAAGAATGATTTGGTATTTTGTTTAAAGAAGAAAATCTAATGTATAGTTATAAGGTAACCTTATTTTAGTTATTTCTAGAGTATTATTTTAAATTAAGTACTAAAGTAATTTTCTATATTGAATGTTAAATATATTTTACAATAAAGTGTTTTTTTTTTAATTATTTTAAAAATCTAAAGTTTTGTGCTTGGTGATTCCAATGGAAATAGAAATACTGGGAATTTATTCTGAGAAAGGCAGATAGTTTTGAAAACTGTTTTCAAAGGAATTTAAAAGGTGAAAATATATCTTGTGAAGATATTTTTGAGATATATAAATAATTTGGAAAATTATTTATTGTGTGATGGATGTTGTGAACATTAATTGATAGTTAAATCACCGACTATCAATATTGGACAAATGCGTTGATCGTTTCGAAGAGACCGGGATCGAGATTTATTTCTCGAAAACCACTTCGATCTAGTTTGTACGTTTCGTGAAAAAGATTTTGGATTCGAAGATGGAGCAGTGAAGTGCAAGGGCTAGTCGCTACTAATCCTGAGGATATTTCCAAAATGGATGTTGTAGGAATAGTGCCTTGTTCCGTTCGGACCCGGGACGGACTTGTATGGATGAATGCTTGTGAAACATCGTCAGGTGGACGATGGGCATTCTAAGGGATATGTTCTATAAAGGTAACTCTTAGCCTCAAGTCTCATCAAATGGGAATGACTGAAAATCAGGGGTTGCTGATCCCAACCGCGGGGTGATCTCACTCGGGATTATCCAGTAAGGGGTTGTCCCGGTCTTGTGTTGCAAGGGAGCGGGCGTACTCCTCGGTACGGTGATCTAGGCCCCATACTGTGACAGGTGGTACCCCAATGCCTAGTCATTAGTTGGAAATCCATTCTCCCTACGAACCTTGTACGAGTTTTGTTTGTATTACCCACTCTGTGGCTAGTAGCTGGAATTTAATAGATGCAACAATTTCGGCTATTTTATAAGTACTTGTATATAGACCCTATTATAATATTAGAGGATTTCTATAAAAATTGTTTTAGCTATCGTAAGGTAAAAACCCGACATGTTTATTTGTGGCGTGGTCTTACGAGATGCTTTATTTTTTATAGGATTTTTGATACTTTAATAATCAATTGAGTGTGATTTTCTCATGCTGGTTTTCCAGACTGACTCAAGTGTTATTTAACTGTAATGCTCGGGTCAGACCGAGTATTATAGGATACAGGATTTGGTGTTGTGGAGCTCAGGAGACGAGCTAGATGACAATACGTATTTCCATACTTGTTTTATATATATATATATATATATATATATATATTCCGCTGTACTGAGTAGTTGTGTATCCAGTTGTATGATATTATTGAGTTGTGATTGATGTACTCTGATGATGTAATATATAAATAGATCTATTGTTTTGGTATAAAGAAATGTTAATATCTATTATATTTTATTCCGCTGCGATGGTTAGATTCAGTTGTTGTTTTCTATTTTCTTCTTCTACCTCTTCTTCTTTAACCCAAATGGTTCGTATTTCTGTACAACTTGAGTTGATTTAGGTAGAATAGTGTTGACTCAAGGGGTACGGATTTGCGGGTCGTTACAGAAATATAACTCTGCATCACCAAATTTTTCTCTATTACCCTAACTAATGTACGGTGAGTTGATGATGTTAAAATGGAACAACAAATCTACTAAATACTTAATTCCCTCGTTTCGTTTTTTCCATAGATGATCCAGTAAGATCCCCTTCAACAGCATACACTTTAACACGAATTGAAAGCCGTGATCTACCAGAGTTGCAAAGGAGACAGAGTTGTTCGATTTGGACGAACAAGCATACTTCTTGTGGCTAGACTTACCACTGTTAGAAATGCAGATCACGGATCTTAAGGCTAGAACAACACTAGAGGGGGGTGAATAGTGTTTTGTGGATTTACAAAATCTTTTTGAAACTTATGTAATTTGATCACCAACAAATGCAATACACGGACAGAGATATAATCACATAATCAGGCACAGATGTAGATAACAAATAAAAGCAGTAAAGGAAAGAACACACCAGAATTTTATATTGATTCGAAGTTACCCTACATCCAGTCACGCACAATTGTATGGATTTCTTTTCAAAATAATCTCTTAGATTACACCCTCGATTTCAAGGCCACGAGGTACACCCTCCTATATTCGAGGCTGGGGCAAACTCTCTTGATTTACCAGGCCACAAAATCACCTAATCGATTTCCAAGGCAATAATCACACCCAATTGATTTCAAGGCTCAATCGCACATTTTACTCAACAGTTTGATTTACAAATAATCCTATAACTCCGAATAGCACTGAGGTCTTATGGAGAGAGTGGTAGAGAATCAAACAAGAGATAAACAAGTTCGATTCACTTGGTATTTTGGTAGAGTATGGTTTGGGATTCTTTAGAATAAATGTGGAAGATGAAGAGGAGAGAAAATGAATGAAAGTCTGGTAAAAATTCATTTAGAACTTACTGGCATTTATAGAGATCAACAGCCATATCTATTCATGAAAGGATATGACGAATAGACACTTCTTTTGAAAATTTGAAATTTGAAAATTAACGGGCACCATGTCGACATGGGGGGTAGGAGTATGTCGACATGCTCTAGGAAAAAATGGTGATTTTGATTTTCTTATTAAAATTGGTTTCAATAATTTTTCAAAACAATTTCTAAACTATTATAAACATATTTGAATATAATTTAAACATATAAAGGAGTTAGAAAGTAATTTTTTTAATATATAATCTTATTTTATAAAGTGATTTAAAATCTGAGTATGTAAATATTTAAAAGCTAAATATTAAAACAAGAGATAGTTTAAAATCAAGGACAATTTCGAAATCAAAAAATATTAAAAATGATAAAGATAATTTTAGGGCTAAAATATTTTAAAACCAAGAGAGATGTCTTTTGGAAAAGAAAGTTTTGAAAATATTTTTAAAAGCAAGAGATATATTTTTGAAAATTATTTTTATAAAATTAGTGGATATCAAAATAGGACCACTATATGTTCCACTAAATATTGTCGTGAGTTCCATCCCACTAGAGTTCCATCCCTTTAACGGCTCGAAGTGGATTCCATTCCATGAATAAGTTTCGAATAAAGATGTACGTGCTTTCAAGAAGTTTTAACATAATTCTAGACTCAATACTTATCTTGGACTTTGAAATCTTGAACTCTTGATATCTTGATACTCATGAGTCTTCAATCTTGATATCTTCGATCTTTAATTTCATCAGTCTTGTATCTCTATATTGTACAATCTTCATTCTTGGTACTTGCATGTTTATATCCTGCATATACATATATATCTAAACTATAACGTTAGTATTTATATTGTATAATAAGTCCTAAGGTTGTTGTCATCAAAACCATCCTTCTCAAGGACTAATAATCTCCACCTTTTTGACGTTGACAACCTATGTTTATAAAATATACTTCACCTTTACTATAACTCCCTCTAAAACTAATAACTCCCCCTAAAACTAATAACTCCCCCTTAGTCTAATCCTAACTATTCTAACTTCTCTATTTTATAGTTCTCCCCCTTTGTCATCAACAAAAAACTAATTCTGTACAAATATATATAACTCCTCCTTAATCTAATACTATCTAAACTGAATAGTAATAAGGAAGTATAATAAGCGAAATAGAAATTATTATATACCATTTTATATTTACATATTTATATGAATTATAGACACCCAAATATATTTAAGTACACAAATTATATAAAAATACTTCTAATGATGGTTTTTGACAATCGGAGATTTATGAATTGAACAATTTGGATAATGGAAACAAAAGTTTCCACGTTGTTCAATCAAATTTCCATCTTTGTCAAAACACACTTCGCCTACGCAGACCACCTTGTCGTCTTCTTCCATATGTGCTTCTTCTTCTTCTTCCTCCTCCTCCTCTTCTTCTTCTTCGCTATGATCTAAAGGGTTATGCACTTGAATGTTGGGAGAATCTTCTTCAGTCACAATAGAATTTGCATGGTTATCCATTAGGAATTTTTGTAAATTTCGAAGAATTTTGCCTTGGTTTTCTTGTTCATTCGCCATCCTTATTTGCACAACTTGAAGTGCAGTTAACATTTGCATGGCATCCATCATAGACTCTTCAATCTTTATCACACATGCCAGTATAGTCCGTTGGAATGGACCGGAATGAGGAGAAGGAAAAGAAATGGTGTCGTTTTGGTTTGATTTTGTGGAGGAGGCCATTAATTTTAATTTTCAGAAGTTTAATACAAAGAAAGAGAAGTGAGAAGACAGAAAAATTCAAAATACATAGGTTTATATAACAACCAAATTATTTTTAGAGGGAAAATCAAATTTTCAAAATTTGTCGTTGCATGTCGACATGGGTAGTAGGGTTATGTCGACATACCTATGAAAAAAATTTGTTTTTCTTTTATACCTTTGTTTAAATGTTAGTATGTCTATATTCTATAACCCAGTTACTGAACAAATACCTAATTCTCTTCTTAATTTAGTAAATATAGATTGATTTAAGGATTTGGTAAAAATATCAGCAATTTGATTCTCTGAGTCAATAAATTCAAGAGAAATAATCTCTTTATTTATATTATCTCTGAGAAAATGATGTCTGATATCAATATGTTTAGTCCTAGCATGATGAGTAGGATTTTTAGATAAATTTATTACACCAGTATTATCACAATAAATTGGTGATTTTGAAATTGTTAATCAAAATCTTTTAAGGTTTGTTGCATATAAATGACTTGAGAGCAAGCCATGGCAGCCGAGCTATATCCTGCTTCAGTTGTTGATAAAGAAACAGTATTTTGCATTTTACTAAATCCTGAAACCAGAGAATGCCTCAAAAAGTGACATGTTCCATCGGTACTTTTTCGGTCAGATTTGCAACCAGCATAGTCAACATCACAATAAGAGATTAAATCTAATGAATCATTTTTATGGTAAAATAAACCATAGTCAAAAGTATGCTTAACATATCTTTTGATACGTTTCACAGCTTTTAAGTGAGTCTCTTTGGGTTTAGATTGATATCTTGCACAGAGACAAAGACTACGCATGATATCAGGTCTATTCGCAGTGATATGATCCAATCATTCCTCTATATAGTTTTTGATTTACATCTTTTGAAAGATATTCTTTATTTAAATCTTCATTGGTTGCCATGGGAGTGGGTTTTCCACTCGCAGTAGTCATACCAAAATTACTAACTAGATCCTTAGAATATTTTTCTTGACTAATAAAAATACCTAATTGTTTTATTTGTAAACCTAAGAAGGAAGTAAGTTCACCCATATGACTCATCTAAAACTCTTTTGTCATAATTTCAGAAAATTCTTTATTCATTTCATGATTAGTTGATCCAAAAATAATATCATCTACATATATTTGTACTAGTTGGATATCATTTTTATTTCTTTTAATGAAAAGAGTATTATCTACTTTACCAATTTCAAATTTTGATTGTACTAAAAAAGATCTTAGTCTGTCATACCATGCTCTAGGAGCTTATTTCAGACCATATAGAGCTTTCTTAAGTTTGAAAACATGGTTTGCAAATTTTTCATCTTCAAAGGGGGGGGTTGTTCAACATAAACTTCCTCTTTAAAAATCCAATTAGAAAAGCACTTTTAACATCCATTTGAAATAGTTTGAAATCATTATAATTTGCAAAAGCAAGTAGAATTCTAATTGCTTCTAATCTTGCTACGGGTGCAAAGGTTTCATCAAAATCTATTCCTTCTTCTTGACAATAACCTTGTGTGACTAATCGAGCTTTATTTCTAACGACCTCACCTAGTTCATTCATTTTATTTTTATAAACCCATTTAGTTCCTATTATAATTTTATCCTCTGGTCTAGGAACATATTTTCAAACATCATTTGTGGTGAATTGATTCAGTTCTTCTTGCATAGCCAGAATCCATGAATCATCAGATGATGCTTCCTTTGGATTTTAGGTTCAATAGATGATATGAATGTTACATTACTCATGTTATTTAGTTGATTTCTAGTTCTAATAATACATTCAATATTTCCTAGTATATTATCTATAGGATGATCTTTTAAAATCTTAATCTTCTTATTTAGATGAATGATTTCATTATCTGTTTCAATTGGCTCATTATTTAGGATAGCAAAATCTTCTTCATCATTAATTTGTTCAATATCTTTGAAATTTTTATCAAAGAGACATGCATTGTTTCTTTAATCGTATTAGTTTTTAAATTGAAAACTCTATATGCTTTACTTCTACTAGAATATCCGATAAAGATTCCTTTGTTAGATTTAGGATCAAATTTATCTAAATTACCTTTTGTATTCAAAATGAAACATTTACTTCCAAAGATTATAAAATAAGATACATTTGGTTTCTTCATGTAAAGAAGTTCATAGGGTGTTTTATTACTTAATGGTCTAATAAATATTCTATTCAAAATGTAGCAAGCTGTAGCAACTGCTTCAGCCCAAAAATATTTTGGTAAATTACTATCTGAAAGCATTGTTCTAGCACACTCTTGAATCGTCCTATTTTTTCGTTCTACCACTCCGTTTTGTTGCAGAGTTCTTGGAAAAGAGAACTTATGAGTTATTCCCTTTTTACTGCAGAATCTCTCAAAATTTCATTTTCAAATTCCCTACCATGATCACTATGAATAGTTGTATTTTTAAAAAAAGTTGGTTTTGAAGTCTTTTTGTAAAAAAATTAGAAGAATCAAAAGTATCACTTTTATGTTTCATAAAAATTGTCCATGTAAACCTAGAATAATCATCTGCAATTACAAAGATATATTTATTGTGATTTATTGATTGAATTTGAGATGGGCCAAATAAATCTAAATGAAGTAACTCAAGGGGTTTTGAAGTCGAGATCGTATCTTTTAATTTGAAAGAACTCTTCCTAAATTTTCCTAATTGACAAGCATCACATATACCATCTATTTTAAAATTCATTCTAGGGAGACCTCTTACTAGATCGAGTTTAGAAATTTTAGATAAGAGTTTAAAATTCAAATGTCCAAATCTTTTATGTCAAATCCAAAGGTCATTTGTATTAGCCAAAATACATAGATTATCATTTGACATTTTCATACTAAGAATATAAATATTTTTCTTTCTAATTGCTTCAAATATAATATTTGAATTATTATCTTCGACGTAACACTTATCTTTTTCAAATTTAATTTTGTATCCTTTATCACAAAGTTGACTGATACTAAGGAGATTGTGTTTCAAATTTTTAGCTAATAAAACATTAGAAATAGTAGGAGTTTTAGAGTACCGACATTGCCGATGCCAATCACATACCCTTTTGATTGTCTCCAAATTTAACCAATCCTCCATCTTTGAAGATAATATCATTCAGCATATCTGGATTACCAGTCATTTGTCTTGAACATCCACTATCATGTATCCACTTATTTTTCTTGATTTGTACAATTTGTCCATTGAGATTTGATTCTTCAAGGGTCATATAACATTTTTCTTCCTGCACAGAGTACAAACTTGGTAGAAAATTTGATTTTATATAATAATATATGCAAACTTGTGAGACAATGATGATTTAAACATATTTAAATTAGAATTAACAAAATTCCCAAAAATAGCCATTTTTTTAATTTTTCAAAATTCACGTTATGAAAACTTTGAAAACCTTGCTCTGATACCAAATGTTAGAAATCCGGATTACGGATCTTAAGGCTAGAATAACACTAGAGGAGGGTGAACAGTGTTTTTTGGATTTACTAAATCTTTTTGAAACTTATGTAATTTAATCACCAATAAATGCAACACACAGACACAGATATACTCAGAGAATCAAACACAGATGCAAATAATAAATAAAAGCAGTAAAGGAAAGAACACACCAGGATTTTATAATGGTTCGGAGTTACCCTACATCCAGTCCCGTACGATTGTATGGATTTCATTTCAAAATAATCTCCCAGATTACACCTTCGATATCAAGGCCACGAGACACACCTGTAACAACCCGCGTATTTATCGATTTTATATTTAAATATTTTATCGTTCGTCGGATTTTGGTCCGAAAAGCTACTTTTTGCTAACAGTCGAATTGGGACTCGAGACCACCCCCATTGAGTTCAAAATGATGTTTGCGACCTTTTTGAGTATAAACTTCGATATGTTTGGAGATAGTAGAATTTTGACCTTTTTCACTTAGGGCTTTGGTTTGGGCTGAACCCGTTAGCCACTTACTAACTCAGTCCTAACCAACTCCAACTCTTCATTACTTCATTTCATATTCCTAACACTCAAGCTTAAGCAAAAATGGTGGAAGAGAATGGGAATTAGAAACTCCAAGCCCTAGTTCCTCTTGCTAGCTCATGTTCTTGCTCCAAAATCAAAGAGAACCCATTAGTAAGCATCTCCTTCTTCTTCTCCAACTTATTCTCCTTCCAATTTCAGAAATTTCCTAAACCTAATTTAGGAAATGTTTCTCTTTTAAGCTTAGATTGAAGCTTCTTGAGTTGTTGTTGAAGAGGAATTGATCTTAGCTTGTTTTTAAAGCTTCTCCTTCATTGATTTGGGTTCAAAGATGATATTTTTATCTCACGTCTATGCTTATATTTATCTTCGATTGTTAGGTATGAATTCCTAATACTTATTCGTGTGCATTTGCTTTTGGTTTGGATTGATTTGGTGAATGTTCCAATTTTTAGTGTTTTGAGTTCAATTCGTTAAAAATCCTAACTTTGATGTTTGAACATGTTTTTGGTGATGCATCGAGGAGCATATAGGGCCGGGTAGTCGATTGGCATAAACCCTTAGCGCCGTTGCTCGTGCGATTGCAAATTGATCGAGATTTGCACCTCATTTGAAATAGGGCATGGGAGTGCCAGCAACAGGTTCGGCCGACCGAGCTCCTAGGTCGGTCGACCGACCTGTAGAACGGGCACTTCCTGCCTCTGTTTGGAAGTGCAGGCTACAAGGCTCGGTCGACCGAGCTCAGGGTGCGGTCGACCGACCTACTACTCCGTGCACTTCTGTTTTTGGTTCGGTCAACCGACTCAGGGAGTCCGGTCGACCGACCTGCTGCTATTTGCCAACTATGCCTATTTTGCCTAGTTGCTTGGTTTTCCAAATTTAATCGATTCATGTTATTTCCATATTTGTTGTTATCATTTGTTATTGACTTTGATGACTTATTTTCTTCGGGAATTCTTGGAATATCCATTTCGATGGATTCAGTATCGATTTCTTTGGATTTTATTCACATTTTCGAATGTAAATCTTAGTGATTGATTGTTCCTACAATCTTCTTTGTTATTTGTCACTTTAAAAATATAAAAGGATTTCTATACTAGTAGTAAATATCAAAACTCTTTCTTCAAATGATTTCAACACTATTTTAGTACAAAGCTCGTTTCTTAAACCGTTTTCCAATCTATTAGTATATACAAACCTTTACCTCACTCGTATGAGAAATCTAATTAAACGACTTAGTAAAACGAGTGGTATGAAACGCTTGCGTTTACTTCGTCGGTTAATTCTTGGACTTGTTCGATTGAATCCCTTGTTACAATTTTATAGTGGAGATCTACAGTTTGTTCGTAAATATTTAAGTTAAGCAAGTGGTTATGGGACATGAAGCTAAACTCATATATTTACTAGCTTAGTGTAATTGACACTTCTCGTTAATCATGATGATCATCTTTGTGGTTTAGACTAGCAATGTGCGATGTCTCTTTGTCTTTGTGGAGGACTGTTCCTCATTTTATTGAGCTTCGTCTCATTTCTTGCATGGGTCGTACCTATCTAGGTCCGTCGATGTTTGTTTACACATGGGTCGTACCTTTTTAGGTGCGTCGATGTTTATTTATGCATGGGGTGTACCTTTTTAGGTGCATCGATGTTTGTTTACTTCGTGGAGCAATCGGCTCAATAAGTCGGGACATGGGGCGTATCTTTCTAGTTGCGTCGACGTTCGTCTATGCATGGGGCGTATCTTTCTAGGTGCGTCGATGTTCGACTTTGCATGGGGTGTATCTTTCTAGGTGCATCGATGTTAGACGTTACATGGGGTGTATCTTTCTAGGTGCATCGATGTTTATTTGTGCATGGGATGTATCTTTCTAGGTGCATCGATGTTTATTTATGCATGGGGCGTATCTTTCTAGGTGCGTCGATGCTAGAGTATGGGGCGTATCTTTCTAGGTGCGTCGATGTTCGACTGTACGTGGGGCGTGTCTTTCTAGGTGCGTCGATGTCCAGTTTATGGGATTGGCCATCCTTTTCTTGTGATTTCTGGATTTCTAATTATTGATTTCTGGAATTTATGTTTCACCACCTTTTTCAGTTGACATTGATATGTTTGTCATTTTGTGGCTTGGTGAATTAAATAAAGAATATGACATTCTTTTGATGCTATGAGATTCTTGAGATATTGTATGACTTTTGTGGATTTTCTAATGTATACTTGTCGTGGTATGACATTTTTGGTTATCATATGTTTTATTATTATATCTCTTTTTATATCTCATTTTATCTGATAATTATAGCTAGACTGATCTGTTTATTATTTTCTTCTTAAATAATACTCGGGTCAGACTGAGATTTTACAGGTGCTTCATCATGACTCCTTATCGGACCATCATCTGGCCTTTTGGCTAACTACTTAGCTTGTAGTTTTTGGTTGTATACATTTGAGATACTGACTCCTTGATGTATACATATTCTTTTGTCTTGCACTTGTATCTATTCTTTTGTGTTATTGTGGATCTTGTTTGACCACTACTCTGATGTACACTTCTATGTGTAATATTCATATCTTATTCCGCCTTTGTGACATGAATTATCTGTGACTGATTTATGTTATGTTGATTTCTATATTTGTTTCCGAAGAATTTATATAGCCACCGTGTAGAAGCTTTGAGTTTGTGTCGGCATGCCGGATTTCCTCTTGAAAAGAAATGCATGTTATATTATCTGACATATCGATGCTCGCACAAAACAATTACACGGATGGTCGCTCCTCAACAGCCTTATTCTCCATGCTAGTTGACAGCATTACACCGTAGTGTTCTTGTCTAGCGTGGGTATAGAGGTGGGGCGTCACAGCTTGGTATCAGAGCCAAACTTCGGAACAATATGGAATATTATAACAAGGATCATCGTCCTAAGTCCATCTTAGGAGTCGTGCTTTAGGATTTAATTCGAGTCTTCGTACGATTCATCCTATTTTCTTTATGATTCCTTGTTTTATCAATCATGATGGTTTGATATTCATTCTAAGAATAATTTTTCTTCTTCTTTCTTTCTTTTCAAAGGAATAGAAATGGTTAGACCAGGCCGCCCTAGCGCCGGTCAATCTAGTGCTACTCCTCAGGATGGAGTATTTATGTCGGCCCAGCAGCTTCTAGATCTTGTTAAGAACGCTCAAGCTGCAGGACCCAATCCAGAGCCTACTCATCCTAGATCTGGTTTTGCACGCTTGTGCAGAGACTATACCGATTTGGATGGAAGGCCATTCAAAGGATCCGAGAGTGTTATAGAAATTCAGGCTTGGCTCAAATCATGCGATCGCATCTTTTCTCGCATGAACCTTATTGATCTACATCGAGTCCAAGTGGCTTCTAGCATGCTCCAAGAAAGAGCATTAGATTGGTATGAGCTTTTAATTTCTGAAATCGTTGAAGCAGATCTTACTTGGAAGCAATTCCGGGAACGATTCGAACTAAAGTTTGTGCCGGAGGCTGAAAAAGTAACTTTAGCACGGCGTTTTATTGACCTTGTTCAAGGTGAATCTTCTGTGACAGACTACGTCGCATCTTTCGAATCTCTGTCCAAATACGGGGTTGAGTACATTAATACTCCATTGAAGAAAAATCAGAGATTTGTCTATGGCTTGAATAAGAATCTTAAGAAGCCATTACTCCTGAAACTTGAAGTTTCATTTGATCAGCTTATTGATATCGCTCTTCGTCTTGAAGAGGCCGATAAAGAGTGTGATGTTGAAGTTGTGGATGCCAAACAAAACTTCAACAACAACATGAAAAGGCCGTCCGAAACCCCTCTTTTGTCGCTATTGCAAAAATTCGGGTCACCATATTACTGCATGCCCCGTACTTCAAAGTAAGAAGGAGGGAGAGCTCAATGTAGTGCAAGCTCCTGGTAACACTTCTCGTGGTCAAGGTATTTTTCATTTAATCCTTGATTACATTTATTTTGTGATCTTCTTATTTGAGTTTTTGTTGATACGGGTTTCATCTCATTATTTTTATATCAAAAGAACTTGTCGATTCTTTTTCTTTGAATGTTTTGGGCTTGATGTCTTCGTTGAGAATTGTGAATCCGGATAAAAGATCCGCAACACTCAATTTGCTTTTATTTGATGTCGAAAATTATTTTATGTGGTTTTTCTTTCCGAGCCGATATTTTTACTTAGGCTCCGGAATTGATTTGTGCGATAGGATTGGCTTAATCATTAATGAAGCCTATATCCTATTTTCTCGAGTGGACTATTCATCTTTGATATTTTCAATCTGTTAAGCAGATTTTTATTTTTTCCTTTATGATTTTGAATTAAAAATTGATGGCATCATTTTATTCTTTAAGCTCACATGTTGAGTAGAGCGTTATTTCTCTCATTTGGGTAGTTGTGAATTTTCCAGAATCTTTGAGTTTGTCTTAGGATTATCACCTAAGAAATCTTTTGTGTGGTGTTAAGGTCTTTCTAGTTTGACCTTGCCACCGATTTTCATTTGGCTACGAGTTGCGGGAGTTCGCATTCCATTTACCACATTCCGCACTTGTTATGATTCCTATGAATGAATTATTATGTCATTCAGTTTGTCCATCTTGTTTCATCCATATTGTAAATCGAGTATTCTACGAATATCTCGATGACTCCATCTTTGTATTTATTGATTTTGGATGAAAATTGAAATTTAAAATTTTGTAAATCTTTTTCATAAGATTTATTTATAAGTACAATTTGATTTGCTCTTAAACAAGCAAAGAATATTCTTAAAGGTTTTTAAGAAACATGTTTACTATATAGAAGATGATTTTGTGATTGTATTGCCCATTGAGTGCTTTAAGAATTTTGGTCGATGCGCTTGATCAACGTTATCGATAGGAATTTCCTAAACGCTTTGATGAGACAATCAAACACGATGTATTGACTTGTAAAACGTGAATTTATCTAGAAGGATAATTACTTAAAGATGATTGAAATTTTGAAAGTTTTTGTTTTTCGAGAAAGAGGATTATTTAAAAAGAACTCTTCCTTTAGATACTCTTATTCTTGTGATTCCTGAAGGAGAACCAAGACTTTGCTATTTGTACCGATACTAGTCGTATTGGTTTGGATGCCGTTCTCTTGCAAAGGAGAACGTGCTATCACTTGTGCTTCTAAATCATTATAGCTTATCGAGACTAGATATGCCACTCATGATCTAGTGCTCGCGGCTATTGTTTTTTACTTTTAGAGTTTGGCATCATCATATTTGGATGTGAAATTTGTTCTCTACCTCGATCATAAATCTTTGGAATATTTATGTTCCCTTAAGGAACTTCATGTTGACTCGAATTCCTAGCATCTTATGATCTTGATATTCTTTTTATTCCCGAAGGGGAAATCGTGTTGCTAATGCGCTTTGTCGTGAGCAACAAGTAGTTGATTCTTTGATAATGTCTGAATGGAATTATCTTTTAATTAATTTCATCGGACGTTTTGATATACTTTGTTTTATTGAGCTTTATCTCATTCCTTTTATGGACTAGTGTCCGGTGTTCTTTTATGGTGTTCGGTTCATCGGATGTACTGTTATTATACTACATCGATGTTCTGTCTTATCTGGATCAATGGATGTACCATTATTATACTACATCGTTGTTCCGGTTTATCGGTTCATTGGGCGTACCGTTTTTGTACTACGCTGATGTTCCAAATTATTTGAGTTTCTAGTTTCTCGGGCGTACTGTTATTATACTACGTCGTTGCACCAGCTCCATTTTCTGCTATTCTTGACGTTCTCCACGTCTTTTATATACGGAAATGCCTTAGGGATTCCTGGTTTTTATTCTTGAGCCCGGTGATATTGTAGAAATTGAAGTTTCACCAGATTTGATTTATGAGCAACATCCCATTCGCATCATTGCTTCGGGGGTTGAGCGCCTTCGGAATAAAGATGTTCTTCTTGTGAGAGTTCAATGGTTCTCTAATCCTAGAGATTACTCTTGGGAATCTAGAGAATTCATTGAGCGATTCCGTTCAGGCTTACTCTTTCATGCTCCTTATGGTGAACTTCCTATTTCAAATTTTCTTTTGTGTTGATATGCTTCTATGGTTGTTACTTCTTATTTTCTTCTTAAGTATTGCGAGGACGCAATTTCTTTAAGGAGGGGAGTCTGTAACAACCCGCGTATTTATCGGTTTGATATTTAAATATTTTATCGTTCGTCGGATTTTGGTCCGAAAAGCTACTTTTTGCTAACAGTCGAATTGGGACTCGAGACCACCCCCATTGAGTTCAAAATTATGTTTGTGACCTTTTTGAGTATAAACTTCGATATGTTTGAAGATAGTAGAATTTTGACCTTTTTCACTTAGGGCTTTGGTTTGGGCTGAACCCATTAGCCACTTACTAACTCAGTCCCAACCCACTCCAACTCTTCATTACTTCATTTCATATTCCTAACACTCAAGCTTAAGCAAAAATGGTGGAAGAGAATGGGAATTAGAAACTCCAAGCCCTAATTCCTCTTGCTAGCTCAAGTTCTTGCTCCAAAATAAAAGAGAATCCATTAGTAAGCATCTCCTTCTTCTTCTCCAACTCATTCTCCTTCCAATTTCAGAAATTTCCTAAACCTAATTTAGGAAATGTTTCTCTTTTAAGCTTAGATTGAAGCTTCTTGAGTTGTTGTTGAAGAGGAATTGATCTTAGCTTGTTTTTAAAGCTTCTCCTTCATTGATTTGGGTTCAAAGGTGAGATTTTTATCTCACATCTATGCTTATATTTATCTTCGATTGTTAGGTATGAATTCCTAACACTTATTCGTGTGCATTTGCTTTTGGTTTGGATTGATTTGGTGAATGTTCCAATTTTTAGTGTTTTGAGTTCAATTCGTTAAAAATCCTAACTTTGATGTTTGAACATGTTTTTGGTGATGCATCGAGGAGCATATAGGGCCGGGTAGTCGATTGGCATAAACCCTTAGCGTCGTTGCTCGTGCGATTGCAAATTGATCGAGATTTGCACCTCATTTGAAATAGGGCATGGGAGTGCCAGCAACAGGTTCGGCCGACCGAGCTCCTGGGCCGGTCGACCGACCTGTAGAACGGGCACTTCCTGCCTCTGTTTGGAAGTGCAGGCTACAGGGCTCGGTCGACTGAGCTCAGGGTCTGGTCGACCGACCTGCTACCCCGTGCACTTCTGTTTTTGGTTCGGTCAACTGACTCAGGGAGTCCGGTCGACCGACCTGCTGCTATTTGCCAACTATGCCTATTTTGCCTAGTTGCTTGGTTTTCCAAATTTAATCGATTCGTGTTATTTCCCTATTTGTTGTTATCATTTGTTATTGACTTTGATGGCTTATTTTCTTCGGGAATTCTTGGAATATCCATTTCGATGGATTCAGTATCGATTTCTTTGGATTTTATTCACGTTTTCGAATGTGAATCTTAGTGATTGATTGTTCCTACAATCTTCTTTGTTATTTGTCACTTTAAAAATATAAAAGGTTTTCTATACTAGTAGTAAATATCAAAACTCTTTCTTCAAATGATTTCAACACTATTTTAGTACAAAGCTCGTTTCTTAAACCGTTTTCCAATCTATTAGTATATACAAACCTTTACCTCACTCGTATGAGAAATCTAATTAAACGACTTAGTAAAACGAGTGGTATGAAATGCTTGCGTTTACTTCGTCGGTTAATTCTTGGACTTGTTCGATTGAATCCCTTGTGACAATTTTATAGTGGAGATCTACAGTTTGTTCGTAAATATTTAAGTTAAGCAAGTGGTTATGGGACATGAAGCTAAACTCATATATTTACTAGCTTAGTGTAATTGACACTTCTCGTTAATCACGACGATCATCTTTGTGGTTTAGACTAGCAATGTGCGATGTCTCTTTGTCTTTGTGGAGGACTGTTCCTCATTTTATTGAGCTTCGCCTCATTTCTTGCATGGGTCGTACCTATCTAGGTGCGTCGATGTTTGTTTACACATGGGTCGTACCTTTTTAGGTGCGTCGATGTTTATTTATGCATGGGGTGTACCTTTTTAGGTGTATCGATGTTTGTTTACTTCGTGGAGCAATCGGCTCAATAAGTCGGGACATGGGGCATATCTTTCTAGTTGCGTCGACGTTTGTCTATGCATGGGGCGTATCTTTCTAGGTGCGTCGATGTTCGACTTTGCATGGGGTGTATCTTTCTAGGTGCATCGATGTTAGACGTTACATGGGGTGTATCTTTCTAGGTGCATCGATGTTTATTTGTGCATGGGATGTATCTTTCTAGGTGCATCGATGTTTATTTATGCATGGGGCGTATCTTTCTAGGTGCGTCGATGCTAGAGCATGGGGCGTATCTTTCTAGGTGCGTCGATGTTCGATTTTACGTGGGGTGTGTCTTTCTAGGTGCGTCGATGTCCAGTTTATGGGATTGGCCATCCTTTTCTTGTGATTTCTGGATTTCTAATTATTGATTTCTGGAATTTATGTTTCACCACCTTTTTCAGTTGACATTGATATGTATGTCATTTTGTGGCTTGGTGAATTAAATAAAGAATATGACATTCTTTTGATGCTATGAGATTCTTGAGATATTGTATGACTTTTGTGGATTTTCTAATGTATACTTGTCGACATTTTTGGTTATCATACGTTTTATTATTATATCTCTTCTTATATCTCATTTTATCTGATAATTATAGCTAGACTGATCCGTTTATTATTTTCTTCTTAAATAATACTCGGGTCAGACTGAGATTTTACAAGTGCTTCATCATGACTCCTTATCGGACCATCATCTGACCTTTTGGCTAACTACTTAGCTTGTAGTTTTTGGTTGTATACATTTGAGATACTGACTCCTTGATGTATACATATTCTTTTGTCTTGCACTTGTATCTATTCTTTTGTGTTGTTGTGGATCTTGTTTGACCACTACTCTGATGTACACTTCTATGTGTAATATTCATATCTTATTCCGCCTTTGTGAAATGAATTGTCTGTGACTGATTTATGTTATGTTGATTTCTATATTTGTTTCCAAAGAATTTATATAGCCACTGTGTAGTAGCTTTGAGTTTGTGTCGGCATGTCGGATTTCCTATTGAAAAGAAATGCATGTTATATTATCTGACATATCGATGCTCGCACAAAGCAATTACACGGATGGTCGCTCCTCAACGGCCTTATTCTCCGTGCTAATTGACAGCATTACACCGTAGCGTTCTTGTCTAGCGTGGGTATAGAGGTGGGGCGTCACAACACCCTCCTGTATTTGGGTCCGGGGCAAACTCTTTTGATTTACCAGGCCACAAGATCACCTAATCGATTTCCGAGGCAAGAATCACACCCAATTGATTTCAAGGCTCAACCGCACCTTTTACTCAACACTTTGATTTACAAATAATCTTATAACTCCGAATAGCACTGAGATCTTATGGAGAGTGGCAGAGAATCAAATAAGAGATAAACAAGTTCGATTCACTTAGTATTTCGGCAGAGTATGGTTTGGGATTCTTTAGAACAAATGTGGAAGATGAAGAAGAGAGAAAATGAATGAAAGCCTGGTAAAAATTCATTTAGAACTTATTGGTATTTATAGAGATCTACAGCCATATCTATTCGTGAAAGGATACGACGAATAGACACTTCTTTTGAAAATTTGAAATTTAAAAATTAACGGGCACCATGTCGACATAAGGAGTAGGAGTACGTCGACATTCTCTAGGCAAAAATGGTGATTTTGATTTTCTTATTAAAATTGGTTTCTATAATTTTTCAAAACAATTTTTAAACTATTATAAACATACTTGAATATAGTTTAAACATATAAAAGAGTTAGAAAGTATTTTTTTAATATATAATCTTATTCTATAAAGTGATTTAAAATCTAAGTATATAAATATTTAAAAGCTAAATATTAAACAAGAGATAGTTTAAAATCAAGGACAATTTTGAAATCAAAAATTTTTAACAATGATAAAGATAATTTTGAGGCTAAAAAAATTAAAACCAAGAGATGTCTTTTTGACAAAAAAGTTTTGAAAACATTTTTAAAAACAAATGATATATTATTGAAAATTATTTTTATAAAATTAGTGGATATCAAAATAGGACCACTATATGTTCCACTAGATATTGTCGTGGGTTCCATCCCACAAGGGTTCCATCCCTTTAACAGGCTCGAAGTGGATTCCATTCCAAGAATAAATTTCGAATAAAGATGTAAGTGCTTTCAAGAAGTTTCAACATAATTCTAGACTCAATACTTATCTTGTACTTTGAAATCTTGAAATCTCGATATCTTGATACTTATGAGTCTTCAATCTTGATATCTTCGATCTTTAAATTCATCTGTCTTGTATCTCTATACTGTACAGTCTTCATTGTTGGTACTTGCATGTTTATATCCTGCATATACATATATATCTAAACTATAATGTTAGTATTTATATTTTATAATAACTCATAAAGTTGTTTTCATCAAAACCATCCTTCTCAAGGACTAATAACCACAAGCAAAGCATCTGATAGGGTCTCGGCATTGGAAGCATAATGATTATAATCCCCATATCTAAAACAGTAATCCTTTCTTTTCTTTGAGTCAATCCAATTTTTGTTCGAAGATCGATTTCTTCACATACTTATAGTTCCGTCGTGTTGTGTTGATTTACTATTTTTTTGATGTTTTACTGTTTTGTACAACATTTTTTCCATATTGGAAATTAGCCAGAAGGGCCTCTTTAGCAAGTGCAATTAGTTTATAGGACACACAACTGAAATAATTACTTTTAAGGACAAAATGCAAAATAATTAGTTTCTAAGGAATAAAAACCTATGAAATTATGTCCTTGAAAGTAATTGGACTGCTCACTTTGTCCTTAAAAGTAATTATTCTGGTGACTTTGGCCTTGAAATTAATTCTTGTAGATATGTGTCCTAGAAACTAATTGTACTGCAAAGTTTGTCCTTCTAGTGAAATGCCCCTTTTCCATATGTATTGTAGGATTTCTGTTTGATGAAATGTGCTTGTGAATTCGGACTGACCATATCTAATTGATCACCGATGATCATTTCAAAAATATAAAAGATGCTATAAATTCATAGTTGGTTCATAGCATGGACACAAGTGTTGATATTACTAAATAAAAAATGCAATTTTATACTAATTGAGTTTTTCTAGAATTCAAGTATGACACAATTTCTTATACTTACCATGTTCTGAAAAGTTTTCTGGTAAGTGTAGCTAGAAATGCCATGTTCAAAGTATCATTTTGAGCGGGAATTTAAAATATATAAGTTTCATGATGCCAATGATAGTCAATTTCACGTCCTGCTTTTATGTATGCAATATGTTGTTTGTGTTAGTTGGTGTGAATCTATATTATGATTCATAATGTCTTTTTAAAATTACTGTATAAAATGTGCTGTTATTTAAATCAAAGCATGGTTTTGTACTCCATGGTTGCCAATAAAAAGTAGCATTGTCCTATTTTCTCAGCAAAAAATGGTAATGTTTCATGTAAGCAATGCTAAAGTAATTTGCATGCTTAAAGAGAACTATTGGAAAGCCCTATTGGAACTATTAATATATGGCATGAAAAAAATCATGTAAATAAGCACAAGCTGCTACGATGGTGACAACTAAGGAAAGAGGAGCTTCTTGTTGCTGCATGCTATGAACGATCGGTTCCAAATGCATTAAGTTATAACTATAACTATAACTACAACATGTTGGGATATGAAATCATATTTTTTGCAAAATATTTGGTTGCTTTCTGGAATAGGATAAAGTTTTCATTTCCATATTTCATGCAATTTGAATTTGCTATAGCCAAATAATAATTGGCTTCTGCTAGCACTGAAATTAAATTAATCGCATATAATTTTATTATATGAATGTGCTTTAATCATTTTTTCTAATGATGCACATATTTAACGTAGCTACATATCTAGAAACCATTTTTAAGAGCTTCATGGCTTCATATAATTCTATACTTACAGTGATTCATGGAAACTTTTTTAACCAACCAAGAATTTGCTAACTATTTTCTATGCACCCGATGTTCCTTTGTATTTATTATATAAAAAAATACCTTATATTTGAAATATCAATTTCTAATCACCACTACAATTTGATATTTGCTGAACATGCATAGTCAGTATAATTTTTGTTGTCCATGGGGTTATATATGAATTCTTACTACTAATCTTCATTAATAGTTGGCTTGAAAGTGCAATCTTTTGGTCCAATCGCGTAATTCCAAGGTTTATACTATTTATTTTCCTTCTGTTCCAATAATTTTGTAACCTACTACACATATTCACTATATGCCAAATCTTCCCACCATATTTTGCAAGGGAAGATATTTTATCTTCCTGTCTCTTCTTTATGAACTTTATATCATGCTTTGCCATATCTGTACTTAATAGTTAATACTGTATAAAAGATATTACAAATGTACAGTAATAGAAATATATCTAGTCTAGCTATGTAGCCATGCTATAAAAGGGAACACAAAATAGAACCTAACTAAAATGAAATATTCAATAGTGGTACCTAGATGCAATGACATATTCAACCTTATTCAAATATCATGCAAAATAGGACCTGCAATCAAGCATAAATATCATACGACCTAGCTGCAATGACATATTCAAACCTTTATCATAGGAATATATAATTCTATAATATCCTATAACCCCTATAAATATCATCCCAACTTTTCTTCAGCTCTTCACTTTGCCATTCACAATTAATCCGTCTTTCATTGCCCCTTCATCACTTCCACTCCACTGTTCTCCCTTCTCCACCGTTCAATATTGTATTTGGCTTCACCGAGGAAGACAATTTGCTAGTTCAGGTAAAGCATGAAATATTTTGCTACAGAATTTTCTACTGGTATTATATCTTTACTGCTACATGCCTTTGGGTATATTGCTTCGATTATATAAGTAGTTTTGCCTGTATTTAAACTTCATTTTACATAATATCTCTCGCTTTTGAGAACGTATCGGTTCCATATATGTGTGTGTGTGTGTGTCTGTGTGTGTGTGTGTGTGTGTTTTTATATATGTATTCATTTTCCAATATGTACGTTTAGTTTCAGCGTGCAAGCCTTTGAGCACCACGGTTTCATATATATCATTGTCTCAGACAAGAATAGTTTTATATATAAAAGCTTTAAGTATATTTGGTTCTCAAATATGTATATACGGTTGTGAATGTTTACAGCTTCAAAATGTATAAGTTTTGCATATATATGGCAGCATACGTATATGGTTTTGAGCATGCATTTGGATTCTAAACCCTGGTTTCAGATGCACTAGTATATAAGTTTCTGACAATATTTTAGTTCCAGACAATTATATGTACTTGGTTTTATAAATAAAGCCTTTGAATATAGGCTCCAAACATTTAAAGTTAAAAAGTTTTGAATCCATGTAGCTTTGAATGACACATAATATTTCGAGTACATATATATAATGGGGATTTTGTAACGTCCCGCCTTTTCGCACACTTCAAATCGACACACATGTCGATTCAAACCATACGGAAGGGCGGATTGTTATGGGGTAAACAAGAAAAACAGAGAAGAAATAAAACAAAATAGAATCTCACAGCGGAAGGATAAAATATAATAATAAAATATACAGTTTATAAAACTGTTTACAAAACATTTGATTCTTCTATATACAACTAAATATCAGAGTTCACATACCAAAAATATCAATGCAGCGGAATACAGTGCAGTGGAATAAATAGATAATAGTAATACAAATCTTCGTCTTCGTCCTCCAAAGCTAAATCTCCAAATCCTGAAACGCTCGGACTGACCCGAGCGAATTTGAAAAGACAAAAACACTCGAGTCAGAACTAAAAGATCTTATGTGAGTCAAATTAACATAAATAAATATGAGTGCGGTAACTCAAGATATGCTCGGGATTTACATCTCCTAAGGATCCGTTAAACTATTTACTATATAGTATATTGCGCTATTATAATAGTGTCTATTTGTAAAATAAACTTACTTTTTAATAGCGTTAAGGGGTTACCCATATAGCCCTTAACACAAATAATGCCAATAGTCTATACAGTACCGTAATACCTCCTGATCAGGAAGCTACCAGAGGATACTCCATAGCTACGACACAAATAGAAACTCATAGAAGGCGCGCTAGGGTAGGTGACACGACACAACTAGGCAATGCCAGGGTAGATATACCAATTGCTATCCGGGCTGATGGAAACGCGTTGCGCGCAGCTACCGCCCACCTCGAACAAACACCCCCAAAATCAAAGAAATCAATAGTGGCCACCGAATCAATCCAAAGTCAGAGTATAGTATCGAAGAAGTGCGTTCGATCAGAGGAATGACTTCATTGGCCCGAGAATCGCTCCTGTTTTAGCCACCTTATGCCAACTCACGGGAGTCGGGTTCACGTATTTACCTTGCAGGAAACGCCTCCACCAACCTACTTCATTCTGGAATCTCCACCGCGTACACGGTTGTTAAAGTGTTTTTCGGAGTTGGCAGAGAGTATGACAACTTCCGATCCCGGTCTCTTCAACAACCAAACGTTATTATAACACCGCGGTCCTTTAAAATAATTTATACTTTCAAAACCAGAATAAAACATCTATTTCAAAATCATATAAATACGATATCATTTATATTTTTAAAACCCCAAATCAATACGACATCATTTAGACCCAAACCAATATAATGTCATTTTTATTTTCCAATATACATTCTTTTCCAAAATCATAGGGTTTTCAAAGTAAATTATTTAGAAATCAAACTCTTGAATATAATATTTTCAAATTATACTACCTTGAAAATCATAACCTTGAAACAAGTTTCCATCTCTTAAATGGTTAAATATTAAATTACTTTTATAAAACAAAATAGCTTCTTTACATTTCACAAATCCATTCCAAATATCGATTTAAACTTCCAAATACCATTCTTAATTCTTATGTTTCAAAGCTTTAAATATTTCACCATTTCAAAAACAAACTCATTTGACAAACCCGTATATATCAAATTCAATTACTTATTATTTAGACTTGAAATGTTTACTTAATGAATTCAATATAATTTAAGAAAACCTTTAACTTCACATAACTGGAAAATCTTTCAATTTATTATATATTCATTTAAATCAACCTGATATTCATTTAAATCACTCTACACAAAATCAAGTTATAAAAATCATATCCTTTAGAAATTCTAACTTTTTATTTAATTCCAATTTAACTTAATATTCATCTTCCAACCTTATTCTCATTTAAGTCAATAGAACTTCCAGAAATTAAATTTTAAATGAATGCTTAATCGTATTTGATCTAAAAAAATCAAACTTTATTTTATACTTCAAATCAAATTTATACAAAGTTTAAAAACCGAAAATTACTATATATATAAATAACCTTTATCAAGAACCAAATCAATATCCCATAAACCATATATATAGCTTTGCAAAACCATAGAAAATCATTTCAAAATATTTATATATATATATATATATATATATATATATATACCACGGTGCCTGTATATAATTTTCTATCCTATGGTCAAGTGATACGGATATTTATCATTTCAATCCGCAATTTAAAATAAAATGTGGTTGTATATCATTTCAAACCGCAATCCTGAATGAAATGAAAATGCATGATAACTTGCAGTTTACATAAGATAGAACACATCATCCATTCAACCAATATCAAACATCAACCAATTTATTTCAATCATCATCAATTTATTTCAATCATCATCAATTTAACAAACATCAATATGTGACATATACAATATAACAGGAAATAAAAGACAATTATTAACTAACAGTCTATATTCAAAATAAATTTATTAACTGTTTAACTATCAGTTTATATGCAAATAAATAAATTTTTACTGTCAATTTATATGCAATAATCAAATTAATTAATAGTTATATTAAATAAATGCGTTTGAACAGAAATAATGAATAAAACATGCCAAACAGTCATAAATAAATTTCTACTCTTATCTAAAGTCAAATTAACAAACATAAGAAATTTTAGAAATTGTGAGTGGGTTAAAACACTCACCTTTTGAATTTAAATTGGATTTAAATCCAATTTAAACTCAAAAATTCGACGATCTCCAAACCTTTCCAAACTAGCGTCAACAGATCTGAAAATTTATTACGATCCTAGCAAAAAAAAATCGCGTAAATCGGAGGTCGTATGAGAAAGTTATACGCATTAATGGTGATTGAAATTTCAAAAAAAAAAGAAAAAAGAAATTATATATCACATCATATATTTTATTTAACTTGCAATGGAATTTTTAGTATTGTGTACCTTTTTGCTTAGCCAGATTTGGATCTGGAACTACTTTCTCATTTTGTTTTGTTTCCTTGCTATCTTAATATATTTTTTATTTTATTTTTGTAGAAAGTTTTGAAGAGAAGATTATATAAATATGGATTTGAAGAAAAAGACATGGAAAGAAGATAAGGTTTAAAAGAGAAAAAAAATTTAAAGAAGAAGAAGAACAACAACAAAAAAAGAAAAGGAAACTTTGATAAAGAAGAAGATTTGAAGAATAAGAAGAAGAAAGAGGAAAAAAAAAAGCTTTGGAAAAAAAAGAGAAAGGAGATTTGAAGAAGAAACATGAAAAAAGGAAGGAAGGTGAAGAGTGACAAAAAATGAAGCTATAGAAGATGAAATTTTTTTAAAAATGAAATGAAGCTACAAGAATGAGGAATGAAACTAGTGAAAAGCTAAATATAAACAAAGTAAGAATTGAAATAAAGTAAAAATATGAACAACCCAATAAAAATGGTAGATATTAAAAGAGGTGAAAGAAAGAAATAAAAATATGAAAAGTATGTAACGTTCATGAAATGAAAAGGCTTTAGACCATGTAAATGGAAATGAGTAATGGAACAAATGAGGAAACAATTAAAAAAACGTGTGACAATTATTAATTAGAAAGGGAATGAATGGACCAACTCTACTATATAAACAAACTTTTAGAATTCAAATTTCAAAACATTTGTTCACCCAATTAATTTTTTTTTAACCCCAAACATACCAAATTTGACACTCATTAAACATTTAATTACCACAACATAACTAAATTTAAAAAGACCAATTTACATAACGGGGACAGCGGATACATAAATAAAATATGAACCATGATTTAAAAATTCAAATTTAAAAATAACGTTTTTCTCGACACGTAATTATGAACTCAATTATTTAATTTATTTTAAATTTCAAGGTTAGTAATAAAATCACTTCCGTGCAACCTATGCCCGCTATTTAACTACCGAAAAATGTAGTTTTAAAAATTCAATTTACTCTTTTTACAACGTTATATTTAGATTCAGAATGGAAACGTTCACTTTATTTCCTCAACATTCTTTTATTTTCCTTAAAATTCTTATTCGTTACTTGCACTTCATAAATGTAAACATTCTTATATTCTAAAATGATCAACTTATACAATATTAAATCCATTCTTATATTTCCAAATAATGTACATTCATAATGAAAACATTCTTACATAAATTTTATTAATTGCACTTTGTTTCTTTTCCTTTTTCAATTGAAAGATTTTAATAAATTTATTTCCAATTAATTTTAATCTTCCACTTCAAAACAGACCCTAATTGATGAAATCAATTAAATAAATACGTGAACATTGTAATCCTTATTTATAGTCAAGCAAACATGTTTATAAAATTACAGTTTCCAACAAGCATTAAATTACATACTAAATAAATCTTTTTCTCTATTCAATTAAATAATCAAATGTTTATTCCATCTAAAAATTTTAAGTAGAAGGATTCCATGTTGGGTTCAAAATCTATTATTTTAATATCCTTGAATTTTAGTTTAATCTCTATAAACAAAATATTTAAACGTTAATTTCATTTATTTTGCAATACTTTAATTAAACTAAAATATCGTTTTCTAAACTTAAATCTATGCTCCCATTGGTTCACTCAATTTGCACTTATTATGTATTATTTTAACAACTCATTTATAAAATCTATTCCCCAAATTTCACGTTTCTATCGTTATATACATTTGAATTCCATCCTATTTAATATTTCAAATATTACGTCATTATCATTAATGTAATAAATATATTTTTAATTATTGCAATTGATTTTCCATTATAACTTAATATACTAAATAGGTGGTTAATCTTAAATACTTGTTCTCATTAACGATTTATTTCTACTTACAAATTAATGCAATTATTACCTATTTCCATCTTTATCTCCAATTAACGTAAAATGTGATATTCAAATTCCATAAATTTCAATAGATTCAAATTATCATATCTATGAAGGACATTTACGTTGTTCTCCATTTATTACCTTAACTTATTCAACGTAACATTTAATTTATATTTATTGCAATGATTTCCAAATCAATTGAATTGAATTAAATATATATATGTATCACTCATAATAACTGGTGGTCACAACTCTTGATCACCATTAATAAGTTTATTATTTACAATCCAATAATCGCCATTCTATATATATATATATATATATATATATATGAATTAACTAATTCAATATTTCCATTTCGTTTTCCTATCCTAAATTTATTACTAAGTGTATTTACTCCATTCCAACAAGTTGGAATTCCATTTTTACTATACAATCATTTCCATATTCACTTTTATTACTAACCCATCATCATTGCATTTATTGTCTTTTATTGATTTAATCAATTTATACCATGTTCCCTTAAATTCATACTGACGAAACATTCAATTCTATTTATCGCATAAACTCCATTTCATAAATCTACCTGCAATTTCTACCTAGAAATAAGGTTACGTTTCCGTTGAAAATACACTTACATCTTACGTTACTACATTAATAATTAGTAATGTTTATATCATCAACCATCACTTATGAGTAATTAGCGTTTCCTATTTATTTTGTTACATTCACTTATATTCACTTGAATAAATTGGTATTCTCTTTAACCTATTAATTACTGACTTTAATTATTGCAATTCATTTATCTAACATAAATTTTGAATCTATTTCCAAATTTTCATATTTCAATTAATTAACACCTTACAATAGTTTACAAATAAAAGGGATTGTACTAATTACATTATTTATTTTCTTGCATTACTTTATTACCTCCGTTTATATTCAATTTCCGTAAATCAATATTTTATTCCATTGACAAATTCAATATTTGCTACAATTTCCACTATTACTATTAATTGCAATATATAATTTAATTTGTAAATTTTAATTACCTTTGATACATAAAATTTCAATATTTGCTTTCATATAAATTAATAAGATTTTTATTTCTTTCTAAATTTAAAATAAAATCCTATTAATTTAATTCATTTTAAACATCGAATTTACACGGGTCGTTACACTCTCCCCCACTCAAAACTTTTCGTCCCCGAAAAGGAAAAAAAGGGAAAAGAATAATTAAATAACAATACATCTTATTCAAAATATTTAACTTATAAATAATAATTTACTAAATTTATTACCTTAAATAAACCGTAATCCGAAACGTACCTATTTGTCGGGAAATTTATGCTTAATTTATGGAACCAAAAGCAGTAGCAATTGCTTCCATTACCTGCATTACACCTATAAAATCTAAAAGGGTTACAATTTATATAAAGTAAAATATTTAAGTGGTTTCCATCACTAATACAAAGCAATACAACAACCATCAATTTTAACAGCAGCATACACAACAAATTCAAAGCAACCATTCAACCAAACAAATAAATAGTCGTTCGGGTTCAAAACCTTTAAATCGTACGGAATGAAGAATAAACCATCAAGTGCATCATTTACTCAATAGTCTAAGATAAACTAAATAGATTATTCATTCACTCCAAATCCAATTTTCAAAGTATTTTACCCAAACAACCATAACCAAACAACAACAATTCAAACAACAATCAACTTAACCTTTTATTAATTTCATATCTTTGTTGTTTAATTTCTCTTTTTATTCATACCACATAAATTTTCCTTTTATAGTTTACATTTATTTCTAACAAACTTTTAATTTCATTTATTCATTCAATGTTTGTTTCAGTTATTTTTTTTTTACTTATTACTCACAATTTTTCATTTCCATTATCTCAGGTCCTGCCAGTTCTTTTTATTTCATTATAATTTTTCGTTCATTTATTGCATGCCCTCATTTATTTACATTTGTTTATCAATAGTATTCATGTCCCATTCTAATTTGTTAGCATTTCCATTTTATTTACTTAAGTTTATATTCATCCATTTGAATTACTTACCTTTAATTATATTCACTTATAGTAAAATTTCAATTGTAACTTAAGTTTATACATTAAATTCTCATTTATAATAGCAAATTCATTGAGTGCTTCATTTCCTACTTTTACTTGTACAATTTCCATTACATTTCCTATTTAACATTTCAACTTTTTATATTGGTAAGTTATATATGTTAAAGAAAATGCAAATGAACTTATACAAGTTTTATCTCATCCTTTAATTAAATTTAATGTTCAACAATATTACTCTTTGTTTCATATGTTACAAATTTCAAATTTTCTTTAAATCCATTAATAACTTAGCATTAAATCTCTTACATAAATTAGAGGTTTCAATTATTAATTACTTACCTTTTATTTTACTATAATAATTGAAACAATTAAATAATGGAAATTTAAGAATTAAATACCGGGTTAAATTTCAAATTATTTTAAAATAATAGATAAATATATTCTTGCAACTTATATATCTCTAATTATATTTAAACAATTCAAAACTTATATATTTTTCGAAAATGAATCTGCAGTAAAACTACTACAGTGGCCTTTCCCATTCGAAACTCGAAAATGAAAGTCGATGATGCGGCCGCCATCACCGAAATTATTTTCCAGCGACAAAGAGGAAAGTACAAAACTTATTTTCTCCAAAAATCTTCTTTAAAACAATTCTTCCAAATTATATTAAAATATTTATATCAGAAAATACTTATACACAATATTATTATATTCCAAAAAAAAAATTCGAAAGAAATTTCAAAACCCCGGAACTTAAGCCCTAAATTTCCAGATTTTATTTATTTTACTTTCAACTTAGTTTCAACCATTATTTATATTTTCATTACCTAACACCCAATCTATAGCAACCAAATATATGTCATTATAAAATATTTTTATATATAGAAAATATAATAGGCAAAGTTATTTCATTCACCTATATTAAAAACAAATATTATGTCGGTCTGTCCTATTAAGTGTTTAGAAATCCCTATTGATGTCACAACGTCCCATGCACCAACTAGAATTTATAAATACAAAACGGAACAGATTAACCCAATATTAAAATCTTTTTATATCACTAACAAATTCGCTCTCTCATATATATACACTCAGCAACTCCCATAGGGTATTACTACCCTATTAGTAAAGAGTCAAACCCCACAAAGCTAAGGTTTATCGCTAAACCAAAGCTCTGATACCAGATGTAACGTCCCGCCTTTTCGCACACTTCAAATCGACACACATGTCGATTCAAACCATACGGAAGGGCGGATTGTTATGGGGTAAACAAGAAAAACAGAGAAGAAATAAAACAAAATAGAATCTCACAGCGGAAGGATAAAATATAATAATAAAATATACAGTTTATAAAACTGTTTACAAAACATTTGATTCTTCTATATACAACTAAATATCAGAGTTCACATACCACAAAAATATCAATGCAGCGAAATACAGTGCAGTGGAATAAATAGATAATAGTAATACAAATCTTCGTCTTCATCCTCCAGAGCTAAATCTCCAAATCCTGAAACGCTCGGACTGACCCGAGCGAATTTGAAAAGACAAAAACACTCGAGTCAGAACTAAAAGATCTTATGTGAGTCAAATTAACATAAATAAATATGAGTGCGGTAACTCAAGAGATGCTTGGGATTTACATCTCCTAAGGATCCGTTAAACTATTTACTATATAGTATATTGCGCTATTATAATAGTGTTTATTTGTAAAATAAACTTACTTTTTAATAGCGTTAAGGGGTTACCCATATAGCCCTTAACACAAATAATGCCAATAGTCTATATGGTACCGTAATACGTCCTGATCGGGAAGCTACCAGAGGATACTCCATAGGTACGACACAAATAGAAACTCGTAGAAGGCGCGCTAGGGTAGGTGACACGGCACAACTAGGCAATAGCCAGGGTAGATATACCAATTGCTATCCGGGCTGATGGAAACGCGTAGCGCGCAGCTACCGCCCACCTCGAACAAACACCCCCAAAATCAAAGAAATCAATAGTGGCCACCGAATCAATCCAAAGTCAGAGTATAGTATCGAAGGGGTGCGTTCGATCAGAGGAATGCCTCATTGGCCCGAGAATCGCTCCTGTTTTAGCCACCTTATGCCAACTCACGGGAGTCAGGTCCACGTATTTACCTTGCAGGAAACGCCTCCACCAACCTACTTCATTCTGGAATCTCCACCGCGTACACGGTTGTTAAAGTGGTTTTCGGAGTTGGCAGAGAGTATGACAACTTCCGATCCCGGTCTCTTCAACAACCAAACGTTATTATAACACCGCGGTCCTTTAAAATAATTTATACTTTCAAAACCAGAATAAAACATCTATTTCAAAATCATATAAATACGATATCATTTATATTTTTAAAACCCCAAATCAATACGACATCATTTAGACCCAAACCAATATAATGTCATTTTTATTTTCCAATATACATTCTTTTCCAAAATCATAGGGTTTTCAAAGTAAATTATTTAGAAATCAAACTCTTGAATATAATATTTTCAAATTATACTACCTTGAAAATCATAACCTTGAAACAAGTTTCCATCTCTTAAATGGTTAAATATTAAATTACTTTTATAAAACAAAATAGCTTCTTTACATTTCACAAATCCATTCCAAATATCGATTTAAACTTCCAAATACCATTCTTAATTCTTATGTTTCAAAGCTTTAAATATTTCACCATTTCAAAAACAAACTCATTTGACAAACCCGTATATATCAAATTCAATTACTTATTATTTAGACTTGAAATGTTTACTTAATGAATTCAATATAATTTAAGAAAACCTTTAACTTCACATAACTGGAAAATCTTTCAATTTATTATATATTCATTTAAATCAACCTGATATTCATTTAAATCACTCTACACAAAATCAAGTTATAAAAATCATATCCTTTAGAAATTCTAACTTTTTATTTAATTCCAATTTAACTTAATATTCATCTTCCAACCTTATTCTCATTTAAGTCAATAGAACTTCCAGAAATTAAATTTTAAATGAATGCTTAATCGTATTTGATCTAAAAAAATCAAACTTTATTTTATACTTCAAATCAAATTTATACAAAGTTTAAAAACCGAAAATTACTATATATATAAATAACCTTTATCAAGAACCAAATCAATATCCCATAAACCATATATATAGCTTTGCAAAACCATAGAAAATCATTTCAAAATATTTATATTTATATATATATATATATATATATATATATATATATACCACGGTGCCTGTATATAATTTTCTATCCTATGGTCAAGTGATACGGATATTTATCATTTCAATCCGCAATTTAAAATAAAATGTGGTTGTATATCATTTCAAACCGCAATCCTGAATGAAATGAAAATGCATGATAACTTGCAGTTTACATAAGATAGAACACATCATCCATTCAACCAATATCAAACATCAACCAATTTATTTCAATCATCATCAATTTATTTCAATCATCATCAATTTAACAAACATCAATATGTGACATATACAATATAACAGGAAATAAAAGACAATTATTAACTAACAGTCTATATTCAAAATAAATTTATTAACTGTTTAACTATCAGTTTATATGCAAATAAATAAATTTTTACTGTCAATTTATATGCAATAATCAAATTAATTAATAGTTATATTAAATAAATGCGTTTGAACAGAAATAATGAATAAGCATGCCAAACAGTCATAAATAAATTTCTACTCTTATCTAAAGTCAAATTAACAAATATAAGAAATTTTAGAAATTGTGAGTGGGTTAAAACAATCACCTTTTGAATTTAAATTGGATTTAAATCCAATTTAAACTCAAAAATTCGACGGTCTCCAAATCTTTCCAAAAAGCGTCAATAGATCAGGAAATTTATTACGATCCTAGCAAAAAAAAATCGCGTAAATTGGAGGTCGTATGAGAAAGTTATACGCATTAATGGTGATTGAAATTTCAAAAAAAAAAAGAAAAAAGAAATTATATATCACATCATATATTTTATTTAACTTGCAATGGAATTTTTAGTATTGCGTACCTTTTTTCTTAGCCAGATTTGGATCTGGAACTACTTTCTCATTTTGTTTTGTTTCCTTGCTATCTTAATATTTTTTTATTTTATTTTTATAGAAAGTTTTGAAGAGAAGATTATATAAATATGGATTTGAAGAAAAAGACATGGAAAGAAGATAAGGTTTAAAAGAGAAAAAAAATTTAAAGAAGAAGAAGAACAACAACAAAAAAAGAAAAGGAAACTTTGATAAAGAAGAAGATTTGAAGAATAAGAAGAAGAAAGAGGAAAAAAAAAAGCTTTGGGAAAAAAAAAAGGAGATTTGAAGAAGAAACATGAAAAAAGGAAGAAGGAAGGTGAAGAGTGACAAAAAATGAAGCTATAGAAGATGAAATTTTAAAAAAAATGGAATGAAGCTACAAGAATGAGGAATGAAACTTGTGAAAAGCTAAATATAAACAAAGTAGGAATTGAAATAAAGTAAAAATATGAACAACCCAATAAAAATGGTAGATATTAAAAGAGGTGAAAGAAAGAAATAAAAATATGAAAAGTATGTAACGTTCATGAAATGAAAAGGCTTTAGACCATGTAAATGGAAATGAGTAATGGAACAAATGAGGAAACAATTAAAAAAACGTGTGACAATTATTAATTAGAAAGGGAATGAATGGACCAACTCTACTATATAAACAAACTTTTAGAATTCAAATTTCAAAACATTTGTTCATCCAATTAATTTTTTTTAACCCCAAACATACCAAATTTGACACTCATTAAAGATTTAATTACCTCAACATAACTAAATTTAAAAAGACCAATTTACATAACGGGGACAGCGGATACATAAATAAAATATGAACCATGATTTAAAAATTCAAATTTAAAAATAACATTTTTCTCGACACGTAATTATGAACTCAATTATTTAATTTATTTTAAATTTCAAGGTTAGTAATAAAATCACTTTCGTGCAACCTATGCCCGCTATTTAACTACCGAAGAATGTAGTTTTAAAAATTCAATTTTCACTTTTTGCAACGTTATATTTAGATTCAGAATGGAAACGTTCACTTTATTTCCTCAACATTCTTTTATTTTCCTTAAAATGCTTATTTGTTACTTGCAATTCATAAATGTAAACATTCTTATATTCTAAAATGATCAACTTATACAATATTAAATCCATTCTTATATTTCCAAATAATGTACATTCATAATGAAAACATTCTTACATACATTTTATTAATTGCACTTTGTTTCTTTTCCTTTTTCAATTGAAAGATTTTAATAAATTTATTTCCAATTAATTTTAATCTTCCACTTCAAAACAGACCCTAATTGATGAAATCAATTAAATAAATACGTGAATATTGTAATCCTTATTTATAGTCAAGCAAACATGTTTATAAAATTACAGTTTCCAACAAGCATTAAATTACATACTAAATAAATCTTTTTCTCTGTTCAATTAAATAATCAAATGTTTATTCCATCTAAAAATTTTAAGTAGAAGGATTCCATGTTGGGTTCAAAATCTATTATTTTAATATCCTTGAATTTTAGTTTAATCTCTATAAACGAAATATTTAAACGTTAATTTTATTTATTTTGCAATACTTTAATTAAACTAAAATATCGTTTTCTAAACTTAAATCTATGCTCCCATTGGTTCATTCAATTTGCACTTATTATGTATTATTTTAACAACTCATTTATAACTTTGAATCTATTCCCCAAATTTCACATTTCTATCGTTATATACATTTGAATTCCATCCTATTTAATATTTCAAATATTACGTCATTATCATTAATGTAATAAATATATTTTCAATTATTGCAATTGATTTTCCGTTATAACTTAATATACTAAATAGGTGGTTAATCTTAAATACTTGTTCTCATTAACGATTTATTTCTACTTACAAATTAATGCAATTATTACCTATTTCCATCTTTATCTCCAATTAACGTAAAATGTGATATTCAAATTCCATAAATTTCAATAGATTCAAATTATCATATCTATGAAGAACATTTACGTTGTTCTCCATTTATTACCTTAACTTATTCAACGTAACATTTAATTTATATTTATTGCAATGATTTCCAAATCAATTGAATTGAATTAAACATATATATGTATCACTCATAATAACTTGTGGTCACAACTCTTGATCACCATTAATAAGTTTATTATTTACAATCCAATAATCGCCATTCTATATATATATATATATATATATATATATATATATATGAATTAACTAATTCAATATTTCCATTTCGTTTTCCTATCCTAAATTTATTACTAAGTGTATTTACTCCATTCCAACAAGTTGGAATTCCATTTTTACTGTACAATCATTTCCCTATTCACTTTTATTACTAACCCATCATCATTGCATTTATTGTCTTTTATTGATTTAATCAATTTACCCCATATTCCCTTAAATTCATACTGACGAAACATTCAATTCTATTTATCGCATAAACTCCATTTCATAAATCTACCTGCAATTTCTACCTAGAAATAAGGTTACATTTCCGTTGAAAATACATTTACATCTTACGTTACTACATTAATAATTAGTAACGTTTATATCATCAACCATCACTTATGAATAATTAGCGTTTCCTATTTATTTTGTTACATTCATTTGAATAAATTGGTATTCCCTTTAACCTATTAATTACTGACTTTAATTATTGCAATTCATTTATCTAACATAAATTTTGAATCTATTTTCAAATTTTCATATTTCAATTAATTAACACCTTACAATAGTTTACAAGTAAAAGGGATTGTACTAATTACATTATTTATTTTCTTGCATTACTTTATTAACTCTGTTTATATTCAATTTCCGTAAATCGATATTTTATTCCATTGACAAATTCAATATTTGCAACAATTTCCACTATTACTATTAATTGCAATATATAATTTAATTTGCAAATTTTAATTACCCTTGATACATAAAATTTCAATATTTGCTTTCATATAAATTAATAAGATTTTTATTTCTTTCTAAATTTAAAATAAAATCCTATTAATTTAATTCATTTTAAACATCGAATTTACACGGGTCGTTACAGATTTCATGTATAATTCCAAAAGTACATGGTTTCAAAAGTACACAGTTTTTAAACAAGAAGTTTCACACATGTATAATTTCAAAATTTTATAAGGTTGATTTTGAAAATGTATAAGAATCCATATATCTTTTGCTCTGCTCTGACATCATAGGGTCAAATAGCTTACAAAGATGTATCATTAGCATATGTAAATATATTTAGTTTAGATCTTGATAAGTATAGATTTTAAATGCCTGTAATTGTCAAATATATGTTGGATTTTATTAATATACATACATGAGTTGTTGAATATACATGTATCATATGTATAAAGATTTTCATATGTATGTAAAAAAAATTGTATAAGCTTATAACAATATATTAGTTCCAGATATTTATAAATACTTGGTTTTATAAATAAAGCCTTTGAATATAGGCTCTAAACATTTAAAGTTAAAATGTTTTGAATCCATATAGCTTAGAATGACATATAATATTTCGAGTTCATACATACATACATATATAATGTCGATTTCATGTATGATTCAAAAGTACATGGTTTCAAAAGTAGACAGTTTTAAAACATGAAGTTTCAGACATGTATAATTTCAAAATTTTACAAGGTTGATTTTGAAAATGTATAAGAATCCATGTATCTTTGTAAAAGATCCCTTTAACAACATAGTTTGCTGGCATAGGCGGTGTAGTGCATTAAACTCTTTTTTTTATAACAACATATATGTATAATAATTTACCAATAAGTTAATGAGTTGCAATATCAGTAGAAAAAGGCCAAAGTTACCAGCTTTTATTAGTAAATTTTACTAACACTTGAGAATTTAACATGCAGATGGTGTAGTAGTGCTTAGATGGATTTTATATTCGATTTTGCATTTCAAGTCTTTTTAAGAGCATAGAGTTACAATGCTTAAATTAATCACCTTTTCACAAAGAACCAAACCCGTGTCTTTTGTTCTCATAAGTCTTGACCCAATATCAAAGTCATAGCTCAGTTCATTCTTCGTACATATTATAAGTTCACATAACAAATATCACATATGCATATTAGGCATTAACATAACATATACATCACGTAAGCATTTAACAATTAACACCACATAAGACATTTACTGTACACTCCAATTCATAATTTTATAATCCACAACATATAGCCTTCGCCCCTCAAGCAATTACAATGCATGAATACAATCCATTATATTACAAAGCAGTTCACATCAACCAGTCCATAACATTAGAAAATAATTGCAGTGTAAGTGACATACTACATATGAACTTACTTGCAGTTTGAGTATGGGTTAATAAGTGGGTTGGGCCGTGTAATGACAAACTTAATTTCTGGTTCGTTAACGGTTAACCGACCGACCAAATTTTGTTAACCGTTAATTGAACCGAAAATGGTCGATTATGGTCGGTCGGTTAACCAGTGGCGTCGGTTAGCCGTTTTTAATGGTTAAATCGGTAAGGTTGATGTCCGTTAAATCGATGATATTGGTTAAATTGGTAAAATGTTTACCCCTAGAGAAAAGTAATAGAGTAGAAATGGATAACTATATGTAAGAGGAGCAAGTAGCTGTTATATTGGAACAAGGTTTTTAAGTATGGGATTTATTTGGCAAGATAAAGTATTTTGTTTGTTTACAAGTTGGTTGCCTAACAGCTTACATTTTATATCATGCTGTTATAATAAAATACAGGTTAATTAACAGGATGATATATTATGTTAATTCAACACAATCTATCAGCCAAACGATTGAAGCTACGCACTGTGATAAACAAAGGTCGAGTCAAAACGATGATATATCTTCAAAAGCATCTTCAACGAAAGATAGTGCATATGTCGAACAACCAACAAATGCTGATAAAAAGTCTCTCTCAATAGATGATTTTTGGAATGATAAATTTACTTCTGAAGTGGTAAGTGATATATCGATCAAGAAATTTGAAAAAAAAAATATAATTAAATTTTATTACCTTATCAATTATCTTTTCATGTTTTTACAGGTAAAATTTATGAAGCAAAATGGATGGTGATAATTATGCAACAAATTTGAATCAAAAGTCACTATGTAGGATGAAAAAATTAACATTATTAATAGTACTTTTAGATGTTGCGGCTTTTATTATTAATAATGAAATCACTATATATTCTCTACTTTTATGTTTTCCAATTTTGAAATAAAATTCTGATTTATATTAATTTTGCAAATAGTATAATTAGTTTATCTTTTATGTGGTGTTGGAATTCAGTTTCATTCTAGCAATTTTACTGTTATAGTTATCGTTTCCTTTACAAGTACCATCAAATGCTATATGAAAGAAAGTATTTAAGATTAAAAAATTAATAACCTAGTCATATTTGCTTTCCAGCCGGCTGTACATCAAAGATGAATAGTCAACGGAGAGAAAATAAAAGAACAAATATTTTAAGTGATGAACAAAAAGAAATGCACCGTATGAGAGATTGAGAACGAAGAAGAGCTATGAGTCAGGAACAAAGAGAAAATTATCTAGCTAGGAGTCGTGAAATGTATCGACAAAGAAGAGAAAGATACCAAAATGCATATTTAGGAAAAAATATAAATACTACAAGCAGTTAATCTCATATTTACTAGCAAGACAGAAATCCAAGAATACGAAGAGAACAAACAGAAACCACATCTATTGAGAAAAGAGAACATTAAATGACACGTCATAATCTAACCAAGAGCAGAGACAATCATCACTAAATAATAATCAACTACAACGACGTCAAACTGTGCGAAGAAATGTTAGAACTAATAATGTTGCAAAAAATTTCAAAGATCATACTGGATTTCGAAGGCATTTATTGAAACAACCAACATTTTGTCAACATTGTTTGGGAAAATTATTTCAACAGAAGAGTACATCTTTATTTGTTTAAATAGAAGAACCATACTCCCCCCAGTGCATTCACCAAATGAGCTCTTAGAGCTTTACAAGGATACAAGCGCTGATGGTGTACATTTCAAAAGAAATATTCGATCATATAATCATGTATTTTCCTTTACTTCAATGGGAGTACATGTCGAAGAAAATCTAATAAGTGGAAGAGATGGCATTTACACTTTCCGTGCTCAAGGATGTATATATCACAATATTGGAAGCCTACTTCCTAAAGAAGGAGATAGATCTGAATTTCTACAACTAAATATACGATACTGATCTTGAAATTGAAAATCGAATAATTGAAAATGAAGGCTTGAATAAAGGAATACTGGAAAGGATATAGCGTATATTCGATGAGAATAATGATTTTTCTCAGTACTTTCGTCGAGTTTCACAACTTCTCGAGATCCATAATTATAAATTTATAATTAAAGAAAAACCATTGCACCAACAATATGTGCTGCCTACATCTTCACAAGTTTCTGCAATGATAGTTGGTCAGGATGAGACAAGTTTTATAAATGGTAGAGATATTGTTCTACGTACGATGATGGGCCAACTTATGAGAATTCCATAAACACATGGTTGTTACAACCCTCTACAATATCCTCTCATACTACCTTATGGAAGTTATGGTTGGGACATTAACAGCCATAATATAAATGAAACTCCTCTTACATGCTGTGAGTACTATGCTTATATTTTGCAGGTACCAAGTAGTTTTACAGTCAAAAAGTTATAAATTTATAGCTAGCATCATCATATTATAAAAATCGATTAATTATTGGGCATAGATTTAAACACAATTGATGATATAATGGATTTCATTCTTTTGATTCACAAATCAATCAAACATAAATATAATAGGCATCATGATTTAGCAGTTTTAATCAACTTAATTAATTATTATATAGATATAATATATATGAATATATATATATACACATACATACATATATATATATCATTTGCTATTTCTAATCAATTTAAACTTTAGATTCGACGTGAAGATACTTCTCTCTTGTTACATGGAGGACGTTTATTACAACAATATATAGTGGATGATTATGTGAAAATTAAAAGTGGTAGAATGAGATGGTTTCGTCAACAACAAAATCACATTAGATAGGAATTGTATGTGGGACTTCAAGATGCATTGAATGCTGGAGAAAATAATGCAAGTATCACACTTTTCCCTCCTCTTTTGTCTATTTATACAATATATGTGTATATATATACATACACACACATATATATACACATATACGTATACATATACATATACATACATACATACATACATACATATATATATAAAATTTTATGTCAAATTAATTTTTTTTTGACATAGGTAACATAGGAAGAAGAGTAATATTACCCTCTTCATTCAATGGAAGTCCACGTAATATGTACCAACGTTATCAAGATGCTATGACTTTAGTACAAAAGTATGGAAAGCTTGATTTGTTTATTACAATGACATGCAATCCTATATGGGACGAAATCACATCAGAACTTTTATATGGAAAAATTTAGCAAGATCTCCCAGATCTTACTGCCAGAATTTTTCATGCCAAATACGAAGAATTAAAGCATGATATCTACGATAAAAAAATTCTTGGATTGGTTGCAGCACATGTTCATGTCATCGAATTTCAAAAAAGAGGACTACCCCATGCTCATATGCTTATTATTGTAGACAACGAAGATAATTACATAGCCCGGATGATTATGATGTTGTTGTAAGAGCTAAAATCTTGAATCGTGATGAAGAATCAGAGTTGTATAATGCTATCATTAAATAGATGCTTCATGGGCCATGCGGAAGACAGCGACCAAATGCTCCATGCATGAAAGATGGAAACTGCAAAAAAAAAAAATCCTAAGCAATTTTCATAATGTACCATTCAAGGTAATGAATCATACCCTATTTATCGAAGGCGGGATAATGGAATAAACATCGCACTATACAATGATGGTGATATTATAATGGATGACGTTGGTTGTTTCATATAATCCATGGCTACTGAAAAAGTACGATAATCGTATAAATGTTGATGTTTGTAGTAGTATCAAATCTATCAAATATCTATACAAATATGTATACAAAGGCCCAGATCGTGTGACCGTGGAAATTCATCCAACATCTGAAAACAATGAGATTCAAAAGTTTTTTGACGCAAGATGGATATGCCCCAAGTGGCTTTTTGAAGAATTTTTGAATTCTCCTTGCCGACAATATATCCTTCAGTTCAACGTCTACAGATACACCTTCCAAGCAGGCAACAAATGACTTGTCATGCTAACCAAACCGTGTCTGATGTTTTATTTGATGATAACCTCTCTACATCAATGTTAATTGAATTCTTCAACACAAATTCACAAGATTTAGAAGCGAGGAATTTTTTATACTGTGAATTCTTAGAGAAATATGCTTGGATATCAGATATTAAAAAGCGACGACGAAAAGGATCACATGAAAAAGTCATAGGACGAATTTACAATGTATCTCCATCAGAAGGAGAACGTTACTTCTTGCGAATTCTTTTAACTCATGTAAATGGGCCATCACGTTTGACTATCTTCTAACCTTCAATGGTATCAAATACCCAACATTTCGGCAAGCAGCGGAAAAGATGGGATTACTTGAAGAATACCGAAGTATAAGGGCATGTTTGATTGAAGCATCAAACATGCAAATGTCGTCATCTTTAAGAAGATTATTTGTAACGATCTTAATTTATTCTGCACCAATGGGAGTGAGAAATTTATGGAAAGAATTTTTCTATAATATGGTTGAAGATTATCCGAGTTCAAGTGCAATGGCTCGACCTATACTTGAAAATCGTCTTTTGCATGATCTTAATGATCTACTAATGAACCATTATATACTAATATCTAATTTTGCTCTTCCAAGTATTAGAAATGATATAAATAATAATTCCCTCGCTTCCAAATTAATAGATGAACAATATTCTATTGTAACGCCTAAAGAGGACTTTGCATTGAATGAAAAGTTAAATGAATGTCAAAAGTATGCATGTACTGCAATTACTAATGTTGTTTACCATAAAAAGAGCCAAATCTATTTCATAGATGGCCCTGGTGGGATGAGAAAGACATTTATTTATCGGTCAATACTTGCAAAACTTAGGCAAGATGATTTAATTGCACTTGCAACAGCTACATTAGCCGCAACAATCTTACCAGGTGGTCGAACTGCACATTCACAGTTTAAAATCTCAGTCAGTCTAACTACAACATTAATGTGTACGATACTTAAACAGTCTGAAGTGACCGAACTTATGAGATTAGCGGTCGTTTTATTTGGGATGAAGCAACAATGACCTACAGATATGATTTTGGAGCACTTGATAGAACTTTAAAAGACATACTTGAAAATGGCATGCTATTTGGAGGTAAAGTTGTAATCATTAGAGGGGATTTCAGACAACTTTTATCAGTTGTACAAAATGGCACAATATCGAAAATTATTGATGCATGCATTGTAAAATCGTCATTATGGAAACATGTAGAAGTGATCCATCCCACTCGAAATATGAGGGCAAAAGAAAATCCATTCTATGAGAATTTCATACTACGAGTTGGTGATGGAAATGAGTCACATATATGTGATAATATGATGAGACTCTCGAACGAAATGGTTATACCATGGAAAGATGAAAAATCAATAAATACTCTAATAAATTCAACCTTTCCAAACATATACGTTAATGCATTCAATACGAAATATATGATTACAAGGGCTTTGATCACCACACTTAATGGCAATGTGGATATGTTAAACGATCAAGTTATAAATCTTTTTTCATCGTGATCACCATGTCTACTACTCTTTTGATTCTATGAAAGATGATATAAGAAATCTATATCAGCTTGAATATTTGAATTCAATAAATTTGAGTGGTTTATCCCCACATAAATTGATCTTGAAGAAAGGTGCACAAATTATGCTATTAAGGAACCTAGATTCAAAAAATGAATTATGCAATGGTACGCGACTTATCCGCAGTAAACTTTACAGAAACATTATAGATGCAGAGATTGTCATCGGTCACTTTGCCGGAACTTGGGTTTTCTTACCAAGAATATACATAAAGTCCTTTGAAGATATCCATTTACCATTTACGTTATTACATAAACAGTTTCCTATAAGGCTAAGTTTTGCTTTAACTATTAACAAAGCTCAAGGGCAAAGAATTCCAAATGTTGGAATTTATTTACCCTAAGATGTATTCAGCCATGGTCAACTTTATGTTGCATTATCTAGAGGAGCTCTAATGAAAAACATCAAAATTTTAGTAAAAAACAATGAAGCTCAAGGGCAATCCGAAATCTACGCAAGAAATGTTGTGTACAAGGATGTGCTAGTATCCTCAAAAAGATAAATTTGATATCTTTTTTCATTAGTTGTTTCTTTTTGTGATGTTTGACACATAACTCGTAAAAAAATTAGTTTTTTTAGAAATAATATAACCTTATAGAATAATAATCATCAGCGATGAAATAAATCTTCCTTTCATTGATTATTTTATATATACAAGTATGCTTTCGTGTACGTCATTTGTATGTCACTTTGCACTTGCAAATTATGTATTTTTCTGTTACATATATATTATTGCATTTCTGAAACATATGTCGTTTGTAGTTTTAAACGCACGCGCCGCGCCAATATGAATTAAATATAGTAGCTTTGGTGTAATATTTTTTTATTACCAGCATGAATTTCCTCAAACGTTTCACTATAGACATTATCAAATGTTAATATCACTTAAAAATAGAATCTTTCAAAAAATTTTTTTTTATAAATTCAAAACACTCTCTTACATATAACACCAAATTTAATATCACTTAAAAGTAGAATCGAAAAATTAAACTTTCTATACGTTTTCGCTCTTTATAGATTGATAACAGAAAAAAACTTAACAAAAATAAATAAATGTTCTAGCTTAGAAATAAAAATATACACATGATTTAACTTACCTAAATATTTATGAGAATCATTTCTCTTGAACATGTTAAATACGTATAATTAAAAAAAAATCAATTTAGCCGCGAAGCGTGTGTCATTGTCATGTACGAAGCGCGTGCCGTAACACTCGTTAATGATATAGGGGTTGAATATTTTCGTTCAATGCAATCTGATGTCTACTCTACGAGGACTAAAATGGAGAAGAGTATCACTTGAGTTATTTACACACCGATCACATATGTTATTCTGTTGGTGGTAATGATCGAAGTTAAGAATAAACGTTGATTGATGCTTTTGGAAAGAAAGTATAATTATCCATCTTAACTAACAAACTTTCAAAGATGCTACCCGTAGATCAAGTAATTTGTGTCTATTATTTCTACGCCGTTGGGGAAAAAGGTAGGCATAACTGAATAAGTATGATTTTCTAAATTTTTTGGTAGTGAATACACCAAAACATAAAATAATTTTGGTGGTTTTTACCTGTTTATTATTATTTTCAGTGTAGAAAGAAGTTACATCAATATTTCTTTGCACTAAAAAAATTTAATGCACTTATTTTTTTACGGATGTGCTATATGTGTTGTAATTGGAATAGTGGATTAGGGAGACACCCGATAGAACCACGCTTTTCGTGGATTTCAAAATATCTTAAATCCTGTCATGTTGGCCCATTTACCTGGTGCTTTAATATGTAACCATTTGGGCTAAAATTTTGAGAGGAAAGGCAATGTGAATCAGCAAAACCAAAATCCAGATTCTTCCTTTCAATAAGAATGGTGGAAAAATCGTGGTGGTATGCGGCAGCAAGCACGACGCAAGCAGCGTTAGGAATCGCATTTTTCAAGAAAGGTTGCGGTGAGAGTGGCTTTTCGATGCCATTTAAAGCCTTCGCAGTCGCCACTCTCTTCGTCGGCGCCGGCGCCACTGCTGCCGTTGGAGCAGTACATGCAACCGGCATTCATAGTGTACGTTTCCCCCTTTCTCTTGAAATTTACTGGAATTCCATGATGCGCCATTATATACCCAAAGTTTTAATTCAAAATTAAAAATATTGTAATGAACTGGAACTTTTTGGAAATTTTAGGTTTGAAATAGTAACGTTACCATTTATGCCTACGGTGGGATACATTAGATTGGCTTTAAACTATTTGAAGTGAAATTCATGAACATGTATATAATTCAAAACTACTAGTTGTTTGCAGCTTGGAGGAATTATTTGTAGTCGAATTCATGAACATTTTATCAACTATATAATTATTTGAAGTGACATTAATCTATGTTGAGGTAATTGGGTTTTCACACTAGGATAAGTAACCAATTGGGCCGGTTAGTAATGCAAAGCATCCATAAAATATAAAATAAAATTGAGGTTATTATGATTGTTTGCCCATGCTGTTTGGCGCTATTGAGGTGCTGTTTTTTATCTAGACATCTCACCTACATGATCGCTTGGGTCACCAAGATTTTTTGGGTGCTGCCCCAGCATTTTCAGACACTGAAAGGCACTAATGAACACTCTTAGACATTGTTGAGCATTTCTGTTTGTCTTACTTCATTTTCTAAACATGTTGATATTTTGTGAAATATGTTAGTTAATTAAATATATGACTGGATGTTCACTTGATGGTTGTGCTATTGATATTTGTATAACTATGCAATTGAATATTTAGAAATATAAGACAACAAAACCACGATTCATGCTACAAAACCATTTAACAAAATATTAAGGTAGCCAGAGAGAACTTGAAATGCTATTTTCCTCGCTCGTAATAGTGACCCACAAACTCAACATACATGCAAAATTGTACAATACTCTTACTAGATGAATTAATGTACCTCCCATTAACAAACACAAGAGAATTTCTTCTTAAACAAAGAAATTATCATGGATTTGTTTGTTGAAAATAACTTAAACTTAAGAAAAAAACTTAGCGGGATAATGTATCATCCTAATCGTCTTATTTTGTGGCTTAAACATCACTTGATCATTTCTTATAACATGGTTGGTTTCTTTGGTACACACACATGACTATATCCACAATTGTCGATCATTAAACTTTTTACCTACACTTGGTTTATGTATTAAAAACAGTAAGACGTTGTTTGCGTAAAAAATGGTCGCAAACACCCAATACCGTGAAAGCACCAGTGTATGAATATAAATCAGCGATATTCAAACACAAATCACAGATCTCAGCAAATAACCCAAATACGTTTGCACAAAAGATGGGCAAACAACTCCAAGTTGTATGATTTAGTTGATTTTATGTTGTTCGTAATGATTTAGGTGGTTTATGCAAATACGTAAAAAGCAGGGACTGAACTGTAAAAGACACACAGATTTATAGTGGTTCGGCCAAAATGTGCCTACGTCCACTTTATATGTTATTCTCCTTTTCCAATCCGATTACGAGTACAAAGCTTGTAGTACAAGTGTATGAAAGTTGTTTGAAAGTTTCTTCCAGGTTTGAGCTCTCAAACTTCTCCCCCATTGTTGTACCCCTGCCCCTTTATTTATAGAGTCAGGCTGGAGGCGGAGGTCTTGGATGTATATAGCTGCTGGTGGGCTTGGGCTGATGCAATCTGGCCTTGCAGCATTCTGGTTCGGCAGCGTCTTGGTTCGGCGGTGAGTGGTAACATGGGTGATTCGGCAGGTAGTGGAGATAGGGGTTCGGTGGTAGGTTGGACCGGTGGTAGCGTGGAGATGGAGCTGGACCGGTGGTTGGTTCGGTAGTATGGTAGGTAGAGGAGGTTGGTTCGGCAGTAGTTAGTCCGGCAGCTGGTTCGGTATGGTTGGTTCGGTAGGTAGTGGAGACAAGGGTGATTCGACAGTGGAATGGAGGCAGGGGTGATTCGGCAGTGGCGTGGAGAGGTGGTGGTTCGGTGAGGGTACTACCGAATGGAGCTTATAGAACGCCGAATGATTCCTTCATATTCGAGAATGCCGAATGAGCCTTCGGATCCGAGAATGCCGAATGAACCAGGGGGAGTTCGAATACCGAACGAACTCTTGCCTCGCTTCCAATCGATTTTCAATCCCGACATCCATCATTCCTTGCCAGTTTGTTGATATTCTAGTTTTGACCAAAAAATGGGATAACACTTTGCCCCCCAAAACATGCCTTGTGATAACAAGGCGTGTTTTGAATAGTTCCGAATCCAATATCCAAGGTCCATAGCCATATCGGCAGAGTAGATCATCCTTGACTGCTCCGAGTCGATATCCGATTCCAAATCCAATAACCAAAGCTTGAGCCAATTCCATGTCCATCCGAACTCGACAACCGAGCCCCAAACCATCCTTATCCAATAGCCAATAACCGAATCCAGGACCTCTCTGGGTCGATATCCAAATCCATAACCTCTCCAGGCTCTTGCCAAGCGCAATCCACACCTGACGGTCGTGATCCAGTGTCCCTAGACGTTAAGCTAGCCTCCTCGTGTTCTTGTCGAGCGTAATCTACACATGACGACCTTGGTCCGGTGTCCCTGGATGTTGAGCTAACCTCTCCGGGTTCTTGCCAAGCGCAATTCACACTTGACGATCTTGGTCCAGTGTCCCTGGACGTTAAGCTAACCTCTCCGAGTTCTTGCCAAGCGTAATCCACACTTGACGACCTTGGCCCAGTGTCCCTGGGCACTGTACAATGCCATGGCTTAAGTCCTAAGCCGAATCCTGATCTCTCCGGACCCTTGCCGAGCATAGTCCATACTCGACGACCTGAAAATAACAATTGATAATATAGGGCCTAAGTCCTAGGCCGAATCCTGGTCACTCCGGACCCTTGTCGAGCATAGTCCATACTCGACGACCTGAATGAGTCAATTTACCACGTTCGGGCAAAGCGACTCACCCCTTGCCAGGCATAATCCATACCCGACGACCGTTTATCAAAAATCAGATAAAAATCCAATCAAAATCCAATCCAAAATCCAAATCCAAAATCCAAATCCAGAATCCAAATCCGAAAATCCAAATCCAGAATCCAAATTCAAAATCCAAATCCAAAACCAGAAAACTAGAAATCCAAATCAGCATCCAAAGTTGAAAATAATCGTCCAGAGGAAAATCCAAATCAAAAGGCGAGAAAAACCAGGAGCTCAATCCAAGCTCCAAAACCGAAAACCAAAAAGAAAAGCAATGTCCAATCCAAAAGAAAAAGATAAATTTCACAAACCATAGCATCGCAGCTTATTATCATTCAGAGCATGCCTAGGGGTCATCTCCGTCCCCGTACATGTGTAAATGACTTGGTTGCTTGCCAATAGTTTGCTACTTATTTCATATTAACCTGGTCAAGGGACGATCAACCGACCATCATTCCTGGGCCTCCCACCATCGTAGCTTGAGGCAGGCGGCGGTTGCTCCTGCCTCGCTGTTGCATTCCGAGGTCCAACATATTGTGGCAGCTGTCCATTCCTCACATGCTCCTCAATTATGTCCTTTAAGTGCCTGCAGCTGTTGGTGTCGTGTCCATCCAAATCATGGAAGAGACAGTGCCTTCCCGATGTCCTTTCCCGTTTTGTTGGTTCTCTCCTAGCCGGCCTCCGGTAGTGAAGGCGATTTCGAGTATCCAGGTATATCCGCTCCAGTGTCTCGTTCAATCCTGTGTATGTGGAAAACTTTGGATCCTTCCATTGCTTCCTAGCATTTCCAGAATCACCGTCCAACTTCCTTTTTCCTTTGTCTTTATCCGAACCATTGCTGGATGGTCCTCCCACCTCAACTGCATTAACCTTTTTCAATTTTAAATCCGTACTCGCATCTTCTTGTCGAAGGAACCTTTCTGCCTCATGAAAGAATTCGTCGAGATTCCGTGGGGGATCTCGTATCAGAGATACCTTGAAATCCGAGTTCTCCTTGACTCCTGATACTGCTGCCATTAAAACCATCGATGGATCGGGCCGATCCACCGAAGCAACTGCGGCACTGAATCGAGTTAGAAAAGCTCTAAGCGATTCATCCATCCTTTGCCTTACCGATGTCAATGTCATCACGTTCTTCGGTCTCTTGACATGAACCCGAAACTGTCCCAAAAACTTTTCCACCAATTCCCTCCAAGTCCTGATAGATCCTTCTTCCAGCTGCCTGAACCACATCGCAGCTAAGTCCGTCAAGTACAAAGGGAAGCATCGGGCCATCACCTCCTCTGATGCCCCCAGCACCTCCATGTGTCTGGTGTATCTCATCAAGTGATCCGTAGGGTCTTCCTTGCCATTGTATACCTCCACGCTAGGTAGCTTGAACTTAGGTGGATTCTGAGCCATCCTTATTTCCCGAGTGAACGGACTCTTGTTTACTCCTTCCAAGTCTCCGTTGGTCAAACCACCTCGCACGGTCTTCCTGATTATATCTACCAATCCACCATTGTCTGTCGGAGGTTGCCCCCGAGGGAACTTCGGTACATACTCTTCGTGTAGCTCGTTAGTAGCAACGTTGGTTCTAGCCTGTTGAACTCCTTTCAAAGGTTCTCCTGTGTTGAATCCTGTGGGCCTGCCCCCAAGCCCTTGTTGATTGCCACCTGGCTCCGTATCCTGTCCTTCATTGGGTTCCGTAACCCTAGCTTCTTGTCCTGCATCCACAGCCGTTGTAGCTGTTCCTAAGTTCTGCATCCCTGCAGCTCTCATTTGCTCCAAGAAAGTTTGCATCATTTCCTGTTGACTTTTCAACAACCTCTCTTGCAGTGAATTTGTTATGGCTTCCATTTCATCCCGGGTTATGTAGATCGAAGCCGGTCCTTCCTCACCTCCAGAGGATGCTTGTTGACTTCCTCCTTGTTGGCTTCTCTCAGCCCTTAGCCTTCTACTGTTTTGCCTAGTCATTGTCTTCCAAATCCAAACTTCTATCCGATGTGGCGGGTGCTGGTCCTTCTCAGTGAAAGCACCAAAATGTTTGCGTAAAAAATGGTCACAAACACCCAATACCGTGAAAGCACCAGTGTATGAATATAAATCAGCGATATTCAAACACAAATCACAGATCTCAGCAAATAACCCAAATACGTTTGCACAAAAGATGGGCAAACAACTCCAAGTTGTATGATTTAGTTGATTTTATGTTGTTCGTAATGATTTAGGTGGTTTATGCAAATACGTAAAAAGCAGGGACTGAACTGTAAAAGACACACAGATTTATAGTGGTTCGGCCAAAATGTGCCTACGTCCACTTTATATGTTATTCTCCTTTTCCAATCCGATTACGAGTACAAAGCTTGTAGTACAAGTGTATGAAAGTTGTTTGAAAGTTTCTTCCAGGTTTGAGCTCTCAAACTTCTCCCCCATTGTTGTACCCCTGCCCCTTTATTTATAGAGTCAGGCTGGGGGCGGAGGTCTTGGATGTATATAGCTGCTGGTGGGCTTGGGCTGATGCAATCTGGCCTTGCAGCATTCTGGTTCGGCAGCGTCTTGGTTCGGCGGTGAGTGGTAACATGGGTGATTCGGCAGGTAGTGGAGATAGGGGTTCGGTGGTAGGTTGGACCGGTGGTAGCGTGGAGATGGAGCTGGACCGGTGGTTGGTTCGGTAGTATGGTAGGTAGAGGAGGTTGGTTCGGCAGTAGTTAGTCCGGCAGCTGGTTCGGTATGGTTGGTTCGGTAGGTAGTGGAGACAAGGGTGATTCGGCAGTGGAATGGAGGCAGGGGTGATTCGGCAGTGGCGTGGAGAGGTGGTGGTTCGGTGAGGGTACTACCGAATGGAGCTTATAGAATGCCGAATGATTCCTTCATATTCGAGAATGCCGAATGAGCCTTCGGATCCGAGAATGCCGAATGAACCAGGGGGAGTTCGAATACCGAACGAACTCTTGCCTCGCTTCCAATCGATTTTCAATCCCGACATCCATCATTCCTTGCCAGTTTGTTGATATTCTAGTTTTGACCAAAAAATGGGATAACAGACGTCAAGCAAACCGCGTAAAGCAGAGAACCATACACACATCCACTACGTAATTCTTTACTATTCAAAATAAAAAAAAATCAATGGTTAAACTTTACTAGAATTAACACCACCCACACAATCCAACATTGTAAAAAGTGCTAGACATAAGTTAAACGTTGTGTTTGGAAATTAATCACTGAGGTGGGGGACTAATCATGATCAATTGAAACCGGATGTTCTTGATAAAACTCTTAATGTCTATTTTGCAAGGTTCAAATTTTGGACCAAAAAGAGATTTAAGGCATGAACTGTGGATTCAATATGATGTTAATGTGTATGTAATAATTTGTTCAAATTGGCCGATGCTTCTATTTTTTGCATGTAGATTACCAAATGACATTGGTAGATTGAGGATAATAACAAATTTATGTAGTTAAATGTATTTACCGATGTAACATTTCATCATCTCTTGATTCTAATGGTATATTTTATTCGAATAGTATTTGATTAAAAGATTAAAAACTACTTTAAATTTTATTAATACATAAATTTGGACATTGAATTAATTAATTTAATAGAAGTAATATTTAGTAAAACATACTTTAAAGCAAAGTTAAAAATCCCGGTTTGCTTGATTTTGAAATTTCCGATTCCATTTTGGATATTTCGGAAGTTCCGCTTTAATTTCAGTTTTCTAACTCCAATATATTTTCTGTTTAAATTGCTAAATACGTTAATAAATATGCAATACTAATATTAATATATAGTACATTCTTCACATTACATACGAAATACACGTTTTAAAGAAGAAGAAAAAAAATCATGATATAAGATTCTATTTGCCCACTTGAGATTTTCAAAAGTTTGAATTTTTTATTATGATTTCGGTGTAAATTGATAAAAGTATATCAACTTTGATTTCTTGTCCATTTATTTATTATCTTGTTAAATTCGTTTTCTTTTTTAATTTTTTTGTATGTTATTTGTATTTTTTATTTTCTGCAATTTTTTACTTATTTTTTTTAGCATTTAAGAGAATCCGGAATTTTGACCTAAACCAGAAATTTTACCGGAGTATATTCCGGTTGTTAATGGAATTGGAATGAAATTACCGATATAATCGGAATTTCGTCAGAATTTTGTATTGGTAGTTACAAATTTGTTTAAACCAGCGTTTGATAGCATTTAACAAATTTGACGATCAAAACTCATTCAATCATAACCATTAGCACACGATTGTGAATTAAAAATCTCATTCTACAGACATGCAACATGAGTACGTTAAAAAATACTTAGATGATAGGTAATGTATACATCACGACAAAAGAGAATCCCATAATTCTATTTATATTGTAATTTTATCTATATGAAGTCTATATTAATATTAGTATACAATACTATCTAGTGTTATATTGGTCGTGAATAGGACGAACCACCTCCATGTATATCTTTGCTTCGGAACAAACCAAATAGAATTAGGCTCGGTCAACTGGAATATGTATTATCCATATGCGAGATCTTTCAATTGAGAAGATAGGGTGTTCCCCTTCATGTGCCTTTGAATCCAAAAATACCGGCGGAGGCCCAAGAAACCACTCGACCTCGTATATGTGTAACAGTAATCGTTCTTGAATCAAGGGGGTTATCTTTTGATTTGACTGGAATTCGCGCGGACTTCCTGCTAATAGCCATAAATGACTTGTTTTGGTAATAGATGAACGTAATGTATAACGACATTTAATTGATTTAACGGTCGAGCATTGTAATACTTAAGGGGAACGTTTGTGGGAATAATAAGCACTTACAACTTGAGACATACATTCATTCAAAACCGTGGCTTTAAGCAATCTGGCTTATTGAGAAACAAACGAACCCAATAAGAAATAACTTGACATTTGAGACAACACTCGGCTAAGCAAACAAGGTGCATTTAACCATCAAGAATCTTCTGTCACTCAAAAAGATTAATGGCTCAGAATGATAAGTATTTAGACGATGTCTTGCACACAAAGAGGGTAGGACTTGACATGTGTACAATAAAGCAAGTAACGACCTATAAGCTTTCTTACTTGTATGGTCTACATAGGCATACAAAACCATTTGTCCCCTAATTTGGAACAACTCTAATAAAATCATAGCACCATCACTGTTTTCGTGCATAAAATATAATAGTTGAGATCACTTAAATTCACCTTCCATTACCGCTAAAGTATAAATAAGACCATTAGGTCAAAAGACGGAAGAAGAGGGAAAATTCGTCTAAGTCTAAAATAGCGTAAGATAAATATCCATCTATATTCCTCCTTATGAAGAAGTAAGGGAAACCAGTATTTTGCACTTCCATCGTAGAAAACTTAGCACTTGGATTAGTACTTAACACCTAAATTTCCACCACTTCTTTCCTCTATCACTTTAATGGCAAGGGGTTCGATGCATCGTTTCCAACCACAAGAATATTCTCTATTGCATGAACTTTTCGTGAGAAATATTGAAACCCATCACGTTTTTTCTTAACGTTTGGATTTTTATGTAAAATTTTTGTGTATTTATTCATGCATTTTATTTACCTGTTTACGAGTGGTTTACTGTAACAAATACCTTCCAGCTTGACTTTTATACTCATAGCCTCATTTCTTTCATGCTTATTTTTCAATCCACCGTTCCAAAACTCATCTTTTTAAATTAATCATTTTTTGCAATCATAAGTCATCCGCAGGAAGTATTGATTCTCACTTCATAAATAACTTAATGTTCAATCTCTAAAGTTATCAACGGTCAGTTTTAAAAATCAATGCTTAACTGTTTGAACATAGTATGTGGAATGTCTTCAATGTTTCATGATGGAAATTGCGGATTTGGCAGACGGTGGGAATCGTCAAATAGAAATCATTTACATTGACCATCTTATTGATGTCAGTGGTTCTAACATCCAAGAATCTAAACTAATTGAAAAGGAGGCAACAATCTACTTTAAAATTCTATATAATATAATATATATATATATATATATATATATATATATATATATCCTAATGTTAGGTGTAGAAAGCAAGGTTTGAGTTAGAACTTGGTTTCGGTCGTTGAAATTTTCTTGGTTTTGATTAATTCTGGAAGTTTCAGTTTTAGTTTCGGTTTCGGTCCCGATTTTGGATATGAGTAATTTTTTAACGAAAAGACAATAATAAAAGCTATAAATAAAATACAAAATACAACAGTCAGAAAAATGTACAATTTTCAAATTAAATTAAGCTAAAATGAACTAAATTGAACTTAATCAAGATAAAGTAAAAATAACTAACTTTAATATACTACCTAACTTTAGTCAGATAAAACTGGCCCACATAACAATCCAACTTTAGTCAAATAAAATTAGCCTATATTCCTTCTTTCTATCAGTATCATCCTTATCTACTTCATGTTTTGAAGCTAGGGCAAAACATCAATGCAGTAAATTAAAAAGACAATGGACGTGAGTCGACGATTGGATTTCCTCTTCAATTCAAAGCTAGGACAAATAAGAGATTCGCTCACGAAGCAAAACTAGGGCACCAAATAATCAAATCGACTGCCGACGATGAGAGTGAAGACAATGAAGAGATTCGATTGAAGTTCGACGACGAGATTGAAGCCCATAATTTAAGGTATATAGTTCTTGATCAAATTTTTCATCCTTTTTCCAACTAAAACCAAATTTTCGCTAAGGTTTCAGCTTGAAGTCCTCGGAAACCAAACCGAGGTGGCCAGAATTTTTGGTCGAAACCTCAAACCATGGTAAAAAGTTAATAGGTGAAAAGTGACGTGAAATACTAAGTCAACTAGGCATGTAAACAGATACTTTCAGATACGGATAGTGCTATATCCGTATCAGTATCCGAAATAATTTTCTGATATCGGATATCCGCATCCGCGGATGCGGATGGATATCAAATATTTATCGGATATTCTTCGATCAGTTCACAACCGATAAATCTAAACAATTAAATAGAAAATTTTGATTTACTTTAAATTTGTTTTTGTACTAAATATGTAGAAATAAAAATACATGAAGAAAAATAATTTTAAGCAGTAAAAATTGATTTTTATATAAATATTAATTTTTTTAGTAGGATATAATAGTAAACGACAACCGTTTTATATACTAAAATACATAAAAAAATAACTATAATCTTGATAAAAACCAAACGGATAATTATAGGATACAGATATGGTTGTATCCGTATCATTTTTTGGATATCAGATAATATTTCATAAAGCGAAACAGCTAGAAGCGCTCGCTTCACCGCGCCCAACAATGAATTCTTATTCAAGGGAAAGCCAACAGAAAGATTCGTAGAGCCGGTGTTGCTGCTGTCTGCGCGTAGGGCCATCCCCCATTCCCATCCCGGGGCGCTAAGGGCTTTCGTTTTTGTACCTCCCGATACGGATACAGACGGATTTTTCGGTACTCATTGACAACCCTAACGTCAACCATACACCAAGAAAATTAAATAAAATATGTAATTCTTGATTTTAGAGCTGACAACGGTTTAGTTTCTGATCGATTATCGGTAAAACTCTATAAAACCACTATTTCAATATTAAAAATGATCTATTTGCAGTAATAAAATGAGCATTGTGAAATTGCTCAAATGGGTAAATCATACTATTATCACCTTAATTTCTAATAGGAAAACCCCATTAGTAAGACATATTATAGACCGATATCATGTTTCTACGTTTTATATAAATGATTGCATCACCAAGGACAACTAACTCAAGTAGCACTTGTCACGCCGTCGCCACGGTGGCAAAAAAAATCAGCGAACAATTTTGCCTGGTTCGTCAACCTTCCCGCTTCTTCTGGCATTGATCCGACCCACAGTTTGTCGTCAACCACCAAAATTTTGCGAAAATGCAAATTCGGTTCAACCCTTATATTCTCCTTAATTACCATCTTAAAAATCCCGATTCTTCCATTAAAAATGATCGCTTTCACAAACGAATTCATCCCCATAACCAAATTTTGGAATCCATATCATCGAGTTTTTCCAGTTTGAACAATTTCCTCTGAAATCTTATTTTTTTGATAAATTTGCTTTATATAATTTCTTAAAACTATTTTTACAATTCTTATTTCAGTCCTAAAATCAATTTTTGTTAAGAAATCAAAGCCTGTCATTAATTCTTTTGGGTGATATAGATTTTTGAATAGGTTTGTAAATCCTGTAAACCTGGAATCAGAAGTACATACTGACATGCACAACAATTTTATACATATATATAAACACATGCAGGCAGATTAACACAATATACAAGCATATTTAACTCATCAAACATCAAGGATTCAAATGGAAAACAAGACTAAAGCTTCCAGTTTTTCAAATTCAAAAGCAAAGTTCATGTTCTCGATTTTCAGAAAAAACCAGATGAGCAAACCACTTGACCTTGGTGATATGACGCTCTACGTTTAAGTTATAGAGGTCATGGGTTTAAACTCGTGAAACATCAAATTGAATGCTCTGTTTGAATAAAGTATAATTTTTAGTATAAAAAAAGTTATTGCATCTCTATGATGTAATAGAAAGAAGTGTGTTGTGGACTTTATATTCTTAGGTAATCAAATACTTTCATCTCTAGCAGGAATATCTTAGAACTCACTTTTGGAGCATGAAATGATCCAAGGGTTTAGTAGAAATGGTGAGGATTGCTATTTGAAAATCTAAAATTCAAAAAAGCATATGATATGATTAATACTTTGTACTTCATATGCCTAGAGGAATGATTTTTCTAGAAATATCATACGATCTCATATTGAAATGTATGTCCGCATCTTCATTATTTGTATTAATTCAAGGCTATTATTCTAAAGTGCACTTCATAAATAATAAAAGGCTATGATATGGAAATCCACTATCCTCTTATATGCTCGCTATTGCCATTGAGTTTTTCTTTTTAATTAGCATGGAACCTACAGAGGGAAGTATTCATCCTATATTTGAAACCTTTCATTTCATAACCCAGCTTATATATGTTGATATTTTGCTGTTTCTCTTAAGGCTAATTACATAGGTGCCCAAGCAGTTGAGAGAAATTATTGTCAATTCATGTGGAGATGACTATTAATGAAAGAAAATCTAAGCTGTAATTCAATATAGGACCTAAATGTATAATCGAAATGAAAGAAATATTGAATATGAAGACAAATGCATTGCCAATTAAATATCTTGGTATCTCTTTGTCCACTAGAATTATTAGTAAACGTGATTGTTCACATCTAATTGATTAAATTAAAGATAAAATTGAAGGTTGGAACAACAAATTATCGACCTTGGCAAACAAAATTGGGTTTTTCCACTGAATCGTTTTTGTATTTATCCTTTATGCACACACCAACCCCTATACAACGTTATAAATATATAACAAAATTTGTGTACTAGTTTGTTTTGGAGAGGCAATCAAAATAAAATGAGTTGGGAATCATTAATGTCTAGGGATGACAAATGAGTCTGGGAAGACTTTAAAAAAGCCGCAACAATGAAAATATTTTGGAACTTTATTAATAAACATTATGAACAATGTTCATGGTTGATAAAAATTGATAGTAGTGAGGAGATGCTATTAGAATGTAGAAAGAATGACAAATCTCTCATAAAATTGAAAATAGCTTTATGAAAAAGGTACACAAATTGTGTTTGATCTATGAACTAACAAAGGGAGCATTATATGCAGAAAAAATATTAAAGATCGTGACCTCTTATGTTTTTAAGTGTGGATATGCAATATATGTGTACCAACTATGCTAAAGTTAAATTAGGGTGTTTGGATCAAAACATTGAACGTTTTACTTGAAGCACATTCCATTTTAAATAGATTCAAAGATAAAAATTGCATCATTGAATTCGTTGAAGTTGTATTTAAAGCTATCTTTTGCATTTATGGTAGAAAAGAAACATAGGATTATCCCACAAATTTGAACCAAATGTATTTGTGAAAATCCGATAATATTAAAATTGTAAGATAATGATGATAAGATTAAGGAATAATTTTACCTCTGTTACAATGGAGATCTTAGAACTTCAAAATACACTTGATTTGGTTTGTTTCTTCATTACACTTCCCTACTTCCTCCTCACATAAACCTCAAATTTCAAAACAAATAAGTATGCAAAAATAGCTATGAAACAAATTTGAACATGTAAGCATTACTATTAAACCATCTAAAGCTCAATATGTTTCAAATCAATCATAGTCGGAGTTGGATTGATGATAATTCTAGAAAGTTATGTTTTGTTTTTGCAATATCCAGTTCTCTTTGAATTTGGAAATAACTTGTAGAATAGAGAAGCATGTATTGCTTTTGTGGTTGGCAAGCTTAAGATGAGTTTGTCCTCAAAATTTGCAATTAAGAGCATCCCTAATAGGGTAGCATATAAATATTATTACTTATCTGCTATGCAGTGAGGTTGCTTTTAGGTAGCAAGACCTGTATTTTTACTATCGAGTAGTTAAACTCATTAGCGTCATTTATATGACGATCAAATATCAAGTATGTTTGTTATAATGCCTCGCTTTTCAACCAATAATATGGTTACATGTGTATATCTTTGTGGTCCTTGAAAATGAGGTCCACTTTGCTATCATATTTTCTACCAGTGTTGCAGTAGCATTTTTTTTTGCCACATAAGCTGATTACTCGATGCATGATACTTAGTGAGGGGTTGCTCTAAAGCACTTTATAGTTTGTTGAAGCTTTTATTTTTCATTCTTCTAATTAATTCCATCGAGAAACGAGAGAAGTGGAAGGTTTCTGTAGTATTCTCAGTATATAAGTGGTTTTGAAATAGACGTCGTGCTCAATCCCGTTGTTGGTATAGGAAGGTGGGAAATAATCTCCATTGTATATCTGGTTTCATTTTTAGGATAATTTTATCTTGTTGTGCTTGTGTTTTATTTTAAAGTCAAGAGTCCAAACTTTGATCCGTAACTGTGTTTATTATTTATTTTATTTTAGGAGTGATGACATCACCAATATTTCAACATAATACTTGTCATGGTTTTAAATCTCCTATATCTAGCCCGGGATTTCTTTTTTAGACTTAGACGAGACAAGACATCAGATCTTATTCATATCTCGTTCGACACCCACCTCATCCAAAATACTCAAATCTCTTTCGAAATATGGATCAAAATCTCAATCCGGGATCCTATCTGAAATTATTTTTTCTTCTACTTTTACATTATATTTTTTGATAATGATATATGTTCAAAAGAAACTACTCAATCTAGTTACTATTCCCAACTCGTTGAACATATCTTCTATTGTTTATCTTGATGAGTCAAACAAAATACTTTTTCTTTTCTTTTTATGTTCAAAACAAAGGATATTATTTAAACTTTACCATTAAATTAGCTAATCAAGCTATCATTCTTCTTCAAAACATTGATTTCAATTCTTTTTTCTATACAAGTCAATTATGTTACAAATTTAATTTTTACTTTGAAAATTATAATTGTTAAATTAATCATTAAAACATCAATATTAGACACATAAATTACTCTGAGATATTCATGAAATGCACTTTAAGATCCATGATGTCAATCCGAGATGTACACCTGAGATGCACTCATTTCATCCGAGATCTCCTCCGGTATGAGATAACTTGTATGAAAACGCCAATATAAAACGTGATAAACTCCGAGATTTAAAACCTTGATATTCGTGTATATTTATACATACTAAAGTCACGAATTCCAAATCGAAAATCAAAATTTATGTCACTTGCAAAAATGTCCTAATGTTCATAAAAAATTGTAACATTGAAATCAAGAAAAAGTTCTCAGACCTTGAGTATTTCATCTATTGTTTTTCATAAATTTACAACTCTCTCTATTATTCTGTCTTTAAATATCTTCAATTTTTTAAATATTCAGAGGAGAATATTGGTTTACAAGCTCACCAACTCAAAATTTCAGCATATGCTCAGCTTCAAAAAAGATTTTAGTTCCCATAAGAATGTTGGAAGTTTTGATATGTCTATATTTGGTGTCAGCATCTCAGTTAAACAATTGTCAGTATTCATATTAACATACATGCTTCTTGTACCAAATTTGCTTTTTTTATTTTTTATTTGGTTTCATACATGTATTAAAACCACTTTTAATCACACATCTACATTGAAGGAAGATAAAGATGAAACATCTTCTGTTTAGATTCATATTATATTAGTGACGTCAAATTCATCTCCATGCCTTTGTGGATGTAGCACAGATTAAAATTGCTGAAAGAGTTAAGGTGCAAATAAATTATATTATCCAAAACAATGCTAAGATTACACAAAAGTTACATGGACCCTACACACTCTAAATACACTCTTACATCATAGTTTCATTCTAGTATGTGCCCAAACAAATGTCTGCCTCCAATGAAACAGAACACACTCATCAACTTATAACAATTACGGGGACGAACCCGTTTGACATTGACACGCATTTGTAGTTATAGCGCCATTGAAATGTTGCTAAAAACTCCTCTATAATGGAAGTAAAATGCATAGCAGATTTAAACTATTATGCTTTTGCATTATAACGTTGATAAATAGAATTCGATATTTCTGGACTATTTATCGCTTGATTTGCTAAATCAGGTGTATTTATAAGCTTATTTTGGGGTTTTAGTACCAAACTACTTTAGTTGTCCAAATTTTCAAATAGATCCCTTATCCACCTATAAAACGCAAGTTCAAGGAGGTTGAAGTAAATGAAATGGGAAAGTGAGTTCCTTTGTAAGCAACTAAGAAGGTGCGCTCTAAGAAATCCCAGGATGTGGTTTATGTGTGTATAATTGGAGGCCCGCATTGGATAAATCCATGTGGATAAACCAAACAGTGTTGCATGCATGGAAAAGATTTGCCTACCATGTGTTCTATTCCTATTGGACACGGTCGTTCTCCACATTGCTAATATTTAGATGGCTTGATGGATTCAAGCATGTATTGTTGCTTGTTTACGGTTAATCTGAACTGTTGGATGTTTATTATCACTTAAAACATTTAAAATATGAACATTTTTTACACTAGAAAGGTTATGTTTAAAGATAAATTTTCTTAACATATTTTAAAAAACAAAATTAATCTGATAATATATTAGTTTTGATTAGGTTAAATGTTAGGCAGTGTTTGTTTCGAATGCTGAATAGTACATACTTTCTCTGACTATTGAATGTTGATTGCTTATTGTTCAATGTTGATTGCTGAACAAATTAATGTTATATGCTTACTTTTTAAATATGACATCTTCTTATTAAGATAAATAACTATGTTGACAACATTACCCTTTTGTTAAACATTGAAATAAACATATTGAAATACATCTTCATAATAACGAATTATCATTTGATAGAACCATGTGAGCTATTATTGTTGGAATAACTCAACATGTGAGACCACACATGTAAATTTAAATATGTGATGCTATCTTTTGACTAAGTTTAAATGAAACGGTCAATTTATGAAAAATGTCATTATGGCTTAAGGGTATATCTGTTATGTAAATACTGTATAGATACTGGGGGCCAGGGCATTTCAATTTACTGAAGGGCTGAATTGAAATGTCACACACACACACATATAATATCCAAATAACACATTCTCTATTTTTGAGAAACTACTTTCGATATAGAAATTAGGTATGTCAACGGATGCTTTCGGATGCGGATAGTGCCATATCCGCATCCGCGGATACGGACAGATATCAGATAATTAGCTTATCCACTAACGACCTATAAATCAAGAATTATATAAAAAAAAAATTAGTTTAACAAAAATATTTTTCAATCCCATCGATTATATAAGTGTTAAAAATTAACAAATATGATGATAATAAATAGTTTCGAGCAGTTAAAAAGCGTTAAGTGCATATAATATAAACTACCAACTTAATAAAATAATAAACAAATATCTTTCACGCACTAAAATACACATAACTTGAACTATAATCTTGACAAAAACTGGACGGATAATCTTCGAATGCGGATGCCTTCGTATCCGCATCCATTTTTCCGGATATCGGATATTTATCCGCTTTCGGATGCGGATGCGGACAGATTTCGAATTTTTCGAGTATCCATTGACAGCCCTAATAGAAATGCAAATTTAAGGTTGTTTGTTAATTGGGAAGGTCAAATGAAATTCGGTTTTCTATTAACTACTAATGGATCCGGACAAAATTTTCACAGTTGTGTTTATCTTTTTTATATTCTCCTCAATGAAATCAAAGTAGGTTATTTATCCAGATCTATATATCGATAATTAATTAGTTCTAAAGTATATTGAATCCTTAACAATTATTTGATTCGGTTAGTTTGATCATTAAGATATAAGTGACACACATTCATTGTGATCAAGATAAAAAAATAAATAATGTATCAATTGTATCGCATGTATTCATTAAATATCAATTGAATGCAACTACAACAAAATTTATTATTTTTCATTATTCAGTATCTTTGCATGTATATAAAGCACTTCATCATAATATTTCAACACAAAAGCACACATATCGTTGAAAAAATATTCAATTTACTAGATTCAAACAACACCATCACCCCCCCCCCCCCCCCCCCAAACCAACACACACAAAAAAAAAACTAAAACCCAAAAAAAAAAAAAAAAAAAAAAAAGAAAAAAAAAGCAAAAACCCACCCCAAACCCCAAAAAAAACAACTAAAATGAAATGTATCTGAAATAAAGAATATAGTATATGTGAAACAAATCAAAAATAAGCTCAGTCACTTCCTCCTTTCCCATGTGCTATTGTGGTGCCGTTTCCTGGACTAGATTCAGAAATAATAGTATCATTCATCTGCTAAATCAAAAGAAAATAACGCAGTTTCATAAAAATTTCAAGCATTATGGAGGATGGCAATGTGAATAATTTTCCTTTATAGCTTATCTATTTGTGCAGAATCGATCTTCTTAATGCTGAATGCCTTTTGTAATCAAACACATGATAAGTTCTGATTGCTTATTTTTCTCATTCAGTGTTCGCTTTTTTAAATAAACGGAGCCTTAAATTCAGTAAAATTTTAGATTGATGTTCTATATGTTATTTTTGGAACAATCCATTATATTCCTGATATATCCTGCTATAACTTTTCAAACATCTGCCATAGTGGAGCCAGTAAGTGTTTGAGTTGCACAACATGAAATATAATTATACAAAGATGGGTGACCACAATGATTTTAATACCCAAAAAATACCTTCGACTTTTGAATAGGCACCTCGACTGTATTGCACTCTGCTAGCCTCCTACCAAGGCCTCTTCACTTACTCAACTCTCACACAATATTGATGAGACACCCATTCCAATTTTACATCTAAATCTTACAGTGGCTACACTGGTGTTGCAGTACTGCCAATCATAATGAAAAATCTAAGCTAGAGTTCTCATGGGTACAGTGGTTCATGGACATTCTATTGTCAAAATCAATCCTTAATGTGGTGTACCCCTCAAGAATCAGCAAAAACTTATACTATTTTTGTTTGGATTGATTTTTTTTTTTTTTTTTTATTTGTTTTAAATTAACTAGTACATTGGTGTGCACATGTGTACACATACGTCAAATGTTTACAGTTTGAAGTAAATGACTCGTTTTGAAATACTTAGAAACTACTCTCGTTCACTCTTATTTCCTCTCTTCCATCCTTTTCTCTTTAGCGCGAAAATTTAGAAGGATATTTATGGACCTTCACAACTTGTCTGGAATGATGATGGATGAAATCATATGCAAACAAATATCCTTATTAGCAGTAGAGGTATGGGTATCATGTGGATAAGATGTTTAAAAACATGGAACTAGGAACTCAGCATTTTAGGCATCAGCAAATTTCTCCTTTTACATCACTTCATGGATGGATAAGATGTGTTACTATGATTAATGATCAGCTGAACAAATAATGGTGTACTGGATGGCAAGATGAAAAATAACTTGAAGAGGTGAAAAATAACTAAATAAACGATGGGAATATGTTTGGTTTGTTTTGGCTTAAAAACGATTTTGCGTTTTACGTTTTGGATACTTAATTTAAATGACACGAGAGAATGAAAACTGAAAAAGCAGAAAAAGAATATTCATTTTCAAATTTATATGCCAAAACCAATTTCCAAATTGATTGTTCTCCGCCACATTCTTCTTTTCTGTGCATCATGATTGAAAGCACAAAACATAAAAATTTGTTTTCGAATTAAATGGAACCTAACATTTTCGATGATTAATTTTACATGATAGCCCAACATAGGGGACCTTGTCTAAATTGTTTGTCCACTATTTAGCGTTGAACAACAGTAAGTGGACTCACAGTATGCTTTTTGTTTCCTTGAACCATTTATCAGCTAGTCAATTCAACCCATGAAAATTTTCCACTTTGTTGTTTTTTTTTTGAAAAAAAAAAGACAATAGTCTGAACTTTTTCTTAGTGGAGGATTGAGATTGGGGAGAGCTTTCAATAGACACACTTTATCGTGTATTTTTGAAGTCAACTACATTTATTGCAGGTGGATGATGCAAAGGAAGTTGGAGCTAGGATCAGGAGATGGAGCAGGGTTCAGCCTAAAGAAACAAATTAGTCTAATTTTACTTTGAATCTTTAATATTGCAATAACTCATGTTTGATAAATTTTGTCGTAATTGTTAAAAGCTGTATAATTTCTATCACCTATGAATTCATCATTCAGGAAAACAAAATAGTTGATGAAATAAATCTTTGGCCGATGCATTTAATTCCAAATCTGATACTCCTGTTATGGACGAATGTTTTTTAGGTTGATGCAGATAAGGTTCCCTCTATTTATAACTAATATGGGTCCGTGCTCCGTACACGGGCTGTTTGTGTTATTGTATACGTTGTTGTTTGAGCGCAAACATGTAAATGAAAAACAAGAGCATTTTAGGAATTTCAAAAAGACGCGAGTAAATTAGTTCAACGAATTTTCTTTATTAGTAGTAGAGAAGAGATGTACGTTGCTCTCTAGCCTCTTTTAAAAAAGCCAGTTGTTTCAATGGTTTTAAGTTGTTATTTCAAAGAAACATTATTGGCATATACACTAACAGAGGGCAGACATAATTGACGACAGGCAAAGTTTTAGAGATCGATGCTATTGTGGACAAATTCTTAGGCTAAGACATTATTCGTTTATATCCTTTTCAAAGGTGGGGTTTGGTTGTTTCCCAGTTACAGATTGAGTATTTGGTTTGCATCATTTTTCTTTTTCACAGCATCAACCAGCAAAAGCAAGAACTTTAGTAGTTTGGAAATTCAGCAGTTTGATCCAATTTCAGGAACAAATCATAAATTTTAACAAGTTTACTTTAAACACTACTTAGGTCCCTGCTGCTGTAGTAAAAAAAAAAAAAGTATCCGTATTGGAGTTAAATGATATGGAATTTATTCATTTATTATTTTTGGCTCTAATGTATGCTAGAACCCTCGACACTTTAAAAGTGGACATTGGCTATAATTTTTATTTTTGTTTTAAAAGATTGTCTAAAAAGAAAAAAAGAAAATGGCTGCTGATGTTTCAAACAACTTTAGTATATAGTTTTTGTTTAGCAGATCAAAAGTGATTTGTTTTTAAAATAGTTTTAGAAGTTATTTAAATATATGTGATTTTGTGGTGAAATACGGTGTAAATAAATAGTAATCCCTAATAATATTACAATGGTGAACAAGCTGTACCAATGATATCCCAACGATATAGGAAGCTGTACCAAGGGTTTTTGCAAGTGGATGCAATGTCCCAACAAAGATAGAGCGATCGATAATGTGTGTTCATAATTGGATAAAGACGCTTTTTACTGGGGGCCATTAGCGAGTTGCTTTTTTCCTCTTCGGCTGGAAAACAATATAATCCACAGCTAAGGAGGGGCAAGTCATTGAAATGCTTACGACATCAAGCATTATTTATTATTATCATGCACGAAAGACAGCCAGTCTTTCTCTCGGGGTTCAATTTGCATATCCTATATTTCCTTGGGACACCATGTTCTATCAACCTACATACAATCGACATCATTTGCATGAGAAAAACGGTACACGCATATGATTTAACGATGCTATGAAATTTAAAAGGCTATTTATATTATTGATGGTAGTTGACAACGTTAAATTATATACCATTTTCTTGTTCTTTATTAATGTAAAATTGTAATGTAAAATTGTATCGTATCCATATCCTTTTATGTTTGCATGTTTTACTTACCAATATAGCAAAGAAAATCTAGATTTTTATTTTACCTTTGAAAATAATATAGTTGCAAGTACATTCAAAGAGATTAAAATAATAACAACCGAAAGATTAACCGAAAACCAAAGACAGTTCGTCGAAGATGGATTATATGCAGGTTCGCTATGGGTATAGATGAATTTTGTCCAAGTTCAGATCATGCTACAACTGACAAGGCACGACAAGCGAAGCCATGGAAACCAGCATTTCAAATTTCGGGTCAATCTGAGTTCGTATGTTCAAGTTATGATCGATGCAATTTGGAGGAAACGACCTTGGTTTCATATCCATCAATAAGCTCTGATTTCGTGTCCATACGGTTCGTATCCATCGCTGAGCCATATTTCGAGTCTATCAGATTCGTACCCCTCCTCGTGTCCTCGTTCGTATCGATCAGTTTCGCATCCATCCTCAAACAACTGTTTCGTATCGATCAACCCTGCATCCATCAACCAGTAACGCGTTTAGTACCGATTCGCCCAATGTCTAGTTCGTACCCGTGAAGGAGGTGTTTATTCGAATCTATCAGGTAGCTTAAGTTCGTATCCATCACAAATCCACCATCGATACGAGCTAAGCCATCTATCTCGATTCGAAATAAACATACTGTGAATCGATACGAGGTGCATATGGTTGATTGATTCGAACTGTGTAACGACACTCGATACAAACGAGGCAAAACTCACGGATACGACACGGTCAACTCGGAGCAAAAAGAGGATCGGTGCGAGAAGAGCGTGCCACGTCGCCGCATGGTCACGTGCATTTATCGATTCGAAGTGGGTAGATTCGAACGAAACAGTACTCCGAGGAACATCATCTTGTATCGATCATAACTCGAGATCCACCGGTCCAAATGCCATGAAATTTTCACAGGAGCTTACGTACAAGCTAAAGAATGTTCCTGCCAAGTTTCAGACCAATTGGACCATTCCTCGATCGATACGAAATCGGTTCGTATCGACCACAGATCGAGTCGAAACTTGATGGGATCGATCGCGTGCGCCCACTCACGTGCCAGAAGGAGTCTCTCGAAGTTTGAGTGAGATATCAGCCTCCTACACCTATAAATAGCCCCCTGAAGCCTACAGAAAAAGGATCTTTTCAACTCTGAAGCGCCCAGACTCTGCCGGATTCCATTTCACACTTCACCATTACCGTTGTACTCGAATTTCAGAGCTATTATCTACTGTAATTTGTTGTAATTCACTGAAATCACCAAGTGAATATCAATAAAGTTATCAAGTTCAAAGTGGACGTAGGCCAGATCGTCGAACCACTATAAATTCTGTGTTGTTTACTGCTTTCTTTTGAATTTTATGAATGATCTCCATACTTATTATTCACCTGAGATCCATGATTGTGAATTATCAACTATCGGGTGTTTGTGACCAATTTTGACGCAAACATTTCGGTGCTTTCACTGAGAACGGTAACTCAGAAATTCTATCATTTGGAAGTTAAATTTGAAGGCTTAGAGATTCAGATCTAAAAAGCTATGACAAGGCAATCAAGTAGAAGGCAAAGACCAGAGAGAAGTCAACACGAAGGGAGTCGAGAGGCTTCCTCGGGAGCGAACCAAGCCTCGGTCTTCATCACCAGGAATGAGATGGAGACAATGATGAGAAGGCAAGAAGAAATGATCCATAATTTGTATCGACGGGTTGGACAACTTGGAGCGCAAAATCAAGGAGTAACTGGAACTCAGAACAGAGCAGGACCATCTGGGGCGGCACCAGAGCTAGGGGGCACTCGCCTAGGGCACGTTGACCCAACACCGATAAGAGCATCGGGTGGATTCGAACAGCACGACATTGGCAGAGGAGCGGAAGCTCAGCCAGGAGAACAGATTCCAGAATTCCCTCGTGAACTCGGGGGGGCAGGTCGAAGGCAATGGACGAGGACTACGACACGGAGACAATGACAGGTTGGCGGAGATGTTCAGACGGGCTATGAGAGGCGGATTAGTAAACAAAGACTTGGAGGATGTGAATAGGGGTCTTTTTACCACATCAATCAGGCGAGCTAGGAACTCACCAGATTTTAAGCTACCATCATTGGATATGTATAATGGGAGGACAGACCCTACGGTTCATCTGACAAAGTACATGAGGCATATGGAAGTGCTGGGGCATCAGAGGAGGTCATGGCCCAGTGCTTTCCATTGTACCTGGCGGATATTGCAGCATTATGGTTTAGGCAACTGGAGAGTGGATCTATCAGAACATGGAATGATTTGACTGAAAGGTTTATGAGGCAATTCAGGGTTCACATTTCGAGACCCAAGAATGTGATGAGTTTGGCAGCATTGAAACAAAGAGCTGGGGAGTCTTTGAGAAGCTTTTTGACGCGGTTCAATGCAGCTGCAGCATTGGTGGATCAACCGGATCCGTCCATGGTCTTGATGGCAGCTGTATCGGGCGTAGCTGATGGCACATAATTCAAGAATTCGTTAACAAGAGATCCCCCTATTGATCTAGGGGAATTTTATCATAAGGCCGAAGGATTTTTACGATTAGAGGATGCGAATGCCGAAAGAGAGGAAGGAGAAGAAATCGACGTTTATGCAATCAAAGGTGGAAATCCTCCTGAGAAAGGTGCAGAAACAAGCAAAGGGAAGCGAAAGACTGAGGATAACAGCAATAGATCAACACGACCACGAAAAGAACCAAGATTCACCTCATATACGGAGCTGAACGAAACTTTGGAGCGGATCTACCAGGACACCAAGGGACAAGTTCCTTACCGAAAGCCGATGAGGAGAGATCCGACTAACAACGAGAGAAAGTCAGACAAGTATTGCTCTTTCCATGAGTTGAATGGTCACAGCACAAACGATTGCAGACACTTGAAAGACGAAATATAGGGGCATATCTGAAATGGCTTGCTATCACAATATGTGAGAAGGAGAGCCACAACGATGGAACAAGAGCAACCGCCGCCTGCACCAACTAGAGATGGCTCAGGATCGAGACGTCAGCCGATTATCAATTGATTGAAATAATGAAGGACGAGTGGAAAATTCCACACCGACGCGATTAAGTTGTTTACACATGTACAGGACCACAAACGATCCTCAGGCATGCTCTGATACAACTATAAATCATATCGATGTAGGTGTTTGCGCTCTGACGTCGCTGTTTTGCCTTTGTTTTTTACTTCTTATGTTTGGATTTGATTTTGTTGGACATTTCTGTTGAAAATCTCGGTTGAATGGATATTTAGTTTTGATAATTCTAAAACGGCTAAGCTGCTTACACATGTACGAGGTCGCGAACGGTCCTTAGGCATGCTCTGAGATAGCGACAAACCGCCTTGACAAACGATCCAGAAACTCACGAACGTGAAATCTGGTATCCATAATGCTAAGTCCCCCCGGGCACACTCATTCGCCACAAACGGCACCCGACCTCGAACGGTCACAATTTGCCTCGAATCGTATCCGACTGTGAACGGTCACAATTCGTCACGAACGACACCCAACCTCGAACGGTCATATTTTGCCTCGAACGACATCCGACCTCGAACGGTCACAATTCGCCTCGAACGGCACTCGACCGCGAACGATCACAAATCGCCTCGAATGGCACCCCGACCGCGAATGGTCACCTCTCGTCGCGTACGGCATCCGACGGCAAACGGTTGTGTATCACCTCAAATGACAACGATCCCGAACGATCGTCGTTTGTGGTCAGATAAGACTATCAATTTCTTTGCAGGTCATCTACCCAGCGTACGGCATTACAAAACACACCTTCCTACCGCAAGGCATGTTTTGGAGGGCAAGTGTTATCCTGCCTTTTAGCAAGGCCGTGATACCAAAAGATTAACCGAAAACCAAAGACAGTTCGTCACGAAGATGGATTATATGCAGGTTCGCTATGGATATCGATGAATTTTGTCCGAGTTCGGATCAGGCTACAACTGACAAGACACGACAAGCGAAGCCATAGAAACAAGCATTCCAAATTTCAGGTCAATCCGAGTTCGTATGTTCAAGTTATGATCAATGCAATTTGGAGGAAACGGCCTTGGTTTCGTATCCATCAGTAAGCTCTGATTTCGTGTCCATACGGTTCGTATCCATCGCTGAGCCATATTTCGAATCGATCAGATTCGTACCCCTCCTCGTGTCCTCGTTCGTATCGATCAGTTTCACATCCATCCTCAAGCAACTGTTTCGTATCGATCAACTCCGCATCCATCAACCAGTAACGCGCTTAGTACCGATTCGCCCAATGTCTAGTTCGTACTCGTGAAGGAGGTGTTTATTCGAATCCATCCGGTAGCTTAAGTTCGTATCCATCACAAATCCACCATCGATACGAGCTAAGCCATCTATCTCGATTTGAAATTAACATACTGCGAATCGATACGAGGTGCACATGGTTAATTGATTCAAACTGTGTAACGGCACTCGATACAAACGAGGCGAAACTCATGGATACGACACGGTCAACTCGGAGCAAAAAGAGGATCGGTGCGAGAAGAGCGTGCCACGTTGCCGCATGGTCGCATGCATTATCGATTTGAAGTGGGTCGATTCGAAGCCATGGATTTGAACGAAACAGCACTCCGAAGAACATCATCTTGTATCGATCATAACTCGAGATCTACCAGTCCAAATGCCGTGAAATTTTCACAGGAGCTTACATACAAGCTAAAGAATATTCCTGCCATGTTTCAGACCGATTGGACCATTCCTTGATCGATACGAAATCGGTTCGTATCGATCAAAAATCGATTCGAAACTTGGTGGGATCGATTGCGTGGGCCCACTCACGTCCTAGAAGGAGTTACCCAAAGTTTGAGCGAGATATCAGCCTCCTACACATATAAATATCCCCTTGAAGCCTACAACAAAAGGATCTTTTCAACTCTGAAGCATCCAGACTCTACCGGATTCCATTTCGCACTTCACCATTACTGTTGTACTCAAATTTCAAAGCTATTATCTACTATAATCTGCTGTAATTCACTGAAATCACCGAGTGAATATCAATAAAGTCATCAAGTTCAAAGTGGATGTAGGCCAGATCGTCGAACCACTATAAATTCTGTGTTGTTTACTACTTTCTTTTGAATTTTCTGAATGATCTCCATGCTTTTTATTTATCTGAGATCTGTGATTGTGAATTATCAACTATCAGGTGTTTGTGACCAATTTTGACGCAAACACTTACCAATATAGCAAAGATAATCTAGATTTTTATTTTACCTTTGAAAATAATATAGTTGCAAGTACATTCAAAGAGATTAAAATAATAACAACGGATACATTCCAAGATCTCAAGAGGAACTCAAATTATAATCAGGTTTTAGTTGTAAACTCAAATTAGAACCTTTTGACCTATCTGTTCTATTCTACTCGATCAACTCTTACTGAATTGGAAGTTAATACCAAAGTACAAAAATAATTTGAACCGACATACTTAGTGGACTATCATTTTCAAGCTAAACTTTAAGACCATGCAATAACATCATACGTTTAATATCAATTTTGGTAGGCCATATATACATATGTATGTATGTATATGTATGTATGTATCTATGTATACATGTATGTATGTATATATATGTGTATGTATATGTGTATATCATTCTTGCCAACATGTGTCAATCTCGAGTATCGAATTCGTAATCTTTAATTTTTTAGTCTAAACTACTAAGCAATTGTGTCTAGCTCTGTTGGCTATCATATGAAGTTTTTGTACTTATGGAAAAACCGCTATTACTTTGTATTAGTACTCTATCTTTCTAAATAAAATCATAAATTTAGCCACATACTTTACCTTCCAATTAAATTTGGGTGATTCAAATGTTTGGAAACGAAGATTTTTTTAAACTAATTGATCTTATCAACCAACTATGTTAAATATGGAAAGAATAAAAGAAAAGTTATAAGAGGATACTTTATGTTGGAAGGATACTAATTATTTAGTCAATGATGTATATATGAGAAAAGAAGTCTATATGTGAATTAATTGATTTTATAATATGAAGCAAGAAAGGATTGTTGATGGAGATTAATTCAAGCAAAGAAAATTATGGAAACAAAGATCACCATTATATATTTGCGTAGAAATCAAATTATGGATATTTAAAAAGGTTTCAAGACAATTGGACAATTAATTTGGTTAATCTCTAAGTTATTTCTTCATTTCAAAGTTTATTTAAATGAAGGAAGTTCATCTTCATATTTATGTGTGAGAGAGCATCCACAATTATTCTCTTCTTCAGTAAACCCTAAATTCTGCAGCCACATCAAATTAGGAGTTATGAGCACAAACAAGTTTTTGAAGAAATTGATTATTCAATTTGTAATTATATGTTAGTCTCTCCATTTTGCTATCTATAATTTAAAAATCTCCCTCTTTTGTACGCTCTTTCTTCAGTAAAATAGAGAATAGTTATTGGGTCCGTAGACATAGGCAATTTGGCCGAACCATGTTAAATCTATGTGACCTGTACTCTTATATTTTTATTTGTTTGGTGATTATTATTCATTGAATTGGCGGTTGATAATTAATTGACAAGTTAAATCCTTTTAGTTACTGCCACGCATAAGTGTAACGATTCCATAACGGTTTGACAATAGTATAAATAAATTAAAATTTTGCACAACAATTCATGCTGTCGCGCACTTACTTTCAAATATTGTCATTTTCTTCTCAAATTAAATAAAACCCAAATCCATGGCTTCTTGTTTTAGGGATTTTATACCGTGATATTGTTTTAACGAAAGAGCATGTTTATTTGATCAATATTCCATCATTCATTCTGATCGTTTTTCTTTTCAATGGTGATTTCATCCTATTGAAATTCGTTGCCTCTATTGTTGAAAAGTGGAGGTTTTCGATGAAGTTGTGCCTGATTAGTGTTGATCCAGTATATATAATTTATTCGAGGCGAATTACTTTCAATTTTTTGTGCTTTGAATATTTGAATTTGAATTTGGGCAGATTCAACTTAAATTAAATGGGTATCTTAATTTTTGTATAAATACTTAGTTGGTTTCACATTTTAGAAAATCCATAATCATTTTCTATGTGTATTCATTTTCTCTCTTCTTCTTCCCCTCATTTCAGAGAACCCTTTTCCCTAAAATTCAAATTTCCGTCTCAATCTCAATGAAAATCAACTATATAACCACCAAATTGAAAAGCAAGACCTAGGCTATCATATAGTACTCTTTAGATTTGTGGTATCATTGTTTAGAGTGGAGGGCAATTCCTGACAAATAAGCATTTCTAGGCAAATCAAATGTGGTGAGTAGTTTTCACCTAATTTACTATATAAACTATTCGATCTTGCATGGTTCTAGGATAATTGTGGTTTAGTATTAGAGCAAGATTTTCTAGTTTTTTGACGACAACAACTCTATACTATAGTTTAAAATACACTAGTCGAAAAAATAGCAACAAGGCTTCAAAAGAAAGAGAAGAAATCGCGATAAAGCTTTCGAAGATCTTCTATTGGAAGAACATTTGAAGGTTGTGTATTAGTGAGTCGTTCTATCTTAGATATATGTTGATAAAACTTACATAATCACACCACTATTCCATACTATAAAAGATTGTAAAACTAAATTCTAGATATTTTATATATTTCTAAAGCTTTAGATATCTGAAAAAATGTGTCCTCTAGTGGACCAGTGGAAAGCCACCAGTGCTCAAGATTTCTTCAAAAATCTTAAATGAATTTTTTATTCCTTTTCATATAAAAAGACATATTTTTTCTTCTTCTTTAGACGCAATCTTCTGCAATAATGAACAATCATATCCCTTCACCAAACCCTTTCAATCTATAAATAGCTTTGATTTCAACAAGTTTACTCACCTTGCTTTCTATTTTTCTAATCCATTATCTAAAATCCTATTCTATTTCATATCCTCAAATTAGCGATCATTCATTTGCAATAATCAATATTTTGATTTCTACCCTTCTAAACTCCCGCACATTCATCTCCAAATCAGTTCTTGTGAGTTATAGGAGATGTACTATAATGGGCATATCTGTGTATTGAAGACACGTCTGCTGCCAAAATGTATATTTTATCAAGTCGGTGTCAAAGACCTATTCGTGGCTCAGGTAATTTTATAGGGCTATTCCTCTAGGTGAAGCGAGGGTGTTAGTAAGTTAAAGCTAGAATAGAAGATTCTAGGACTGCACGTAATACGATGGTCCGATCTGGTATAAAAAGTTTGGTGTGCAGGCTCTTTACTTTACTTTATTACAATTAGCCTATAATGTTGTTTATATACTTTAGTATATAGTGTATCCATATAATACATGATCCAATACATTTTCATTTGGTATTAGAGCAAGAATATTTCATAAACATAACAACAATTAATTGAATATATTAATATGGCATACATAAGCACTTTTATAGGTTAGTGTACTACACGACCCCCACTATTTATTGTTAGTGATTATAATTTCTAGTCAACTAGAACGAGAATCTATATGGAAGAAAATGGCCTTGAAATTTGGGATGCGACACAAACTAAATATGATGTTCTAACTACACCATTAAACACATTGACACTCGAACAAAAGACAATTGCAACCAATAATTCAAAATCTATGAACATTCTTTTTTGAGCTTTAGATAAAAATGAATTTACTAGAGTTACGATATGCAAAACAACTTATGATATACGACACACTTTACAAGTCACTCATTAAGGCACAAGTAAAGTCAAACAATCTAGAATAGCTATGTTAAAATGTCAATTTCAGAATTTAATATGAAGGAAATGAAAATATTTATGATATGTGCTATCTAATACAAGACATTACACATGTACTCGTAGGATTGGGTGAAACTTTATATGAATTTGATATTGTTACAAAAATATCAAACTATTTAACCAACGATCAGGAGAGAAAAATAATAGTAATTGAAGAAGCTAACAATCTTTCTCAACTCAATTTCAGGAGTTAATCGGTAATTTAATGGCCTATGAAGTGAATTTGCAGGCTAAAAAGATACAAAACTAGGAGAAAAGGACCATAGCATTCCAAGTGGAGGAGGACTGATCTAGATGAAGACGAGATGGCCTTTATAGCGAACAACTATAGAAAATTCATAAGACAAGTAAAGAAAGGAAATAATAACAACAACAATAGCTTAATGTTTTAGCCGTAAAAATTTGGACATATCATAAAATATTATCCATTACAAAATAATGGAAAGAAGGAGTTCAAGATAAGAGTAGATTTGAAGAATTCGACAAAAAGGAAAAATCTTCGTATCAAGCCACTTGGGATGATTCATACTCCTCACCGTCTTTAGATAGTGACATCGATAGCAAACAAGTTAACTTCTACATCATGGCCATAAAAGATGAAATACGATATGATTTTACTTATAATGAATTATTTTAATTTTGTATAGAACTAGATAAAAAGTTTAGAAATTTACGAAAAAACACAGAAAGAAACCATGGCTAATTTAAATTGGGTAGAACTAGGAATAACTGTGTTAAAAATTGAGAAAACTATTTTTGAAGTAGAATTGAAACTCAAAAACAATCTTTTGAAAAACATATTTCTGAAAATGGAAGAGAAATTCTATTCAAAGAAAAAATGGATTTGTCTAAGGGATGTGAATTTTTAGTGGATTGGAATATAAAGATTTAAACCTTTTGAATAACAATATTTATTTAGGAAAAGAAATTAATTCCTAGAAAATAAAAATATTAACTTATATAAAATGATTAAAAAATTAGAGAATTCACAAAATTCATTTGAAAATTTGACAATTAAAATTCTTCATTAGAAAACGAGGTTGATTCTTACAGAAATGAAAACATCAAATTGTCAAAAAATATTGAATTGACTTCAAAGGTAAAAATTCTCGATCTAAAAATTTAGATTTTATAGAACAATTAGAAAAGATTTCTACAAATATTTCAAAAGTTAATAATGGACAAGAAAATTTATCAAATTTGATAAAAATTCTAGAACAACACATGGCAAAAATGGTTTTGGTTTTAAAGGGATAAGAATAAGAAAAATCCAAAGAAAAATAGCTTTATATATACAGAATTTAAAAAATCTAGTAACTCTAAAAAAGAAAAAGGATTTTATGAAAATATGGCAGTATAAATATGGGTTCCTAAAACGAATAATAATCTTGTTAGAAAGAAATATATATATAAGTTTTTCTTTGATGTTCATAATAATGTTAATTATTCTTTCAAAGGTTCTACCAAACCCTCATAGGTATGGTTATCAAAAGCTTGACCCCATGACCCTAACGTAGGAAGTGGGAACCAATAAACTTATTTTCTTTTCGCAGGTATCCACTCACATTAGTAAAAAGATAAGATGAATTCTAGATAGTGGTTGTCCCAACCACATGAAAGGAAACTCCAACATGCTTGAAAATATTAGATTAACGGATTGAGGTACTGTATCTTTCGATGAAAATTCAAAGGATACATCATCAAAATAGGGAACGTTAGCAACGATGGTAATCCAAATTTACCCTTAATAACTAATGTTTACCAAGTTAAAAATTTGAAACATAATCTATTAAGCATTAATCGGCTATGCGGTAAAGGCTTTAAAATTAATTTTGAAAAAGATAGCTATAATATTTTTGATCAAAAGGAAAGGTTAATTTTTGAAGATATAAGAAAATGAAATATTCATATTTTGAATATGAAAGTTAATAATGATAGTAACCTATGTCTTATAGCAAATCCGAATGATTCATGGTTATGGCACAAAAGATTCTGTCATATTAACTTTGAATAATTAAATAAATTAGCAAAACAAAAAATTGTAAGTGGTTTACCTAAAATGAATTTAAAGTAAAAAAAAATTGTGACACTTGTCAAAGGAAAACTAATAAAATATTCTTTTAAATCTATGAATGAAATTTTTACTAATAAACCTGTAGAATTACTCCACCAAGATTCATTTGGTCTAACTCAAGTTAGATCAATAAATCATAATAAATATGTTTTTGTCATTGTTGATGACTTTTCAAGATATACTTGGACTTTGTTTTTAAAACATAAAATCAGTACTTCTGAAATGTCTAGGAATTTTGTAAAAAGAATTCAAAATTTAAAAGATTTAAAAGTTAAAAATATTTGAAGCAATCGTGGAGGAGAGTTCGATAATGATAACTTACCAACTTCTATAATAAAAAGGGAATTAATCACAACCTTTTGTTTCCTAGGACACTACAACAAAATGGTGTTGGATAAATAAAAAATAGAACCTTACAAGCGTACGTTACAACATTACTATATAGCGCCACTCTACCTCAGAATTTATGGGTTGAAGCGATTACTACTGCTTGCTATGTTTTAAATCGCATCTTAATTCATCCTAAAAGCAATAGTACCCCTTGTAAACTCTTTTTACCAATGTAGACCTTAAATATCATACTTTAAAGCCATTAGATCAAAATGTTTTATTTTAAAGACTAAAGATAATCTTGATAAGTTTGATTCTAAAGCCGATGAATTTTTTTTTTATCAATTATTCTGAAAGAAACAAAGCTTACTGCATATTCAATAATAGAACTAACTCAATTGAAGAAACCTTACACATCTCTTTTGATGAAAAATTTAAAATAATGGAAGATGATGCTAAAATAATCAACATTAATCAACCTTCAATTGCTATTCAAAAGGAAGAACAAGATAAATCCAATAAAGATACTAAAGAAATAAATAACTCACCAAAACAAAATAAAAACAAGGAAACCACAAGAATTTTGAAAGATCATCCTATTGAAAATATACTAAGAAATGTATTAACCGGAAGATAGCTAAATGAAATGAGTGACTTAGCTTTCAAATCTACAATTGACTCCAAAATCTATAAAGAAGCAAGAAAAGAAGAATATCAGATTATAGCTATGCAAGAAGAATTAAATCAATCTGAATGAAATAATGTATAGGATTTATTCCCAAGACCTAGTGATCAAGCTTAATAGGGAGTAAATGGGTATATAAAAATAAAATTGATGTAGCTAGAAATAAAGCTGGACTTGTTGCTCAAGGATATAATCAGGAGGAAGGAATCGACTACGACGAGACCCTTGCTCGTGTTGCACGACTTGAAGCAATTAGAATACTCCTAGCCTTTCCTTATCGTCATAATTTAAAATTATATCAAATGGATGTTAAAAGTGCTTACATGGGTTTATAAAAGAAAATGTTTATGTTGAACAACCACCCTTATTTAAACATTAAAAATAACCATATCATGTTTATAAACATAAAAAGGCTTTATATGGTCTTAAAAAATTACCTATGCTTGATATGGCCGACTAAAAGGCTATTTTATAGATTCTGGTTTTGAAATTTGAAAATTTGACTTAACACTTTTTATAGAACATGAAAATATGATTTATTAGTTGTTCAAATATATGTTGATGATATTATCTTTGGTTGTACTAATGAAAAATTTTGTACAGATATTTCTAAAATAATGAGAAAAGAATTTGAAATGTCCCTTATGGGGCATTAAATCATTTTCTTGGGTTACAAATTAAACAACTAAAAATGCATTTTTTATTTCACAAGAAAAATATTGTAAAGATCAAAATAAAAGATTTGGTATCGATAACATAAGTAGTAAGCCAACGGCAAGTAGTACAACTATTCACCTAGATAAAGATGAAAATGGTAAGGATGTCCATTAGAAGCATTAAAAGAGTATGATTGGATCATTACTTTATCCAACAACGAGTCATCCCGATATAATGATGAGCATGTGTCTTTGTGCCTGATTTCAAGCTAATCCGAAATAGTCACACCAACAAGTTTTTAAAAGAATTTTGCGATATCTAATTAGAACTAAAGGTTACGGTCTTTTCTATGCAGAAGGATGTCCGTTCAAATTGGTATTGTACAACGATGCTGATTTTGGTGGATGTTGTATCAACAGAAAAAGTACTGGTGGTGCATGCCACTATACAGGTCAGTTGTTATGTTCATGGTTTAGTAAGAAAAGAAAACTGTGTATCCTTATCTACGTATGAAATAATATATATCAGCTACTTTAGCTTATGCACAGATAGTTTATATGCCATAAACACTAACTGATTTTGGTGTAAATTTAACTAAATCACCTATTTACTGTGATAACACCGACACAATTAGTTTGGCAAAAAAATCCTATAAATCACTACAGAATAAAGCACAATGATATAAGATACTATTATTTAAGAGATCACTCAAAAACAGAAAATATCACTCTAGAACTTGTAAACATCGAAAATCAAATTGAAAGTATATGTTTACAAAAGCATTAAATGTAAATTCTTGTATTAGATTATGTTAAGAATTAGGAATTTGTTTGATAAATGATGTATTTAAAATATTTGAATTTTCCCTTATTGTATATAATTAAGACATTTATTTAATAATTGTTCAAATATTAAAAAAACAAAGTCTTAATATATATACTTAATACACACACACAGATATATATACATACATACATATATATATATATATATATATATATGCAAATTAATATTTAATAAAATTTGTTTTAGGATTGTACACTAATAAAATTTTACAAAAATTTATCTTACCAAAATTACATTTCATAGGCAAAGCTGATATATAAATAATAATTAATCATAAGTAAAACATAAAATATTTAAAAGGTTATCACTAAAATTATCCAACAAAAATAATAAATTATCAAATTAGTTATAAAAATTCTTTATCAAGTTTTAAACTATTAAAACATATTTTTTTAATATAATATATATACATTAATAATTCTTTTCATCAAGAAAATCTGAAAAGAAATTGGGCCACTTTGTGACTAGTCTTATATGCAAACTCTTAGCTTTGGTATCACTTTATGTTTTTTACTCCATTATCGTTTTGATTTAGCATTAGCTTGCATTAGTTCGGTTTCTTAGTCTTGCATGATGTTCTAGTTACTATTAGACATTAATTTTTAGACTTGCATTTGTTTTGTTTAAGACATCCATGTTGTTTTGTGATATGTTCTGTGTTTGTCATCCGTGTTGTGTCCTATATTTGTTGTTATTCATTCAGTGATATCCAGTATACTGTACACTGTTATATTTTCCTATTTGATGTGACAAAGGAGGAGAAATAATCGATCATATTCATACATTCAGGGGAGTACTAAAATAAAATTATAAAACATTTTTGCGCATATATTTTGTGGGAGTATTGCAATCATGGCTTACGTAGTAAACATTCCTGCACGAATGCATATCTTAGTTGCCACCACCAAAAAAAGGGAGAATGTTAGAGCAAGAATTTCCAGTTTGAGGAGGAAAACTCTATATTATAGTTTAAAATACATTAGTCAAAGAAATATCATCAAAGCTTTAAAAGAAAGAGAAGGAATCGTGCTAAAGCTTTGGAAGATCGTCTATTAGAAGAACATGTTAAGGCTGCGTACTAGTGAGTCCTTCTCTCTTAGGTATATGTTGTTAAAACTCACAAGAACCATACTTAACTACTCCATACTCTCAAAGATTGTAAAACTAAATTATAGAATTTTTAATATATTCCTAAATTTTTTACAAAATTTTTGAATATTTGGAAATATATGTCCATCAGTGGATCGATGGTAAGCCATCGATGCACCGATGTACAAGATTTCTTCAAAAAACTAAAATAGATTTTTTTTATTCCTTTTCATATGAATAAACGCGTGTCTTCCTTCTTCAGATGCGACCTCCTTTAATGGTGGTCGATCATACCCCATTATCAAACCCTTTCAAATCTATAAATAGTTTTGATTTCAACTAGTTTAATCACCTTACTTGCTTTCTAATTTTCCAATCTATTATTCGAAACCCTGTTCTATTTCATATTCTCAAATCAATAACCATTCATTTACAGTAATTAATAGGTCAATTTTTGATTTCCTAAACTCCTGCACATTTATCTACAAACCAGTTCTTATGAGTGATTGGAGATTGTACTACATTAGGCATATTTATGTAATGAAGACAAGACTGCCGCCGTATTTTATCAAGTCAATGTGGAAGACCTGTTCAATGGCTCGGGCAATTATACAAGCCTATTTCTTTAGGAGAAGTAAGGTGGTGGTAAGTTAAAGCTAAAATAGAATATTCTAGGACTGGACGTAGGATGATGGTCCGAACCAATATAAAAAGTCTAGTACATAAGTTCTTTACTTTATTTGCAGCTAGCTTATAATATTGATTATATACTTTAATATGTAGTTTAGCCATATAATACACGATCCAACACACTTTCATTTGTAAATAGAAATTGTAGCTATATGAACAATTTTTGAAATCTTACAAGAATATAAGTGTTATTATCATAAATTTGGATTTAATCATATAAACAATGCAAAACTTTAGTTTAACTATGTTTGGCCAAACAATGAAGAAATGTGTTTGTAATGTGATGATACAAGACATATAATCATAACAAATGCATGTATTATTATGAACAAATTTTTTGATGATAACTTATATATATTAGGGAAATTGAATTCGTAATTTATGTGGATTTATATATATATTTTGTATATAATTAAACATAAGAAAAGGATAGACATTATAAAGTTTTAGTAGGGCTAGCCGACTTTACAGTGGGTCATGCCACATTTATTAAAAAGAAAACAAGCATTTTGTACATGCACGAAATAGCTATACAAAAAATAAAAAGGCATAAGCAACAGAAACATTGTGCCCAGAAGGCAGTAATAAATTCAATCAATACTAACAAGGAATTAATCAAATTTAAAACCTAAATCTACAACTCAATTTTTAATTACTTAATCATAAAGCATAGTAACTGAGCATTTAGTTCCTTTAAAAAATCTTTCATTCCTTTCGTCCCATATAACCATTACCGGCCTCTTCATCAATTGGAGTGGACAGTTAGAATTGTGAGATCTCCATCTAGGATATTCGTTATGTTAAACTCAAATAAAACCTTTAAATACTTTCATAAGTCTGTTTATAACTTATAGAATATATATATATATATATATATGAATTTAAAATGTATTTAAAGTGATTTATTATGGGATATTCGATGTTAGGTGGTAAAAACTATATTTTTATACTAGAAAATTAATTATATGGATATATATGTGTGTTTATAATATATAAAATTATATAAAATGTTTGTAAAATGCCAAATGATTTTTCAAGTCATAATAGAATTTTCGTGTAGAATTTACTTTGATTTTTAAGTATATTTAGTAAGTATAATAATATAAATTGAAATCTAGCTTTCACGCTGATTTTTGGAGTAATTTGTGTACAAATTCTTATCAAGGAAATAAAAATTGGAAAAAAATGTATAAAATATGGAAGTAACAGCAGCGTTACTCCTATAAATTGTGGCCCCGACAGTCAAACTTTGGAAATCTCAATGGGTGGCCTCTAGCCGTTTTACGGACGCAACATGAACGTAGACCCTGTAAGGGTCTATGTAAAATAGCTAATCGACTTACGTCTCGTTACAAATGGGGTTGAGTAGGATTTTTGGATGAAATATATTGATGTTTTATGTATGCAAATGTGTTTAGTTTGCTTATCGGTGACGTTTAGGAAATGATTTAATGTGATTTCCTAGCTTGACATAATTTAGTGATTTAATGTATATATAGTGATATAAACCCCCACACACGCACATGAATGAATAGTTGATTGTTATTATTAGTGATTATTTGACTATTGATTTTTGAGACCTCTATTAGTTAGTATGGTAAAATTATCACTCGGTGAGTGTTGAAATGCTAAGGTGCATGTTCTTGGTTGGAATGAGCTCGTAAGCCGTGTATGGAAATATATCTATTTGGTAATTCAGTCATGTGTTAATGCAATAAGATGTGCTTAGATTTGTATATGGGTTAGACTATATGATTGACCATTGTAACTGTATTGGATTTATACCTTGTTTCATGGATTAGCCACGTGTTATTATACCGTTTGACTAACTTGTTAGATGCTGGTGACATAAGACTAATTTGTTGTATGCAGGTAAAACAAGGCTAAGTTATATTTTGCCAATGTACTTGGAATCCATTTCGAATTTAAAGCATCATGCCATGTGGCAGAGTTTGTACCCCTATATCCTATCAATAATAGATTATTATTACTAACAATTCATACATTCAACATTTATAAGAATCTCGTAGTTTCTCTTCACTGTGCGAGAATTCTCATTAGACATTGTAATGAGCTATGTCTATAATGATTTTGGTTAAATATACTTCATCTATGTAATTAGTTACTAAGTTAAAATCTTGGATCGTATCTAAGCCCATTGCACTACCACTAATTTCTTTAGAAAGAGATTCCTTTGACATTAAGGTGGAATTTCTTTAAACAACTATTTATTTCTCATGGCGGTAGATTAGGAATTTAAAACATTTTATGAACTACCAATAGACTTACATAAAATGGATCTAGTTTTGAGTTTATGAAGCCTATGTTCATAACATAAATTAGACAACCGCACATCTTGAACTTATTAATATTAAGGTTCCTTCCCAATTTATATCTTATATGAATTCATAAACAATGCTTTAGATGAAATCAAACTTAACATATATGCTTACTCTTAAGTACATACTCTTATAAAAGAAGTAACCCAACTTCACTCATTGTTAATCATACTTTTTCCAACACAGTATGATCAGTTATTTATACATCATTATGTAGCATAAGAAGGGTGACTTTGAGAGTCAATCTTATTTTCCTTTTGGTATTATGGGAAATCTCATTTAAAATGCTTACTTATACAATCAAACTGTATTATTTTATTCCTTTTTGCATATTCTTGTTTTCTACTTCCATTTTAAATAATTCTATGAATTCACCATACATATCTGATTTGTATATCAAATACACATGTTTGTATCTGTGAAAATTTATTGGTGAATTTAACGAAGTAAATGGATCCATTTTTGGTATCATTATACCCTTGAATTGCATACATCTATATCTACCAATCCAAATAGTTCATCAAATCTTTTGTCGCTCCTACTGAATGGGTACTTTGACCTTAATCATTTGAGTAACTCATAAGTACTATATGAATCATAACCATATTAAATAATTATTTCTCAAAAACATGTCTTTGTCCATAATTCCAAAATTAATTGTTAAATATCTTAGATGCTTTTGTATTTTATATAGCTAACACATCACTATCACCGTGAAAATAAAAACCATCATTGAAATGCCAAAACATGAATTTATTCTAGACTGAATATTCACAAGATTCAAACTAAAAAACTACATCAACGTTATTAGTTTGTAAATAATATTTCACATATAGGAAACTCATCTTTCAAAACAAGATGCGTTAATTAACAAGTATCATATGATATGCTCCCACTATTTCCATTGTTACAATAATAATGGTTGAAATATGAAGCTACATTCAATCACTCACTCACCACTGGCTCTTTATTTCTTCGACTATAATTGGTTTACAGTTATAAGTTAGACCAAGTACCTTGAACTCAAAGAAACAGATCTTATAGAGAATAATTTTCTATAAAAAATATATTAGAAATAGAAATCATCTCTTTCCTTATTAAGCGTCTACTAATACTTTAAACAATTCCATTTATGATGTCTCTTCATGAAGAAAAGGTGACCATTCACTCTCTTTATCCCAATTGTGCCCATATTATTACCATTCTCAAACTTTTGTTTTCTCTTTAAGAAGGTCGAACCGTTCCATAGAGAAACCATCTACTGTAAGACTGCATTGAATTCTTTAAAAAACTTCATGCAATCATCATTAACATTTTAAAGATATCGTATGAGTTTCACTTAAGTAATCAGATCAAATTGACATTTGAGTGATCGGGTTACTAGGTTCGTCTGTATTCGTTGGTCCAGTGTTGTTTCTAATATAAAGATCCTTATTGTATTCGATCGTATTGAAAAACTAATCTCGCATTATGGTTTACTTTCTCATTTTGAATAAAACATTTTGATCAAGATTTTGTATAATTCGAATGAGATTGTTCACCATACAGATTTTGAATGTGATCGAATATGGATCAAATATTCATACTCTTGTATTATTTTATAATTCAATACACGTAGAAGATAATACTGTCTTGGGAAAATTAACACTTAAATTACTAAGGAGTAAATGTTTTTAATGGTTGTATTATTTCACTCTTGTATGGGTTTTAAAGTGACATGTTAAAGATTCATTAGTATCTTTAGTAAGTATATTTTACATTTCTTTAGCAATATTTAATTCAGTTCAATTAGTATATTTTAATCAATAAGAGTATCAATTATATTAACTGTGCAAAAATTTAGTTGAATATTATAATATCTTAGTGTTCTTATACTTATTAGAATGGTTTATTATATTTATCTACTTGGTCTTCCACCAAATTATGCATCCCTTAAAGACCTTGAAAGAGATATAAGAATTTTATAAATTCATTCAATCGATATTAGACCCATTTATCATGTTACTACAACCTTGATGGCACTCAACAAATTATAGTCCCCATAAATGGTATGTAACTCTTTCTAATTATATCTCGTATATATGACTTCCAACAATCTTTTATTTGCTCCTAATCATCTTTACAAACTTAAGGATGCTTAGAAAATTATAGAGTACATTAGGTACTCTAGACCAATCATTTTGCGATAGTCTGAGGGTAATTATGTAACTCCCGAGGATGCTTAACAAAGTTACATGATGTTCATACCAATTAAGGGAAAATATAACATTACTTTAGATATTCTATGGCTTGAGGGAGCTCAACAACCATAGGTATGTAAAGTATTTTATTATATTGTAATGGTGGATAGAAATTATTTTAAATTCTAATAATATTAACCAGTTATTATCATCATTATAAAGGAGATGTGTATATACTCATGACATCATATGTCACTACATCCAATGTATACTTCCTTATCTCTATATAGGTATTAATTCATTTAAACCTCCTTGTTTTTTAGCAAATCTAGCTAGTTTTACAGTGGATCATGAATGTTTATTAGAACCAAAAACTTTAGAGTACTAGAGCAGCTGAACTAGTCTAACTACTAGAAAAAAAGACCTATCCTTCCTCGTTAGAGGAGGTAAAACTACCCATATCAGATTGGTTGGGCCCAAAAACATCGGCATCCCTACAAAAGAGATGAGCTAGGTTTTGAAGTAGTCTTCGGACTTGGTAGCATAGGTGAAACTTCTATCTTAATATTTATCATCAAATAATAACATGTTCCTTTGACCAAGAACTCCTTCAAATGCCAGGATAAGGACATCACCTAATACATGGTAATATAGACACCGATCCTCACCAATTCGATACGAGATGAATTAAAAGTACTTCACCTAAAAGGGCATTATCGCATGTTAAAGGCTCTGTGTTTCCAAGACTAGTCAACAAGATCCAAGAGATAGGGAATCAGGTGCAAACAAATGCCTCGAGGGGGACAAAAGATTCTCCGTAGGAGGAGCATCTAGCACCAAAAGGGTTGTTTCAATGGGTGATGAAAAACCATCTAGAGGATCAATCGAAGGATGATTATAAAATGAAGCAAGGGTGGGCTTAGGGACCACTGCCTAACAGGTTGGTGGGAGGAGGGGGGTTTGGTAGGAACAGGCAACATGGATATATATTTTAATTTATTAGAACATATATAATTCATTAGGTTATATATATATATATATATATATATTCATACGTACCCTTTTATTAGTTAAACATCTTAATTAATTTGAATAAAACATTTATATATCCTTTATAGATTCAAACTTAGAACAATTTTAAATTACATTAACAAACCATATAAATTCTAAATTTAATTCAATATAATTTTAAATTAATTTATTTATAACCTTTATAAATTTAAACCAAATTTTAAATTCATATTTTATAACTCTTTATATAACTTTATTTTCAAGGGCCACTAGTTCAAGTGGTAGGCAGTGTAGAGCGCTTGACTAGCTAATGTCCTAGAGGTGATATGTTTGAACCCCCACAACATTAGGATGAGTGCTTTGTTTGTTGAATATATATCACTAATATAATAAAAAACCCATTATAAAATTTTATTATATTCAAATACTTTTATTTGAAATAACCCAAGGTTTAAAACACTTTTAAGCCTCCCACCAAGGCATACTTTAACATAGACCACTTTGATGAGTCCGGTAAAGGCTAGGAGATTGTAAGGATTTTCATTCATAATAACGTTCTATAATTAGAGTAACATTCTCCTTTGTTAAAGCACCTTTTCCTTTGACATCCATCTAATTAGTTTTCCAACTGACCACCCTACATGTTAGTTAATTATTCATTCAAACATAATGCGAGCTCTGGTACCATTGTGGATCAGGTGCATTGGCAATAGGATTAAAATAGGGAATTAACAAAATTCCTTATTTGAATTTGCATAAGATCATATTTTTTGTTTACAAGAATAAACATTCTGTACTGAATCAAATTCAATAGGATTACTAAAAGAGTTTAGGGTTTTAATTATAATTTAGTGGTTTATGTATCATAACTTTTATGTCCACAGTTTATAATTTTGTTAACACACACACGTTGTCGTTTTATTTTATTTTTATATTTCAATTTTATAGTATGTTTGTGTTCACAATAGAATCTTTATAACTACACTAAACATGATAATCTAACCTAGGGTATACATAATGAACATATGTCATAGATTTATAATTAATCATTGAGATTTTAGGTTAATAAGTATAGTGTTAATGTAATTATCAATGTATATACGTGTTAGTACCAAAAAGTGGCATCAACACCTAAGAAATTAGGATAGAGAATGAAATGAAGAAATATAACTAGAAAATGAATAAAAACAAGACACCAAATGTTTATAGTGGTTCGGCTAACTTTTTCCTACATCCACTTGAAATTTTTATTGACTATCTTGTTGTTTTACAAGTATTATTTTTATGGTTCAGCGCCACTCCATGGGTGATTATAAGGAAATATAATATAATTGCAAGGAAGCCAAAAGATCCCCGAAAATGAGCCCCTAGCCTCCTATTTATAGCTGTAGGTTGCTAGGAAATGCTCCACCATGTCTTCCTCCATGATCTCCATTACTCAACAGTGGTTGTCCTTAAGAAAACGTGGCCATGTCAGTAAGCAGCTATGGATCGGTATCCATGCCGATTGGTCGATACTAACCAAAAGATTCACTTATGGATCGATCGCATTACCTTATGTGATGTCGTCTTGCTGTTTGCTTCATGATTCCTATCTTGCTTGCATGGTTATAAGCTTGTTTCTGGGCCGACAATATGTATCAGTGGAGGAATGGAGCTATTTATTTCAGGTGCTCGAGGCATCCGATAGCAAATGACATGCAATCGATTAATGGAGCTTGGAATGAATTTCCTCATCAATACTTGAACATAAGAGTAAAGTGGGGCATTTTGGATGCAAATTTATGGACCAATACCGATCCATCACTTTGATGGATTTGTTTTGGAATTTTTGTGGGATGGCTTTATTTTCATCTTGCAATCTTGGTTGTACTTGGTTTCTAGACTTTTATGGCTATCTCTTTAGGCCTCATGCCTCGAAAGCTTTCAAGTTCGTTTTGGCTATTCCATTCAAATACCACCTGATCAAAAGGCCAAATAACACTTGCACCCTAAAGTACATCTTGTTTCAAACATGATGTGCTTTGAATCAAGATAAGTCGGGATTGCAATATCAAATTCCAAATTCATGCTTCGAATAGTTGTTATCCTTCCTTCGGACCTTTTTGGTAAAGTGCCATGTTTCTAACTATTCGTTACGACGCTCCACTAGCATCCAGGACTATAAAACTGGAGTATGCTCTCATGATTCATCATTCTGAGCTTTATAATTTTGAACTATTTCCTTTTTTGGATCTTTCGGGTTTGATTTTGCTTTCTTTCGATTCCAGCTATGGAATGTTGAATGTGCACATGTACACGTATATACATGCACATTTTCGTGGAGTTGCTTGAGCATATCCACAAATACATACATGCATATATGGATCTTCATCCCTCTTTTTTTCTTTTTTTATCAGATCATGCCTTATTGAACCATAGGTACAGATCGATCTGATCCAGGCCATAGAAATAGGCGAGTCAAATGCCTATTATTTTGGTTTAGGGGATATATTACCCAACTCGTTACCTTCTCTCTTGAATTTATTCTAAACTTCAACTTTGAGCTTTTATATGCCATTGAAATGCTTTGCTTCTAAGTCAAACTTTGCATCATCGCCCTTCGATACTTTAAACTGTCGTCGCCACCATCCGTTTGTGCTCAATGTCATTCGTCCAAGTTAACCCATCGTATCACACTCGAACTCGATCCATAACCTCATCTTGAACTCACTTTTAGTTCCAAACTTATATTCGAATTCCTCACATCTGTTCGAGACTTGTTGAATTAGGTAAGTGATGAGGCTAGCGATCAATTTGGGCGAGCTTATTTTTGGTGGTTGTGCTAGGGATTGGGGAAGAGAAAGACTTGGGGAAGAAATTCATGCCAAGGGTACCGTTCCAACCCTAAAGTGAATTTTTGCCTTTGATTTTGTTTAAAAGTTATGTAATATACATGAAGCTTGAATTTTCCCTATGACATTTCCTGAATCCCATGATATTTTGAAAGCATGGCCAACGACATGAAGCCCATTGGAACGGCCAGCGATGATGGTCGCTTCAGATGACATCTAGAATTTCGAACGAACTATTGTACAATAACAGAAAATAACACCGCACAACATTCTAATTTTCATTGCACTGCATTGGGTTCCCACTATATCATAAGGAAGTCTTTTAATTTATCCGATACAAGTTGTATGTTGATCTTTGATAGTTATGGGTCATAAACTTCTGGGCATGTCTCTGTTCTAGAAGTAGGTCCATCGGTTTCCAAATACACTGAATCAGATACCGAGGTGAGCTCGACCATGGTTCCATTTGCATGACATACTCTGATGCATCCTATTCCATAATTTGAAATTTCACAAGTAGGTCAACCCGCTCAGGAAGTTCCAGCAGAGCCTGTAGATGGCCTAGTAGTCGAGGATGCTCCCAACAAACTTAATGATGCCATCATATTAGATGATCCAACAGATTCTGCATCATCAAAAATTGGGGAGGGGTCACTTAGGAGGATCTGCGAGAAACATGGTATCCCGTTTAATTACGTGTTAGTTCCTACATGTCACTAGAGAGCGCACCGTACTCCAGATGGGTATACAACATGCAATAGGCATATGTGCTTGATAGGATGCATCCCAACATTTAATCAGTTCATCCGACAAGTTCTACACTTTATGAGGTTGGCTCATGCTAAGCTCCATCCGGATAGCTATATGTTCCTTCATACCTTGTTTACAATCTTCTCTCGCGATTTCAATAGGGTTCCCATCAATCGAGAGATTCGATACCTACTCAGCTTCAAGAATCATTAGGAAAATCCTTCCTTCATTTTCTTAGAGCCTAGGTATTGATTTGTGGTTAGAAACTAATTGTTGACTAGGTTTGTAATGACTCATAAATTTGAATTTTTTTAAAATATTAACTATAATTGTTGAATCGAATATGGTTAGGAATAAAGAATTTTCAATTATTACTTTAACATAATAATAATAATGATGACGATGATGATGAATTTGTTAGAATATAAAACATGATCATAGGTAAAATTCTAGAAAAACTAATCTTTAATGAAATGGAAGGTAGTAACGCATTTTAGAATATAATTTAGTGATGCTGATTTAATGTGACGACCCGCAAATTCATACCCTTTGAGTCGATAATAATCCACACATGTCCGACCCAAAAAGCACAAACTGACGGAAAGTCAATTTGAAAATAGAAGAGAGAAGAAGAGAAGAGAAGAAAGAGAGAAGATAGAACAAAACAGAACAATACAGAATCTCACATCGCAGCGGAAAATATATAATATTATCAATGATCTTTACAAAATAGAAACTGTATATATACATACATAAATCAGAGTCAACAATCAATCAACTGTTATCAGCTTGAACAGTTATAATAACCTGTCCTCACAATTGTCAATAATATAAAAAACTAAGCACAGCGGATAATCAATAATCAAAACAGATACGCGTATACGAAATGAAGATCTCCAGCTCTCCTGCTGAAGCTCCAAAAGCACCAAATCTAAACCTGTAAATATACTCGGTCTGACCTGAGCATTGAAAAGGAAGAATGCCCGGATCAGTCTGGTAAACCAGCGTGAGAAATACACTTAACTGAATTTATTAAATTATCAAGACTTTTCCTTTATCAAAACAAAAGTGTCTCGTAAGACAAGTCCACACATAAACACGAACATGTTTTTACCTTACGATGACTAAAACATATCATATCAAATCCTCTTACATTATAGTAGTGTCTACTATATACAAATAATATTAATCGTAGCCGAAATTGTTACATTGATTGAATTTCAGCATATAGCCCAATTGGGTAATACAATCAAAATGGCAAACACGTAGTGGGGTTTGGATTTCCATACAAATGACCAAGTGAAGGGACTACCTTCCGAAGGGGTACAACTTTAGATGGATATCCCAAGGCACAAAACATCTGCCCTCTACCGACACAAGACCAGCCCACCTCTATAACTAGATGGTACCGAATATGCATCCTCCAGTCGTTACCGACCTTAATCAAGGGCCCTCATAGCATACAAACCACAATAATCAGATACATGACGTCATAGCGTGTAAAGATATATCTAGAAGAGGATGATCATATCCTACTTGGGAATGACCCACTTAGCCTTGCTGCATCTAACCCTGTTTTGGCCATTTCCGGTTGATGAGGCTAGAGGTAACGATTACCTTTCACAAAGCACAATCAAATCACTTAGAATGCCATATGGCCGTTTCCGTTGACTACTAAATGCCTTCCACAAAAATACAACCCTTAAGCTCATACATCTCAAGGAGGGTGTTAAGCTAAGAGAAGTTGCCTTCTCGGCCATCATTGATGTACATTTGTAAAAACCAATGTACTAACCTATAGAAATGCAATGTCAGACAAATATCCATACAAGTTATCCAGGAATAGGACAAACTGAAGTTACTTACCTACCACATCCTGTTAGGAATTCCCTAAGATTAGTAGCGAATAGTCCTTACATTGGATATTTCATAAATGAAGAGACAACTACTACTGGATGTATATTGGGATTTTAACCCCAAACGATCAACAAGCAGTTCCCCACTATAAAACCATAATATCAATATCATCACAAAGCAACCTGCATAATCCTCGCATATACGTTGGTCCGATGTGGTTTTCGGATAAACCGATCTCGGTTTCTTCGCACTAACAACGCAAAAGCGTTTCTCAACCTCACACAGCAACTAAGTCTCATAGACTTATCACGTCTCCAACTTTTAAGTTGCTATCCTTCGGGCAAAGAAGGAAGCTCGATAGATTGGATTAATACTCCACACTATACGAATCAACATCCTCAACACAAACGATAATCAAGCCTACACAGAAGGCTACGTACTAAGTGTACGACTAAATGGTTCCCACATCAAGTCGAGGGACTAAAATTTGGCAAAGTTTGATTGTCGGTTATTTAGCCATCAAAAAAATCAAACAAATATTCAGCACCATATACAATCACTAGGCCCTTTTAAATAATCTTCTATTAATTAAACCGTTTGCCAAATATTCACCTCAAATTATCTTTAAAAAGATATATCTTCAAAACCATTTCAACATTGGAAAACATTTCCAAATACTTATTGAATAATAAGTAATTCTTAATTCTATTTATTTTCAACATTTAGAAAATACCACATATACTTAAATCGCTATTAAGTATATATTTTATTCTATAAGGAAAACGTTCTCTTTAAACACATTTATTCAGGTCAAAACGAATGTTGTGTAAGACATCGTTATGACAACCCAAAATCACTAGTATAGGGATTCAAAAATAAGATAGATATATAAACTCAATACTATACAAAAACATCTTCTTTCGAAAATCATTTACTACAACAACAGTGTTATAGTCCATTATTTCTTTACTTCTCGAAAATGTCTATTTCAACAATGAAGGTTGAAATCTATGTATTCGATCCTTAACACATTTTAAAACATCTTTAAACTATTTAACTCCATTTAAAATATCACTTCCTAAAACATTTCTTTAGTTCAAAAGGTTATTCACTACGCAAAGCATATCATTTTATTCAATATATTATTCACTGTCCAAAATCGTGAATATACTTCTCTTATCCAAATTCAATAATTCTATATATTTAATTAAAGGATTATCCACTGTCCAAAATCATGGATATAATTCCTTTAATATGCTTCTATATTTAACTTATCAAATTCAATCAAATTTGGATTTATAAAATAATGTTTATAAATCACATTTATATTTTATAAAAACTTCAATTTATAAATCTCTTTAATTAACCAATTCCATTCATCTCATTTATATGCCAAATCAAATTTATAAGTAAATTACTTATAATTCTCTTACTTACAAATCATTCTTTTTATAACTTCACAAATTCACAATCTTATTTACTCATAAAAACCCATTTATAACCTCATTTTAACACTTCCAAAACTCCTTTTAAAATTCCACCATTTTGATTTATAAGAATTCAATTTTATAAATCTTGTATATAAATCATTTATAATAATTCAAAATTCTCAATTTAAACTATTTACCAAACCATTAACTCAATATTTCAAAAATCACATTTTGATTATATTTCACAAAAATCATAATTTACTATATTTCACAGAAATCATAATTTTTATAACATAAAAATTATAATATTTATTTTTTCAAAATAAATTCAATTCCTTTATAATTTCAAAAATCAAGAAAACATTTATTTTCCAAATTACTTTAAAATCCTTTTAAATTTGAAAATCATCACTTTAATATTCTTAAATTATCAAAAATAGGCCCAATGCTGCAACAACACTAAATATATCAATCACGGCATCCAAAACATCATATATCATATGATAACAGATTATATAACAATATCTGTAAACAAATCAATACTGGTGAGGAATCCAGTTGAATCCCTCCAACCTGTCATCAGCAACAAATATACATATTAGCATATGTGTACAATGTCCGCTTCAAGGCAGACGCATGTACAAAGGGTCATCTGCTCATACACGGGAACGTATAGGGCCATCTGCTCCACTAGGCAGGTATATATATCCAAATACCAATCAATATATCATATATCATCCAAAAAATCATCAATCATCATATAATAAATTATTTCTCACTTATATAAGCATATTAGCGAGTCAGAAAGAGCGAGTTGTGCTCACATTGCTTGTAGTCATCGTGATACCGATTTATTCCGATTAAAATTAAATGAGCTTTAAATTTTATCCAAAATTTTCACTAGCTCAAATGAATCTCAATCTAGATCCATAATTTAGTGCTCGTCCATATGAACCCAACGTAATTCGTTTCGTGCGAAACGGGCCTCGTATCAAAAAGTTATAGCTTTTTAAAGATTGTACGAATTATTATATAATAATTTCTATTTCTATTTTTATTTTTACCCTCAAACAGATCCGAGCCGTTGATTTCTTTGCTTGATGATCTAGTCCGCCGCCTTCTTCTTCTCCCTCACGTCCAAAATCACGATCAAAGAACCCAAAGCCGCCATTTTTTATCGAATTAACGCGGCTTCTCCGATCATCTTCAAGACGATCAACTATCACCGTTTGACGCGCCTATGCACTAGCCACCAATGCCTTGAATCTCGTACAGCTTGGTGGTTTATCCTCCTCGAAAAATGAGCATGAAGGTAGCATAAACGCGGCTCGATTTCTCCTTCTACGTTACGTCGATCACGATCATATCCGTATGGATTGGAAGCTCTCATTGTACTCTACAACTTCGTAGTTGAAGATTTTTGCTAATTGTCGATGGATTTTTAGATATTAGGGGAAAAAGATGGAAATTTTGCTGGCCATTGAATATTAAATGGCGGCTAGGGCTTGAAACCCTAGGGTTTGTGAGAAAAGGAAAAAATGAGGGGCTTTTATAGAAAATTTGACGACACTATTCATCCGAAATTTTTCCGAACTCCAAACGAAGCGTGCCGCCTGGGGTTTATAACGTTTTATCACTATTCCGAACACAATGGAATATATATCAGGAGCCAATTCAATTATATTTGAAAGATAGGTTTTCGAATCGACTTATTTAAATTTAAAATTCACTTAAACCGATTTCTACGCATTTTAGCTTGCCCCTAACAAACCGTAAATCCGATTGACACGAAATTTGAAATCTTACAATAATATAACATTACGGATCTGATGACATTAGTTTCGTCGAAATCCGAGGCTGTTTGAAAAATGGTTATTTTCACTCGTCAATTAAATATTAAAATATTCAATTTTTTCAAATTAACTTTTAATTCAATTTTAAAAGTTTACTGTCACTATTCTAATTCAAATAAGATTTAATTCAACTTTATAAATCATTTTTATTCATTTTAAATTCAATTTTCAATTATTTACGCAATTTCAAATATTAAATTAAAAATTTAATTATCCAATTAAATATTTGTATTTCAAATATAAGTTATTCGACTTATAAATTTACTTTTGAATATTTAAAATGAATTAAATATACGAATTTCAAATGACTGAAATTCTGGGTCGTTACATTCTCCCCTACTTAAAGAATTTCGTCCTCGAAATTACCAAGTAAGAAAACGTCACTATATCCATTAACTTTCCAAAACAATTCATTCAATTTAGTTTTACCAAAATCACTTAAATGTTTTACTTTTTTTCAAAATCTGTTCGTTGAACTTCTTACAATAACTTTACTAAGTTTTCAAATCCATATATAGTTATCTTTCCAAAACCAACTATATCGTTTAATTTTTAACTTCAAATCAAAAATTTAGTTTTCACAAAATTTTCCAACTTTCCCAAAAAATTTCTAACGCCTTGAATTTACAAAAAAATTCGCCATAGTCTCCTTTGCACGGTTCAATCCGAAAAAAATAGCAATATATATATCACAAATATACATCTCATCATTAAGGATGAGGCATCCCGAAGGGAAAAAAGTGTAAAAGTACGATATATAATTCGAGATATGTACCTTATATATTATTAGCGAGCATATACGGCAAATATAGCACGAAAGCGAGCGCCAAATACGAAGCAAGCGCCATATGCACCTACTAAACACTCAGCAAACAAATGAGAAACATGTGTATGTGAAAGTAATATTAATATACAACATACACCAACAACTATATATGCCAATATTGCAAATGCAATCACCACAACAAATCCAACCATCAAACAACTATCATCCAATTAATCTATAACCAAATCAATATGCATTCACTTCTCATTAATATTCATTGAATTGATTTTCAATTTAATCACATTGGATTTATTAACATTGGATTTTCTAACATTTATTTGTTCAAATTCAATTGGTTTACATTCACTAATTCACACTCGAGTTTGTTCCAAATCAAATCAAGTTCAATTCTATTTAAATTCACTTAACTTCCAATTTGAATTCAATTACTTAGCTTTCCATTTCATTAGTTCAATTTCATATGGGTTTCCTATACAATCAATTAACAACCATCTAACAACCAATGTATATCCAATCATAACCAAATTAATTCACTTTACTTCGTTTACATTCAATTTGGTTCAATACTTTTAATTTCAATTGGTTTAACATTCAATTGACTTTCATTCAATTATTCAATTCACAACTTCTTAACAACAACATTTTTAATACTAATTCATTTTACAACTAAAGTTGAATTTTTATATAAATCAAGTTCATATTCATCAAATGACTTCATTTCATTAATTCACTTTATTAATTTACTTCGATACCAAAATCAACTTGATTCAACATCACTTAAGTTATGTTTCATTTCAACATTTACCTTCACTTTCACTATACAACTTAAGTTCACTACTAATTTACTTCAAATTCTATTTTATTTAACTTTTACTTAAGTCAAAATTCATTTTGCTATTCAAAATCAGATTTTGTTTTGCTTAACAAAATTGTTTAACCATTTTAAATTGGTTTTACTTACCTTTTTCTCACTTTATAAGTTATACAACTTATTATTTATTCAACTTCCATAAACATTTACCTAAGTATACTTCCATCACATTTTTTATAATTTCAAATCATGGCTATATAATCACTTTACACTTAGGTTCAACTTCCATTTCAATAATTTATCTAATCCAATTCTAATTATTTAACCTTACTTTAGTTAAATTTCAAATCATATATTTTATTATGCTACTCAAATTTCTTTCAACATTACTAAAGCTAAAATTTCCATTTCATATTATAAGTCATAATTCATCTTACTTACATTTATCAGTTTCAACTTGGATTTTAAATCAAATTTGCTTATCACAACCAAACTTCAATTTTAATTTACTATTGGTAGCAAATCCATCACACAGAAACTCGAAAATGATACTGATGATGATGCAGTCATCACCCTTATTATTTCCCAGTAACAGTGGTGAATTCAGTGCTTTATATTCTTTTATATTTACAAATCACATTTATAAATCTATACTCATATAATTTCACTACTTATATAAGATCATTTCAAATTCTTTTATCTTATTTAGATTTATAACAATATAATCACTTTAACTTTGAAAAACAACTTCCAAAACCAATGGGATTCAAATTTCACAAATTCTTAGTTAAATTCATTTTTTTATTTACAACTTATATTTATTAATATACTCATATAGTTTTACTTCTTATATATAAGATTATCTCACAATTGTAAATCATATTAATTATTATTCCACACTTTATAATTCATTTGCTTATTTAATTTATTCTTTTACAATTGTTGTTTCTATTTAGATTATTCAAACATCTTTCTTAACTTTTATATATTTACATTTTCAAACAACCAAACAATCAGTTTATATACACTTTAATAATTTTGGAAAATTATTCCTTTATATATAAAATATAATAGAGGTAAAATTATTTCATTTACCCAATTTAAAATGATACTATGTCGACTTGCGATGTTTAAGTGTTTGGAATTCCCTACCGAAAACATGGCATCCCACATCAAGATCAAAATTCACAAACAACTCAACGGATAAGCAAACACAATATAAAACATTTTATATTCACTAACAAATACATGCTCATATATATAATACACTCAAACTCAATCTAGGGTGCTACTGTCCCTATCTATGCTGAGTACACATCAAAGTTTAGGAATATACAAAATCTAAGCTTTGATACAACGTGTGACGACCCGCAAATCCGTACCCTTTGAATCGACAATAATCTACACATGTCCGACCCAAAAAGCACAAACTGATGGAAAATCAAGAGAAAGAAAAGAAGAGATAAGAAAAGAAGAGAAGAAAGAGAGAAGATAGAAAAAAACAGAACAATACATAACCTCACATCGCAGCAGAAAATATATAATATCATAGTGATCGTTGCAAAATAGAAACTATATACATACATACATAAATCATAGTCAACAATCAATCAACAGTTATCGGCTTGAATAGTTATAATAACATGTCCTCACAATTGTCGATAACATAAACAACTAAGCACAGCGGATAATCAATAATCAGAACAGATACATGTATATGAAATGAAGATCTCCAGCTCTCCTACTGAAGCTCCAAAAGCACCAAATCTAAACCTGTAAATATACTCGGTCTGACCAGAGCATTAAAAGGGAAGAACGTCCAGATCAGTCTGGTAAACCAGCGTGAGAAACACACTCAACTGAATTTATTAAATTACCAAAACTCTTCCTTTATCAAAACAAAAGTATCTTGTAAGACAAGTCCACACATAAATACAGACATGTTTTTACCTTATGATAACTAAAACATATCATAAAATCCTCTTATATTATAGTAGTGTCTACTATATACAAATAATATTAATCATAGCTGAAATTGTTACATTGATTAGATTCCAGCATATAGCCCAATTGGGTAATATAATCAAAATGGCAAACACGTAGTGGGGTTTGGATTTCCATACCAATAACCAGGTGAAGGGACTACCTTTCGAAGGGGTACACCTCTAGATGGATGTCCCAAGGCACAGAACATCTGCCCTCTACCAACACAAGACCGGCTCACCTCTATAACTAAATAGTAACGGATATGTCATCCACCGGTCGTTACCGACCTTTACCGAGGGCCCTCATAGCATATAAACCATAATAATCAAATACACGACGTCATAGCGTGTAAAGATATATCTAGAAGAGGATGATAATATCCTACTTGGGAATGACCCACTTAGCCTTGCTGCTTCTAACCCTGTTTTGGTCATTTTCGGTTGATGAGGCTGGAGGTAATGATTACCTTTCACAAAGCACAATCACATCACTTAGAATTCCACACGGCCATTTCCGTTGACTATTAATTGCCTTCCACAAAAATACAACCCTTAAGCTCATATGTCTCAAGGAGGGTGTCAAGCTAAGAGAAGTTGCCTTCTCCGCCACCACTGATGTACGTTTGTAAAACCAATGTACGTAATATATAGAAATGCAATGTCAGACAAACATCCATACAAGTTGTCCAAGAATAGAACAATCCGAAGGTACTTTCCTACCACATCCAGTTGAGAAATCCCTAGGATTAGTAGCGAATAGTCCTTGCACTGGATATTTCATAAATGAAGAGACCACTGCTACTGGATGTATATTGGGATTTTAACCCCAAACGATCAATAAGCAGTCCCCCACTACAAAAATCCAGAATATCAATATCATCGCATAGCAACCTGCACAATCGTCGCATATACGTTGGTCCGAAGTGGTTTTCGGATAAACCGATCCCGATTTCTTCGCACCAACAACACAAAAGCGTTTCTCAACCTCACACAGCAACTAAGTCTCATAGACTTATCACGTCTTCAAATTTCAACTTGCTATCCTTCAGGCCAAGAAGAAGCTTGATAGATTGGAGTAATACTCCACACCATACGAATCAACATCCTCAACACAAACGATAATCAAGCCTACATAGAAGGCTACGTACTAATTGTATGACTAAATAGTTCCTACATCAAGTCGAGGAACTAAAATTTGGCAAAGTTTGGTAGTCGGTTATTTAGCTATCAAAACAAACAAACAAATATTCAGCACCATATACAATCACTAGGCCCTTTTAATTAATCTTCTATTAATTAAACTGTTTGCCAAATATTCACCTCAAATTATCTTTAAAAAGATATATCTTCAAAACCATTTCAACATTGGAAAACATTTCCAAATACTTATTGAATAATAAGTAATTCTTAATTCTATTTATTTTCAACATTTAGAAAATATCACATATATTTAAATCACGATTAAGTATATATTTTATTCTATAAGGAAAACGTTCTCATTAAACACGTTTATTCGGGTCAAAACGAATGTTGCATAAAACATCGTTACGACAACTCAAAATCACTAGTATAGGGATTCGAAAATAAGATAGATATATAAATCCCAATACTATACAAAAACATTTCCTTCCGAAAATCATTTACTATAACAACAGTGTTATTGTCCATTATTTCCTTACTTCTCGAAAACATCTATTTCAACAATGAATGTTGAAATCTATGTATTCGATCCTTAACACATTTTAAAACATCTTTAAACCATTTAACTCCATTTAAAATATCACTTCCCAAAACATTTCTTTAATTCAAAAGGTTGTTCACTTTGCAAAACATATCATTTTATTTAATATATTATTCACCGTCCAAAATCGTGAATATACTTCTCTTATCCAAATTCAATACTTCTACATATTTAATTAAAGGATTATCTACTGTCCAAAATCGTGGATGTAATTCCTTTAATATACTTCTATTAACTTACCAAATTCAATCAAATTCGGATTTATAAAATAATGTTTATAAATCACATTTATATTTTATAAAAACTTTAATTTATAAATCTCTTTAACTAACCAATTCCATTCATCTCATTTATATGCCAAATCCAATTTATAAGTAAATTACTTATAATTCTCTTATTTACAAATCATTCTTTTTATAACTTCACAAATTCACAATCTTATTTACTTATAAAAACCCATTTATAACCTCATTTTAACACTTCCAAAACTCCTTTTAAAATTCCATCATTTTGATTTATAAAAAACTTATAAATCTTGTATATAAACCATTTATAATAATTCAAAATTCTCAATTTAAACTATTTACCAAATCATTAACTCAATATTTCAAAAATCACATTTTGATTATATTTCACAAAAATCACAATTTACTATATTTCACAGAAATCATAATTTTTATAACATAAAAAATATAATATTTATTTTTCAAAATAAATTCAATTCCTTTATAATTCAAAAATCAATAAAACATTTATTTCCAAAATCACTTTAAAATCCTTTTAAATATGGAAATCATCACTTTAATATTCTTAAATTATCAAAAATAGGCCCAATGCTGCAATAACACTAAATAATCAATAATGGCATCCAAAACATCATATATCATATGATAATAGAATATATAACAATATCTGTAAACAAATCAATACTGGTGAGGAATCCAGTTGGATCCCTCCAACCTGTCATCTGCAACAAATATACATATTAGGATGTGTGTACAATATCCGCTTCAAGGCAGACGCGCGTACAAAGGGTCATCCGATCATACACGGGAACGTATAGGGTCGTCTGCTCCACAAGGCAGGTATATATATATATATATATATCCAAATACCAATCAATATATCATATATCATCCATAAAATCATCAATCATCATATAATAAATTATTTCTCACTTATATAAACATATCAGTGAGTCAGAAAGAGTGAGTTGTACTCACATTGCTTGTAGTCGTCGCGATAGCGATTTATTCCGATTAAAATTAAACGAGCGTATAATTTTACCCAAATTTTCACTATCTCAAATGAATCCCAATCTAGATTTATAATATAGTGCTCTCCCTACGAACCCAACGCAATTTGTTTCGTGCGAAACGGACATCATCTCAAAAAGTTATAGCTTTTTAAAGATTGTAGGAATTGTTACATAATAATTTCTATTCTATTTTTATTTTTACCCTCAAGCAGATCTAAGCCTTTGATTTCTTTGCTTGATGAAATCTAGGTCGTCGCCTTCTTCTTCTCCCTCACGTCCAAAATCACGATCAAAGAACCCAAAGCCACCACTTTTTATCGAATTAACGCGGCTTCTCCTATCATCTTCAAGACGATCAACTATCACCGTTCAACGTGCCTACGCACTAGCCACCAATGCCTGGAATCTCATACAGCTCGGTGGTCTATCCTCCTCGAAAAACAAGCACAAAGGCAGCACAAATGCGGATCGATTTCTCCTTCTACGTTACGTCGATCATGATCATATCCGTATGGATTGGAAGCTCTCATCGTACTCTACAACTTCGTAGTTGAAGATTTTTGCTGATTGTCGATGGATTGTGAGATGTTAGGGGAAGAAGATTGCAATTTGCAGGACACTGAATATTAAACGGCGGCTAGGGCTTGAAACCCTAGGGTTTGTGAAAAAAATAAAAAAATGAGGGGCTTTTATAGAAAATCAGACGACACTATTCATCCGAATTTTTTCTGAACTCCAAAAGAAGCATGCCGCCTGGCTTTTATATTATTTTACCCCTATTTTAAACACAATGGAATATATATTGAGAGCCAATTCATTCATATTTGGAAGATAAGTTTTCGAATCGACTTATTTAATTTTAAAATTCGCTTAAACCGATTTCTACGTGTTTTAGCTTGCCCTGGACAAACCGTAAATCCGATCGACACGAAATTTGAAATCTTACAATAATATAACATTACGGATCCGATGACACTAGTTTCATCGAAATCCAAGACTATTTGAAAAATGGCTATTTTCACTCGTCAATCAAATATTAAAATATTCAATTTTTTCCAAATTAACTTTTAATTCAATTTTAAAAGTTTACTATCACTATTCTAATTCAAATAAGATTTAATTCAACTTTATAAATCATTTTTATTCATTTTAGATTCAATTTTCAATTATTTACGCAATTTCAAATATTAAATTAACAATTTAATTATCCATTTAAATCCTTATATTTCAAATATAAGTTATTTGACTTATAAAATTTACTTTTGAATATTTAAAATCTATTAAATATACGAATTTCAAATGACATAAATTTTGGGTCGTTACATTTAATGTAATTAATAGCTGTATAAGCGCAATTTCAATCAACTGTAACAATAAATGTTACCAAAGAATATGATAAACAATATTCTAAGTATGTTAGCATATAATAAGTAATCAATTATTTGGTAAGCAAATTTATACTCCTTGTGTAAACAGTAAATTAATGGATATAAATTACTAAGTTGTGAAAATTGATTTATTCCTTATCCCATTGACGAATCCACTTTGGAATTTATTTTGTAATCAATGGAATTAAATGTAATTGAAATCTTTCAAATAAAAGGAAAGAGAACATTAATTGTAATTAATGCACATAATAATAGAAACGTATGTTTAAATTAAAATAGAAGAGGAAGTTGAGGAAATAAAAAAGGAAACATATGTTTTAATTGAAAGAGAAATTTGATGTAATATAAAGAACATGTAAATCGAAATAAAAGGATAAAACTTTGTTCGAATTATTTAATAAAAATAAAACGATTAGTGTGTAAACAACATTCAATTGAAAATATAATATTGAATTAATTGGAATTAAATATTTTAATTAAGGTAAAGAGAAACAGATGGTAATTGATTCAGTCAAGAATAAACAACATATGTCAAATTGAATAAAATGAACATTTGAATGAAGACAAATCAATGTTAATAAAATGAAGGTTCAATTCAGTCAATTTTAAAATATATTATCATTTGAATTTAAATAAAATTTAAGAGTAAAATTTAAAGAACAAATTTGGAATATTGAGTAATATATTTTTCCAAATTCAATGAAATAGAAAATTTTCTAAAATTTTAAATTTTGGTCAAACTTGGTCAAAATTTGACATTTGGTTGAAAATTTTAAATTTGAATTTTAAAATTTTATTCTTTTTATATGACGCTAGACTGAATTTTGATCTTTTCTTCAGTTTTTGTTTCATCAAATTCAAATTTACATTGCTCTAAATATTTGAGTTTCTGTGAAAAACTGACATAAGTTTGTGGTGTTTAGTTGTGAAATTGGCTAAGTCCTAATGGGTTTGGTTTAGTCTTAATGGGACTTGGTTAACCAAGAGACTCTAACCATACCAAGAGACCTGTGTTTATTTCTATGCCTACGATCATTTGTCTCCTTCTGAATGACTTGTACTTACATAATTTTCTCTTCAGAAAACTTTCTCAATACACTTCCTTCTTCCTCTCAAAATTTAAAGAAAGCTCTAGATCTCAAATCTTCAAAACCTCACAAATCAAAACTCTTTCCTCCTCTCCTACAATCCTTCCTCCTCCTTGTACCGCCATCTCTTCCACCATCCTAGCCCTCATCTCCTCCTCCTTCTTTCGGCCACAAATCACCACCCAAAGCCAAAACCCTACCCCTCTTTTCCTACCCTAGGCCGAGCCCTCTTTGTCTCTTTTCTCCTTCATTTCGTAAAAAAAGGTTACATATTTCTATTTCGGTGATCCATTGATTCTAGCTTGCATTGCTTTGGAATTAAGATTCAAATTTCATAGCTTTGTTCTGTCAAATATTTCCTAGCCTCGAAAGGTGAGTATTCACTCACAATTTATAATCTTATGCTAAGTGGATGAATATCAATTGATATGTTAATGAAATATTGCAATAGTTTAGAAATTTTGCATAGTTTGGTTATGATTTGATATGACATATGTTCACCTATGTTCCCTTATTATTTTGACATGATTATTGTTATTGATATTATGTTTTTTGTTTAAAAAAAATAGATGTGATGATATAGTTATTAACATGCTTCATGATGTTAATATTAATTTCTATGTTGAAGAAAAAAAGGAAAGTGTTATATTGATTTAAAGGTTGACACTTTTGTGATGGAAAATGTTATTAGTATGTTATGTGAAATTTATGTGTGAAAAGGAAAAGAAGAAAAAAAGAAAGGGAAAAAAAGAAAAGAAAAAAAGAAAAGGAAAAAGAAAAAGAAAATAAAATTTATGTGCATATATGTGTTGTGTTGGAAATCAACTAAATTGCTATGTTAAAAATGGTTGCATATTGGGTTATGTTATGGTAGGAATCTTATGTCACCTTCCATGTTAAATATGCATATATGCTATATTATGTAGTATGTATTTAATGATTTGTTATTGTATGTAATTGGTTATGTAGGTAATATTTATGTGATTTATTAAGTAAGTTGTGTGCCATCTTATATAAATTGTTATGTATGATTTTGTGTTATGTTATTTATTTTATGTAAATCATGCTGCAAGTTTCCTTAGTTTCAAGAATTCCCTATGGGTTGAAATGATACATACCCGAATGATCTTTTAGAATAGAGAAAAATCTTTATGGGTTGAAATGATAAATCAAAGCGATTTTTATTAATTTTGAAAATTTTGGATTGCGGGTCGAAATGTTATATATAAAGTTTTAAATTATTGCGGATCGAAATGATAAATATCCGTACCACTTGACCCTATGATAGAAAACTATATACGGACACCTTTGGTCTGGTTTTTTTTACGTAATTTCTGAAATTTTGGAAAAATGTGTTTGGAAAAAAAAGGAAAATGATTTTAAATTTATTATAAAGATTTTATTTTAAAACATATATGCAAAATTTAGATTTTAAAATTATATGTATTAGGAATTTTAAATTTACAAGTAAGTTTTAAAATGTAAATTTTAAGGTTTTACTTATAACTTTACTTACCTTTTTTTCTTTCATGATATAAGATTTGATTTGATAAAATTTAATAAAAAATAAATTATTATGTTTAATATATTTAAATTAATATATTTATTTTAATATATAACCTATTTTAACATATAAACTATTTCTAATATATAAAATATTTCAATATATGACCTATTCTAATATATAAACTATTCCTAATATATAAACTATTTCAATCTATAACCTATTTTTAAATATAAACTATTTTTAATGTATAACTATTCCAATATATAAACTACTATCAATATTCAAAATGTTTAAATTTGGAACTGTTATGATTTAGATTTAATTGATTTAAAATGCGAATATTTTGATATGATGGTTTAACCTATTTCGTGGTCATGATTTTGAAAATGAATATGATTTCGATAGTGAATATGCTTTCGAAAGTGATATTATTTTGAAGTGAATATGATATTTTGATACAAATTATGAATCGGGTTTGGAAATGTAGAAGAACAAACTGGTCTGAAATAAGCGTTTGGTTGTTAAAGAAACCAGGGTCGGATACTGTCATTCTCTCTCCTAATACCGAAAACCACTTTAACAACTGTGCACATGGTGGAGATACTAGAACAAAGTAGGATGGTTTGGCGACAATTCTGTATGCGGTATTAACATAGCCCTGACTCCTACGAGTCAGCTTGATGTGGCTAAAACAGGAGCCATATCGGGCCAAGTGAGGTCGCGCCTCTGATCGAGCATGCTTCTTCGATACCATTCTATTACTTGTGATCTGATTGGGTGCACCTTTGATTTATGCGTTACCACCAGTCCGAGAGTACAAACGATAGAATCCTACCCTGGCATTACCTTGCGTGCCTTGTCACATGCCTTATCGCGCTCTCTACGAGTTTTTTTGTACCGTATCTATGGTGTGCACTTTGGATAAACCATCGGTTTGGTGGAGCTTATGGTATTGTAGAGACTACAGGAATATATAAAATGTGTTAAGGGGGATATGTGTAATGCCTTAACGCTACTTTAGCATTTTACTGTAGACATTATTTATGTGACGTATTGTATTATGTATATAGATAGTTCCACGGATCCTTAAAGGACGGAAATCCCAAACATTTTTAAGTTATTGCATTTTATTTGGACATTTCACTTGAGTTGATTTACTTGCCTAAGATTGTTAATCCCGACTCGAGTGTTTTATGTTTTGCATTATGCTCGGGTCAGCCAGAGTATTGCAGAATTTGGGACTCACCTTTTGAAGCTTGGAGCTTGGCTTGGAGATCTATCTTATTTATTTATCCTTCCAGTTATTTTTGATCAGACTTGTTATTTGCATATGTATTAGAGACTTATGTGTATTTGGACTTCTATTGTCTTTTATCTTGGACTCTATTGTTTTTGTAGTAGCTTCATGAACTACTATTTATCTATTGCACTGCGTATTGTTGTATTACTCCGTGTCTATCATTCTGTGATTGATTTATTTACAGTACATGCTAAGTTTTGCCAAATATAAATATCTGTTGTTTTGAACAATTCAAGTCTGACATATATGGTTTATTGTCGATTTTAATGGTTCGAAATAGCGGGTCGTTACAAGGTTTTTAACCCAATCGAATTCAATAGGAGTTAGAAATTCTACGTCAAGTCACAACAACTCAAGAAGCAACCAAATAGACCAGAAGAAGAAGTTAAGAAAGACCCAAGAGGATAAATGTAAAAATAGGCTAAGGGAATGGATCGCTAGCGATCCATCACCCATGGATCGCTAGTGATCCATAAGGACTGCTCATGGATCGTGCAAACATCTTACATCATGAACTAATATCTTTTCTAGGGATGTCTACCAAGTTTTTGGGTATTCTAAGCAAGCTAGTTTGGGAAGTGAGCATTCATCTGATTCTAATCATAGTTCAATACAACCTGTGCATGAATCACCATCAAATAAGGAAACTAATTACCAAATTACATGGAGGGCAACTACATAAAGCAAGGAACGCAACCTAAGTGAAATGATCCGAAAGTATCCTAAGTACGTGGATCCATGCCTTATGGATCACTAGAGATCCATCAGGTTAATTCGGGCCGTTATGATATTTTTGGAGCATATTTGTCTCATCAAGTGTAGGCTTCTAGCAAAGTGGCCTAGCCCAACAGCTCCCCGACCCCTATAAATAAAGTCCTATTTGCAACATAAATAAGATCTTCTGGACTGGCTGCTGGAAGTCTGTAGAAATTATTTTCACTCTTTACCTCCCACACAGTAGTCATTTAGGGGTTCACTGTGATTCTCCAGTGAACTATTGTACTTATGACTTTATATAACTCATAAGATTCAATTATATTGTAATCCGATTCAACTTGTAACAACAGTCAGTTAATAGAAAGTTATAAAGTGGACGTAGGCTTCATTAACAGCCGAACCACTGTAAAAATCTTCTTGTCCTTTAACTATTTCTGTTCATTTAAATTTATTTTTTATAATATTGCTCTGATACTTTCACGCTTAATCCAGGCTATTGATCCATTTTTTGGCTTAACGGGAATAAACTAAGCTATTTCAAAGATGAATTCTTCTTTATTCACTACCCTCCTGAATTTGCATAGTAATGGTTGTGTCTTTGTAAGTTCTATTATTGTCTTTTCATTCAAATCCAGGTTTGTAGTTTTGCTATTGTTAAACATCTTTGTTATTCTTTGTAGATATACTATGCATGTGTAGCAATGCTACTCTGGCAAAGACTCTCCAACAGCTTGATGCAATTTCAGAGGCAGAGAGAGGCTAAGACACTGCTTAGGGATGAGAATCCATGAGCCTATAATTTATCGGACCTATATCCAAGTGTCGGTCTCACTCCTGAAGCACCGATAGTGACGGGGATGAGTCTTTGTCCGAAGAAAATGAGGATCATTCACTGTTGCTCCTTTTTCAAAGTCCGTCGATTTGAGACTGGTGACATGCATGAGCACATCGAAGAAGGTGAAGTCAGAAAATATGGTGTAGGAGGAGGTAAGGGAGGAAAAGATGGCCAAGCTGGTACTGATGCAGGCCATGATGTGTTTGTTGATGAAGGCAATGAAGATGACCAACAACCTTTTTGAAGAAGAAATCCAAGATTAAAATTGCCAAAAGGGTGGCTTCGACTCTGCCTCTGCCGGTCATAGCGGCATTTGGATTCAGAGAGTCCTTATATAATCGTTAGACCAATCCTAAATCAAATCGACTCTTTTGGTATTGGTAGTATGAGCATATGGGATGTTGAATCTCCCATTCTTTTCTAAGATGATGTACCTTTAACTAAAGCAGGGGAGGCTACCTCTATCAACAAAATTTAAATCCATGGTCCGTCAGGGGGACACTAGGACACTTGCATGCGCACACATATGTACTGCACTTTGCTCAGCTTATGTTGTATTCTCGCCTTGTTAAGGCTGATTCATCTTTATTTCATTTGCAGGTTCAATGGAACAACAAGGTTTGTACGAGGATCTTAAGGATCGGATGACGTATCAGTTGAGATGCAAACTAACCATGTGACACCAAAAATCCAGTCATGATTCTAATTCTAGCCGGTATTCAAGCCATAATCGAAGGGGCAAAGAGAAAGAATATAGGCCACATGACTTATCGTCAAGGCGTCAATCTAGATCTAGGTCACCCCCATCTAGGGGTTCGGAAAGGCACTCTAGCACCATGACGATGTTTCTCGTGATGACCCTCTCATTCATCCCTTTCCCCAAAGCACATAGCATTGTCTTATACTTCGTAACATTTCAATCAACCATTAGAGTCTGCTTCTTCCAATTCCTCTCGACATTGGGTTAGTAAAATACCTATTGAATTGCCTTTTGAAAAACCTATTAGTGAAGCAGAACATCCAGCCGCGCCCAACCCTAGAAAGATGAATTGCAACACCGTGTTCTAAAAATCAACTTTATAGGTTGCATGTTTGTCCCTAATTTGAAAGATATTCCTTATGATATCAAGGGTCAAACATTAGCATATGATGGTGATGTGTACGATCAGTACTTCAGTTGGAGGAGGTTGGCCGAGCAAATTTCTGAAATGCCGAAAGTTTGCAGACTAATGTCATGGAACTGTGGCTTATGGCGAATCAAAACGATGAGACCAACAATCATCTTGATGTAGAGGTCACCAAGCTGAAGAAGGCAAAGGTGAAAGCCGATCAGAAAGTTAAAGACTTAAATGCGGCTATCGAGTGAGTAAGCAAAGATTTGTTAAGCCAAGTCGAATCTGTTTATCATAGGAATTTTAAGCCGGCTGAAGAGGTGAACGATCTGAAGGCACAACTTAAAAAAGAAAAGAAGGAGAAAGACGAAGCCCTACAAATAGCTCAAAACTATTGTGATGAAATGCTCGACGCTCATGAACAGAGGGACGATGTGTTGAACAAGGCCAAGAAATTGGATGAGTTACTCGTAGCCGCGGAGAGGCGGGTTAAAAAGGGTTTGATCCACTCATCACTGATTACAATGCCAATGTTCTCAAGTTTAGAAATTTGGCATGGCTTGGTGAAGGCTATCCCCTAGCTCTAGCACTGGCATAGGAGCAGATCGTGTGGAAAGAGAAAGAACATTCAAAAGGAGGTGAAGTAAATCTGACAGAGCTGGAGAGCGAGGTTATAAGTCTAGAAGAAATTGAGGCACTCAGAGCAAGTGAGCTTACCTTATAGCCGGAGTTAGCCATTACAGTTCAAAACGATCAAGCTGAAGGCTCCAGCACTACTCCTCAGGAGCTTGCTACAGGCTCACTTTTGGACCTCCACTGCATATATTGCTTCGTTTGTTCCTTTATACAATCCGAATGCGTTGCAAATATAGAAAATAGGCATGTTCTCTCCCATTCAAGTAGGGGATCATTTATATGATACACCCATGCATATGGAGCCTTATTCTAAGAGAGGAATATCATTGACCTCACCCATATTTGAGAAGGCACGCATGACTTCGGTCGATTTCTCTAATCTTTCCTTTCATCTTTCTCAAATTTTAGGCCAACCTGCTATTTCTAGTCTCATGAAGGAGGGTTCCTAACCATGACAACAAGCAACAATGATCGATTCAACGGTCATGAGTATTTCAGGGATGACTTTGAGCATTCAAGTTGGAGACAATCCGGGCCCTAGCGCGCAAGTGATTCATGCTTTGCAAGAAGAGGGCCTAGTGACCTCCAGGGTACGCAAGCTGACAGGGATGTTTAGATCACCAGATCGATTGATATTGCTTAAGAACTTTCAATAAGCGAGCTTCTTGAACAATGACTCAAATCCCATGCAAAGATTAAGCAAGAGCAGATCGATTTTGCTTCTCCTCTGTCAATAGCTTCACCCAATAAGACCATTTTTGTTTCAGTCACGCTACCTATGACAGGAACTACTCAAAGCATGTCTGCCATTTCATTTTATAGCTCGCCTTTGAAAGGAAATGGAAGTGGAGAAAAAATAAGAAAGAAGCCCAAGGGGTCCAGTGTGCCATCTTCTACAAAGGAGGAGGAGAAGAAGTTTAAGAAGTGATCATCTGTCTCCTTTATGTTTTTGGTTGTACAACCAAAGGAACTATTTTGCATTTTGTTTTTAGGTCAGCTTTGTTTGAGTTTAGCTCTCACCTTTGCTTTCAGCTTAGATGTAAATAACACTTGTACTTTTCTTCCAAGTCTTATTTTGACTATGAATAATATAGACTTTTTCTTTCACTCAAATCTTATGTGAATTTGACTAAATGTTTGGGAAATGCACTTTATAGTCAACATGTTTCCGATCCATTTCCCATTATCGTTATTGGACTAAGTTACTAGTCCATTCTGTTGTCTAGGCAGCGAAGGGATGATTACCAGAGCGTTTATCTACACATGCTTGCACCGGACCATGTTCAACTCTGGAACTTGTTCGAATTCCGACTGCTTGGAGAAATAACTTACACATTCCATTAGGAGTTGTTTTGAGTACGATCGTTGCCTAACTCCCAATGTCAGTCGAAATGATTCATCTCTGGATGGCAATTTAGGCATCCTACTTCATGATGCGTGCTTTAACTATGCTCGGTTGAGAGTTAGACACTTAAGCTAGTGGTTTGAACATCCCTATCCAGGATATTTACTAGCAGTCACACATAACTTCGGGCTTCGATCGAAGTTTGTAGGAGATTTTTCCTAACTCTAGCGTAGACCTTTCATCTTGCCTACTCTAGGTAGGGGATGGGTGCTCTGCCAAACTCTGAGCATGAGCCATAAAGGCAAACTACCTCGTTCAACCTTTGAATGTTTGCGTGTAAACCAAAAATTAGCATAAAAAACCAACAGAGTTTGTATAGAGAAATAAATGAAGAATATTAAATGTAAACAAAAGAAGCAAGCAATTGAATAACAGAAAGAAAGCAATAATAAGAAGACAACGATTTATAGTGGTTTGGTGTTGAATGCTTATGTCCACTTTGGAGAAAATAACTTTATTAAATACTTGAATTATTGAATGCAGGAGAATGAATCAGAGTAAATCCCTCAGTTATAAAGAAGTGCAAAGAAACAAGCAATGTAACGATCTCCCAAATGAAAAATCAAGTCTATATTTATAGGGGAAGACTATGAAATATCTTCGTGAAATTTCGACAACGAAGTCTCCAGGTCCAGAAGAAGTTATGCTATTGATCATGGGTCCCACTTCTTCAACAATAACGATCAGTACCGATTATTCTATGGGCTTATTTTGGCATGCAATCATTATGGTAGGCTCCGCTCTTCAATATATTGATGTTCCCAAAGTTTCATCTGTATTTGACTTGTAGATTTTGAGATACCGAGCGTTTACCTTTGAGTTAAACTATAATATCGATATGCTATGATCCTTAATCGATGAATATGGATTATACCCGATTCATTTTCAATAGATGGTATATTTTCGTACTTCTATCATTCTATTGGATCCTTCTTCTGCTTTCACTTCATCCCTACTCCTTATTATCATCCGTGCCTGATCTTCGAGCTTCGTGATTGTTAATCCGACTTTTCAATCCATATGACAATCGGGTCTAACTTGTCTAATCAGTTCGAATATAGCCGGACCAAAAGGTTGGATAACACTTGCCCCCTAAAGTACATCTTATTTCGACATGACGTGCTTCGAATTGATGTAAGTTTGAGTCATCGGAAATGAATTCTTTCAACTTTTTTAGTAGTTATCACCCTTCGATGAATCGCTTTCCTTGAAGAGTCGTATCTCTTTCTGCTTGACATGACGATAGAATGATTTTCGATAGCATAAATTCCGAATTGTTTTTTCCTATTAATAGTTATGCCCAGTTCCATTAATCTAGTGGACCCTGGCCTCCTAATCTAGTTATTTCTTTATTAACTCCAGGTGAGAATTTAATTTCTATCCATTTCAAGAAATCAAAATTTCAGTATGCATACGTACATGTTCATATACACGTTCTTGTCATTGGCTTTCAGGCGTGTTCATACGTTCATGGATCGTTGCTAATTTGGTGGAATGTAATTCAATCATCTGTATTTTTCTCCCTTTTTTTGATGAAATGGATCGACATGAATCCCTAAGGTAAATGGATCATACTTGACCTATTTTTAGTATGGATCGGGCCAAATCCATTTGTGATTGATTCGGGTCTGATCGTTCTTCCCTATCTCTTTCCCTCGTTTTTTTTATTTTGGGATGGATCGGCTTGAATCGATTATAGGATAATCTTGCCCGATCATTCCCTGGTTCGGCCATCCAAACAAACTGTAGGTTTTAAAGAATGAGTCGACTGAAGGCCATCATAAAACGATCATATCCGATCATTTATCGGCTGGGCCTCCATTGGACTATATATTTTGATGGTTCATATTGCATCCTTTGTATATATACCCTTGTGCTTAGATTATTTCCTTCACTTCATTTCATTTTTTCATCGCTGCTACCGAGGAAAGTACAAACCCATGTTCATGTCCCCCTTCACTATTAATCCATCAATCCTTTCGATCCAACCCCACACTTATCTCGTAACCGTCTCTATAGATTGGTCAAACTCCTTACTACACCAGCCATCACCGCCGCTTTCTTCAGCAGATTTTGCTCCATACTCGAATTCACCCCGCCTATGCTTCCCAACTTTTTAACATATGTAGGTTCAATTTTCCTCTTACTTGCTAGGATTTAGTGACATGATAAAGGGATCTCGTTCTAGCAAGAATAATCCAATCATGGCGATTTGATTAGTTGGAGCAGAGGAGGGAGATTGTTTTCAGCTGATCATTTCTAACAAGGTGTATGTGGCAAAGTTTTTGGCATAGGGGAATGAAGTGGAGTTCGATCGATCGTTATGATTGATTGGTATTTGAAAATATGAAGAGGAGCTGGACTGGTCGTTATTTGTTAGGGTTGTTTGCTAAATGATTTTGGATCAGTGCTTCAGGTTTCGAATTAGATTGAAGTGTGGACTGAAGTCGAAGGTTGGGGAATAATCGGTTGTAAAACAATCGGTCATGAAACGGTTGCGCAGAAACGATCGATCGTAGGCATTAGGATCGATCGGTTTGACATTATTTTTGGATCGGTTGTTGGTTTATCTTGGATAAACATACTTAAAACTCTCAAATTTCAACCTAAACTTTTTGATGAGCTTCGGCCTTGAATACTTGAATGGTCATACATGAGTTGCATATAAAAATGAATTTCATATTAGATGTATATGAAAATCGAACCGTGGAACGAACTTGACTAATTCTCTGCATATTTACGTTTGTTACCAATGCCTCGGATAAATTTCTAAAGCTCATCCACTTTTTAAACGTACAAGTTGAACTTCAGCATGCCAATAACTGATCCAAACGACTAGACCAAACCCCTTGCCATTGACGCGGAAAATCAGTGTAGCTGGTTAGCATTGACTGTCACTCTGATTCAAAACCCGGAGTCTTGTCAAAATCATAGTTTTTAATTCTGAATTGTTTTAACTGCATCACACGATACTACATCACTCTGCACTAGCACACTCTTTGTATGGGGGAAACATGTTATTTTTTCTAATGATGATTATCTACTGAGTTTGGTAGTCATAGGTTCCAGATGGTCAGGGCATTTAGCTGCCATGTCTTCTGAACAGATTTCACAACACAACAGTACGAGTGACAAATCGAGTTCAACAACTGCTTTCGATGAATTTTCCCCAGGTCATCAAGAAGAACAACTGGATAGTTCCTTTCCATCATTCAATTGTCTTCTCTGTTATTTCCGTTCTTCCAATCAGTGTATCTGGTTAGCATTGACGGTCACTCTGATTCAAAACCCGGAGTGTTGTCAAAATCATAGTTTTTAATTCTGAATTGTTTTAATTGCATTGCATGATACTACATCACTTTGCACTAGCACACTCTTTGTATAGGGGAAACATGTTATTTTTTCTAATGATGATTATCTACTGAGTTTGGTAGTCATAGGTTCCAGATGGTCAGGGCATTTAGCTGCCATGTCTTCTGAATATAGCCGGACCAAAAGGTCGGATAACACTTGCCCCCTAAAGTACATCTTGTTTCGACATGACGTGCTTTGAATCGATATAAGTTTGAGTCATCGAAAAGGAATTCATTCATCTTTTTGAGTAGTTATCAACCCTTCGATGAATCACTTTCCTCGAAGAGTCGCATCTCTTTCTGCTTGACGTGACGACAGAATGATTTTCGATAGCATAAATTCCAAATTGTTTTTTTACCTATTAATAGTTGTGCCCAGTTCCATTAATCTGGTGGACCCCGGCCTCCTAATCTGGTTTTTTTCTTTATTAACTCCAGATGAGAATTTAATTTCTATTGATTTCAAGAAATCAAATTTTTAGTATACGCACATGCACGTTCATATACACGTTCTTGTCATTAGCTTTCGAACGTGTTCATACGTTCATGGATTGTTGCTAATTTGGTGGAATGTAATTCAGTCATCTGCATTTTTCTCCCTTTTTTGATGAAATGGATCGACATGAATCCATCAAGTAAATGGATCGTACTTGACCCATTTTTAGTATGGATCGGGCCAAATCCATTTGTGATTGATTCGGGTCCGATCATTCTTCCCTCTCCCTTTCCCTCGTTTTTTTATTTTGTTATGGATCGGTTTGAATCCGTTATAGAATGATCTTGCCCGATTGTTCCCTGGTTCGGCCATCCAAACAAACTGTAGGTTTTAAAGAATGGGTCGACTTAAGGCCATCATAAAACGATCATATCTGATAATTTATCGGCTAGGCCTCCATTGGACTATATATTTCGATGGATCATATTGCATCCTTCATATATATACCCTTGTGCTTAGAATATTTCCTGCACTTCATTTCATTTTTTCATCGCTGCTACCGAACCAAAAAAGGAAAGTAAAAACCCATGTTCATCTCCCCCTTCACTATTAATCCATCAAGCCTTTCGATCCAACCCCACTCTTATCTCGTAACCATCTCTATAGATCGGTCAAACCCCTTGCTACACCAGCCATCGCCGCCGCTTTCTTCAGCAGATTTTGTTCCATACTCGAATTCATGCCGCCTATGCTTCCCAACTTTTTAACATATGTAGGTCCAATTTTTCTCTTACTTGCTAGGATTTAGTGACATGATAAAGGTATCTCATTCTAGCAAGCATAATCCAAGTCATCGCGATTCGATTAGTTGGAGCAAAGGAGGGAGATTGTTTTCAACCGATTATTTCTAACAACGTGTATGTGGAGAAGTTTTTGGCATAGGGGAATGAAGTGGAGTTCGATCGATCGTTATGATTGATTGGTATTTGAAAATATGAAGAGGACCTGGACTGGTAGTTATTTGTTAGGGTTGTTTGCTAAATGATTTTGGATCAGTGCTTCAGGTTTCGAATTAGAGTGAAGTGTGGACCAAAGTCGAAGGTCGGGGAACAATCGGTTGTAAAACAATCGGTCATGAAACGGTTGAGAAACGATCGATCGTAGGCATTAGGATCGATCGGTTTGACATTATTTTTGGATCGGTTGTTAGTTTATCTTGGATAAACACACTTAAAACTCTAAAATTTCAATCTAAACTTTTTGATGAGCTTCGGCCTTGAATACTTGAATGGTCATACATGATTTGCATATAAAAATGAATTTCATATTAGATGTATATGACAATCGAACCGTGGAACAAACTTGACTAATTCTCTGCATATATACGTTTGTTACCAATGCCTCGGATAAATTTCTAAAGCACATCCACTTTTAAACGTACAATTCGAACTTCAACATGCCAACAACTAATCCAAACGACTAGACCGAATCCCTTGCCATTGACATGGAAAATCAGTGTAGCTGGTTAGCATTGACGGCCACTCTGATTCAAAACCCGAAGTCTTGTCAAAATCATAGTTTTTAATTCTGAATTGTTTTAACTGCATTGCACGATACTACATCACTCTGCACTAGCACACTCTTTGTATGGGAGAAACATGTTATTTTTTCTAATGATGATTATCTACTGAGTTTGGTAGTCATAGGCTCCAGATGGTCAGGGCATTTAGCTGCCATGTCTTCTGAACGGATTTCACAACACAACAGTACGAATAACAAATTGAGCTCAACAACTGCTTTCGATGTATTTTCCCCCGGCCATCAAGAAAAACAGTTGGAAAGTTCCTTTCCATCATTTATTATCTTCTCTGTCATTTCCGTTCTTCTAATCAATGTAGCTGGTTAGCATTGACGGTCACTCTGATTCAAAACTCAGAGTGTTGTCAAAATCATAGCTTTTAATTCTGAATTGTTTTAATTGCATCGCACGATACTACATCACTCTGCACTAGCACACTCTTTGTATGGGGGAAACATGTTATTTTTTTCTATTGATGATTATTTACTGAGTTTGGTAGTTATAGGTTCCAGATGGTCAGGGCATTTAGCTTCCATGTCTTTTGAATATAGCCGGACCAAAAGGCTGGATAACACTTGCCCCCTAAAGCACATCTTGTTTCGACATGACGTGCTTTGTATCGATGTAAGTTTGAGTCATCGAAAAGGAATTCATTCAGCTTTTTGAGTAGTTATCAACCCTTCGATGAATCGCTTTCCTTGAAGAGTCGTATCTCTTTCTGCTTGATGTGACGAAAGAATGATTTTCGATAGCATAAATTCCGAATTGTTTTTTACCTATTAATAGCTGTGCCCAGTTCTCCGGCCTCCTAATACGGTTATTTCTTTTTAAATCCAGGTGAGAATTTAATTTCTATCGATTTCAAGAAATCGAATTTTTAGTATGCGCACATTCACGTTCATATACACGTTCTTGTCATTGGCTTTCGGATGTGTTCATACGTTCATGGATTGTTGCTAATTTGGTGGAATGTAATTCAATCATCTGCATTTTTCTCCCTTTTTTGATGAAATGGATCGACATGAATCCATCAGGTAAATGGATCGTACTTGACCCATTTTTAGTATGGATCGGGCCAAATCCATTTGTGATTGATTCGGGTCCGATCATTCTTCCCTCTCTCTTTCCCTTATTTTTTTATTTTGGGATGGATCGGTTTGAATCCATTATAGAATGATCTTGCCCGATCGTTCCCTGGTTCGGCCATCCAAACAAACTGTAGGTTTTAAAGAATGGGTCGACTTAAGGCCATCATAAAACGATCATATCCGATCATTTATCGGCTGGGCCTCCATTGAACTATATATTTTGATGGTTTATATTGCATCCTTTATATATGTACCCTTGTGCTTAGATTATTTCCTTCACTTCATTTCATTTTTTCATCGCTGCTACCGAACCAAAAAAGGAAAGTAAAAACCCATGTTCATCTCCCCCTTCACTATTAATCCATCAAGCCTTTCGATCCAATCCCACACTTATCTCGTAACCATCTCTATAGATCAGTCAAACTCCTTGCTACACCAGCCATCACTGCCGCTTTCTTCAGCAGATTTTGCTCCATACTCGAATTCACGCCGCCTATGCTTCCCAACTTTTTAACATATGTAGGTTCAATTTTTCTCTTACATGCTAGGATTTAGTGACATGATAAAGGGATCTTGTTCTAGCAAGCATAATCCAAGTCATGGCGATTCGATTAGTTGGAGCAGAGGAGGGAGATTGTTTTCAGCCGATCATTTCTAACAAGGTGTATGTGGCGAAGTTGTTGGCATAGGGGAACGAAGTGGAGTTCGATCGATCGTTATGATTGATTGGTATTTTAAAATATGAAGAGGAGTTGGATTAGTCGTTATTTGTTAGGGTTGTTTGCTAAATGATTTTGGATCAGTGCTTCAGGTTTCGAATTAGAGTGAGTGTGGACCAAAGTCGAAGGTTGGGGAACAATCGGTTGTAAAACAATCGGTCATGAAACAGTTGCGCAGAAACGATCGATCGTAGGCATTAGGATCGATCGGTTTGACATTATTTTTTGATCGGTTGTTGGTTTATCTTGGATAAACATACTTAAAACTCTCAAATTTCAATCTAAACTTTTTGATGAGCTTCGGCCTTGAATAATTGAATGGTCATACATGAGTTGCATATAAAAATGAATTTCATATTAGATGTATACGACAATTGAACCGTGGAACGAACTTGACTAATTCTCTGCATATTTACGTTTGTTACCAATGCCTCGGATAAATTTCTAACACTCATCCACTTTTAAATGTACAATTCGAACTTCAACATGGCAACAACTGATCCAAACGACTAGATCGAACCCCTTGCCATTGACGTGGAAAATCAGTGTAGCTGGTTAGCATTGACGGTCACCCTGATTCAAAACCCGGAGTCTTGTCAAAATCACAGTTTTTAATTCTGAATTGTTTTAATTGCATCGCACGATACTACATCACTCTGCATTAGCACACTCTTTGTATGGGGGAAACATGTTATTTTTTCTAATGATGATTATCTACTGAGTTTGGTAGTCATAGGTTCCAGATGGTCAGGGCTAGCTGCCACGTCTTCTGAACGGATTTCACAACACAATAGTACGAGTGGCAAATCGAGCTCAACAACTGCTTTCGATGAATTTTCCCCCGGTCATCAAGAAGAACAGCTGGAAAGTTCCTTTCCATCATTCAATTATCTTCTCTATCATTTCCGTTCTTCCAACAGAAGTGATAGACCCCGCTTTTGACACATTAGAAGGCATTATAGTTTTGGATGATCTGGAGGATTCTGTGGCTTCGAAGATTAATGAAGCCTCTCTTTGTAGAATCTGTGCCAAACACGGGTAACCGTTTGACTACGTGAGAGTCCCTACCTAAAGGATAGAGCTCATATCCCTCCTGAAGGGTTCATTGACTGTATCAAGTTCATGTTTTGGGAAGGATGTGTCCCACCCTTTAGCTTATTCATCTGAAAAATGTTAAATCCTATAAGGCTAACACCAGCATAACTGCATCCAAATGGCATTTATGGAGTTTTTATTTCTTCCTCCAACTCCTGAAGATATTCGATTTCTTTTCACCTTCAAGCGTAGAAAGGGAAACCTTTCATTTACATTCCTCAAGTCAGCCAACAAGTGCCAGATCCCAACTGGTACTTGGAACAAGCCGAGTGTCATCAAAAGCGAGTGGTTCTATATCTGTTGCTCACCCGACTTTGCCAAATAATGGTTAGAAGGTCGTAAGAGTTACTCCTTGCTTAATTTATAGAGGATTTTTATTCAGGTCGTATCTTGAACTAAGAAATTTCTCCGGTTTGTGCAGGTTCTTATCCATGACCTGATGGGAAATAATATTCAGACAAGGCCTCGGGGATAAAAAGGGTTCCATCAAATGATAGAGTTATTGAGAATCTCTTTATTGACGAATGTCTCATTACCTATGGCCTGATGGAAGAGGGCCGTAGTATAGGGCTACTAATCACCGCTGGAGTTACAGTGGCCGAGAAGCGGGATGTGGATGGTGACAAAGGCCATCAAACTAATTTTGCAATGCCTCTAATTGAGGGAACTTAGGAAGCAACTGATAATGACACAACAGAGATAAGGATGACGACCTTAGCAGCGACGGCGTGGGTTTTAGTTTTAGGACTGTGGCCAGATCTTTGCAACTTTACAGCCCTCCGTTCTCGGGAAAAGAAGAAGGAAGAAGCATGTTTGCAGGCTCCCCAAAAGTCATCTCTTTAAACAGCCCAAGCTATCCATTGACCCTCATGTTATTCTGGATTAGTCTGCTTCTCAACCGTTAGAACATTTAAATGAAATTTTTATGCATTATTCAATCTTCCAGTACCGAATAACGTTGATGCCTTTCATTTTACTGACATGAACGTTGATGGTTCATAATATCCCTCCAAAACTGGGGCCAAAGTGCTTCCTACCATTGGTGGAGAGGTTACTCCAACTAGTAAAGCTTTGATAACTAGTCTGTTGGGGAGACACAAGCACACACACATTCGCACGCAATTCACAATATTGCATTGCACCTATTCCAAAACCTTCAATGCTTAGAACTAATTTGTTCTTTATCTTTATTTGCATAAACAATCATGAGGAAGAAGTGCATGATTTAGTCTTTGTAGAAAATATCAAGTTATAATCCTGGTTCTCGCTCGGGCTCGTAGTGCCAAGGCAGTGGTAGTGAGCATGGCCCTAGCTACCGTTCCTGCCAAGATCATGATTATCAGAATAAAGGTGACAGAGATAGGTCCTCCCGTGACTGATATCCGTCCAGATCTAGATCTCCTCCCCCTAAATATTCAAAAAGAAAAAAGATCGCAACAATGATGTTCCACTTATGAACACCTCATGTGTTCCCACTTCTACTTCAGTGTCTTCACAGTCTGTTGTTCCATCCCATCCTCGCCGACCTAGTGATCGTCAACTTCATCGTGTTCACCAATAGTGGTTAGGTAAAGAAAGCACAAATACCCAAGTTGTCATCGAAGCTCAACAGACCGATGCCGCAGCTCACATGGCCCAACATAAATCAGATTTTCCAAATGTATGCCTTGGTAGATTTTTATTTCTAAATAATCTTAAGAAAGCTCTTGAAAAATTCCCACAAACGACTATTGATCAAGCGGCGGAAATTAAGAAACTGAAACGCCAAGTGGCCTAGATCAAGCGGAACATTGAAATTCTAACCAATAAGTTAGAATCTTTGAAAAGCTCATAGTTAGAAGCCGAGAAAAAAGCAGAGACAACCATCAAGGCACTTGAAGATGAGAAAGCCAGGCACTTGGTTGAAGTTGAAGCACTTCATCATCAGAATCATAAACTGGTGCTAGAAAGGGACACGGCTCAAAGAAGCGCAGATGAGTATAAAAGTAAATTCGTGCGCGAATCCAAAGACAAGGAAGAAGCGTAGAAAATCAGTCAGGATGCTTGTGAGGAGTTGGTTATCATCAGGCTTGAAAGGGAGCGGCCATCGAAAAGGCTAAAGAAATTGATGCCCTCGTTAAACGAGAGGTGGAGGTCGTGAAAGAAAAGGTCGGGGAGGAGGTTATAGAGGAAATGGATCCACTTCTCATTCTTTATAATGCCAACATCTTAAAGTACATAAACTTTGAGTGACTTCGGCGTGACAACCCTTACCATCACTACCCCAGAAAAGGTTATTCGTAGCGTTGAAAAAACTCTACCAAAACTTGTAGTAGCGTTTCGATAAATGCGGCAACATGACATGTAACTAAAAGTTTGAAATAGAAAACGAAACCAAAACTTGACATATTGTTGGACTTTAAAATCGCTACAAAAAGTTTTAGACTTTTAGTAGCATGTTGTTACAGAGCGTTTACCCAAACGCCTAAAGTTCTGGAAGCATTTTTTTGATGCTATGGAAATCGTGTCTCAGCTATTTACATTTATTTTCAAATCATTTTTAAAATGCTTCTAAAATTTATTATCTATAACAACCTTGGTTTTGGAGATTACCTGTTAATATTAAATTATAACGGTGGCTATAATTTAATATTATAAATTAAATAAAATTGAAATTTTTATATTGTTTATTTGGAATAAACAATGAATTTTGGAAAAAAAATGTGGAAATAAAGTTTTGGTAACTTTATTGTGTTTATTTGTGAGAATAATAAATGAAGTATGATTTTATTTTGAGTAAATGCGATAATTATTGCAATTATTGCCAATTGCTTCTTTTAATAATTTTTAATAGAAGTATTTTTTTAAAGATGTTTATTAAAATAAAAAGATGGAATTTGATATAAAAAATGTATTTTGGTTATAAATTTGAGTTTGAAATGGTTGATTAGATTTTTTTTTATCCAAGAAATAATTTTTGTAGAATTTTTAAAGTTAAAAATGAGGATCTATGCATTTAATTGTGTAAATCGTGTATTTATGTAAAATAAGGGTTTTCAATAATAAAAATATTTTAAAAACTAAAATTATCTTTTTATATGATGTGAAATATTTTATTTCATATGTAAGTATGTTTGCATAAATTGGTTGTATTAAAATTTGAAGAAAATTATGTTGTTTTCATTAGAAAATTATGTTTATGTGCACATATTCGTTTAAGTGATAAATTAGTTAATTTTGGCCATCATACTTTCTTTTATTTAATGGGTCCATTAAGCCCATTAGCACTTAATCTGGTTTGAGAAGGCGAGAAAAAGATACAGTACGTTCATTTTTCTCTTTCTTCTTCCTCTTTCTGCGAAAATAGAATTACAGTAAAGCACAACTCTATTTTCTCCAACCCTAGGCTTTAACTCAATAGCCTCAATGCAAACTAATATATTTCGTAAATTAGAGAAAAATTAAAAGGTAATCAATCTCCAAACCCTACAATTTCATCAAATTCCTAATTTTAGAAGTAGGTTTTCTAATTTACTATGTTTTTCCTTTTTGTATGTACTGTTTTTGAGTTCTACAGCTTATTGGAAGCCTTCTTCTTCTCAAAATTTGCTTCTTTCAGCAAATAAATATGAGGTTTAATCATCTATAATTCAAGGTGAGTTGAATACTCACATTTTCTAGCCTAGATTGAGATTTCAAGGTTAGAATCCCAATTTTATTTTTGTTGCATGTTAAATTGTGAATCACTTTTAGTAAATTAGGCATATCTATTTCGTTTTAAATCAGAATTTAATTTTGTGTAATGTTATGGAAATCTTGAAGAGAGTGTGACAACTTTCATGTTAAACACTTTCGAAAATTTTGACCATAGAGGGTCGAGAAGTCCAATACAAACTTACTGCCCTGTCATTGTAAAACTGTGCTTAATCATTGGTAATTTGAGTATATCTTCCTTGTTTCTTATCGGATTTGAATGATTTTTGAAGTTCCAGAAAGCTTATTTTATCTGTGAGAACTTTCCTGTTGAACACATTTGCATATTTTGTGCATAGATTGATCAAAATTCTGTTGCAAACTCTCAGCTCTGTCACTTTAGTAATTATGTTATCCAAACTGAACACTGTTAGTAAATTTATCATATCTTCCTTCTTTCTTGTCGGATTTGGATGATTTTTGAAGTTCCGAAAATCTTATTTTATGTGTGACAACTTTCCTGTTGAATATATTTGCATATTTTGTGCATAGGTTGATCAAAATTCTGTTGAAACTAATCAGCTCTGTCACTTTAGTAATTACGTTATCCAAACTAAACATAGTTAGTAAACTGATCATATCTTCCTTTTTTCTGGTCGGATTTGGATGACTTTTGAAGTTTCGGAAAGCTTATTTTATGTGTGACAACTTTCCTATTGAACTCGTTTTCATATTTTGTGCATAGATTGATCAAAATGATGTTGCAAACTCTCAGCTCTGTCACTTTAGTAATTACGTTATCCAAACTGAACACAGTTAGTAAACTGATCATATCTTCCTTGTTTCTTGTCGGATTTGGATGGTTTTTGAAGTTCCGGGAAAGTTCCAGAAAGATTATTTTATGTGTGACAACTTTCCTGTTGAATATATTTGCATATTTTGTGCATAGGTTGATCAAAATTCTGTTGAAACTAATCAGCTCTGTTAATTATTAGTAATTACGTTATCCAAACTGAACACAGTTAGTAAACTGATCATATCTTCCTTTTTTCTGGTCAGATTTGGATGACTTTTGAAGTTCCGGAAAGCTTATTTTATGTGTGACAACTTTCCTGTTGAACCCGTTTTCATATTTTGTGCATAGATTGATCAAAATGCTGTTGCAAACTCTCAGCTCTGTCACTTTAGTAATTACGTTATCCAAACTGAACACAGTTAGTAAACTGATCATATCTTCCTTGTTTCTTGTCGGATTTGGATGGTTTTTGAAGTTCCGGGAATATTATTTTATGTGTGACAACTTTCCTGTTGAATGCATTTGCATATTTTGAGTATAGTTTGATCGAAATCCTGTTGCAAATTCTCAGCTCTGTCACTTTGATTATTACATTATCTAAACTAAATATAGTTAGTAACTTAGACGTATCTTTCTCGTTTCTTGTCGGATTTAGATAATTATTGATGTTTTAGCAAACTTGGATTATTTTATAAACCTTTCTTGTTTTGAGTTTTCTGAAATTTTAAAGTTAGCTTGGTCAAAACTAGAGTTGTTTATTGTTGTCCCGAGAGTAAAATGACAGCAATAAATCATTGACTTGAGAATTGTACTAGCTTATTTTTGCTCTCATTCTTGTTCGATTTTGATGTTGTTTTGAAATGTTTTGAGAGCTATGATCCCTATGAATTTGAAATACAAATTTAAATAGAATTTGAAATGATTTTGGCTTAAATGTGAATTGAATTCGTATTGAATTCAAGTTATCGGTCTTGAGTTATCTTTCTTGTTTTTCACTGTTTTCAAGCGCGGTTTTCACTAAACTATTTTGAAGTGATTTTTGAAATAAACGAACATTTCTAATTATTATTATATAGTTTTAAAATTATTTTTTAATATAAAATCTATTTATTTCCTATAATAAAGGAATTTCAAATATTGGTTTTATTAATCTTTTCGAGAAATAGTTTTAAAAGCTTGTTACTAACTATTTTAAATATAAAACACACACTTTTGCACTATTCGAACGTATGAAAAAGTGAGTTAAACAATTTAGTAAAATGCGTGGTATGGGACATGTGCGTTTACTATTTTGGTTAATTCCGGACTTGTACGGTCGAAGCTATTTGAGATTAATGATTCTGAGATGTTTTGCCATTTTATGGCATATTTTGATTTTTATAATTCCTATTTATTGGAATTATTTAAGATGACCAATATTTGGCAAACACTATGGTTTGAGATCTCCTATATAGGAGTAGGTCGATAAGATCTATCATGATGTTATATTTACTTGCCAATGATATAAGGCAAGTCTTGAGTTTATGATTTCATATTTTGAGATTTATGGTTTATGAGAAACCATCATGATGTTTTCACTTGTCGATGAGATTAGACAAGTTACGACGCCATTTAATGCTTGTCGATGAGATGAGACTAGTATGGTGGCTCTTTGTCACTCTCAATGAGACTAAGCGAGATATAAATTTCTGAGTTTTATGATGTTTCTAGTGTGGCATCGGCTAACGGCTAGTAAACCGCTAAGTGCGAATGTGTGGTATGGGACACATGTTAACACTTTTCGGGTTCCTATCCGTGAGTTTATGACACATTCACGATGTTTACCTAACAAAACTGCTTGAAGAGGTGTCAGCGACCTTGTCATGAGGACGAACTGCTTTGAGAGGTGTTAGCGACCTTGTTAGGGCTGACAAAACGGCTTGAAGAGGTGTCGGCGACCTTGTCATGAGGACAAACTGCTTTGGGAGGTGTCAGCAACCTTGTTAGGGCTGATAAAACGGCTTGAAGAGGTGTCAGCGACCTTGTCATGAGGACGAACTGCTTTGGAAGGTGTTAGCGACCTTGTCTAAGGCTTCGACCATCTGAGTTTAGCACGTGCAGCATTGCTTCGGCATTATAATTGGGGATTTGGCCAATCTGGATTTTTGAGTTTTCTGTTTTATTGCGATTTCACCTTTTTAAGATGTTTTATTACATCGATAGCCTAGTGCTATATGAGTGTTATATATATGGTGATTTCAATTATAATGTTTTGAACTCTTATCGAGTTACTTGAGTTATGAGTTTTGATAATTTCAGGATTTTATAGGATATTCTGTGTGTTTCCATTTTGGCGAGAGTTTGTATTGATGTTTCTCCTTTTGAGGAAATATGGTTCATGGAAACCATGTAGACATTTTGGGATGTCGCTGATGATATGAGGCACTTGTGTTTGATTTGAGTATTGAGTTTGAGTTGCCTCCTTCGAGGTATTTGTTCACTTAAGTAGTGTTTGTTACTTAAGTATTGAGCTTATGAGTTTATCGATTCATTCTTCTCTTTCGAGAAGAAGTATCTTCATGTCTATTCTGCTTCATATTATCGATATTGACTGATTTGTGTAGCTAGACTGACCTGTGTATTTATACTCGGGTCAGACCGAGTTGTTTCAGGTATCATCTATTGGTCTTAGCTTGAAGTTGATGTTGGATATCAGCTCTCCTTTCTCTTGAGCAATTTCTGTTCTTCCGCATACTCTGATGTATTTATATTTGATTCAATGTGTATGATGTGGTCGAGTACCACCTTTATTTGTATTTATATTGTATTGTACTAAACATGTATCAGTGTATATATATGATGTTGATTACTGTTCTGTGATGTGCTTTACATTTAGTTATTGTATTTTGTTCTGATAGATCCGTTAGCCACCTATAGTTTTGGATTAAGCATTTACTGTGCATGCCGATCCATTGAGATAGAAACAAAAATTATATTACATTTATCGACGTATTCAGTAGATGTTTAAGACAAAGTTATAGATGGTCTCCCTTAACCAGCCCTATTCTCCGCTTTAGTAGACAGAATTACTCGTTAATTCTCTTTAGTAAGGTGGGTCTCGGGGTGGGGTTTTATAGCATGGTATCAGAGCTATGGTCAGAACAAAGTAGAATAAACACAGAACAGTACGTATATCATGATACATCGAAGTACAATACGAGTGAATCATTATCCTTTATTCGAGCTTGTTTTCGAATCGAGCCTTGATTCTTTTTCGAGTTTTGGGATTGTTGAGGTGGAATATGTCTAGGAATATATATATATATACACACACACACACACACATTTTATTCCGTAGTATTCCATAATAGAGTTTGAAGTCATCTTATCTTATAAGTAATCTTATTTGGGATTATTCTATTCTTATTTTTGTCGATACGTGTGAGTTCGTATCGATGGAGCTGATTGATTTCTTTGAGCATTCTTGTTGCATTCCTTTGAGAGTAGTGAATCCTATTAAGGGGATCCACAACGAGTGGCCTGTTGTGAGCATTCTGAGTTTTCTATTTGTTGCTGCTTTAGTGAGTATTTTTTTATTACTCACTATCTTGAGATGTATCTGATTTGAGATGGATTGACTTATTTGATGTTAAGTCCGATCCTTTCATTGTTATAGGATCCTATATTTATTTAGGCATCCTAACTTGATTGGTTTATTATTTCTATCACTTTGGAATGTTGATGATGATTTCGAAGTTTCTGTGTTCACTCTTGAGTATCGAGATGTTGATGATATATCTCGAATTCCAGTCAAGGTGACTTTGTTGATTTTTGTGAGTCCATTTGGGTTTGATATCCAATCGAGCAATTGAGTGTTGAATTAACCTTATTCCTGGATTTTAGCCTTCGGCTATCCTCCCACGAGGACATCCACTAAAGAATGAAGTGAGTTTCTTGATTGTTCAAGTTTGATTGAGTTTATCATATAATTTCTTTGAGTTATCCTTTTCGGATACTCAATCGGTGTTATCCTTTGTAGCATTACTTTGTTTGAAGAATGATTTGTTGTTTGTGTGCCTCTTCTCCTTCGAGAAGAATATCTTTCTTATCTTGTATCTTGATGATTTTCGAGAGTGGCTCACCATCTTGTAGGAGTTGACGAACACTCCATCTCCTGTTGTTGATTTTGTGAATCGCGTATTCTAGCAATGTCTTGGTGCACTCTGGTAATGTTCATTGGTTTGAGTTTTTGAAGCTATATATATATATGAGTTTTAAAAAGAGAAATTGGAGTTTTGAGATATATATATATATATATATATATATATATATATATATATATAAATAAAAGAATATTTTGAAAATATATTTACATGAGTTTTATTTCTTTTATGGAAATAATTTGAGAGTGTTGGGTTGGCCATCGAGTAGTTAAGAGTTCTGGTCGATACGCCTGATCAACGATATCGATAGGAATCTCCTAAATGCTATGATAAGGCAATCAGACACAATGGTTTGTGTTTTAAAAATTGAGATTTTGAAAATAATATTTTGAAATTATATAGTAAATTTATTTTTGAATGCTAATTGCAGCCATTGATTTTAGAGATGAGTATCAGAGTGGCGAGGCAGTTTTGATCATTCAATCGACTCTGCAGCCAACAGATATATCTATTTATTAAAGATTCAATGGCGAGGCAATGCCATTTATTTATTATTTATTTATGATTATAAAGATAATGAGTTTTGAAACTCTAAGAATTTTTATTGTAAATTAATATATGTTGTGGTTCCTTGTGTTTAACTTGCCTTAGCGTAATGGCCTAACGACTTGCTGTTATGTGGTCGTCCAAGTTTGGTGGCATTTGAAGAACCACCTCTCGTCGAATTTTCTTACCTCTATTGACAATAATCATCTTATTGATGGGAGTCCAGGATAAAGTGATGATAAAATCCCAACCCTATTCGAGAAGCTTCTGAGAGATCACTCTCACTCGATTGATCCTTTTGTGTAGTATTTTGTTCGTATTCTTGTTTCGAAGGTGAGACGCCTTCGAAATCATAATGTATTGCTTGAAGAAATTTAATGGTCCGCTAAACCCAGTAATTAAACTTGGAAAATTATTAGATTAATCGAGCAATCTTATCTTGGTCTTCTTTCATCTTGAGTTGAAAGTGAGGACTTTTAATATTGTGCTTGTCTATCCTTCTTTGATTGGTGAAATAATTGTGTTGAATACAAACTCTTCCTAGAAATTGCGAGGGCGCAATTTTGATAAGAGGGGGAGTCTGTAACAACCCTGGTTTTGGAGATTACCTGTTAATATTAAATTATAAAGGTGGTTATAATTTAATATTATAAATTAAATAAAATTGAAAGTTTTATATTGTTTATTTGGAATAAACAATGAATTTTGGAAACAAAATGTGGAAATAAAGTTTTGGTAACTTTATTGTGTTTATTTGTGAGAATAATAAATGAAGTATGATTTTATTTTGAGTAAATGCGATAATTATTGCAATTATTGTCAATTGCTTCTTTTAATAATTTTTAATAGAAGTATTTTTTTAAAGGTGTTTATTAAAATAAAAAGATGGAATTTGGTATAAAAAATGTATTTTGGTTATAAATTTGAGTTTGAAATGGTTGATTAGATTTTTTTTATCCAACAAATAATTTTTGTAGAATTTTTAAAGTTAAAAATGAGGATATATGCATTTAATTGTGTAAATCGTGTATTTATGTAAAAATAAGGGTTTTTAATAATAAAAATGTTTTAAAAACTAAAATTATCTTTTTATATGATGTGAAATATTTTATTTCATATGTAAGTATGTTTGCATAAATTGGTTGTATTAAAACTTGAAGAAAATTATGTTGTTTTCATTAGAACATTATGTTTATGTGCGCATATTCGTTTAAGTGATAAATTAATTAATTTTTCCATCATACTTTCTTTTGTTTAATGCGTCCATTAAGCCCATTAGCACTTAATCTGGTTTGAGAACGTGAGAAAAAGATACAGTACGTTCATTTTTCTCTTTCTTCTTCCTCTTTCTGCAAAAATAGAATTACAGTAAAGCACAACTCTATTTTCTCCAACCCTAGGCTTTAACTCAATAGCCTGAATGCAAACTGATATCTTTCGTAAACTAGAGAAAAATTAAAAGGTAATCAATCTCCAAACCCTACAATTTCATCAAATTCCTAATTTTAGAAGTAGGTTTTCTAATTTACTATGTTTTTCCTTTTTGTATGTACTGTTTTTGAGTTCTGCAGGTTATTGGAAGCTTTCTTCTTCTCAAAATTTGCTTCTTTCAGCAAATAAATATGAGGTTTAATCATCTATAATTCAAGGTGAGTTGAATACTCATATTTTCTAGCCTAGATTGAGATTTCAAGGTTAGAAATCTCAATTTTATTTTTGTTGCATGTTTAATTGTGAATCGCTTTTAGTAAATTAGGCATATCTATTTCGTTTTAAATCGGAATTTGATTTTGTTTAATGTTATGAAAATCTTGAAGAGAGTGTGACAACTTTCATGTTAAACACTTTCGAAAATTTTGATCATAGAGGGTCGAGAAGTCCAATACAAACTTACTGCCCTGTCATTGTAAAACTGTGCTTAATATCATTGGTAATTTGAGTATATCTTCCTTGTTTCTTATCGGATTTGAATGATTTTTGAAGTTCTAGAAATCTTATTTTATGTGTGACAACTTTCCTGTTGAATACATTTGCATATTTTGTGCATAGATTGATCAAAATTCTATTGCAAACTCTCAGCTCTGTCACTTTAGTAATTACGTTATCCAAACTGAACACTGTTAGTAAACTGATCATATCTTCCTTGTTTCTTGTCGGATTTGGATGATTTTTGAAGTTCCGGGAAAGTTCCAAAAAGATTATTTTATGTGTGACAACTTTCCTGTTGAATATATTTGCATATTTTGTGCATAGGTTGATCAAAATTCTGTTGAAACTAATCAGCTCTGTTAATTATTAGTAATTACGTTATCCAAACTGAACACAGTTAGTAAACTGATCATATCTTCCTTTTTTCTGGTCAGATTTGGATGACTTTTGAAGTTCCGGAAAGCTTATTTTATGTGTGACAACTTTCCTGTTGAACCCGTTTTCATATTTTGTGCATAGATTGATCAAAATGCTGTTGCAAACTCTCAGCTCTGTCACTTTAGTAATTACGTTATCCAAACTGAACACAGTTAGTAAACTGATCATATCTTCCTTGTTTCTTGTCGGATTTGGATGGTTTTTGAAGTTCCGGGAAGATTATTTTATGTGTGACAACTTTCCTGTTGAATGCATTTGCATATTTTGAGTATAGTTTGATCGAAATCCTGTTGCAAATTCTCAGCTCTGTCACTTTGATTATTACATTATCTAAACTAAATATAGTTAGTAACTTAGACGTATCTTTCTCGTTTCTTGTCGGATTTAGATAATTATTGATGTTTTAGCAAACTTGGATTATTTTATAAACCTTTCTTGTTTTGAGTTTTCTGAAATTTTAAAGTTAGCTTGGTCAAAACTAGAGTTGTTTATTGTTGTCCCGAGAGTAAAATGACAGCAATAAATCATTGACTTGAGAATTGTACTAGCTTATTTTTGCTCTCATTCTTGTTCGATTTTGACGTTGTTTTGAAATGTTTTGAGAGCTATGATCCCTATAAATAAGCTAGCTATATTTGGAGAATTTGAAATACAAATTTAAATAGAATTTGAAATGATTTTGGGTTAAATGTGAATTGAATTCGTATTGAATTCAAGTTATCGGTCTTGAGTTATCTTTCTTGTTTTTTACTGTTTTCAAGCGCGGTTTTCACTAAACTATTTTGAAGTGATTTTTGAAATAAACGGACATTTCAAATTATTATTATATTGTTTTAAAATTATTTTTTAATATAAAATCTATTTATTTCCTATAATAAAGGAATTTCAAATATTGGTTTTATTAATCTTTTCGAGAAATAGTTTTAAAAGCTTGTTACTAACTATTTTAAATATAAAACACACACTTTTGCACTATTCGAACGTATGAGAAAGAGAGTTAAACGATTTAGTAAAACGCGTGGTATGGGACATGTGCGTTTACAATTTTGGTTAATTCCGGACTTGTACGATCGAAGCTATTTGAGATTAATGATTCTGAGATGTTTTGCCATTTTATGGCATATTTTGATTTTTATAATTCCTATTTATTGGAATTATTTAAGATGACCAATATTTGGCAAACACTATGGTTTGAGATCTCCTATATAGGAGTAGGTCGATGAGATCCATCACGATGTTATATTTACTTGCCAATGATATAAGGCAAGTCTTGAGTTTATGATTTCATATTTTGAGATTTATGGTTTATGAGAAACCATCATGATGTTTTCACTTGTCGATGAGATGAGACAAGTTACGATGCCATTTAATGCTTGTCGATGAGATGAGACAAGTATGGTGGCTCTTTGTCACTCGTCAATGAGACTAAGCGAGATATAAATTTCGGAGTTTTATGATGTTTCTAGTGTGGCATCGGCTAACGGCTAGTAAACCGCTAAGTGCGAATGTGTGGTATGGGACACATGTTAACACTTTTCGGGTTCCTATCCGTGAGTTTATGACACATTCACGATGTTTACCTAACAAAACTGCTTGAAGAGGTGTCAGCAACCTTGTCATGAGGACGAACAGCTTTGGGAGGTGTTAGCGACCTTGTTAGGGATGACAAAACGGCTTGAAGAGGTGTCAGCGACCTTATCATGAGGACGAACTGCTTTGGGAGGTGTCAGCGACCTTGTTAGGGCTGACAAAACGGCTTGAAGAGGTGTCAGCGACCTTGTCATGAGGACGAACTGCTTTGGAAGGTGTTAACGACCTTGTCTAAGGCTTCGGCCATCTGAGTTTAGCACGTGCAGCATTGCTTCGGCATTATAATTGGGGATTTGGCCAATCTGGATTTTTTGAGTTTTCTGTTTTATTGTGATTTCACCTTTTTAAGATGTTTTATTACATCGATAGCCTAGTGCTATATGAGATGTTATATATATGGTGATTTCAATTATGATGTTTTGAACTCTTATCGAGTTACTTGAGTTATGAGTTTTGATAATTTCAAGATTTTATAGGATATTCTATGTGTTGCCATTTTGGCGAGAGTTTGTATTGATGTTTCTCATTTTGAGGAAATATGGTTCATGGAAATCATGTAGACATTTTGGGATGTCGCTGATGATATGAGGCACTTGTGTTTGATTTGAGTATTGAGTTTGAGTTGCCTCCTTCGAGGTATTTTTTCACTTAAGTAGTGTTTGTTACTTAAGTATTGAGCTTATGAGTTTATCGATTCATTCTTCTCTTTCGAGAAGAAGTATCTTCATGTTTATTCTGCTTCATATTATCGATATTGACTGATTTGTGTAGCTAGACTGACCCGTGTTTTTATACTCGGGTTAGACCGAGTTGTTTCAGGTATCATCTATTGGTCTTACCTTGAAGCTGATGTTGGATATCAGCTCTCCTTTCTCTTGAGCAATTTCTGTTCTTTCGCATACTCTGATGTATTTATATTTGATTCAATGTGTATGATGTGGTCTAGTACCACCTTTATTTGTATTTATATTGTATTATACTAAACATGTATCAGTGTATATATATATATATGATGTTGATTACTGTTCTGTGATGTGCTTTACATTTAGTTATTGTATTTTGTTCTGATAGATCCGTTAGCCACCTATAGTTTTGGATTAAGCATTTACTGTGCATGTCGATCCATTGAGATAGAAAAAAAAAATTATATTGCATTTATCGACGTATTCAGTAGATGTTTAAGACAAAGTTATAGATGGTCGCCCTTAACCAGCTCCGTTCTCCGCTTTAGTAAACATAATTACTCGTTAATTCTCTTTACTAAGGTGGGTCTCGGGGTGGGGTGTTACATTAACTGTTTTGCAACATACTTTACATGTTACTGTTTCCTGTTAGTGGAAACATCACTCGCATAATAGTCTTATTAAAACCAACAATCAATCACATAATCATCGTATTCAAACCAACAATCAGTCACATAATCATCATATTCAAACAACTGAAATAACACGTTAATCACTTAATCAAATAAGATATCCATAACCATTTCGATAATAGTTTTTCGATAAAATGAGCAAATTCACATAAACTTCATAACCATTCATAAACAAGTTTACACAACAAGTACTAACAAAATGTTATGATATATAACAGTTAAAGCCATGTTCATTACTTTACTACCACAATTCTTTGCTACAACTGGTATTTACTCCTAAAAAGCTAATTACCTATAGACAGGTTTAATAATTAACAAATGATTATGGAACAGCTTCGCATATTTAGAATATATCAAACATCCTTAGTTAAGCTTTTATTAAATTTAAATGATTTTTATAAAATTTAGTTAATTTAGTTATATTTTTATAATACTTGGTTAACTTTTATAATAAACTTATTTAATTTTAAAAACTTATTAACTTAATTAAAGTCTAATAAAACTTAATTAATTTGTATAGATTTATTTAATTTTTATAAAACTTAGTTAAATTTATTAACCTCAGTTAATTTTTAATGGTTAATTTTTAAAAAATTGGTTTAATTATTATAAAAATCGGTTAACTTATCATCAAACTTAGTTTTATTATTAGCATTATTATAATTATTAAAAAATTATTAATTTTTGTAATACTTACTTTAATTATTATAAACATATTTACTTTTTATAAAACTTAGTTAATTTATTCAAACTATTGTTTATTATAACTATTATTAAACTTATAAATTATCTCAATTGCTAAAATTTAAAATGTCATAACTTATATTTTAATTAACTTAAACTTATAAATTATCTCAAACTTAAACTTTATTAACTTGGCTAATTTTTAGAAATTATCTCAAACTTATTTTTTATTTATAAACTTTGTTAATTTATTATTATTATTATTGTAAACGTAATTAATTTATTATTACCAATATAAACTTAGTTAATTTTTATAAACTTTTTTAATTTTCATAAAACTTAGTTAAGTTAGTTAATTTTTATAAACTTAGTTTTTGTTGTTATTATTGTTATTAATTATAAAACATAGTTGACTTAGGTAATTTATTATTATTATTATAAACTTAGTTATTTTATACCTAATTATTGTTTATTATTATCATAAACTTGATTCATTATTACTATTATTATGATAAACTTGTTAATTTTTATAATATTTAGTTAATTTTTATAAATGAATCTAATTTTTATAAAACTTGGTTAATTTATTAAAAATACTATTTATTGTTATTATTATTATTAAACTTATAAATTATCTCAATTGCTAAACCTTAAAATATCAAAACTTATATTTTAATTAGCTTAAACTTAAACATAAGGAGGGAGATAATATGCAATGATCAGCTCTTACCATGACATTAATAATGGAAACCACTTTTTTTCCTTCCTGAAAACTAGTTCTCCATGGCCAATACGAATTACTTCTCTGGCCACATCAATGGCTGTAAAGCAAAAAATGGTCATAGTGAATATATATCAACATCTTAGTTTTAAAGAAGAAAATTTTGATAGTAAACATAGACGATAATTTATTCTTTCTAATATAAAACATGAAAACTAGCATAAGCGATAGATACATGTGTCATTAGATATAGAAAGATAGAGAAACATACCTGGTATATATGGAAATGTTGGAGGCATAAAAGGGCATAACATGCTTATTTGAACCTTCCAGTCAAAAGGGCGTACCAAAAACCAAACGGGTCGTAATCATATTATATAAAATAAAAATCAAGACACAAGTAATACTATAAGCAGTTTTTACTACTAGTAAATGAAAGTCACAGAAAATGAAAGAATGCAGCAAAACCGATCTCTTTCAATAGATGATTCTAATATATTGCCAAGCTCAATAATATCCTAGCTTGTGCTATGGCCACTCCTGTTTCTTCCATCATGTTTGTCACAAAATTATGATAAGAAAATATGAATAATCAGACCTCGGGATATAGTTCATCTTTGATTTCTAGCATTCTAATAACCTGACTCATCTTAAGCCTTTTTCTAGAATCAAGATCGATGCAATTTAAAGCAACTAAAAATAATACGTTTGAAAACCCTTACTGTGGGTTTCGTGTCTAGATTTGGATCCATTAGTTTATGAGTTCTCCTACTACGCACCATTATTTGGAACTTGGAACCACTTCACTAAATTAACCTACACGGACATATGCAAATGAATGCTTTGTTACACGTGACTAAGAAAGCATAAAAAATTTCTGTACCCTTTCTAATATTCTGTTATAGTTGAAACTATAGCATGAAAACACTTAGTAATTATAAACCATTAGATCCATGATCTAAAGTTTAGATGTTTAGATATATATTTAAAGCATTGGGATAGTGCCTATATTCCTAATAGTAGTGGTAAAACATGGCAAAAAAAATTCAATTCGAGATTATCACGCATAGTGAATCAATCAAGAAACAACAAGCATGCCTCCGTAATTTGATTAGGAGAGGGCAACAATACGGGTGTTATCCCAAGTACCTTTTTCATACGAGAAATAGCAAGCGCACCCATGATGGTTCAACGGCTAGCAAATGGACTGTACATATGGAACTATAATATTTCAAGTTTTCCATTGTAACCTAAATTATACTCCCATAAGTAAATATTAAACTGCATATCTGAAACTATTAAAGGCAAGTTTGACTACACATATAAAGAAGCTTACCAGACTATATAAGCTGTATATATAAAGAAGCAACTCATGTGAAGATTCAATGTACTCCAATAGGTAGTCCTAAAAGCATGAATCCTTTTGCTGCTAGAGTGATATCAGCAACATGACGTAAAGAGAAACTACCCACTTTATTGAATCTCAGTAGTCCTAGAAGCAACACTGGTTTAGTACCAGTAATGCAAAAACACATTTGTAGAGTAGATTGGTTTGGGGGCATGGTGATTGTTATTGCAGATAGAGATAAGCAGATTAAAGTTTTTCAAATTTTGGATTTCTTACTTGAAATACACTGCTATTGCTACATGCTATTAATTTGTGCATAGATATGAATATTTCATGATGATTGTAACTATTATAGATGTGCATGTTAACCAATTAATTTGTCTCTATAAGAAAACATGTATAGGGAAGAATGGTTCAAGCACTGTAGTACCTTGGATGTAGTTTTTTTAAAATTTTTATGTAGGTTTATGTATTAAAGGGTGTCAAATTACAGCTCGTATATTGAAGATATAATCGAATTGATTTGGGCTTATACTGAAGCAATTATATAAGATGTGCATATTGAAGCTGTCATGCTTGAGGAACAATAGCTTGTGTAGATTTTCAATTGGTAATCAATAGGCTGTTGTAGACTACGTGTAGAGATTTCCAATCAGACTGCAATTGTGGAAGCAACTGTAGTCAACGTATTTCTACGTCATTAAGCAATAACAAACAAGAAAGGTGGGTTAATTAATAGGTTGTCAAACTAAACTTTGAATTTAGCTAACAAAGGCATTGTTAAAGCAAGTACTTGACCTGAAACCAAGGTTGAGGAATATAAGTATAGGAGTGAATGTATCCTAATCACAAACTGTTGGCAAACTAACAAATAATCAATTATGCACATTAGAATTTATATTATAGACACTACACTTCCTGCGTTAGATATGTCTGATGATGAAATTATATTATAAAAATTATCCTGAAGTGAAAACCGATATAAGACCAAATGCATGGTTGAGTAAATCACAAGGGATTAATTGGTAGAGTGCCAACTAAATAATAAATTTTTTAAAGGAAAACATGTACGTAATCTAGTACATGACATATGCCAACCTTTGCTTCTTGAATCTTTCATTTCTTCTCCAAATTAACATTTCAAAATTCAACCAAACCCAAAAACCTAACTTGCTCGGGAACTATCAAACCAATAATGTCACACGGTCATTTTTAGATCTGGAATAGATTTAAATTCATTAACTCAAACTTAACCTATATAAACTCTTTGTCAAATAATCGAGGGCCATGGCATCCAGTGGCCAATGGCCAGCAGTCAGCAACATGGCATTGTTTTCAATAATCAGCCATAATCATCTGTTTTTGCTTTAATGTAAGTGTTAGTTAACTAGAAATTTATACATACAAACATTCTGGTTTGAAAAACTTATTACGTGAGAATTACTTGGTGACTTTAGTGTGACGCTTTTGTTTGGAAACATGTGAGACTTGAACTTACATGCATTTGCTTGTAACTATTTTAATATATATCAGGGTCTGTAGCGTTAGTCGTTACTTTTAACATAAGCATCAAACTAGAAAACATTTCAAAATTAGGTTCAAATATACCAGTTCATGTAAACTAGCATTCTAAGATTTATCTAATGATGCAAGAAGCTCAAACATCTAAAATGTGAAAAAAAAACAATGTAATATGATTGACTTTAATCACAAAAGAAATATGTTTCACTCTACTTTGAAACATATGGATGTCTAGTTAAAACTCTATTTACTAGTCAATTGTATAGGTAACTTATGTTGCTAAGTTACTAGTTTAAAAAATATCCTAGGAAACAATGTTTTCCAAACTTGCAATAATTTTTGATGTTATGATAGTATTATTAAATGCATTAGATTACACTATGTTAACTACTGCTAAGTTACTTGTTCGCTATGAATATTATGTTTTAATTTTTTGCTATGATTCGTAACATACTAACCTGTAACTAATTCTCTTTCGCTTGCTTACAGTTAGATCAAGACATCATTAACTTCCCAAATAGTGGAAATATACAAACTCCAATGATTTAAAATGCAAGTTGCTAAATTGGCTAAAGAAGGTCATTGTAGAGGGCACAATTGCATCCACCGATCTTACAGCTTTAGCATGCCATTTTCCATTTTGATGGATGTATGGAAGGTTTGGATTTATGCATTATTAAGCTACAACTGTAAAAGAATGAAGTTAGACAGTTGAGCAACTTTATTGTCCACTTATAATACTGACCTCGACTTCAATACTAGAAAGCCAATTTTGGCAAATGGAAAGCTATGACTCAACCTTTATTAATAAATAATTTTCTTCAGCAATTCTCCACCACCCTTAAAAAGATCTAAGATATAAATAATTTGATGCATGATGACCAAAATGGTAGTAACAATTAGATCATGGCAATAAAGCATTTGCAGTGCGTTAGTGAAAGTTTAATGATGTGAATATGTGAAAATTAAAGTTTTAGATCACTTCACATCACTCATCGGCTCACTTCATATGTACTTTAGATTATAAGCAGTCTTTCATTCACTACCTATAACCGCTATTAACTATGTCTTTTAAAGCACATAGCTACCAAACTATTTCATCCAAGCCATCTCGAAGTCTGCCTTATTCAAGTTGTCCTAAAGTTCGTGTGTTCGAGCCATTTCAGCCATTTTTCTCACCGTTCATGACATGTAAGATATTTTTCTCACCATCTGACCATTTTAGAAATTTTGGATTCTTGAGATGTCCAAGGTTCAAATCGAAGTGAATTGACAAATATTTCCAGGTGATATGTATTTTTAACGTTGAAATGCATTTGAAATCAATCACTAAATTGAATGAAGTGGTCAAATATTATATAATAGTTAAAGTTCATCATAAAGAAAATTTGGTATCATTTAAGCATTTAAGTCTTGGAAAAAAACATGTGTGATATATCTTGAAGCTACAACGCATAATATACATATAAGATTGAATCCTTTGATAGTTAAATATTGCATGGAGCAAGTACATGAAGTTAAAAAACACACAGACACACACACACACGCATATACACACACACACAATATCTTTAGGAATTTGAGTATGTACTTCTAAACCTAGGAATATTGATATATTTGCACTATGGGAATGACATACCAATTTCTCAAAGTTTATTTACCTTCACCACTTTATCAAAATAAGCATCTCTTTGGTCTAAGGTAATCTTCCAACTCTATACTTCATATTGTATATTTGAATTATAATTTTTTGCTACTTTTGAATTTAAAAAAATTAGATATTTGTTTCCATCAAGAAAAGAAGATGGATCAAAACACATCAAATTTTAGATATTATAGTAGTTCTACTATTTTATATATATAATAAATGAAAATGATAAACAAAGAGTAGCTTAAGTTATACAATATTTCTATGTAAACATAGATGGAATTGATCACCTCAATTCCTTGAGGTCTAATAAGATAGACAAAATCTGATGGTTTAAAACAAACTAGAGCACTTGATAGTAAGTCATTGTAGAAAACCAACTTTGAAGACCGCTTTCAAGTTCAAATGGCCAACAATATTGCTAAAGTCTAGCTTGCTATTAAAGCATGCCTATTAACCTATTGAGTCTATGTGGAGTGTATTCTATCATTTATTGCGTATGTCTTATTTTTTCATGCTTAACAATAGAGAATGCCTTGTACTTATTTATTATCTATTGTAGTGGACATTTATATGACAAATAAAGGCAATTATATGTACACATACAAACACACACAGACACACACACACACACACACACACATATATATATATATATAGGGAAACTGTATTTGGATACAAAATGGTGAAATTTATACTTAATATAAAATTATGTACACATCCACCACAACAATTTATTAGCTTTTATATATATTGAAATCAAATTGGATGTTGGTAATATGCATGTTTATAAGAAAAAAAAAGTTAATAAATAATTACTTCTAGTTCATTTTCTAATATGAGTCATACTGTTTTCACCCAATTGGAGGCAATCAAAAACTCCTAATCTATCATATAAATGATTCACAAATCAACCATTGCCATTTTGAGATCAAATTAAGAAAAAAGAAGAAGAAAATACTCAATTAATTCAGGTATAAATGAGGCAAAAGCACAAACAAAATGAAAGATAACAATAATGACTCTTCCTTTGGTTTTTGAATCAAGTGGTTATTTACTATGTTTTTCAATACGTGTTTATTACCTTAACTTTCTCCCAAAGAATATTACAAAAAATGCATTTCCTAACACAAAATAACGAGAGTTAGTTTTGTTGAATATGCGCTTATATGTTTTTGTTTGATGATAATAAACATATATATTCATTTAATTGTATTTGGTAATGTAATATTTTGTTTTTCATAGATTAAATAAATATTTGTTGAATAAAATAAATTACACAGAATTTGAATTCAAACAGATATTTTATTCAAACAAATATTTATTACAATTTTGAATAGTACAAATTCAAGCTCTCACTATACACATACAATTTTGATTCTAATTACATCACAATTCAGTTTACATAATTTCCTCACTACATATCACTCACACTCGTAGTTTATCTTCAACTTCATTGCAGTTAGAATCCAACATCTGAGAAACCCGCAAACATATTCACTAACGCAGTAAAATTGAAAAAGAAATATTTTTGCAATATAAAATGAAATATGATTTTTGAAAATATGATTTGCCTCAGTTATTTGGGTTGTTCGTCATTATTCACATTTGAATTCATCATACACGAACAATGTGACATGCACAGTGTATCACTGTACATGCCACAAGGCCGTGCACATCGATATACACTTGATAATGCTACAGAGACAGGTGAGCACAGGTCAAACCCAAATGAAAAGGCAGGTTCAACTCACGTGCAATATATTTAAAATCACGACACGAGCACAAGGTCAAACCCGAGTTTTTGAAACTGGATTCAACGCAACTGAAATTTCAAAAATCAACATGAATGGATACAAAGACCAGTGATGCAAGCAATGACCAGGTCCAGTTACAACAGAGAATCAAGTCAGTAAATAGTTCAGTGTGACAAAATGAATGCAACTTGACCATCAAGATTCAGTGCACAAGACAACAAGTTCAGCTACTCAATGCAACACAGTGGCAACCACAAAGTGCAGACAAATGCACAATTCAAATCAACACAGCAACAAACATCATATATAGGACTGCAACAACCAAAATGGAACTAATTTGAAACCACAAGAGATTGCAACAGCAGATACATCATGAAACCAAATGCAAGACCACAAGTACAACAACTCCAGCAGTGACAAAGAGTATTGCAGTAATGAGTATGCTAAAACAAAATCTGGTTCAAACCAGTTGCAAACAACATGAATGTCACAAGTAAGTAACGGCATAGTAACTGCCACAAGACCACAATGAAGTTGTACAAGAATACCAGAGACTACAAAGTATGGAGTGTGCAAGTGCAGACCACAAAGACTCAACAAAGGCAACATGACCAAAAGATCAGAGACAAAACAATGCACAAGCTTAATGAAACAGGCAGCACAAATACAAGTTGCCAACATACAAAACATCAACTACAAGCCTAAGTGACAGCAGACCACTGAACATATTATATTGAAGACATACTACAGTGCAGACCAAAAGCAGCAACCAAGTAGCATGTACACAATATTTTAAATCCCAAAGCAACTCAACAACAATGCATGCAACATGGTGAACAAGACAAAGTGCAGACACAAGAAGTGATACATCAACGACAAATTGGAGCAACAGAATCAATTATGCAACAGTGAAGAATAACCAGTGTTGTACAAGTTCGACACAGCATGGTACGATACAGATACAACAAGTCTCGACCACTATGCAATATCCAGTGATGCAAACAGTGAATAACATGTTCGAAGTCGAAAGCAGTAAACAAGTTCAAGTCGAGATCATGGAAGCATACTGGAGTCAAGTCAGAATAATTCATGAATGCAACAACCAGATGAAGTCGAAGCCAACTAAGTAATTCACAGTGAAAGTCGAAAGATTAAAAATGCAGACCAAGTCAAAGCCGTAATTCACAGTAAAGTCGAAGTTGACAAAAGATTAAAAGTGCAAGGATGACCAAGTAAAGAATTCAAGTGTGTGTAAATTGAAAAAGTCAAAGCAAATTAAAAGAGGAAAGTCACTGCCGTATCAAAAATGGAAAATCGAACGATTGAAAACCAAAACCGTGTGTATCAAGTTGTCACAGAAATCAGGAAAGCAAAATTTTAGGAAAGTATCGAATTGATTAAGTTCTCGGAATTCATATAAATACCAACCCGCAAATCATCATCAGGGGTGTGGAAAAGATCGAATCAAATCCAAATATAAATCCAAGTTCATCATCAGCAATGCAGAGCTAACAAGAACAATCAGATTAAATCCTGACAAAGCAAAAGATACGAACAACGTACGAGAGGAAATTCGCAATCTCGAAGTCAATCAAGCAGCCGATCTCAAGAGACGATCAATTATAGAGCAAGGAAGTCAAGCAATTGTAATCGCCACCAACAAAACCCTAGTTTCTGAAAAGAAGACCGAAGCCCTAATTTAGCTGCAAAGAGGAAACAGCCGCCATTATCAAAAAGAGGAACGGGTTAAAGAAATTGAAATGGGCCGGCCTTGTTTTAATATAACAAGGGCTTTAGTTTAATTTATTTTGGGTTTATTTTTAAAGGGTTTTTTTTTTGTTTATTAGTTTTTTTATCTGTTCTTTTCGATTCAAGTCTTGGTAAATCACCACCTAGGTTGTAGGTAGTGTCAGATTGTCTTGTTAGAATTAGTTCAGTGAGCAGGGTGTGCGAGTTTGCAAAACTCTATAGGCGGGAGCAAGGGTTTGCGAGTTTGCAAAACTCTATAGGCGGGAGCAGCGGTTGCGAGTCTATTAGAGTGTTTGTAAGCGGGAGCAGGGTTTGCGAGTCTGTTAGAGTGTTTGTAAGCGGGAGATTGTTTAATTCTAATAGAAATATGGAAATGCAGCAGTAGGTAGGGGTTGCCGAAGCTGGGTAAATTTTGTGTGTGATTTAGTTTTCAGCATATTTATTTCTGCAGTTTGTTTCTGTGTTTAAATCGAGAAAATTTGCTATAACCCTATTCACCTCCCTCTAGGGTTAATCTAGATCCTACAAGTTTAAATCATTGATTATGTATCTTTGCATATCAAACCTGCTATGATAAAGGGATTCAAGTTCATCCTTCTTCATACGACAGCAAATATCAGTAAAGTAGAACATATACAAATTTCAACTGAACCTAAAATCCAACAACCATAAGCACCCACATATCAAAGGCATCATCACGTACCCTTGTTCTCATATTAACTTATGAAATCAAAAAAAATGCACCCAAATAAATAGATTATGATAAAGTGTTAAAATGATAATTTGGTGTTTTTTACCTTTTACTGAATTCTTCGATATAGAAAACCCATTTTGTCAATAACTGAAGACTGAAGGTGGATAGAGGCAAAGGAATTGGAGTAGAGGTGCTAGAGTTAGTGCACATTCACTACATTGGAACCTAGGCCACAAAATTAGAGCAAAGTGGAGAAGGGGTTGCGAAAGATTTTACTACCATTAGTTTTTGTGTGGTCACGTAATGGGAGTTTATGGTTTCTTTAGGTAATAGTTGGGAAGATTGGAAATATTTTTATGACCTGCTAAAATAATAAAGGTTCCCGCATAACCAAATTTTGGCAATTTGTTGCGTTTTTGATCTAGTTTTATTTACTTCATGAAACTAATAGTTTCATTTAGGGTTGAAATGCTGCCATTTATCGCTACTAAAAGCACATTTTCTTATAGTGCATCTTGTATGCGCTTTGGAGCATCTTGTTCATAAGGAGAAATAGGCTCTCGTTACAAAATACATCGATTTGATGAACCTGGAAGGCGAAATTCTATTAGGCGCTGAACCCAAAGTTCTTCGTGAAACCCAGCTTATACTTTGAAAAGAGCACTCTTAATATGAAGCTAGTGAAGGTCCTGGGTTCATATCGTACAGTGTTAGAGATGAACAGAATTCGATGATCCAAGCTATTCCCAACACCATTGTTAGTCCTTCTATCGAGCCCGGTTATGATCCGAAGAAACCACAAATTACTACATTTAGTAGGCTCTCCCCGATTACGGAAGGAGGTTCCGGTGGCACTTCGACTCACATAGGAGATCAATATGGAGAAGGTATTTCCTTAAACTCACATGTCCTTCAAAAAGCTGCAGTGTCACCGGTCGATATATCTAAGCTTTTTAGTTATGTTTTCCTTATCTTCAGATCTGCTTGCTATAGTTCCACCCCTTCCCAAAGAATCTCAACCAAGACTTCAGGTGCCAACGACGGAGTCCGATACTGTCGTGGCTTTGGCAACAACCTAATATGTTCCAAAAGAAGAAATTTTTCTGATCGACGAGCACCTAATGGATGCTTTATTGAGGGAAGAAAGCGATCCGTGTCAAGAGATTCATGTTGATGATGACATTGTGATTATTGGAACTTCTCAAGCTTTATTAGGTCCCTTCATGCAAGAAATGGCATAAAAAATTGAAGTGAACATTGCCCTTGAAGAGAAAGTCAAGCATGATAAAATGGAGACCATTCCCACTCCCATCTCCGTTGTTTTCCTCGAGAAACAGTGGAGTCCTCCATGCCTCAGCCAGAACCTGCTCAAGTTCTACCAGCTAGATCAACCCAGTCTACTCTGGTTAAAGGCCAAGGAAATGGGAAGAGAGGGAAGAAGAGGAGTGGAGAAAGCTCAAGTGAAATATCTCCCGATTCCAAGGAGTGGCACTCATTCTCCCAAGTCTTTTGGGTTTTTGTTGGCCGAATTTATATGTGATCAACCCCCCTTTTTTTATTCTTTAAATTTAAGTACTTGTACTTGACTTTCTAGCTTTTGTAAATAAAGTTCCTTTGCTTTTGTCAAACTCTTGGATGAGTTTTGTTCAAGTAGTTAAGCTATTACTTCTCCACTCAATGTACTTGTAATTCATTGCTCGTTAATTCGAACAATCATTTATTAATTTTTACTTAAGGGTTTCATGTGGTTGTGGCCTCAAGTTGTACTAAACACTGGGCTTAAGCCCTAGTGTTACGTTGTTGGATTCAACGATTTAAGTGATTATACTCCTTCCCTCTGTCTTGGGTTAGTGGAGTTAGATAGTGGATGGTCGAACTCCATCTTATCGAATTTATACCCCTCTTATCAGTTTCAAATCGGAGTTTATAGAACATTAGGTGGTGTTGAGCTACTAAAGAAGTAATACCTCAAATCGCATTCATCTTTTTGCTTATACTGATATCCATGCTCTGGGGTAAGAGTTAATTGGTGGGTGGTCAGATCGCACCTAATTCGTGTTTATACTCCAGTTCGCGCTCTGGGAACTTAGAGTCATTTCTGAGAATAGTCGAACTGTACCTTCCTTTATTAATTGATTCGCCCCCGAGTCTCGGGTTTAACTTAGTGAGCGATCGGTTGTATCACGATCGCTTTTGATTCATGTCTGTCCCATCGCTTGGTTGGATAAATTTGGTTATCGAATGGTCAAGTCACATTCATTCCTCGTTAGGTATTCCATCCATTGGGTTGCTAGCGAGAATCATCAAATGAACGGTCAGACCATGCTACCAACTATGAGTCACAAAAGATTTCAAGAGATTTTATTCCTAGTTCTCTGGTAAGTTTGAGTCCAGCAATTAGAGCTTCATACTTAGCTTCATTGTTTGTTGCATGGTATTCAAGCTTTAAAGCATAGCAAATTTATCGATCTTTCGAAGTTACTAACATGATTTTGGTTCCATAACAATGAACATTGGATGCTCCATCCGTATACATTTACCACCGAATGGTAAGGGCTCCACCGCTCTTTGGGAGATCATCGTATGTAGTGAATTCTGCTATAAAGTCCGCCAGTGCCTATTCCCGGTTGGCTCTTCAAGGGAAATAAGTGATGTCGAATTGGCTCAGTTCGATGTTCCATTTGAGTAACCTTTCAAACATCCCAGGTCGCTATAAGACTTGTCATGACGGCTGATTGGTGTAAACAGAATGGGATGAGCCTAAAAATAAGGGTGGAGCTTTCGTGAAGTAATCAACAAGTAATACGCTAACTTCTCTATCCTCAGATAATACCTTCCAACTCCTGTTGATCGCTTTCTAACATAGTAATCGGTCTCTGAATCCGATTCTCCTCACGAAGTAGTGCGACACTTGTAGTGTGTACCGATACAGCCAAGTGAATATATAAGACTTCATGATCCACCGGCTTTGACAAGTGAGAGGCTTCTCTAAGTGGTTCACCAAAGCTTGGAATGCGTCTTCGCGATACTACATTCATTCAAAGTTACCTTCTCCTCCTAATCAAATTGAAGAAAGGAATGCATTTATTGAGGCTCTAGAAACAAATCAACTTAGGATAGCAACCTTCCCATTTAAGCTATGTACTTATTTGACGGTCTTTAGCTCCTGAATGTTGCGAATTTCTTAGATCTTCTCGGGATTAGCTTTGATTCTACAAGTATTGACGATAAACCCAAGAAATTTCCTGATGCAACACCAAAAGAAATTTTTAGAGGATTGATCTTCATTTTGTAATATCGGAGGGTATCGAACATTTCCGCTACGTCCTTAATGTGGTCACTTGGCCATCTTGAATTTACGAGCATATCATCCACGTATACCTCCATCATCTTTCCACTATAATAGGCACCGATAAGTTGCTTCAGCATTCTTCAATCCAAATGGCATTACCACATAGTAATACATTCCAAGGTCGGTAATTAAACTAGTGTGCTCCCAATCGGGGATGTGCATAAGGATTTGGTGATATCCAGACTATGCATCCATGAAAGATAGGAATTCATGTCTTGTAGTTAAGTCCACTAGCCGTTCAATCATTGAAAGGGGAAAACTGTCTTTTGGAGACAACTTGTTTAAGTACGAATAGTCAACGCACATTCTCCATTTTTCCTTTGCCTTTCTCACAAGATATGGATTGGATACCCATTTAGCGTAGAGGGCATCGCGAATAAACTCATTATTCTTTAGTCTATTCACCTCCTCTTTAAGAATGGCAGATCTATCTAGATCCATGATGTGCCTTTTCTACTTCACTAGGACGTTCCTGGGATCAATATTTAATGCATGGCTCACAATAGCAGGTGTGATCCGATACATGTCAGATTGAGTCCAAACAAATACGTAAAGATTCGCTTAGACCAACAATTTCTTTCATCATCGGGGAGCTGAGCCGTCCGATCTTTAGTACTTGTGATGGGTCATCGTGGCTGACCATGATGTCAATTATCAGCTCAATTGGTGCAGTCTTGGTCTCTTTGCGCTCCTCCTTTCCATCCCTCGGATCTATCTTTATAGAACCAACTATAGGGCTCGAGCCAATACCTAGGTGCTAGTTGTCAATATTTGGTGGTTTGGTTGCAGAGAGACTTGTCCATACCCTTACCTTTCTCCTTCCGCTGAGTGTCTCTCAATTCAACTATATAGCAGGCACATCCGGTCACCTGAACACCATTCACAACTCCAACACCGTTATCAGTTGGGAACTTCAAAGTCCAATACCACAGGGCAAGAGCTGCTCAAAATTCAGCTAGGGCTAGTCGGCCTAGGAAATTATTGAATGGAGAGTCAACATCTAAGACAACAATGGCAGCTCCCTACTTTCCTTCGGTCACCTTCTTCCAATTCAACGGGAAATTCAACATATCTGATAGCTTCGGTCATAACACCATTAAAATCATGAATGCAGGCTTTTGATGGTTTCAAGTCGTTGGCTTCCATCCTCATTTGGTCATAAGCATATTTGAAAATTATGTTTATGTAACCTCCACAATCAACCAAAATCCTCCTCACTAAGGTGGGGCCGATCATGGCCAAAATGACCATTGGGTCGATCATCGATGCCTCCACCTTGTCTGCGTCTTTGTTTCTGAAAACAATGTCATCTATCATTGTACGTTACTATTTTAATGGAGCTCCATCTTCCACACTCGAACAACATTCAAAATTCATATGCTAGATCATGCTAGCATAGAGCTCCTTCTCACACAAACTCTTACCAACTAGATGTGGTCCTCCGACTATTGTATTGATCATTAACCTTCAACCGGTCCATGTAGGCTCCTCAGCCCTGTGTAGCACTTGTAATCAGTTGGTGTCAGATGTTCCCTGTCCGCCATCCAACGGGGCTTTAACAAAATGTTGTAACTTTCTTTCCTGAATCAGTTTCTCGATAACGTCCTGGAGATGCCCACACTCATTTGTGTTGTGACCATAGCATTCGTAGAACCGACAATATTTTCCAATCTGCTTTTGCTTCTCTATCGATTCGTTTGAATATGGCTTTCTATATTGCGTGGTATTGCAAGTAGAAAAATAGACGTTTTCTAGAGATGTATTCAGCGGGGTGTAGGTATCATACATTGGAATTCTAGGCTTTCCTCTTCCAAAATCCCTCTTTCGCTCACGGTTCTTATCACCGTCTTTCTTTTGCTGATTTATTTTATTTTGGAAATTTACTTGCACTTTTTCGAAACTCTCCTCGGACTGTTTCACTACAATGTTGCTCTGTACTCCCTCTCCACTTGGTCCCACAACATTCTTCTTCCTTGAGCATCTACCTTCCTGTTTCCTTAGATACTAAGCAACTTCTGCATAGAAACGTTCCAATGTTGCAGGTGGTTTGCCAGCTAGCCAATCGCCAAATTCGAATTCTGGATCAATCCCTCTTGTTACCGCCATCAATATTGAATGGTCATTCAGATTACCGACTTCTGTGATAGCCATATGAAATCTCTCCAAGTAATCTTTCATCGATTCTCCTGGAGCTTGGATCACACTTGACAGGGACGTTACATCTTTGGGACGAGTTGCATGCATATGGAACTACTTAACAGACTTGTTGCTAAGTCATCAAATCTAGAGATCGACCGTGGGGTAATATCATAACCCACATCCTCGCTATGCCAGAGAGTGATGGAAAAACACTACATTTCGTAGCATCATCAGCGCGTATGGAATCCATCAGCCATTCATATCTCATGATATCCTACATAGGGTTAGTTTTTCATTCGTAGGTAGGCATCAACAGCATGCTAATTCTCCTTGGATACTCCACGTGTAAAATATTTTCTATGAACGGGGTATGGCTTCTTGAGATCCCCCAATCATCATTGGTCAAATCTTGGTTCTCCCTTACTAGTCGTCTGAACATAGCTGACAAGTCTGACGTTTGAAGAGCTGGGGCCAAGCGATAGTCGTGCTCTACCTCACGTGAATGGTCCAGCCGTTGTCTATGGGCCGTCCCACGCCTTCTTTGCTCAACTTCCTCTCGATGTACGTTGCATCCATATTGATCGCAGCATCACCAATGTGTGTTCTTCCTATTATCTGATGTGAGCCACCTACAAGAGTTAGATCGGCGTTGATCATTCCAAATGGATCGATACAAATCATTATCGGTCTGTTTGGGTCAGTCAGGTGATAACGAATCGATGTTTCAGCGTGGTATCCGTCGGTTTTGTGACACCTTCGTCTGCGATAATCATCTGATGTAGTTGAGCTTTCCAATGCAGAATAGGGAGTAGGCTCCCTCCTAGTGTTCCTGCATTGTTGGTCCTCGAGTTGATTCATTAGATGGATATTGGCTTGAATATGCTGGTTCAACTATCGACGACTATCCACTAGCTCTCTCATCAAATTTTATAAATTAGCCCTTTTGATGGAATCGATAGGATTTTGGACTTCAACTGGATTGGTAGCATTAACATTTACTGGTGGATTGCTCTGGTCTCCTTATCGAAAGCTAGCATTCCGATTTCCTTCTATGTTTTGAGAGGTTGATTTGGTGTTCCTAACCATTGTTGATAGTTTTCCTTAGACTTTTGTAATTCTTAACAGAATCAATAAGCTTCTTGAAGATAATTTCTTATAGGGATTTACGCAATGCAAAAGTAGCAAAGGGATCCAAATAGAGTTGAGAATCTTCCTTATCAGTGAAAGCACCAAAATGCTTACACCATAAATTGGCACAAACACCCAAGAGTTTGTATAGAGAAGTAAATGAAGAATATTAAATGTAAACAAAAGAAGCAAGTAACTGAATAACAAAACATAAGCAATAACAAGAAGACAACGATTTATAGTGGTCCACTGTTGAAAGCCTACGTTTACTTCGGAGAAAAAAACTTTATTAAATACTTGAATTGCCGAATACAGAAGGACGGATCAGAGTAAATCCCTCAGTTACAAAGAAGTGCAAAGCAACAAGTAGCGTAAAGATTCCCCAAATGAACAATCAAGTCTATATTTATAGTGGAAGACTGTAAAATATCTTCTTGAAATTTCAACAGCAAAGTCACCAGATCCAAAAGAAGTCAAGCCAAAGATCCCCGATCCTACTTCTTCAATAATAATGATCGATACGAATCATTCTATGGGCTTATTTTGTCGTGCGATCGACGTGGTGGGCTCCACTCTTCAATATATTGATATTCCCAAAGTTTCATCTGTATTTGACTTGCATATTTGGAGATAACGATAGTTTTCCATTGAGTTGAGCTGTAATATCGATATTGTACGATCCACGATCCATAATAGATGAATATGGATTGTACCCAATTCATTTTCAGTAGATGGTATATTTTTATACTTATATCATTCTATTAAATCTATCTTTTGCTTTCACTTTGTCCATGCTCCATATTATCATCCGTGCGTGATCTTTGGGCTTCATGATTATTAATCTGACTTGTTGATCCCTATGATAGTCGAGTCTAACTTGTCTAATCGGTTCAAATATAGTCGGGCCAAAAGGCTGGATACCATTTTATACTCCTGCCCCCCAAGTCATAGGTTAGAGGAGTTGCTGGGTATCTATCTTTAGATACCAAGTATTGTTGAGCTTTGTGCATCCGGTCATAGACTACGGAAGCTTGGTTGGCACTTATCTCTGGGTACTTAAATGCCAGCATTTTGCATGTGCAGGTTCATTCAAACACAACACCGTTTGCGGTGTAAAATCAAATATAAACAAATTCAGGAGCTTCGAAAGTCGCTTCTTTTATAAACATTAGAAATGACAGGGTCTATCTGGCTAAATAACTTTGATTAAATATATACAAATATACATTCAAGTGAAGTAGGGTTGTAAGCACTCGCTATTCCATGCCCGCGGAAGTGAGATCCCATCCATTGTTGCTAACTTAAACATCCCATCTCTAAGATTTTGTTCAATTGCATACGAATCTTCCTAACTCAAGCCTATGTTCACAGGGCCTGAGAAGATTCATTGGAAAAGTCAAAGCTGTTAATAATTGGAAAAGACCAGAAACAGTGACCGAGATTAGAAGTTTTCTTGGATTGGCTGGATATTATCGAAGGTTCATTAAAGACTTTCGTGAATAGCGGCGCCGATGACCACGTTAACATGAAAGATGTAAAGTTTGTGTGGACCGATAAGTGTGAGGAAGCATTTCAGAGCTTGAAACACTTGTTAACTCATGCACATGTATCAGTGGTTCCGGAGAGGAATCAGGACTTGGTAGTTTATACAGATGTGTGTGGTACTGGATTAGGAGTTGTACTAATACAGGAGGGTAAAGTGATTGCCTATGCTTTTAGACAACTTAGACCGCATGAGGTTAGATATCCAACGCAAGACTTGGAGGTAGTTGCAGTTATTTTTGCTTTTAAGGTATGGAGGCATTACCTTTTGGGAGAGAGGTTCGAGATTTATACTGACCATAAGTCCTTAAAGTACTTGTTCTCTCAAAAGGAGCTGAACATGAGACAATAGAGGTAGTTAGAGTTTTTAGCCGCTTATGATTTTAGAATAGAGTACACACTAGGAAAAGGCAACAAAGTTGTAGATGCACTTAGCAGAAAGCATCAGAATGCAGTGTTGGCAATGATTGCTAAGTGGAAAGATTTAGAAGCTTTAGCAGATTGTAGAGTGTAGTGGAGATCTGAGGCTGGGTCTAGCGGAGGAACCATAGTGTTATCTTGTTTGGAAGTTTGACCGGTGATGATTGAAATGATTTCTTCTAACAGGAGGAAGATCCGGTATTAGCTAAATGGATCAACTAATACCAGATCAGGAAGTTAAGAGATAGAACCGAGAGCGATGACTTAAAAGATTTCAGTCTTGACCACAATGAATGGTTGAGAAATAAAGGAAGACTATGTGTTCCGAAGGTAGGAAACATAAGAAAAGAAGTCTTGGAGGAATACCATCGTTCGAAGTTCTCTATTCATCCAGGAGGAACTAAGTTGTATCAAGATATGAAGAGGAGTTTCTTCAGTGGGGGCATGAAGTGGGATGTTGGCTTATGGGTAAAGCAGTGCTTGATTTTCCCAACAGGCAAAGGCGGAACACAAGAAGCCATGTGGGTTGCTTCAACCATTAGATATTCCGGTATGGAAATGAGATTCTACTTCTATGGATTTTATTGACGGTTTACCGAGGACGAACAGGGGAAATGATAGTTATGGGTCATAGTGGACAGATTGACCAAGAGTTCCCATTTTATTCAAGTTAAGTCAAATAGGACGTCACCTGTATTAGGTAAGTTATTTGTGAAGACTGTGGTTAGACTGCACAGAATTCCTAGTTGTATTATTAGTGATAGAGATTCTTTATTCACTAGCGAATTCTGGTAGAGTCTACAGAAGAGTTTAGGAACCAAGCTCAAGATGAGTACCGCTTACCATCCGTAGTCAGATGGGAAAATTGAAAGAGTTGATAAGATCTTGGAAGGCTTGTTAAGAGCTTGTGTATTAGACTTCGGAGGACCATGGGAAGACCATCTACACCTAGTCGAGTTTTCGTATAACAATAGTTATCAGACTAGCAGAGGGATGGCACCGTTTGAAGCTGTATTGGAGACCATGCAAATCCCCTGCATGCTGGTTAGAAACCGGATATTGATTAACCCTTTGTCCTGATTTAATAAGAGAAGCAGAGAAAAAGATTGAACCGATATGAGCGAGAATAAAGGAATCTCGGTCTTAGCAGAAAAGCTATGCAGATAGAACACGGAAAGATTTGGAATTCTCTATTGGGGATCATGTTTTCATCAAAGTATCACCGATGAAAGGTGTTATCAGGTTCGAGAAGATGGGGAAGTTAGCACCGAGGTTCGTAGGACCATTTCCTATTTTGGAAAAAATGGAGAACTCGCGTATAAAGCAGAGTTACTGAGTAGTCTGGTAGGAGTCCACGATGTTTTCCATGTATTTTATTTGAGGAAATGCATTAGAGATCCAGACACTACTATAGCACGTACTGTGTTAGAAGATTTTGTAGTGGAACCAGACTTGACTGTGGTTAAGAAGCCTATCCGGATAGTCGTGAGAGATGAAATGAAGTTGAGAAACAAAACAATCAGATTAGTAAAGGGTGGAGTGATGATGCTAGTAACTGTACTTGGAAGATTGAGAGTAGGATAAGAGATGCTTATCCTGATTTGTTTGATGGTATGTTTTACCTTTGATCGTTGATGTGTTCCTTATCATAATTTCGAGGATGAAATTCTTTAAGGAGGGGAGATTGTAACACCCCTTTTTTTAGTGATATTATTTAGGAAATTTAATTAGATAAATCAGACTAAATAATGTGGGGATTATTTAGTAGATTGAGGTTTGTGATTTAATTAAGGGATAACTGTGCCATATTAATGAGTAAACAATGAATCAAAGAATTAAGGTGTTAGGAAATAAGGGAGGGAAAAACAGGGAAATGATTAAACTTATACCCTAAACCCTTAGGAAACCAAAACACACATTCGTTTCATATTTTATCGAACGAAAATTTTCCTAAGGCTGGCCACCATTAACAATATCAAGAGAAAATAAAGCTAGGATTCAAGAGAAGAATCAAATCAATTAATCATGATCAAATCTCACATCCTTAATCACAATGCTAAGGTGAATAATGACTACATCTCATTTTTCTTTATGATTTCTGGTTTTAAGGAAAACTTCGAATTATTTGCATGTCCATGCCATGTTTTTGAATGATTAAATTATTACTTTTGCTTATTGATGATTTATGCTTATTCACACAGATTTTATGATATGCTTTGATGTGAAAACGCTATTTATTGACATCTAAATGTCTTGCGATTTTAGTTACAGATCAAAAATAATATTTTAGAGTTTGTTTCAATTTTCATAATTTTCTGAATTAATGTGGATTTTATATTAATTTCCTAGTGAAGAAAATAATTAATTGGGTTATGAATTAATTACGGCTAAATACTTAATTATTTGGGTCTAAAATTTATATATGTTAGAAAACATTTTGAAAATGATTTTCTGGAATTTTTATAAAATTTTCCTAAATGTTTCAACGAATATATAATATTATTTAAGGTATGGAACTTAAATGTTTTATATATTTAATTAAGGAGAAGGGATATTTTGTAAAATAAAATTATTGTTTATTTCTGAAAATATTGGCAGCACTTTTGAAAAATGTATTTGGCAACCAATGAAAATTTGACAAATAAAAGATGATTAGTCGAAAAGTACTTATTTTTTAAGTTAGAAACAAAAATAACATGTTTTTAGTATGTTCCGCTACTTTCGATACAAAGTGTTCTGACTAGGAAGTTTCGCCACCATGCTTTCGAAAACCAATGCACATGGTATCAAGTTACTTGGTATGTAGCGTAGTGGATAGAGGCGGAAGGTACGTAGTCAAATTGATGAGTTCCGAAGGGGTCGGAGTATGCCATGGATTTAATTAAAGGTAGCGCCCGCTTGCTTTCGAAAGGATAGCTTTCGACTTAGTTGTCTTTCGAATGGGTTGCGCTCTTTTTTTTTTAAGTAATGCTTTTGAAGGGGTCGTAACCCCGAGCTACCGCCTTTATAACTTCCAAAGTTAATGGTTTCGAAAGGTATAGGTAGCTTTTAAAAATTAACCACTTCTCCAATGCTTTCGGAGGGTGGTCTCGACACCATCACTTCTTTACTTAGGAATGCTTCCGAAAGGTTGGCTTTCCACTTAAATGATTTTGTAGACACTTTTGTTCTGTTAAGGTACAACCCAAAGATTTTTAAAGAGAATGTTTAAATGGTTTCAAAAGGTGTTTTCCCACGTGTTTTAAATTGAACCCAACTGCTTTCGAAGGGTTTGTGTTACAAAGTTTGATGCTTTCGAAAGGTTTTAAAGAAAGGTTTTGAAGGGGTGGATCCCCAATGGTTTCGAAGGAGTCGAAAGGAATGTTTTTTGACTATATCGAAAGGGTTGAAGGGATGGTTTTTTCCTAAGGTTTCCAAAGGTAATGTTTAAAGGTTTTAAGATGTGATGTCTAATGTTTTATGGCTTTCGAAAGGAAGGCTTTTTAAGGGTTTGAAAGGTTTTGAGTATGTTTTGAAAGGAAGGATTTGGCCTTTCGATCTAGATAATTGAAGGGTTTTTACTTGGTTTCGAAAGGAGTACTTTTAATGGTTTCGAAAGGGTTACTTTCAAAGGTTTAAATGTTTTCATCAACCAAGATTTGTGTAAAGTGTGTGTATATATATAAAATGGGAAGGTGATTTTGAGTAAAGCATGGAGTATAAAAGTTTTCCTTATTTAAGTTTGGTTTAAAAGGTTTTAGATCAATTTCAGTTGAAAAGATTTTCAAGGAAAATTATGGGAAGGTATCCCTAAGTAAAATGACTTGGATATTAGAATACCATATGAGACTGGTATAGGGTTGCGCCCTATACATTCGCAATTGGCCCCAGCCAATTTAGTTCCTGTGTGTAGGGCTTTGTCACAGGTAAGACTAAAATTATAATTACACAGAAGGGAATATATGTTTGTATACAGATATGTTATTGGTGAGTCCGCAAAATCATTAGGATCAGGTGACCCTAGGAGATGTTAAATTAGGGACATATCGTCCTGAAGAGAAGTATTTAATAGATAGTTAAGGACAGACCATCCATAAGAGGTGTACCTAAAAGATGTTTGTTTGATTATTTTGTTACATTGTTTGTTAGGTCCGAGTCAGCCAAAGGTTAATAGTTAGCCAAACCAAACTATATTGTTCGGAAAGATAGTCCATTTGTTACCTGATATGTATGTTTACATAATAATGCTTTATAGTTTTAACCAATTTTGTTTGCAGGATTATGATTTGCAAAAGATTTGTTTTAAAGGGATGTTATTGAGGGGAAACCCATTTTGCTAAGCAACGTGGTCTCTCTTAACATTAAATAACTGAGATGTATAGTATTATTCACACCAGGCTTTATGTTTGACTCGAAGTTTATGTTTTCCCCTTAAACTCTCGGGTTCTTAAAAATCGATTTGAGTAGGCTGAGGGTTGAGATTTTATAGGTTTGAGTAGGTTGACGGATAAAGCATTCGAAGATGAGTAGGAGGCCGATAGATAGCTATTTAGGAGTTTCTGTTATGTTTTGTTTTCCGCTGTGTCGTATCTTAGATAGTTATGTCTATGTAGTACTTGGTCATGTGGCAACCCACATTTCGGAAGGTTTAAATCAACAATAATCCATACATGTCCAACTCAAACAATCCGAAATACAGATAATCAATGGGGTTAATGAAGAAAAATAAGAAAAGAAGAAAAAAAACATAGAATCTCGCAGCGGAATGACAAAATATAATAATCAAATAAACAGTTTATGAAGCTATTTGTACTATACATTTGAATAAAATTTCACAACTTCTATTAGAGTTATATACACAACAGAACTAAATAAAACAATGCAACATAACGCCGTGATGCAGGGAATAATACTAGTAATATAATAATATACCAAATTTTCATCCTTTAGAAAATAATCTTCAATGCGCTGAAAACTCAAGGCTGACCCAAGCATAAAGTAAAACAATACATTCGAGTCAGGACTAAAATATCCTTATATGGGTCAAATCCATATCACATATAACAGGAGTGTAATAGCACCAGAGATGTTTACGGGTTTCACATCTCCTATCCAGTGTATAACGTGCGTGCAATAACTCAAGAGATGTTTTGGGATTTTCCATCTCTTAAGAATCCGTCAAAATATCTATATCGTAGAATATGTTATATATGTAATATCTAATCAGTAAAATAAATATTTTATTAGCGTTAAGGCTTTGGATTAACCCCCCTTAATGCGTTTTTAAGCATTTTCGTACAGTTTGCATGTAACTCCCCAGTAGCACGTCGGGGGATAGGGATGCATCGTGATATGGCAACACTAAACCAAAATCGTAGTGGTCTTGTATAAGGATAAAATTATGACAAGACACGTGGGACAATCCCTAAGGTAGGGTACTATCAGTTCGGATCGTAGGGATGGTGGTAACACATCGTAGCCACGATCGCCCACCGTGTCCATCCATCCCATATCGAGTCAAAGGGAGATCATCCAAAATCAAGGTGCACCAATCAAAACCAACATCAAAAGTAATAGTATGAACAAGTCCAAGAAGAAAATCGAAGAACGGATGTCCACTAAGTGTAGCAAGCCTGCTTCGTCCTGTCAAGCCGTCTCGTTTTAGTCATTTCAAATTGACTCGAATGCCAGGGTCTATCCATCATCGTTCTCTTTCTTCAAATCCAAAAAATGTACACCAAATCCAACCATTTCATTCTGGATCTCCTCCATGTACACAGTTGTTAAAGTGGTTCCAATATTGACAGAGAGTATGCCACTAAGAGGCCTCGATCTCTTTAAAAGACAAATGTCGTTTTACACACTGGTTGGTTCATTTACATTTCGAGAATGATTCATACTTAATATCAGAATATCACATTCATTTCAAAAACATCATTTCATTTCAAAATATCATATTTACTCAAAATATGTTAGTTCAGTTCGATATGTCATTTTTCACTTCAAATTTCGATTCAAATTACAATATAGGTTATAACTTCATTTTAACCCAATTCATATATAAATCGATGATTTAAATATAAACATTCCGCCCTTTAACAAGTTTGAATTTTTAGAAAATAGTTTGAATAGTTTTAATTAGTTTAAAAGTTAAAATAGTCTAATATAAAATAGTTGAGTATTGAAAATGGTTTATATATTAAAATAGCTTGGAAAATCAAAATAACTTGAATATTTAAAAAGATAGATTTTAAATAGTTTATTGTAAACTAATTTATTTGAAAATAATTTCAAAGTAAAACTGATTCAATTTCAAATCTTTCAATTCATATCATCTTCAATCTCAATTTAATTCAAATCGACTCACTTCTGATTTTAACTCAAAACAATTTCAATTTCCACTTCAATCCAAATCAGCTTCAATATCGATTTCAATTTCAATCCCGGTTTCAACTAGAATTAATTTCAATTACAATTTCAAATTCGATTCAATTATTCGATTCAATGTTTTGAATTTCAATTCAATTCTCAATTTTAAACCATTTCAATTTATGTCAATTTCGAGTTCGATTCAAAATACCAATTTAAACCACTTAAATCAAATTTAACTTTGTTGTTCAAATCTTTAAAATAATTCAATTTCGAGCCAAATTTCGAAATATCCACTATATCATTTTTACTTACATAAATTCGAAGTTTAAGTAAAAGTTCAAACTTTTTAAAACAATTCTATTTCAATAATTCAAGTCACATGTCGATTTTCACTTTACATTTCAAAATAAATTCTTAAAACAATTTCTTTTCCAATTTTGATTTCAACAATTCAGGACTTGAATTCGAAATTAATTCGATTCTCATAAATTTAATTTTTATTTCTTTAAATAAAATCATTAAATAGATTCACATTAAATTTATTTTAAAATTTAACAATTTTCATTCTTGTTTAGATAAAATTTTAATAAACTTTAAAATCATTTTCATTCATATTTCATAATTCAATTATTTAGATAATTTCCAATTTAAATTTAAACAATTTAATTATCCAATAAATCACTATAATTGAAATATAAGTTATTTAACTTATAAAATTTAACTTTTAAAATGAATTCAAATAATAAAACAACCACTACACTTAGTTCCACTTCTTTATTTAAAGTATTCCAATAATTCAATTTTGATGAATTCCAATATTAGAATTTCAGCAAATTTAAATATTAGATTTCAAATGAATTTTAGTTATCAAATAATTATTTTATTTACATCTAAATAATTCAACATTTATTATTCAATTCTAGTTATTGACTAGAAGCACATTCAATATATTGAACTTCATTTTAACACAAATAATTTCCTTAAATCTTATCGAAATTGTTATTTCAAATTTTATTCAAGTTCATATTAAATAAACTACATTAATAAATCACTAAATTTTTATTTCTAACCATTTGTTTTCAATAATAATAATAAATTTAATAATTTAAAATAGCTAAAATTATGTGTCATTGTGATCTCTCCCACTCAAAACTTTTCGTCCTCGAAAAGGGGTTAAGTAAGAATCTAGCATTTGATATATTTTACCTAAATAACCAACTTAAAAATCATTATAATCTTATTTCCAAAACCTTTGTTACGCTTCCGCTACGCCACTCTGATACCGATTTTATGGAAATTACAACTTATTTACAAAACCAAGTTACAAACTTTTAGAATCTCAAAAATTTTCTAACATCTAGATTTATGGAAAATTTCGGTAGCGCCTCCTTTGCGCGACTCGATCTTAATTTTTTTACAATATATATATATATAGTATATATATATATATCACAAATATGCTAAATATATAGCTCATCTCAATGATGAGGCATTCCATAGGGACAAAATATAAAAATGCGGTCATAATCCGAGATATATACCTTACTATTATTAATATGAGCGAGTTCGATCATGTTAAGCAAGTAAAAGAAAATTAAATCCGCTTATACGTCTAAACAGTCTTCGTATGTACCTATCTCAGTTCAATTTAGAATATTAGTCATTTATAAAGATATAGAAAGCATATATGTGTTTAATAGAACCATGTAACATGAATTCTGAATCCAAACTATAGCATAAGCACTAACACACAACACAACAATCATATGCAATCAAAACAGTTATAACAACGATTTATAATCAAAGAAACCATCCAATAATTAATAATCACCCAGTTAATTCATAACGATATGAATTTATATTATCAATGTCCATAGTTAATTTATACACTTCATTTCTTATTGACATCCATTCTTTATTAACATTTAATTGGTTTACTTCCAATTCATTCACATCTATTTCATTTACATTCATTCTATTCATATTTCAATTATTTCACTTCTTGTTTAGCACATTTCATACTAAATTCATTTATGAACCATTTTAAAAATCATTTCATTTAATCTTATTTAAGTTAAATATTATTTCGTTACCACTTAGTATATTCCCTTTAATATTAATATCATTTATAAACCATTTCATAAAACCATTTAAGTTTATTATAAACATTTATAAAATACAACTCATGTTTATTATTATTTCATAATTTAAGTTCATATTAATTCATTGATTCACGTCATTAATCCATTTCATTAATTCATATTATTAACTTTACTTTAGTAGTTTTATTTTATAACTCAAATCCATATTAATAAAAGTTTTCCTTTTTTAAATTACAATCAATTTCATTCAACATTTCTTAAGTTAACTTTCATCTTATAATTCATTTCATTAACTTATTTCGTCAATTCATTCCATTCAACTTGACTTAAGTAAAATTTCATTTCATAATTTAAACTTAAAGTATTTCTTACCACTTATACTTTAAGTGTATGTACATTTCTTTATTTAACATTCACTTATTTCGTATCCTAATTAGTTACCATTCAATTTATTAAAGCTTACTCAACTTGCATTTAATTTATTTACCTACAATTTAAATCAAATTTAATTACTCTGATAAATTTTACTTACACCTATTTATTCTCATTCAATTTCTTTCACACCCAAATTGCATTTCAATTTATAACTCAAGTTCGTATTCATTCTATTAATTCATTTTATAACTTAAAGTGGAATTAATTCACTTTACTAATTCATCCAGTTCCATTCAAATCCAATTCGATTCATTTAATCTTTATTAAGTTAAATTTTATTTCATTTAATCCATTACTCAGTTTATATAACTTTATTTAAGTTAAAAAAATTCTTTCTTATCATTCACATTCAATAAATTTAAAAAAATTAGCTTAATGTTTTCCAAATCTATAAGTTATACAAACTAATTAATCTAAAATTTTATTTCATTGTTTTATTTAATTCATTTCAAATATAATTCAATTTCATTAAGCTTTCTTGAGTTAAACTTCATTTTATTTTCTTCCTTCATTAACTCAATTTATTTAACATTTCTTATGTTAATTCTTTTATTTCATATCTCAACTTCAAAATTTTCTTTCGTTTTCTTAACCGAAACGTTTAGTGTTTTTAAAATTCAATCTTACTTTCATGTTCAAATTCATAAGTTATAAACTTATTTCTTATCTATACTAATTTTAAATTTATAAGTACAAAAAATATTTTGATATATTCATCAAATCATACTTATAATTTTTTTTCTCAATCAAAACTTGTTTTAACCAGAAATAAATTTCTTTTGGTAGCAATTCTCACTCTAAACATCGAAAATGAATACTGGAGATGCTGCAGTCATCTCCAGAAGTATTTTCCAGCGACTAAAGCGAGTTCAATGATTTTATTTCTTTCAATTTTTTTAAAATATATTTCTAGTAAAAACAGTTTCAAATAATATTATTATAATTTTAAAGGCTTTGAAAATAGTTTTGAAAGCAATGGCATTTAAATTCTAAAATTCTCAACTTTTATGTCCTTTCTGTTTATAAGCTATATTACAAATACACTTATATAATTCCATTACCTTATTATGAAAACATTTCATTAATTTAAATCTTTGTTATTGCAAACAATTTTTATTAATTAGCTTCCATTTCAATTTAATTATCGAATGCTTCGTGAAATAGAGTTCACAAAGTAGTCATTTTTAGTTTAATTCAATCGATAATCGATGATAACTAAATATTGTCATCTCCTACAAACAACATTTATTGAAAATTATCATTTTATATATAAAATGTAATTTAAGTAAAATTATTTCATTTACCCGAAATTAAACAATATTATGTTGACTTGCCTCCTTTAAGTGTTTAAAAACCCTGTCGATAACATGGCATCCCACGCACCAATCGGAATTCATAAATAACTAAACGAATAAGTAAACACAATGTAAAATATTTTATAATACTAACAAGTACGCTCTCATATAAATATATACAAACACGCGCGCGCGCACTCAACAAACTTATTCTAGAGTATAACTACCCTATCTCTAATGAATCCAACCCCTCCAATGCTAAGGTTATTGCTAAACCAAAGCTGTAAGACTAACTGTAACAACCCGCATTTCGGAAGGTTTAAATCAACAATAATCCACACACGTCCAACTCAAACAACCCGGAAATCAATGGGGTTAATTAAGAAAAATAAGAAAAGAAGAAAAACAAACACAGAATCTCGTAGTAGGATGACAAAACATAATAATCAAATAAATAGTTCATGAAACTGTTTATACTATACATTTGATTAAAAATTTATAACGTTTATCAGAGTTATATATACTGTAACAACTTGGGAACTTTTACGTTTTTAAATAACATGATTAACTAAATTTTTCATAAAAATAAACAATAGAATTTATCAATGAAAAATTGATATTTTATGCGTCTATTTAAACATAGCAAATGACAGATTTTCATCGGAAAATAGGAATGTTAGTTTCTGTAACAACCCGCATATTTATCGATTGTATATTTAAATGTTTTATTTAAATATTTCATCGTTCATCAGATTTTAGTCCGAAAAGCTACTTTTTGCAAACAGTCGAATTAGGACTTGAGACCACGTCCACTGAGTTCAAAACCCCGTTTGCGACCTTTTTGAGTATAAGCTTCGATATGTTTGGAGTAAGTTGATTTTTGCTACTTTATCTATTGGGTTTTGGGTTTAGGTTCAGCCCACTAGCCATAATAATACCCCAAACTGAATCATCCCTCCCCATTCACTCTCACTTCCTCCTATTTTCAGTTCTAAAGCAAAAATGGTGGAAGAGAACGGCAAATAGAAATCCAAAGCCCTAGTTCCTTTGAAAAATCCAAGATCTAGCTCCAAATTCAAGGGAACCCATTGGTAAGCCTTCTCTTCATCTTCCCCAACTCATTCTCTCTTTGATTTCAGAAAATTCCTAAACCTAATTTGGGAAATATTTCTCTTTTAAGCTTAGAATCAAGCTTCTTGAGTTGGGATTGAAGAGTGGTTGATCCTCCTTTGTTTTCAAGCTTCTCAATCTTGTGCTTTTGGGTTTAAAGGTGAGATTTTTATCTCACATCTTTGTCTATAATTATCTTCAATTGTTAGGTATGAATTCCTAACACTTATTCCTGTGCAATTGATTTTGGTTTGGATTGATTTGGTGTATATTTCAATTTTTGATGTTTTGAAATCAAAATCTATGAAAATCCTTTTATGGATATTTGGACATTGATATTTGTGGCGTATCGAAGAGCCGTTAAGGCTGGGTTGTCGCTCGACGTAAATCCTTAGTCGTCGTTGCTCGTCCGATCGCTTCCGGTATTTATTTCGGCCATTTTTGGTCTAGGTTCAGGGAATGCCCTGAACCCCAGTTTCAGACGTCTGAAACGTTAGATTCAGACGTCTGAATATTATACTGGGAAGATTTGTATTCCCAGATTCAGACGTCTGAATCTATATTTCAAACGTCTGAATTAGTTTGTTTTGTACCAGAAAGGAAATAGACTAAAAATTGCCTATTTCAGACGTCTGAAATATAGGGTTTAGACGTTTGAAATATACTCTGGAAAACTTTTGGTTTTCCAGATTCAGACGTCTGAATCCTTGATTTCAGACGTGTGAATCTGCACTTTTTGCCTATATTGCCTATTTTGATTGAATTTCCAATTTAAATCGATTCGTGATGATCCTATTTGTTGTTATCATTTATTATCGAGGTCGCTTGATCCTATCCTCCCTTAGGTCTTCACTAGGTCGTACCCCCGTGACCTGACCGGGCAGGTCGAACATCGTAGCTGGGGCGCTGGCACCGCACCCCCACCTTGGGGGGTTGCCACCCCCCCGGACCCCCCCTCCGTAGGGGATCTTATCTGAAAAACATTCAACGGAACTTGCTTTGTTGAGATGCTGAGTTGTCCATTCTTCGAGACAAACTATCTTGGGCTTCTCGGTCGATTTTATGGATTTTTGAATATCTATTTCGATGGATTCTTTATCGGTTTCTTTGGATTTTATTCACGACTTCGTATGTGAATATTTATGATTGATTGTTTCTACAATCACTTCTATGATTTGTCACTTTAAAATATAAAGGTTTTCTATACTAGTAGTAAATATCAAAACTCTTTCTTCAAATGATTTCAACACTATTTTATAACAAAGCTCGTTTTCTCAAACCGATTTCCAATCTATTAGTATATACAAACCTTTACCTCACTCGTATGAGAAATCTAATTAAATGACTTAGTAAAACAAGTGGTATGAAACGCTTGCTTTTACTTCGTCGGTTAATTCTTGGACTTGTTCGATTGAATCTCGTGTGACAATTTTCTAGTGGAGATCTACAATGTGTTCGTAAATATTTAAGTTAAGACAGTGGTTATCGGACATGAAGCTAAGCTCATATATTTACTAGCTTACTGTAATTGACACTTCTCGTTGATCATGACGATCATTTTATGATTTAGACTAGCAATTGTGCGATGTCTCTTCGTTTGCAAGGTTAGACTAGACCTCATGGGTGTGATTCCGACTCACACATATCTCATTGTCCGCAAGGTTAGTCTAGACACCATTTGTGTGATTCCACTCACACATACCTTTTTGTTGCGAGGTTAGGCTAGACACCATTTGTGTGATTCCATTCACACATACCTTTTTTCTTTTTGGTTAGTCTAGACACCATTTGTGTGATTCCACTCACACATACCTTTTTGTTGCGAGGTTAGGCTAGACACCATTTGTGTGATTCCATTCACACATACCATTTTGCTTTTTGGTTAGCCTAGACACCATTTGTGTGATTCCACTCACACATACCTTTTTGTTGCGAGGTTAGGCTAGCCACCAATTGTGTGATTCCACTCACACATACCTTTTTGCTTTTTGGTTAGCCTAGACCTCATCTGGGTGATTCCGACTCACCTATATGGGGGTAGCTCCCCATGGTCTTCGGACCGTCATGTGATAGGCCTCTTTCCCTTTTTCTGTGATTTCTGGATTTCTTGTGTTGATTTCGGGAATTTATGTCATTGACTTGTTATGAGTACAAGTTTAGGGTATGATGCCCTCTTTGGATCTTTGAGAAGATTCTTGTGATATTGATTTATCTCTTATCGATTGATCTTCTGTTGATCATCATTTGCATACTTATAGTAGTATGTCGGTATGGACATTTTATGTTTATGCCATATCTTTTATTTTATACCATATCATCTGATATTAATAGCTAGACTGATCCGTTTATTATTTTCTTAAATAATACTCGGGTCAGACCGAGATGTTACAGGTGCTTCTGCTTGATTTCTTCCCGGGATTTCCTACTTTGACTTTTGGCTAACTATTTAGATTAGCAGTTTTTGTTGTATACACTTGAGATATAGACTCATAGTTGTATTCATTTGTATAGCACGTGTTGCTATTCTTTTGTATTATTGTGGATCTTTTTGACCACTACTCTGATGTACACTTTCATGTGTTAGTTATATATTCATATCTTCTTCCGCCTTTGTGATATGAATTATCTGTGACTGATTTATGTTATGCTTATTTCTATATTTGTTTCCGAAGATATTATAGCCACTGTGTAGTAGCTTTGAGTTTGTATCGGTATGTCGGATTTCCTCTCGAAATGAATTGCATGTTATTCTATCTGACATATCGGTGGTCGCACAAAGCAATTACACGGATGGTCGCTCCTCAATAGCCTTATTCTCCGTGCTAGTTTACGGCATTACCCCGTAGTGTCCTTGGCTAGTGTGGGTATAGAGGTGGGGCGTCACAGCTTGGTATCAGAGCCAAACATCGGAACAATGTAGAATAATTTAACAAGGATCATCGTCCTAAGTCCATCTTAGGAATCGTGCTTTAGGATTTTTTTTTTCGGGTCTTCGTACCGTCCTATCCTATTTTCATTTATGATTCCTTGTTTTATCTATCAAGATTGCTTGATATTTATTTTGAGAATAACTTTTCTCCTTTTTTCTTTTCTAAAGGAAGAGAAATGGTTAGTTTTAGCAGTCCTAGCGCTGGTCAATCCAGTAGCCCTTCTCTGGATGGTGCATTCATGTCTGCCCAACAACTTTTGGATCTTGTAAAGAATCAAGAGTTTATCTGTGCTTTGAGTAAGAACCCTGAAATGGTTCTACCTTTGAAACTTGAAGTTTCTTTCAATCAACTTGTGGATGTTACTCTTCTTCATGGAGAGGTTGGTAAAGGAAGTGTTTGTGATATTGGGACTTCCAAGAAGAGGCATATTAAGTTCAAGAGCCTTAATCCCAATAAGAGAATGAAGCAAACTACTTTTGAAGCAAAGACTCCAATCCCTAATCATGGAGGATGCTACAATTGTAATTCTAAGGAACACTATGCAAATATGTGTCCGAAACCTCATTCCTATCACTATTGCAAAAAACGGGTCATCTTTTATCTGCATGTCCCAAACTTTTGAACAAGGACATGAGAAAGCTAAATATTGTGCAAGCCCCTTGCAACTCTTCTCTTGGTCAAGGTACTTTTCACTCAATCCTTGATGACATTGTTTTATTTCGTGATCTTCTTATTTGAGTTCTTTTTGATATGGGTTCCATCTCACTATTTTATATCAAAAGAACTTGTTGATTCTTTTTCTTTGAAAATATTTTAAGCGTGATGACTTCTTTGAGTGTTGCGAATCCGGATGATAGATCCGCAACACTCAATTTGCTTTCTATAGATGTCGAAATTATCTTATGTGATTTTTCTTTCCGAGCCGATTTTTACTTAGACTTCGGAATTGATTTTTGAAAAGGATTGGCTTAATTGTTGTGAAGCCCGCATCCTATTTTTCGTGTGTACTATTCATCTTCGACATTTTCTATCTGTTAAGCGGATTTCTATTTTTCTTGTGATTTTGATTTCAAATTTTTGAAGGCATCATTTTATTCTTTAAGCCCTCAAGATGAGAAAAGTGTTATTTCTCTTATCTGAATAGTTTGTGAAACTTTTTCAGTATTTTTGAGTTTGTCTTAGGATTATCACCTAAGAAATCTTTTGGGTGGTGTTAAGGTCTTTCTAGTTCGACCTTGCCACCGATTTTCATTTGGTTACGAGTTGCGGGAGTTAGCATTCCACTTACCGCATTCCGCACTCATTACGATTCTTATGAATGACTTATTATATCATTCAGTTTGTCCAGCTTATTTCATCCATTTTATAAGCCGAGTATTCTATGAGTATTTGATGAGACCATTCTTGTGTTTATTGATTTTGGATGAAATTAGCAATTTAAAATCTTTGCAAATCTTTTTCATAAGATTTATTTATAAGTATAGTTGGATTTTGGTCTTAAACGAGCAAAGAATATTCTTAAAACTTTTTAAGAGATATTTTTATCATATAGAAGATGATTTTGTGATTGAGGTGGGGAGTCACAGCTTGGTATCAGAGCCAAACTTCAGAACAATGTAGAATAATTTAACAAGGATCATCGTCCTAAGTCCATCTTAGGAGTCGTGCTTTAGGATTTTGTGATTGAGGTGGGGCGTCACAGTTTCGTTATGCAATTTTCAATTTCAATTTAAAATCAGTTGAAATTTGATGAAAATAAAATATCTTTAAAATCTAATATTTTCATATAATAAAATCGTTTATCGTTTTCTGAGTGAGGCGTCATATTTCGTTTCGCCAAATTTGGATTGGTCTAGCCCTGTTTATCTTATTTTCGGCGTTTTAGCAGCACATTGGCAGCGAATATCGATTTTTGGTAAGACTGTCGCATCGCTAATATCTATGTGCATTCTGTTTGCCTCTTCGTGTTGATCTCTGCAGTATATTTATTCATGCTTTTTGGCATTGTGTACATGGAAAAATCTACGAAATGGTTAACCCGATAGGTACCTGTTTTGAACCTTTTGATTTCTTTATGCCTTTCATTTGTCTACCTGTTGAAATTTAAAGCCACTGGCCTTTAACAATTTCAGAATTCAACGATTGACTTTTTCCTTTTTCGCCATTTCAATTTATTCTCTGGTTCGTTTCATATACTATTAGTTTCTCCTTTTCCTCTTTCGATTCTGACAAAAAAATATAATAAACAATGAAAAGCATATAAATTTATACATCTGGAAACAAGTTTGTATTTAAATTTTTTTGGATGGAAATTACTTATCTGCCTTATCAAACACCATCCACTATCTTCCACTGCATCCACCACCATCTTCCCATTCACACAAACCCATCCCCCTTTTGACTTTCCTCCGCACCCTCTCATCCACCTGTCAGCCCGCATAGTCACGGCCACATCACCTATCTCCGCTATCCTCTACAAACGAAGCCCTCTGCCCTGACCAGCCATTTGCCACACAAAAGCAATCCAAGCAGTGGCCTTTCCATTCCTGAGCGCATCAGCCCCCAATCTCCTCCACCAAGCCTTCCACCTCATTATCTCCTTCCACTTATAACTGAACACCCATGAACAGTTCTCTCCCTCCATCACCCAGCTACATGGTCGCAACACAACCCACCGCAACCTCCGTCTATCACAACCCGTCCTTCTCGACCCTCGAAAATCGACACAAAATACACTACAGTATAATATGTCGGCGATCGAGTGCCGACAAAGATAGATTGTTGAGGAAAAAGAAGAAGATAGATGGAAGAAGGAACTAAACAATAACAGAATCTCACAATCGCAGCGGGATAAAATATAATAGTTAATAACAGATCTTTACACAAAATGAAAACATATTTGTTTTACATACATCATCAGAGTAACACACAGACAAAACAGCAATTACCAGCGTGGCAGTTATAACGGCATGCCTCACAACTTGCTGGCAATTAAACAATCACAACGGCGGAAATAAACAAATACAGGTAATACGACTCGGTCTCCAGCTCTTATCTTCATCATGAAAACGTACTCGTTGGATCGAAGTGGTTTTCGGATCACAAATCCGATCCCTAGAGCATGATCGGAGGTTGCCACCCTGAAGCCCATCGCGAGATCTACCATAGGCCGCAACCAAGCGAAGCTCGGTGTCATCATTGCTTTAAAAATCTCATTCGAATCGGCCTTCCTTCCTCGTCAATTTGCCGCTTCGTTGTCAACCCCTAGACGATCTCAACCGTTGGGTGGAGAGGCCTCAAAGTGTTTATCAATATTCTAGTTGAAGTCGTAGCCTGAAACTAAGTGGATAAAGAGAGATCGAGAGGAGAAGATCGAGGCATTTCGGTCATTAAATGAATAAGTGGCGGCCGCGTTTTGAAAGAACTAGGGTTTCTCTGGCTTAAACATATATATACACACATTTACATAAAAAATATATTATTTTATTAATATTCTCAAATTTTAACAAACTTTCACAAACGAACTCCAAATCACACGTGCCGCCAGGCATTTATAAGGTTTTACCTGCATTCCGAACACAATGGACTGTGTTTCAAAGGCTAATTCAATCATATGTGGAAGATAGCTTTTTGAATCGATTTAAAATATTAATTATCGATTTAAATTTCAACGCGTTTCTCACCCGTACAAACAAATGGTAACTCCAAACCCTACGAAATTTGAAATCCGATAATAATTAACTATTATGTATCCAATAGAACTAGTTTCGTCGAATTCCGAGACTGTGTCCCGGAAGGCTATTTTAACTCGCCGATTAATTCGAGCGATTTCCAAAATCGTCGAAATCTTTTAAAATTTCACTTTTAAAATTTTACTAACATAATTATAAATCATATAGAATTTATAATCATATTAGAAATCATTCTGATTCATTTCAAATCAAAATCTGATTATTTGCATTACTACATTAAATTTCATTATTAAATTAGTATAAAAATTCCAATTTTAATTTATCAACTTTTGATTCCATCCAAAAGTCCAATGTTAAAATTCAAATCAAACTAGATTTAAAATAAATCTTAGAAACCATTTTCATAACCATTTATATCCAGATTCACAAATTATCCCAATTCCAAATATTTAATTATTATTATTCAAATCCAATTGAATTGCCATATTTGAAATTTTAACTAATTTTACCAATTTAACCAAAATCTTCTTATTTCAAAATAAAATTGTAATTCACATTCAACATTTAAAATGAATTAAATGTTCAAAATCTAACGACTAAAATTCCGGGTCATTACACCATCCCTCCGGCCTCCATTTCCCAGAACTCCATCCTTCTACCATCTTTCCCCTGACTTCCCCACACAAGTCCCATTGCCTAATCGAGCTGTAACAACCCTGTATTTTCTGATTGTTTTAATTGTACATTTTAATTATTATAATTGAATTCTTGATTTAAAAACTTTATTTTTATCTATTAAAATGAATAATTTTGTTATTTTAAATTTAAATTTTGATTTTAATGTAAATTAAAATTTCAAACATGTATAAATTGAATATTTTCCAAAAAAATGAATTTTGGTCAAAATGGTCAAACTTTGACTTTTAAATTTAAAATTTGAAAGTTTGAAAAATTTGAATTTTATCTTTTATTATGAAAATAAATAAAATTTTAAGAACACTGCTTTTCGTTTCGTTGAAATCTGATTTATAATGTGAAAGTTATGTCTTTTTAACTATTGTGTGAAATTTGCTGTATTTAACAAAATTGTTTATTTTAAATTATACAAATAATATTTTATTTGGTCAAGTAATGTTCTAATTTATGTTTATATGGGTAAAATAACATGTTATGTATATATTTTGGTTTTAAAATATTTTTAAAAAGTGTAATTGACATTTTACAGTGTCAGTTGTATTTTGTTTACCATTTCTAATTCCAGCTTCAATTAATTTTAAAAAATTCTTTATTTATTTTTCTATTTTCTTAAGATCTTATTTTTTTCTCATTCCCACTTTATTTTGTTCCTCATTTATTTTTATTATTTGACTTTTATTTGTTTTAGAGTGAAATAGAAATTCTCTAAGGCTAAATGGTATTTTATTTGTAATTTTCATGTCCTGTTTCCAATTTTTAAACAATTTCTTTAATTATTTTTCTATTTTCTCTAAATTTAATTATTTGTTTCAGTTTTAATATGTTTAATAAATTATTTTATTTCAAAGTTTTGCTTTAAAATATTTTTAAAATGAATTAAATATTTTTTCAAAGTCAATGATGATTTAATTGTAATTTTTGAACCCTGTTTTGGAATTTTAAGCAATTTCTTTAATTCTTTTTCCATTTTCTTTAAAATTTATTATTTATTTTTATTTTACATTACTTTTTTTTTGTTTTTAAAGTCAAATTACTGAAATTTTATTTTGTTTGTATTTAATTGAAATTTGAAAGGACTTAAGCTTTAAATCTTGTGACTTTTCATTGCCTAGTCTTTTCACTTGCCTTGGCCTTTCATTTCCTAGCATAGCCGTACATTTTTTATTGATAATTCACGTGAAAACTTCTCATACTCCTCACAACTCACGGCCAAGTTCATTTCTAAAATTATTTTCAAGTTTTTCCAATGACTTCTTTCCACTTTTTATCCTCTCTTTCATTGTATTTTGCCTTCCTCCTCTTCTAGCTTTGCTTGGCATCTACCACCTTCATCTCCACCAACCACCTCCTCCACCATCTACAGCAGCTACTCCTCCCTCTCCTCTGACTTTAGCCAAGCCTTGCCCATCCATTGAGGTTAGCATCACAAACTTTGCACCAAACGCTTCCAAATCGCCTAACCAAGCTTCATACTTCACCATTTCTCTTCCTATTCACTTTGGCCACCCCTTAGACACCACCACCAGCTGCTACTTCACCTCTGGCCACCTCTAATCATCAGCTCCCGATCTGACCTGACCCATTTATGACATGGCCGAGCCTTGTTGTGCCCAAAAAACTCCAACTTTTGCACTTGACCCTTTGTATGCTTCATATTATATCTCCTACCATCATCATCTCCATGTTGTTGTGCATATATGATGCATACCCGAGCCTATGACATGGTCATGGCTGAGCCATGTTGACACCTAGTTTGAGCCTAGTGTGGTGTGATCAATCCCATTTGATCAAGTGTCAAGCCATGTTGTCATCGTCAAGCAATTTGTGTTAAAGCTAGGTAATGTTCTTTGTTGATTCAAAATTTCCATTTCGTTTCAACTCATATTTTTATTGTATATATATATATATATTTATAATATCTTGTTTATTTTTTGTATACAAGATCAATATCAAGGCTCTCCATCCATTCGAACCAAATCGTGCGTGTCGTGCCTTTGGAATCGCTCTTGTGTGTGTTGTTTGTCTCTAGATTTGATAAAGGTGAGTCTTTCTCACTCTGACATTTCTACTTATGAATTAGTGAATTGATGCCAAGTGTTTAGTAATATAAAATGTTTATGCAAGTTAATGATGATCATATGATATTCTATGCCATGTTATTACCATGTTAAAACGGTTAATTATCACCTGACATCGAATATATGACACTATATTGTGACATTGACATTGTTTATGCATATATTCACACTGCAAGTTCCCTGTTAGAATAGAATCACTATGGATTGAAATGTTACATACCCGAACAGACTTTAGAATAGGAAAAATCGTTATGGGCTGAAATGATAGGCCTGAGCGATTTTTATTGTATTTTATTTGACTTGGAATTGCGGGTTTGAAATGATAGAACCCGGGTTTTCTTTGTAAACTGCGGATTGAAATGATATATATCCGTATCACTTGACCTCGGTTAGAAAATTATATACAGACCCGTTGGTATATTTTTAAATGATTTTTATTAAAATATGTAGTTTTAAAAGTATGAAATTTTGATTTAAAAATACATATTTTATGGTTTTAAGAAAATTAAACATTAAGTCTTGAAATTGTGAATCTAAGTATGTAAATTTGAAGTAAATGTGATTTTTTGACTTTAAATTTTATTTTAAAAACGTAAATAAATAATGGAAATTAAATTTAAAATTTTGAAATGATATTTGAAGTAGAATGTTAAGTTTTATTAAATTTATAAGTTAATAAACAGTGAATTTTGACTTAATAAATGAATGGAGTTTTTAAATTGAATAAATGCCGTAATAGATATTTAGTTATTTCAATCATAGTTAAATTCAAAAACAACATCATTTAAAAATGCTGTCAAAAGACTACAGCATTGGAGAAATGCTATAAAATTCCAGATTTTATTTTAACGTTTCAAAAATAATAATAAAACTCCCAATTTTTGTTATTATAACTTAAAAATCATATTTCTAGACTTTAAAATTTCACACTTAAAACCATTTTAACATATGATTTAACACAACTATTTTGGAAATTATAAGCTACGATAACACTTATAAATGCTGTCGCTGCTATAAATTTGACAATGTTTGAATGTTATAGATTTTAACACTATTTGTGTTATATTTTAAAGTGTTAAATGATTTAACTTTTGGAAATTGTTATTTGTGAATATAAGGAGTTTTGAATATATTTTTAATATTTAAATTTGAATTTTAAGGAATTTAAATTGAATTTGAATTTAAATAAGGTATGCTTGGTTATGTGTTAAATGGAATGAAATGTAATGTAATAAATGAATTTTTGAATGGAATTTTGAAATGTATTTTTGTAATAATGTTTGAAATAATAAATGAATGGCGTGTGTGTCTGCCATTGCATTTGGAGGGTGCAACATGATACAGGGTTCTCCCTTCCTAGTTTGGTAGCGAACGGTTGACTCTTACTCTTACATGTCCCTGCGGGGGTTGGTGGTGTAGTAGAGAGGCTGGCCGTAAAGGTAGAACGCATGTACCAATGTATGCTACGGTGGGCATTACCCCACTGACGCGGCCTATTACACGAGCCCTCCACCATTGCCATGAAGCTTGCACCACAAGCCGATGAACCCGCTCCATTATCAACCGGCCACCGTGATAGTCCCACTTCCCAAGATCGAACTCGCAACAATCCTTGCCAAACACTCACCACCACCATAGCCCACTATCTATCCTTCCTCAAACTTCCACAACCATCTCCTCGCTTTGTCTCTCCACTGACCTCTCACCTAGCCTCCATGCAATAGTTTTGCGACCACTCCATCAGCCGAGACCCGAAGTCGCCTTGCTTACCTGTCATCATTCCAGTTTAGCATAACACATATTTTACATATCATCCATTTAAAGTATATAATTTACTATATTTGCGTTCCACTTTTACATAGCATCCATTTTAAAGTATATAATTTAAAACTATATTGCATTCCAAAATATATGTCTGCCTACATATGTGTTTTGATATATATATATATAGAGATATTTTGATTTTTAAAATGTATATAGATTTTAAAATATAATATATATAGATATCTTGATTTTAAAAAATATATATATTTTTTGATTTTATTTAATATGTTTTAGAAAGAAACGATTTTGGAATATATATATAAAGATTTTATTTTTATACGCCTTTTGAATTAAATATTGATTTTAAAAGAATCTGTTTTGATATGTGTTTAAATTGAATATTATTTTTAAAATATCATATAAGATTTTATTTTAAATATGTGAGTAAATTTTAGATTTTATATTTTATTTCATCGATTTATGTTCATTGTGCTTCGATTTGGATTTTGCTTTGGAGTTTGCTTTCGAAAGCTTGATTATTGATTCATGTTGTTGGAATTAGTTTGGCTTTGATATTTGATGTGTTGTAGATCCCCGCTTTTCTCCATTATTTATCATCACCTTCTAGCTTCGAAAGGATAGCGATCACTCACGATTAACATTCTTATATTTAGCAAATTTAATTCACATAAAATGATAATTGAAATGTGTTGTAAAGTTTAATTTGTTAGTAATTAAATTATTGAATATGATGTGTTATTATTTAAATTGTTCGCCCATGACTGGATGACACCATCATAGGTTGTATATATAATATATTTAAAATGTAAATTGTGATATATGCCTGTTGTGGATATGTTATATTATTATCATATTGTTCTCACACTACAAGTTCACTATTAGTTAGGATTTCCCTATGGGTTGAAATGATACATACACAAACGATATTATAGATTAGGGAAAATCGTTATATGTTTAAATGATAAAGCCAAGCGATTTTATTGAATTTTAATTTTAGGATTTTGGGTTGAAATGATATATACACGTAAATATTAAATTATTGCGGATTGAAATGATAAATATATGTATCACTTGACCATAAGATAGAAAATTATAAATGGATATCGTTGGTTTATTTTTAAATGATTTCCTAAATTTTCAAAGGAATATATATGGGACCTTTAGCAAGGACATGTTTCACTTGCATATCATAAGGAGTTCGAACAGCTGCTTCAATATAGTATTAAGAAGTACAGCTTGCGGAACTGATTTCAAATATAATATAGGTATTTTATTTTTATATTTGTAAAATTTAGATTTTAAATTATATGTTTGAAATTTTTAAATTGCAAGTTAAGTTTTGAAATATATGAATTTTAAGATTTTACTTATAATTTTATTACTTTTAAATTTATAAATATAGTTTAATATAAATAAAAAAGATTTACCAAAATAAGAATTAATTTAATAATATTTAATATAATAGAATAGTATTTAATTGGATAGGTATACATATTGTATTTAAAATACTCATTTAAAATTTATATTTATATTTTGAAATAAATTCTCTAACAACTTTAATAAATTAAGTTTGGGAAGATAAATTAAGTTAATTTTTAATTTAACTTGTTAGGAATTGAATTTAAATAAGAATTGGTTTGGACTTATGGATATTGAGATTTTAAAGATATGAAATTTATTACTTGATAACTTGAGTTTGATAAAAGGTGATTAAACGAATATTGTCAAATTTGAATAAATTAAAATTGAATATATAATTTTGTTTTAAAAGTGTAGTTTGAGATTTTATCTAAACGTTTAGAAAAGTGATTAGGTGAATATTGTAGAATTAAATATAATTGAAGTTAGATATTTAATTTTGATTTAAATTTGTATTTTGAGATTTAATTTAATTTATTAAAAATGATTAGGTGAATATTTTCAACTTTAAATAAAATTAAAGTTGAATTTTGAAATATAATGAAATTTATCAAATTGAGTTATTGTAATTGTGTGAATAATTAAACTTTGAAATCTATTAAAGTGATTTAAATTTATAGTTCAACCTGGATTTGAAATCAATTAAAATGGTTTTAATAAGAACTTGAATTGATATGGATTTAAATTGAATTTTGGAACTAAAGTTGATGCGGATTGATTTGTGGAATTGGAAGAAACAATTCTAACTTGAAACTATTTTCGATATATATATATATATATAAATATATATATAATAATTAACATATAAACTATTTTAATGTATAACCTATTTTCAAATATATAAACTATTTTTAATTATAACTATTTCAATATATATAAACTATTTTCAATATATAAACTGTCTAAGTTGAAACTGTTATAATTTAGATTTAATGGATTAAATGCGAATATTTTGATATGATGGTTTAAACTATTTTATGGATATGATTTTTTTTGAAAGTGACTATGACTTTGAAAATGAACATGATTTCGAAAGTGATATGATTTTGAAATGAATATGATATTTTGATATGAAGTATGAACTATTTGAAATGAAAATGACCATGGTGTGAAATAAGTGTTTGATTGTTAAAGAGACCGGAGTGGATATTTCCATAGTCTCTGCCAATACGAAAAAGCGTTTTAATAACTGTGCACGTGGTGGAGATTCCAGAACGAAGTAGGATGGTTTGGCGACGTCTATATGAGGTATGAACGTAGCCCTGACCCCCGCGAATTAGATTGATGTGATTAAAATAGGAACCATGTTGGGTATAGTGAGGTCGCACCTCCTATCGAGCATGCTTCTTCGATACCATTCTATTACTTTGTGATTTAATTGGGTGCACCCTTTGATTATGGGAGTGTGTCTCGAGGTGGGCGGTAGTAGCTGCTATGTGTAACCACCACTCTGAATTCGCGAAAAAGGTAGTATCCTACCCTGGGCATTGCCTCGTGTGCCTTGTCACATGACTTATCGTGCCTTCTACTAGTTTGTTTTTTACCATACCTATGGGTTGCCCTCTGATAACCCTCCAGTTTATGGAGGAATTATGGTACTATATAGACTATGAGAATATATAAAAATGTGTTAAGGGGGATATGAGAAACTCCTTAACGTTATTTTAATAGTTCCTTCACTTTAGACATTATATATGTAGTGTACCATACTATATATGTAGATAGATTAACGGATCCTTAGAGGATGGGAATCCCAAACATCCTTTAAGTTATTTGTACTTCAATTGAACATTTAACTTAAGTTGGTTTACTAGCATAAGATTGTTAATCCTGACTCGAGTGTTTTGTGTTTTGCTTTATGCTCGGGTCAGACTGATTGTCATAGCATTTGAGGCTCACCTTTTGAGCTTGGAGCTTTGCCTGTAGATCTATCTTTTGTCTATTCAACTTTCCAGCTATTTTAGTTTATTCCAGTTGTATTGTTCAGACTTGTCATTGGCATTTGTATTAGTAACTTCTGTGTATTAGATATCCATTGTATTTTGTTTCAAACTCTGTAACGACCTGGAATTTTGGGCAATATAAATTTAATAATCAACATTAATAATTTAATTGGTTTGATAATTTTCTTTGTAATTTTAATTTAAATTGGTGAATGTAATCTTTTAAAGGTTAATGAATTTTTAATATGGCAATATTGATAAGATTTGTTTGTCAAAGTTAATGAAATTTTATTCTATTTATAATATATACATTTGATATATATCGTGAATAGAAGATCTTTTGTTTTAAATTTAAAGATGAATTTTCAAATTGTACTATATATGTTTACGTATGTTATAGTTTGATATTGTTTTGAAATTTATTTAAATCCATTGATAATTTATAATGTATTGATATTGTAGATTGAAGCTCTGTTTTAAAATCAATGTTTCCAAAAGTTAATTTAAAGGTTAATTCATTTGTTTTAAAATATAAGATAATCAGTTTGTTTTTAAATATGATAGTTTAAAAGGGATTTAAATAAAGTGTTGTTTTCTTTTCTTTAAAAATGCTTAATATAAAATGGTTATGAATGTATAAACATAAATGTTTTAGATTTTAAATTTTACATGTATAAGAAGTTATATTTGTATTAGAATTTGTTTTCTAATATTTCTTTAAAGGATTACACTTATATTTAAATATGTAAATATTTATTTATTTAAGAGAATTAAAATATGTAAGTTTATGTTTACATTCTACATTAAATAAAAATTCATAAATAAATTCTTAAGTACAAATGTAAACATATTAACACCCTTCAAAAAACACATGTAAGGCAATTAACAATAAAGTGACAAATGTAAATTTTAGGGACAAGTGTCTTTATTTTTAAAATTTATACTTTCTTTAATCTTAATAAAACATAAACACTTTCATTTCTTGGTTTATTTTTCTTAACCCAAATTAATGGCAACCAGAAATTCACTTACAAACCTGAAATTTTAAAACTAAAGCAAATCAATCTGAAAAGAAACTGCAACATGCAAAGAGATCAACTTCAACAGCAGGCAAAATCAAATATTTTCCAGACTTCAGGCTTGAAAACTAAACCTGCTCTGTTCCCTGCTCTGAAAATTTACAACCTGCAACTAAAATAAAGAATCATGAGCAACAGCAAAGAAACCTATAAACAACAAAACTGCAATTTCAAAGGGATCAAGATCAAAGCTTTTTCAAAGTTAATGTTCAAGCCTGGGTAAAAGCAATAAAGCTTGTTCTGTTCACTGCATACAAATTGGTGAGTAAACTTCTTTAAAAACAGTTTGATTTGGATTTTAACTATCATGCATGAAAGATTATCAGCTTTGTTTGGATTAATATATTTATGGAAATTGTTAGCATGTCTGTATATATAAATGATGGACCTGTTCTCTGTGGTTTCAGAGTGTTTGTTCTGTTTTTAAAAATTCAAAGCTTTAAATAAAATCATTATTTGATTTTGAAATTTAAATAAAAGTTGTTTGTCTGAGGAAGATGATGGTTATTAAAGTAATTCTAGGATTTTAACTTTAGCAAATAAGTTTAAAAATTAGGTACAACAGTAAAATACTGTTTTATGATAAAAATCAATAACTTTAATTTTTACTTTGGATTATATAAATGGATTTGTAGTTAAAAGTGATCAATTTTAACATACATTTTATAATTTTAAAATGGATATTCAAATGGGAATTTTGGGATGATCGTTGTCGGCAATTTGACAAATCGCCGATGCTCAACTCGATGGTTTGGGTTGAAATCTGGATTGAAGCTAGATAATGAATTGAAGATGAAGGGAAAAATGCAAGTGGAATTTTCTAATGCGTGAAATGTTCGAATTCGAACAAGATAAGATTTTAGCATGTTTTAGTTTGGGCTTTGTTGTAGGGGTTTTTGCGACATGAATGTAGGATCCAGTTCGATCGCGACATGGGAATGTTGAAGCTCGGGGTTGTGGCGTTTCTAGGGTGAGGTCGGCGGTGGCTTAACGGTGTCGTGATGTTGGTCGTGGGTGATTTTATGGAAGATGGGTTCTGCAGATTTTCGAGTTGAAGGTCAATTTGTGATTCGTGTAGTGGGGTTCGATCTGGGTTTTGGGTCGAGTTCGTGTGCATTCGAGTGGACGTTGGCGATGGTCGTGGTTGCCCACGGTGGCCGGAGCCAGTGGGATACGTACACACGTGTACGCTTTGTGCACTGAAATGTGGAGTTGGAGAAGATGAAGGCCGACTCGAAGTTCTTCTCGTGTTTCTCGCATGTCGACTCGGAGTAGAAGGGAGCTGGAGCTGTCTCGGGATAGGCACGTGTAGTTTAGTATTCATGCTCGAGTATTTTAGGTATGCTAGCCTGGATAGGTTCAGTAAAAAGAAGGTACTAAGTTTACAGATTAAACTCATTGGTGAATAAATGAAAACAAGTTAAGTTTTTGTAGAAGAAATAAATTACAATGTTAAAGCTTGTTCTGTGATATGAATGTAAATCAAACTTTTAAAAAGTGACAATTGAATTTATTTCAAATTTAAAAATGTTTTAAAAATGTTTGCTTTAGAAAGTAATTATCTAATTAAATTTTGAAGTTCAATTTAAAAGAGTATTTTGAATTCAAATATTGAATCAAGGTTTAAAGAAATTTTAAAGTAATGATTTTAAACTAAAGTTTCAAATTTTATTTCAAATAAGTTTAACTTGGATAATTAATGTGTTTTGAAAATTTAAAAATTTATTGCTAAATGTCTTATCTTCAAATAAAGTTATTATTATGATTTTGAAATCCAAATAAGATAACTTGTTTAAGTTATTAAAATTTGATTTAAATTCAAATAATGTATTTATAAAGATAAATATGGTTAACTTATCTGTGTTATGAACTTATGAATACTTAAATTAAATTGATTTGTAATTAAGTAAAGAATTAATTAAGATAAAAGTTTTCTTAATTAATTAAGGATTTTTAAATATAAGCTGTTAAATAATTAATTGTTTAATTAATTTTAAATAATTAGTTAATTATTTATTTAATTTTAAATAATCACTTAATTATGATTAATTTAGTGTAATTACTTAATAAAGTAATAAATGGTTAGTTGAATGTAATTAAGAATGGAAATTACTTATGGAAGTAATTAATGAAATTACTCATGGGAGTAATTGGTTGAAGTGATTAATGGGTAATCACTTGTTGTTATCAATTAAGGAATTTAATTATTATAATTGTTTGAAGTTAATTAATTATGGATTAAGTAATTAATTAATGAATTAAGGATTGTTTAATGAAGATTGTAATTACTTGTTAAGTAATTAATTAAGGAAGTAATCAAGATTTATTAATAAAAGTAATTAGAGATAATTACTTATGTAAGTAATTAAGAGTTAATTACTTAATTATTTTAGTTAATTAATTAATGTGATTAATTTATGAATGTGATTTATTTAAGATTAATTACTAAGGTAATTAATTTAAATTGTAATTAATTAATAAAGTAATTAATTAAGGATTTACTTATTAATTTAATTGTTTAATAATAACTTATTGAAGTTATTAAGGATTAATTAATTGGATTAATTAATCAAGGATTAATATAATTAAATTAGAAGTTAATTAATAAGAAGTTAATTAATTTAGTTAAGTAATTACAAATTGTTAATTACTGATTATGATTTATGAGTTGATTAATTATAAGTTAATTATTTAATTGATTAAATTATTATTAATTTATAAGGATCATTAATTAATGTGATTAATGATATTAATCAAGGTTGATTAATATAAATAATTAATTTAAGGGTGATTAATTATTGTAATTAATTGAGGTATAATGCAATTAATTATAGTTAATTAATAGAAGTAAACGAATGATCATTAATTATTGTAATTAATGATAGTAATTAAGATTTAATTACTGTATATGGTTAAGGACAATTACTTGAATGTAATTAATATAATTAATCAAGGAAGATTAATTAGTGAAGATCATTAGAGATGATTAATTTATTTGGAATAATATGTAATGAAGAAGGATTATGGTAATTCAATTGATTAAGAGATAACCAATTCTGTTCTGGATGTTTGATTAATATGGGTGGATTGATTAATATTGGTTAATTGATTGATATTGGATGATCAATATTTGGAGATTGATATGGGATAATTGGTTGATATTGGATGTTTGATATTGGTTGACACTGGATGATCTGGATATCTATGATATGTGATATGCTGCTGTATGAGATGAATGTTTGATATGAATTATCTGTTGTGATAATATGATTCATCTATTTGTTTATATCATCCTGAATTTAAGTTAAACTGTTTTAAACCCTTAAGTACAACTTGGACATTAAAATGGCGTTTGATTTCGGTGAGACCGCGATCGGATTTCCATATTTGGAATCCGAAAACCACATCGATTCCAGTTAAACGTTTGGTCGTGAATCCAAGTGGAGCTAGTGAAGACTCGCGGTGTAAGGGCTATATGTCAGTATAACTCTGTGGGTGATTCCGTAATGAGTTTGACGAAATAGTACTTATAGATTCGAGATGGTGATTTAGAGTGCAAGGGCTATGGTCGTTGGCTCTAAAGGTGATTCCAAAATGAGTGCAACGATATAGTGCCTTCGGTTTCGTTCGAACCCGGAACGAACTTGTATGGATTGAATGCTTTCAGAACATCGTCAGGTGGACGATGAGCATTCTAAGATAGATGTGTTCTATTAAGGTAATCGCAGCCTCAAGCCTCATAAACCGGGAATGGCTAAAACAGGGGAGGTGCAGCAAGGCTTCGTGGGTAGCCCCCACTTGAGAGTGAGATTACCCTTGTCTAGAGGTCCCTTTCTATTTCGGCTTAGTGTGTGGTTGGTCGCGCCAACTACGGGGTGGTCTTGTTCGGGACTGTTCAGTAAGGAATGGTTCCGGCCTTGTGTTGCAGGGGAGCGGGCGTACTCCTCGGTACGTTGATCTAGGCCACGTACTGTGACGGGCGGTACCCCAGTAGCCCTACCGTTGATGGAAACCCATTCTTCCTACGAGACCCTACGGTTTTGATTGTATTACCCACTTTTGTGGCTAGTAGCTGGAATTTAATAATGTAACAATTTCGGCTATTTCTTATTTACTTGAAAACCCTAGACACTATTATAATATCATTGGATTTCCTATCAAATGTTTTGGTTAGCGTAAGGTAAATTTTTTTCCATTTTTATGTGTGGGAAGTCTTACGTGATACCTTTCTTTTCAAAGGTTTTCTAAAGTTAAGCAAATTTTAACCCGTTTAATCACACCAGATCCATGTCTGACCCAAGTGTTTATTTTCTGTTTTATTAAACTCTTGGGTACTCATATTATGTATGAGTAGTCAAGTGGTTCAGGTTAGCTTGACGAATTCTGGAGGAGATATGGAGCAGGATGCTTTGACGTGTAGATATATATTCCGATGTGTTTGTTATATCTGTTTCTCTTGTATCTTGAGTTGTACAGTTAGACAGAAGTTTATAACTGTCAATTATCTGTTGTTTTAAGTTGTGTACTCTGATGTAATAAGATACTATGTAATATTTACGTGATATATTATATTTTATTCGTTCCGCTGTGAGTTCTCTGATATTGTTCTGTTTCTTCTTTCTCTTTCTTTTCTTCTTCTATCCCTTTCTTTCTTCAAGATGATGCGATTTCCTGGAGATTGGAAGTCGGGTCGTCTCAGTTTGGTATCAGAGCATTAGGCTGAGTGAATACCTAGGCTCTGAAGTGTATCTTTCTTTAGAGAGCATTAGGCTGAGTGAATACCTAGGCACTGAAGTATGTCTTTCTTTAGGGAGCATTAGGGTGAGTGAATACCTAGGCTCTGTAGTGGTGTCTTTATTGAGAGAGCGTACTTGTAATTTTTATATATAACTATATATTTATATATCTATATCTACCTGATTTGTTGGGTTATCTGTTCGGATTTTCCAACATAAGTTTTTAAAGGTAGATGGAGTAGTTGTGTGTGTAACACGACTACCACTGACGGAAGAGGTCCATATGTTTGAGGTTGGAAGTGAATTTGTCGAGACTGTAGACCTAATACTGTCTCGAGTGAGATTTGTAATTTGGAGTAAGGATTTCTCTGATATCCGAAGGAAATCTTTTTAAAGATTCGGTGTTCGTCTTTGAAGTGTAAGTTTGGATTTTGCTCGGGTGAGCGAATTTTTCTTGAGTTTGGATTTGTCAGAAGTGCAGAAATAAGTAATGATATCTCAATAACTACGTGATGAGATGCAGTATCCATGGATATTTTCTGAAGATGTTTTCTCTTGAAACAGTTTTAGATATAGTTCAGGAGCAGTTTTTACCTGCTGCAGGGAAGATTCGTCTGTATATAAGTTGTTTGGATCTTCCGCAAGGAGGTTGTCTGTTTTGGGATATGAGACTAAAGTCTATGAGTTGTTTCTCTTCAGGCATGGTCTCATTGTTATTCCTTAAGGAGAGCGAGATGTGGATGCTTGGTTTGGAGTCCGAGTTTCTTGAAGGGATGTTTGCCATCTCGGACGTCAATTGTGTGGTTTGTTGATGATTTTAGAGTTGTGAAGCCTTTGGATTAGAAGTCTTTAGTTAGCTGTGGTAGCAGTTTCAGTTCGAAGTGTTCAGTGTGCTAACGAGAAGGTCTTTTAGCTTCGCAGTATCATCGAGGTGGAGTTTGGAAGCAGCAGTGTGGCTTGTTTCTCCGATGATTCAAGAATCTTGTGGTTCTCTTTCAGCAGTCCGGGCTGAAGGTGGTGATGTTTTCTTGAAAGATTAACCTTGTTTGGAGAAGCTTTAGGCTGTTCTAATTGGTAAAGTGAGGACATTTTCTTTGGAATCCGAATTAGGTTGGATCGCAAAAGTAACTTGCGATTAGTTGGGAATTTTTCTTGAGCAATCTTTTGTTTGAGGCTGAGGATTCTCATGTGGATAGGAGCTACTGATGTAATCAGAAGTTTGCCTGCATTTGGAGTTGAGTTCCATATCGATTTGGTTCCAGGAGCAATTTTGGTAAGTTAGCCTGATAGTTGGATGGTTCTTGGAGTAGGAAGAGTTGGTGTAGCAGCTTAGAATACTTTTGGATTTTGATTTGGTCAGATCTTGTTTTGAGTTAGATTCTACTGTAAGGTTGTGACTGAGTCAGATGAGTCACTCAGATTTTTATGGATTTGATGAACAAAGTTTTCCGGATATATTGGGTAAGTTTGTATTCATGTTCATCAACAGTATTCTCAATCAGAGTTGTGCAGGCGAGGTAACAGCTGTGCAAGGAAAAAAGCAAGTTCTGTTTGTTTTTGCTTGAGTAGTAGAGCTTGTGTTCTGGATTTCGACGGATCTTGGAGGACTCTTCTGTGAATGGGATCCAGAAACTGGTTTGCTTTGGTCTAGTTGTTTCTGGAAGTATCAGCATAGATTGAGTTGATCAGGAAGAGATTGGCAGCCTTGGATTGTCTGTTGAGCTATGCAGATATGAGATAAGGAGTTTGGTATTTGAAGTTGGAGACTTCATTGTTGTTCAAATTCTCTGGTTAAGAGAGCTAAAATTGGATAAGATTGGTTGGTTAGTGCTGAGGCATTTGAAGATTTCTTATCTGTGTTTTGATAGGATAAGATTGAATTGCCAGTTTGGATAGCTGGAATTCATTGTGTATCACCTATCTCTGAGGGAATACGTGTATGATTCGTCATTGGTTATTGAATCTGAAGTTTAGTTGGAGTTGGATGTTGAGCTGGATTTGGAAGTAATCTTATGTTCTGTTCGGACTGATGGATCTAGAGATGAGTTGAGCTCTAGATTTTGGTGGTGTAGTTTGTTAGTTTTTGTAGAGCGAGTCTCCCGATGGTTTATATTTGGGAAACCGAGATAGTGTTAGAAGATTTATTCTGATTTGTGTCAGAATAATTAGTTAAGTTTGTTTGTTTGATTGATTGCTTTGGCTGTTAGTAACTGGTTGTTAGGAATGCTTTGCTGTTTGAAATTAAAATCTGTACTGGATTATTAAATTACCTGTGCTTTTAAATTTCAGGGACGAAATTCTTATAAGGGGGAGGATTGTAACGACCCGGAATTTTGGGCAATATAAATTTAATAATCTGCATTAATAATTTAATTGGTTTGATAGTTTTCTTTGTAATTTTAATTTAAATTGGTGAATGTAATCTTTTAAAGGTTAATGGATTTTTAATATGGCAATATTGATAAGATTTGTTTGTCAAAGTTAATGAAATTTTATTCTGTTTATAATATATACATTTGATATATATTGTGAATAGAAGATCTTTTGTTTTAAATTTAAAGATGAATTTTCAAATTGTACTATATATGTTTACGTATGTTATAGTTTGATATTGTTTTGAAATTTAATTAAATCCATTTATAATTTATAATGTATTGATATTGTAGATTGAAGCTCTGTTTTAAAATCAATGTTTTCAACAGTTAATTTAAAGGTTAATTCATTTGTTTTAAAATATAAGATAATCAGTTTGTTTTTAAATATGATAGTTTAAAAGGGATTTAAATAAAGTGTTGTTTTCTTTTCTTTAAAAATGCTTAATATAAAATGGTTATGAATGTATAAACATAAATGTTTTAGATTTTAAATTTTACATGTATAAGAAGTTATATTTGTATTAGAATTTGTTTTCTAATATTTCTTTAAAGGATTAAAATTATATTTAAATATGTAAATATTTATTTATTTAAGAGAATTAAAATATGTAAGTTTATGTTTACATTCTAAATTAAATAAAAATTCATAAATAAATTCTTAAGTACAAATGCAAACATATTAACACCCTTCAAAAACACATGTAAGGCAATTAACAATAAAGTGACAAATGTAAATTTTAGGGACAAGTGTCTTTATTTTTAAAATTTTTACTTTCTTTAATCTTAATAAAACATAAACACTTTCATTTCTTGGTTTATTTTTCTTAACCCAAATTAATGGCAACCAGAAATTCACTTACAAACCTGAAATTTTAAAACTAAAGCAAATCAATCTGAAAAGAAACTGCAACATGCAAAGAGATCAACTTCAACAGCAGGCAAAATCAAATATTTTCCAGACTTCAGGCTTGAAAACTAAACCTGCTCTGTTCCCTGCTCTGAAAATTTACAACCTGCAACTAAAATAAAGAATCATGAGTAACAGCAAAGAAACCTGTAAACAACAAAACTGCAATTTCAAAGGGATGAAGATCAAAGCTGTTTCAAAGTTAATGTTCAAGCCTGGGTAAAAGCAATAAAGCTTGATCTGTTCACTGCATACAAATTGGTGAGTAAACTTTTTTAAAAACAGTTTGATTTGGTTTTTAACTATCATGCATGAAAGATTATCAGCTTTGTTTGGATTGATATATTTATGGAAATTGTTAACATGTCTGTATATATAAATGATGGACCTGTTCTCTGTGGTTTCAGAGTGTTTGTTCTGTTTTTAAAAATTCAAAGCTCTAAATCAAATCATTATTTGATTTCGAAATTTAAATAAAAGTTGTTTTTCCGAGGAAGATGATGGTTATTAAAGTAATTCTAGGATTTTAACTTTAGCAAATAAGTTTAAAAATCAGGAACAATAGTAAAATACTGTTTTATGATAAAAATCAATAACTTTAATTTCTACTTTGGATTATATAAATGGATTTGTAGTTAAAAGTGATGAATTTTAACATACATTTTATAATTCTAAAATGGATATTCAAATGGGAATTTAGGGATGATCGTTGTCGGCAATTTGATAAATCGCCGATGCTCAACTCGATGGTTTGGGTTGAAATCTGGATTGAAGCTAGATAATGAATTATAGATGAAGGGAAAAATGCAAGTAGATTTTTCTAATGCGTGAAATATTCGAATTCGAACAAGATAGGGTTTTAGCATGTTTTAGTTTGGGATTTGCTGTAGGGGTTTTTGCGACATGAATGTAGGATCGAGTTCGATTGCGACGTGGGAATGTTGAAGCTCGGGGTTGTGGCGTTTCTAGGGTGAGGTCGGCGGTGGCATAACGGTGTCGTGATGTTGGTCGTGGGTGATTTTGTGGAAGATGGGTTCTGCAGATTTTCGAGTTGAAGGTCAATTTGTGATTCGTGTGGCTGGGGTTCGATCTGGGTTTTGGGTCGAGTTCGTGTGCATTCGAGTGGACGTTGGCGATGGTTGTGGTTGCCCACGGTGGCCAGAGCCGATGGGATACGTACACACGTGTACGCTTTGTGCACTGAAATGTGGAGTTGGAGAAGATGAAGGCCGACTCAAAGTTCTTCTCGTGTTTCTCGCGTGTCAACTTGGAGTAGAAGGGAGCTGGAGCTATCTCGGGGCAGGCACGTGTAGTTTAGTATTCGTGCTCGAGTATTTTAGGTATGCTAACCTGGATAGGTTCAGTAAAAAGAAGGTACTAAGTTTACAGATTAAACTCATTGGTGAATAAATTAAAACAAGTTAAGTTTTTGTAGAAGAAATAAATTACAATGTTAAAGCTTGTTCTGTGATATGAATGTAAATTAAACTTTTAAAAAGTGACAATCGAATTTATTTCAAATTTAAAAATGTTTTAAAAATGTTTGCTTTAGAAAGTAATTATCTAATTAAATTTTGAAGTTCAATTTAAAAGTGTATTTTGAATACAAATATTGAATCAAGGTTTAAAGAAATTTTGAAGTAATGATTTTAAACTAAAGTTTCAAATTTTATTTTAAATAAGTTTAACTTGGATTATTAATGTGTTTTGAAAATTTCAACATTTATTGCTAAATGTCTTATCTTCAAATAAAGTTATTATTATGATTTTGAAATCCAAATAAGATAATTTGTTTAAGTTATTAAAATTTGATTTAAATTCAAATAATGTATTTATAAAGATAAGTATGGTTAACTTATATGTGTTATGAACTTATGAATACTTAAATTAATATGATTTGTAATTAAGTAAAGAATTAATTTAGATAAAAGTTTTCTTAATTAATTAAGGATTTTTAAATATAAGTTGTTAATTAATTAATTGTTTAATTAATTTTAAATAATTAGTTAATTATTTATTTAATTTTAAATAATTAGTTAATTATTTATTTAATTTTAAATAATCACTTAATTATGATTAATTAAGTGTAATTACTTAATAAAGTAATTAATGGTTAGTTATTGAATGTAATTAAGAATGGTAATTACTTATGGAAGTAATTAATGAAATTACTCATGGGAGTAATTGGTTGAAGTAATTAATGGGTAATCACTTGTTGTTATCAATTAAGGAATTTAATTATTATAATTGTTTGAAGTCAATTAATTATGGATTAAGTAATTAATTAATAAATTAAGGATTGTTTAATGAAGATAGTAATTACTTGTTAAGTAATTAATTAAGGAAGTAATCAAGATTTATTAATAAAAGTAATTAGAGATAATTACTTATGTAAGTAATTAAGAGTTAATTACTTAATTATTTTAGTTAACTAATTAATGTGATTAATTTATGAATGTGATTTATTTAAGATTAATTACTAAGGTAATTAATTTAAATTGTAATTAATTAATAAAGTAATTAATTAAGGATTTATTTATTAATTTAATTGTTTAATAATTACTTAATGAAGTAATTAAGGATTAATTAATTGGATTAATTAATCAAGGATTAATATAATTAAATTAGAAGTTAATTAATTTAGTTAAGTAATTACAAATTGTTAATTACTGATTATGATTTATGAGTTGATTAATTATAAGTTAATTATTTAATTAATTAAAGTATTATTAATTTATAAGGATCATTAATTAATGTGATTAATGATATTAATCAAGGTTGATTAATATAAATAATTAATTTAAGGGTGATTAATTATTGTAATTAATTGAGGTATAATGCAATTAATTATAGTTAATTAATAGAAGTAAACGAATGATCATTAGTTATTGTAATTAATGATAGTAATTAAGATTTAATTACTGTATATGGTTAAGGACAATTACTTGAATGTAATTAATATAATTAATCAAGGAAGATTAATTAGTGAAGATCATTAGAGATGATTAATTTATTTGGAATAAAAATTAATGAAGAAGGATTATGGTAATTCAATTGATTAAGAGATAATCAATTCTGTTCTGGATGTTTGATTAATATGGGTTGATTGATTAATATTGGTTAATTGATTGATATGGATGATCAATATTTGGAGATTGATATGGGATAATTGGTTGATATTGGATGTTTGATATTGGTTGATACTGGATGATCTGGATATCTATGATATGTGATATGCTGCTGTATGAGATGAATGTTTGATTTGAATTATCTGTTGTGATAATATGATTCATCTATTTGTTTATATCATCCTGAATTTAAGTTAAACTGTTTTAAACCCTTAAGTACAACTTAGACATTAAAATGGCGTTTGGTTTCGGTGAGACCGGGATCGGATTTCCATATTTGGAATCCGAAAACCACATCGATTCCAATTAAACGTTAGGTCGTGAATCCAAGTGGAGCTAGTGAAGACTCGAGGTGTAAGGGCTATACGTCAGTATAACTCTGTGGGTGATTCCGTAATGAGTTTGACGGAATAGTACTTATAGATTCGAGATGGTGATTTAGAGTGCAAGGGCTATGGTCGTTGACTCTAAGGGTTATTCCAAAATGAGTGCAACGATATAGTGCCTTCGGTTTCATTCGAACCCGGAATGAACTTGTATGGATTGAATGCTTTCAGAACATCGTCAGGTGGACGATGAGCATTCCAAGATAGATGTGTTCTATTAAGGTAATCGCAGCCTCAAGCCTCATCAACCGAAAATGGCTAAAACATGGGAGGTGCAGCAAGGCTTCGTGGGTAGCCCCCACTTGAGAGTGAGATTTACCCCTGTCTGGAGGTCCCTTTCTATTTCGGCTTAGTGTGTGGTTGGTCGCGCCAACTATGGGGCGGTCTTGTTCGGGACTGTTCAGTAAGGAATGGTTCCGGCCTTGTGTTGCAGAGGAGCGGGCGTACTCCTCGGTACGTTGATCTAGGCCACGTGTTGTGACGGGCGGCACCCCAGTAGCCCTGCCATTGATGGAAACCCATTCTTCCTACGAGACCCTACGGTTTTGATTGTATTACCCACTTTTGTGGCTAGTAGCTGGAATTTAATCATGTAACAATTTCGGCTATTTCTTATTTACTTGAAAACCCTAGACACTATTATAATATCACTGGATTTCCTATCAAATGTTTTAGTTAGCGTAAGGTAAAAACTTTTCCATGTTTATGTGTGGGAAGTCTTACGTGATACCTTTTCTTTTCAAAGGTTTTCTAAAGTTAAGCAAATTTTAACCCATTTAGTCACACCAGATCCCTGTCTGACCCGAGTGTTTATTTTCTGTTTTATTAAACTCTTGGGTACTCATATTATGTATGAGTAGTCAAGTGGTTCAGGTTAGCTTGATGAATTCTGGAGGAGATATGGAGCAGGAGGCTTCGACGTGTAGATATATATTCCGCTGTGTTTGTTATATATGTTTCTCTTGTATCTTGAGTTGTACAGTTAGACAGAAGTTTATAACTGTCTATTATCTGTTGTTTTAAGTTGTGTACTCTGATGTAATAAGATACTATGTAATATTTACGTGATATATTATATTTTATTCGTTCCGCTGTGAGTTCTCTGATGTTGTTTTGTTTCTTATTTCTCTTTCTTTTCTTCTTCTATCCCTTTCTTTCTTCAAGATGATGCGATTTCCTGGAGATAGGAAGTCGGGTCGTCTCAAACTCTATTGTTTCTGTAATAGCTTCATGAACTACTATTTATCTATTCCGCTGCTTATTGTTATATTACTCTGTGTCTGTGATTCTGTGATTGATTTATTTGTTGTGTATGCTGAGTTTTCTCAAATATAAATTAATAATATGTTGTTTTGAGCAACTCAAGTCTGACATGAGTGGACGATTGTCGATTTGAGTGGTTCGAAATAGCAGGTCGTTACAAGTGGTATCAAAGCTTTGGTTAGGAAAAACTTAGAATATGGAGTAAAAAACACATTAGAGATAGGGTAGTAATATCCTAGAATGAGTAAAATTAATTACAGAATCATCTTCGTTCGATCTTCAAATTTCCTTGTTAGGATCCTCTTTAATTAGGATTTCTTTTGAATTTTGGAACTATCCCTTTTGTTGAAAAATCCATTCTTGCCTTTTCCAGTTTGTGTTCTGTTTGGTACTAGAGCATCCGATAGCTCTATTTTTGTTGATCTGTTATAAATTTAAACACATCCCGCCAACTTAATTGGAAACTTCGTCCTTATGTGTGACCAATCCCATCGACGGTCCTGCCAACCTTAGTATGATTTGTAAAGGAATGAAACTCCTTTACAACAGGCGTTCGATTCACTGGAGATTTCTATGTCTTCGATTTTGATGATGTTATTTCTTACAAAGCCTGAATCGTTTCCCTAGTAGATGACTAGGGAAATTCTCTTGTGATCGAATGTCAAATGCCTTGGTATTTGTAGGCAATTTTATATCTTTGCTTGATTCTCAGTTTAGTGATCTTGACTCCACCCCGATAGTCAGGGATTGTCCTAATGTTTTGGTGAAGTTCACTTCTCCCCTTCCCAAGCGAGAAATTGAATTCCGCATCGATCCTATTTCTGAAGCTCGACCTGTGTCCTTTCCCAGACAAATGGTTTCTATTAATGCATGGTCATCCCCTTTGGATTATTAACCAATGCTCTTGCCTTCTTCATCGATCTCACGGATCACGTTTTCCGCGATATTCTCAACCAGTCTGACCTAGTTTTCGTTGATGATATTCTTGATTTTTCTAAGCCTCGATTGACCTGTTAAAGGTCGTCGCGATTAGTATAATTCTATTCATCCTTTCTCTTTTGTAATATAAGTATCTTATCTTCCTTTCAAGCTGCCTTTGTTGCTAAAGTTCTCTTTGATTAGGGTCCCTCTAGATTTGAATCTCTATCCTTGTTTTAAAATCCATTCTTGAATCACCTTATGAGGTAGTGTATTTGTGATTAATATAAAAATGTTTATTATTATGTTGTTTGAGTTGTTAAGTTTGATTTTGGGTTTCCATTGATTCGTCTGGCCAACGCTACCGATAGAAATTTCAAAAACACTTGAAAGAGCAAACTAACACAGTATTGTTTTCGAAATTGGTAAATGAAATAAATTTTATATGATTATATTATATATAAGGAATAATTTTATAAAATTAGATATTTAAATGAATTGGTTGTTAGAAATGATAATACTATGATTATCGCTTATTATTTTTTCAACATTCCTAAACCATTTAATATTGTTGTATGTTATGAGAAGATGAAATTTTAAAACATGGTTTATAAATTTGATTTGAAAATGAAAATGAATTTAGATATGGGATTTGAGAGTTTAATCTTCAATGCTTTTCAAAATTTGGTTTTCAAAGTTTTGAAAAAAATATATTATTTAAAATATTTTCAAATAGAAATCATTTTCAGAGAATTTTAAAAGAAGTAAATCGGAGCTCTCCTCTTTTGTTGCTGGAAAATAATTTCGATGATGACTGCAGCATCATCGACATTCATTTTTGAGTCTCGGATTGGAGAGACCACTTAGTAGCTATGCCACGCTTTTATTTTAGAAAATTGATTTAATTTGAATTTCTTGAGTATGATTTGGTGAAAAAAAAAATATATGTATATATTTCAAATGGTTGAAGTGAAATTGAAAATTCAACTCTTAAGTTTTATATTAAGTGATGGTTTTCAATTATTGAAATGAAGAATTTTTTTGAATAATTAGAGTGTCTAAGATGAGAAATGGAATTTAAACAGATTGAAACAGTTGAACTAGGATAAAATATATTTGTATAATACTCAATTGCATTGTAAAACATATATAGCTTATCTGAAATATTCGAAAAGTTAAAATGTTTGGGTGAAAATATAATTAAGGCTATGCAAGAGAAAACTTAAGTAATAAAAATATTCGGACTAAATTTTTCTTAATAAAAATGTTGTAAATAAAAGGAGATTTATATAGTGCTCATTAACAACAAAAATTTTATTTTTGGACATTTTATTGCTTATATTTGTATTGTATACTATTCAATTACTTGAATAATAAATAAAGAATGCTATTTAAGTAAATAAATATGAACTTAAGAGTAGTTGAAATTGAATTTTGAAGTGGAACTAACTTAAGTAAAGTTAATTAGATTAAATAAATGAGTTAAATAAAATAAATTTTGTTTTGAAAGAATTTTTGTAATAGATGTTTATAAATTGAAAGCAAATCAATTGAAGGAAAATACGTTGAATTGAAATCAATCAAATGTGAATACAATGAATATTTATTGATTGAAAAATGGATTAGAACCAAATTAGTTGAATATAAATCAATTTGAAAAGTAATGAAATTTATATGGTTTTGAACTAATTGTTGTATTTTGTATTTCAAATCTATCTTTCCTTTCTGTTATTTCTATTCTCCTACCTCGTTCCTTTTTTAGGACGAAAAGTTTTGTGTGGGGAAGAGTGCAACGACCTGAGAATTTTTACGATTTTAAATAACATGATTAACTAACTTTTTCATATAAATAAACAGTGGAATTTATCAATGAAAATTGGATATTTGGTATGCGTCTACTTAAACATAGTAAATGTCAGATTTTCATCAGAAAATATGAAAGTTTGTTCTATTATGTAATTTTCAGTTTTAATTTTAAATCAATTGAAATTTGATGGAAATAAAAGATCTTTAAAATCTAAATATTTTTATGTAATAAATTTTTTTATCATTTTCTGAGTGAGGTGTCATATTCCGTTTCGCTAAATTTGGACTGTTCTAGCCCCGTTTATCACATTTTCGGCGTTTTAGCAACACTTTGGCAGCGAATATCGGTTTTTGATATGATGGTCATATCAGTGATATCTGTGTACCATTCTGTTCATCTCGTCGTGCTGATCTCCGTGGTATATTTATTCGTGCTTTTCGGCGTCCGATACGCGGTGAAATCTTGGAAGCAGTTAGCCAGATCGGTATCCGTTTTGAACCTTTTGATTTCCCCGTGGCCTTTTAGTTGTCTACCTTTTGAAATTTAAAGCCACTTACCTTTATTAGTTTCAGAATTCAACGATTGAATTTGGCCTTTTCCACCATTTCAATTTAAACTCTAGTTTGTTTCATATACTATAGTCTCTCCTCTTCCTCTTTCGATTCTGACAAAAAACATATGTATAATAAACAGTGAAAAACATATGATTTTATATATCTAGAAAACATTTGTATTTACATTTTTTTGATGGAAATTGCTTGTTCACCTCATCGAACACCATCATCCATCTTCCACTACGTCCGCTACCGTCTTCCCATTCACATAAACCCATCCCCCTCTCGACTTTCCTCTACACCCTCTCATGTACCTGTCAGCTTGCATAGCCATAGCTACATCACCCAGTGCCACTATCTCCTACAACCGAAGCCCTCTACCCTGACCTGCCATGAGCTAGGCCAAAGCAATCCAAGCCGTGACCTTTCCATTCCCGAGCACATCGGCCTGCAATTTCCTCCACTGAGCCTTACACCTCATCATTTCCTTCCACCTATAACCGAACATCCATGAACAGTTCGATCCCTCCATTTCCCAGCTTTATTGCCGCAACACAGCCCACCACAATCTCCATCCCTCCGGCTTCCATTTCCCAGAACCCCATCCTTTCACCATCTTTCCCCTGATAGCCCCATGCAAGTCCCACTGCCTGACCGAGCCCTCCACCATTGCTATGAAACTTGCACCATAAGCCGACCTACCCACTCCATTATCAACTGGCCACTATGATAGTCCCACTTCCCAAGGTTGAACTCGCAACAGCTCTTGCCGAACACTTACCACCACCAAGTCCACAGTCTGTCCTTCCTCGAACTGCCATAGCCATCTCCTCGCCTTGTCTCTCCACTGACCTCTCCCTAGCTTCCGTGCAATATGTTGTGCGTCCATTCCATCAACCGAGACCTGAAGTCGCCTTGCTTTCCTATCATCATTCCAATTTAGCATAACACATATTTTACATAGTATCCATTTTAAAATATATAATTTAAAACTATATTTGCATTCCAGTTTTACATAGCATCCATTTTAAAGTACATAATTTAAAACTATATTGCATTCTAAAATACATGTCTGTCTGTATATGTGTTTTAATATATATATATATATATTGATTTTTCAAATGTATATAGATTTTAAAATATAATATATATATATATATATATATCTTGATTTTAAAATACATATAGATATTTTGATTTTATTTAATGTGTTTCAAGAAAGAAACGGTTTTGGAATATATTTTGATCATATTGTTCTCACACTGCAAGTTCACTATTAGTTATGATTTTCCTATGGGTTGAAATGATACATACCCAAACGATATTATTGACTAGGGAAAATCGTTATGGAATAGAATGATAATCCCAAGCGATTTTATTGATTTGGAATTTCGGGTTGAAATGATATATGCCCGTAAATATTAAATTATTATGGATTGAAATAATAAATATCTGTATCACTTGACCATAGGATAAAAAATTATATACGGACACCTTAGTCTATTTTTAATGATATCCTTGTTAGTCCTTGAGATGATGGTTTTGATGACAACAACCTTAGAATAGATTATAAAATATAAATACTAACAGTATAAGTTTGGATATATATATTTATGCTGGATTTAACCATGCAAGTACCAAGAATGAAGACGGTACAGTATAGAGATTCAAGATATCAAGATTGAAGACTCATGAGTATCAAGATTTTCAAGAGTTCAAGATTTCAAGAATAAGCAATTTAATTAGAAATTTTGTTAAAACTCCTAGAAAAGCACTGACATCTTATAATCCAATTTATTCGTGGAATGAAATCCACTTCGAGCCTGTTAAAGGGATGGAACCCTAAGTAGGATGGAACATACGAAAAATCTAGTGGAACATTGTTTTATATCCGCTAATTTTTATTCAAAATGATTTTTAAAAAAATATATCTTGTTTTTAAAATTTTCCAAAACCTTCCTTTTAAAAGCATCAAAAACATCTATCCTGATTTCAAATACTTTTAGCCTCAAAATAATCTGTAATTTCAAAATCAAATTATCTGTGGTTTTAACTATCTTTAGTAATAATATATTTAATTTTTAAATATTTATACTTAGATTTAAATATAAAATTATAGTAAAATTTTGTATATATTATTCTATATATTTACTTATGTATTTTAACTATAGACAAGTATATTTATAAAGTTTAAAATAGTTCTAATATAAGATAGAAGTTATTTTCAAAGAAAAAAAACCACCAAAAATTCCTTTGGGATGTCAACATGCTCAACCTACCCATGTCGACATAGTGTCAGTTGGTTTCAAAATTTAAATTTCAAAAGAAGTGTCTATTCGTCATATCTCTTCACGAATGGACATGGCTGTTTTTCTTCTATAAATAGGGGATGTTTTCAACGAATTTTAATATAGATTTTCTAGTTTTTCACTCCTCTTGTTCTTCCACATTTCTTTATACATATTCCTACCATTACTTTGCCAAAATCAACATTGAATCTAACTAGATTATCTCTGGTTTGATTCTTTATCACTATCTCAACAAGATCCTCAGTGCTATTCAGAGTTATAGGCTTCTTTGTAATCAATTAAACGAGAAAAGGTGTGATTGTGGCCTTAAAAATCAATCAAGCGAGATAAGGTGTGATTGTAGCCTTGGAAATCAATTGAGCGAAATTGTTGCTCGAGAAATCAAGTATCTCTACCCAGAGGATTGCTGGAGGGTGTACCTCGTTGCCTTGAAATCGAGGGTGTAATTGTAAAGATTGTTTTTGAAAGGAAATCTGTACTTGTGTGTGGGACTGGATGTACTCCGAACCAGTATAAAATCTGGAGTGTTCTTTCCTTTACTGCTTTTACTTTATATTTGCATCTGTGTTTGATTCTGTGATCATATCTGTGTCTGAATATCGTTTACATTTGTGTTCGAATTAACAAAAACTCAAAAAGTTAAATAATTCTCTAAAACACTATTCATCCCCTCTAGTGTTTTTCCTAGCCTTAAGATCCTTAATCCGCATTTATCACATTTAGTATCAGAGCAAGGTTTTCAAAGTTTCATAATCTGATTTTTGAAAAAGTTTTAAAATGGCTATGTTTGTTAATACTAGTTTAGAAATATTCAGATCATCATTGTCTCATGAGTCTGCATATAATCAATGTTCAAATTCAAGTTGTCTACCAAAATTGTTTGATGTGCAGGAAACATGCTTTATGGGAATTGAGGAATCAATCCACAACAGACAAATTGTGTAGATCAAAAAGAACAAATGGATACTCGGTAGTGGATGTTCTAGACACATGACTGGTAATCCAGCTTTGTTGAATGATATAATATACAAAGACTGAGGACTGGTTAACTTTGGAGACAATTCAAAAGGATATGTGATTGGCATCGACAAAGTCGGTAACTCTGAAACTCCTGTTATTACTAATGTTTTGCTAGTTAAGAATCTGAAACATAATCTGCTAAGTACAAGTCAACTCTGCAATAAAGGATATAAAATTAAATTTGAAAAAGATAAGTGTCACATTGAAGATAATAATTCAACCATAATATTTGAGGGAATTAGGAAAAAGAATATTTATATTCTTAGTATGAAAGTTTCAAATGATAACTTGTATCTTTTGGCAAATACAAGTGACCCTTGGATTTGGCATAAGAGACTTGGGCATTTAATTTCAAACTCTTATCTAGACTGTCAAAACATGATCTAGTAAGAGGTCTCACTAAAATGAATTTTAAAGTAGATAGTCTATGTGATGCATGTCAATTAGGAAAACTTAGAAAAAGGTCTTTTAAATTAAAAGATATGATTTCAATTTCAAAACCTCTTGAATTACTTCACCTTGATTTATTTGGTCCATCTCAAATTCTGTCAACGAATCATAGTAAATATGTTTTCATAATTGTAGATGATTATTCTAGATTTACATGGACAATATTTTTGAAACATAAAAGTGATACTTTTGAATGTTTTAGGAACTTTGCAAAAAGGATTCAAAATAAACTTTCTCTAAAAGAATAACCATTCGTAGTGATCACGGTGGTGAATTTGAAAATGAAAAGTTTGAGGAATTCTGCAATAAAAAGGGAATAACTCACAATTTATCATTTCCAAGAACTCCACAACAAAAAGGAGTAGTAGAACGTAAAAATAGGACGATTCAAGAGTGCGCGAGAACCATGCTTTCAGATAGTATATTACCAAAGTATTTTTGGACAGAAGCAGTTGCTACTATCTGTTATATTTTAAATAGAATTTTAATTAGACCTTTAACTGATAAGACATCTTATGAATTTTCTCATAGAAAGAAACCTAAATTATCTTATTTTAAAATTTTTTAAACTAAATGTTTTATTTTAAATACTAAAGATAACTTTGATAAATTTGATTCTAAATCCGACAAAGGTATCTTTATCGGATATCCTAGTAAAAGTAAAGCGTACAGAGTATTTAATTTAAGAGCTAACAACATCGAAGAAACAATGCATGTTTTGTTTGATGAAAATCTCAAAAATTTTGAAGATACAAATGATGAAGAGGATTTAATCACTCAAAATCAAAGGTCAACTGAAACTTATAATGAAATTAATCATCCTAATAAAAGGACTAAACTTTTAAAAGATCACCCTATTGAAAATATACTAGGTGATATGCAATCTGTTGTTAAAACTAGAAATCAACTAAGTCAAATGAGTAATGTAGCTTTTATATCAACTATTGAACCCAAGAATCCAAAAGAAGCATCAACTGATGATTCATGGATTTTGGCTATGCAAGAAGAATTAAATCAATTCACTAGAAATGATGTTTGTTAACTTGTTCCTAAACCTAAGAATAAAACTATAATTGGAAGTAAATGGGTTTATAAAAATAAAATGAATGAATAAGGAGAGGTAGTTAGAAATAAAGCCCGATTAGTCGCTCAAGGTTTTTATCAAGAAGAAGGAATAGATTCTGATGAAACCTTTGCTCCCGTAGCAAGATTAGAAGCCATTAGGATTCTACTTGCTTTCGCAAATCATAATAATTCAAACTATTTCAAATGGATGTTAAAAGTGCCTTTTTAAATGGATTTGCAAAAGAGGAAGTATATGTTGAACAACTATCACTTTTTGAAAATGAAAAATTACCAAATCATGTTTACAAAATTAAGAAAGCTTTATATGGTCTAAAACAAGCTCCTAGAGCCTGGTGTGATTGACTAAGATCATACTTATTACAATCAAATGATGAAATTGGTAAAGTAGATAATACTCTTTTTATTAAAAGATATAAAAATGATATTCAACTAGTACAATTTTACGTAGATGATATCATTTTTGAATCAACTAATTTTGAAATGAATAAAGAATTTTCTAAAATAATGACAAAAGAGTTTGAGATGAGTCATATAGGTGAATTAAACTTCTTTTTAGGATTACAAATAAAACAATTAGATAATGGTATCTTTATTAGTCAAGAAAAATATGCTAAAGACCTAATTAATAAATTTGGTTTGACTACTGCGAGTGGAAAATCCACTCCCATGGCAACCAATGAGTACCTTAGTAAAGAAGATCTCTCGAAAGATGTAGATCAAAAATTATATAGAGGAATGATTGGATCACTACTCTATATTACTGCTAGTAGACCTGATATCATGCATAGTGTTTGTCTCTATGCCAGATATCAATCCCAACCTAAAGAGACCCACTTAAAGGCCATAAAACGTATCATAAGATATGTTAAACACACTTCTGATTATGGCTTATTTTACCCTAAAAATGGTTCTCTTGACTTAATATCTTACTGTGATACTGATTATGCTGGTTGTAAATCTGACCGAAAAAGTACAAGTGGAACTTGTCACTTTTTGGGGAATTCTATGATTTCCTGGTTTAGTAAACAGCAAAACACAATTTCTTTATCAACAACTGAAGCATAATATATTTCTGCTGCTTTGGCTTGTCCTCAAGTAATATATATGCAAAAAACTTTAAAATATTATGGTTTAAATTTCTCAAAATCACCAATTTATTGTGATAATACTAGTGGGATAAATTTATCCAAAAATACTACTCAACATGCTCGAACTAAACATATTGATATAAGACATCATTTTCTCAGAGATAATATAAATAAGGAAGTAATTACTCTAAATTATATTAATTCTGAGAATCAAATTGCTGCTATATTAACAAAACCATTAAATGAATCTATATTTACTAAATTAAGAAGAGAATTAGGTATTTGTTCAATAACTGAAATATAAAATATAAATAACAAAGTATAATTAAAAATTAAATCAAAATAATTAATTAATAAAAATTTAAAGCACCATGTCGACATCCCCCATACTTATGTCGACATATAACGTTTTTTATTTTAAAAATTTTCCCACCAAAATTCAAATAATTATTTACATATTCTTCTCACTTTCGAAATTTTATTCATTCTTTCTGTTATTTCTCTGTTCTATCTTCTGAAATCAAATAATCAATGGCCTCATCTTCCAAATCGAACAAAAATTCTACCTTTTCATTTCCTTCTCCCACTTCTAGCCCATTTCAACGTACTACTCTCGCTCGTGTGACGAAGATGGAGGATTCTCTAAAGGATGCACTTCAGTTAATGACTGAAATCTAAGTGATGCAACTTCGAATGGTCAAGGAATAAGAGAAGCAAGGAAAAATCCTTAGGAATTTGCAAAAATTTCTAATGGACAATCATGCTAACCCAATCTTGATTGACGAAGACTCTTCAGGAGATCAAATACAAGAGGCTAGCGAGGAAGAAGAAGTCCACATGGAAGAGGTGCATGTGGAAGATGACGACAAAGTCATTTGCAGTGGTGAAGTGTGCTTTGACAAAGATGAAAATCTTGTCGAACAACGTGGAAATTTCTGTTTCCACTAGCCAAACTGTTCGATTCATAGATCTCCTATTTTCAAAGACACTCATTAGTTTCTTTTCTCTTTTTTCTTTTGGTGTATGTTCTTTCTTACGTTTCCCACGAAAATGTAAATACAACGATATAATTAATGAATAATTTGTGTTCTTATATGTGTTATTATATGGATACTTAGTTAAGATAGTTAGTAGTTTAGGACTAAGTTCTAGTTTTAGATCTAAGTATTGATTACTTATGATAACACTATCATTATAATCACATGTCATAGAGTATTAGAGTTAGGAGGAGTGATATAGTTTATGTTGATATATTTGGAGTTAGTTTTTGTTGATGACAAAGGGGGAGAAACATACAATAGGGTATTAGGCATAAATTAAGGGGGAATTATTAAGATAGAAGTAATATTTTATAAAAAAGTTTTTATCATCAAAAAGAGGGAGATGTTAGTCCTTGAGATGATGGTTTTGATGACAAAACCTTAGAATAGATTATAAAATATAAATACTAATAGTATAAGTTTAAATATATATGTATATGCAGGATTTAACCATGCAGGTACCAAGAATGAAGACTGTACAGTATAGAGATTCAAGATATCAAGATTAAAGACTCATGAGTATCAAGATTTTCAAGAGTTCAAGATTTCAAGAATAAGTAATTTAATTAGAAATTTTTTTGAACTCCTAAGAAAGCACTGGCATCTTAAAATCCAATTTATTCGTGGAATGGAATCTACTTCGAGCCTGTTAAAGGGATGGAACCCTAAGTAGGATGGAACCTACGAAAAATCTAGTGGAACATTGTTTTGTATCCACTAATTTTTATCCAAAATGATTTTTACAAAATTATATCTTGTTTTCAAAATATTTTCGAAACCTTCCTTTTAAAAGCATCAAAAACATCTATCCTAATTTCTAATACTTTTTGCCTCAAAATAATGTTTAATTTCAAAATCAAATTGTCCATGGTTTTAACTATCTTTAATAATAATATATTTAAATTTTAAATATTTATACTTATATTTAAATATAAAATTATTGTAAAATTTTGTATATATTATTCTATATATTTACTTATGCATTTTAACTATAGACAAGTATATTTATAAAGTTTAAAATAGTTTTAATATAAGATAGAAGTTATTTTCAAAGAAAAACAAACCGCCAAAAATTCCTTTGGGATGTCGACATGCTCAACCTACCCATGTCGACATAGTGTCAGTTGGTTTCAAAATTTAAATTTCAAAAGAAGTGTCTATTTGTCATATCTCTTCACGAATGGACATGACTGTTGTTCTTCTATAAATATGGGATGTTTTCAATGAATTTTAACATAGATTTTCTGGTTTTTCACTCCTCTTCTTCTTCCACATTTCTTTATACATATTCCTACCATTAGTCTGCCGAAATCAACATTGAATCTAACTAGATTATCTCTGGTTTGATTCTCTATCACTATCTCAACAGGATCCTCAGTGCTATTCAGAGTTATAGGCTTCTTTGTAATCAATTAAATGAGAAAAGGTGTGATTGTGGCATTGGAAATCAATCAAGCGAGATAAGGTGTGATTGTAGCCGTGGAAATCAAAGGGTGAACTTGTTGCCCGGAAAATTAAGTATCTCTACCTAGGGGATTGTGAATCTGGAGGGTGTACCTAGTTTCCTTGAAATCAAGGGTGTAATTGTAAATATTGTTTTTGAAAGGAAATCTATACTTGTGTGCGGGACTCGATGTAGGGTAACTCCGAACCAGTATAAAATCCGGAGTGTTCTTTCCTTTACTGCTTTTACTTTATATTTGCATCTGTGTTATTCTGTGATCATATCCGTATCTGAATATTGCATACATTTGTGTTCAAATTAACCAAAACTCAAAAAGATTTAATAATTCTCTAAAACACTATTCACCCCCCTCTAGTGTTTATCCTAGCCTTAAGATCCTTAATCCGCATTTCTCACAATCCTGAATTTTGAAAGGAAAATATATGGGTTTTAACGAATATTGATTTTAAATATAACATAAATATTTTATTTTAATATTTGTAAAATTTAGATTTTTAAATTATATGTTTGGAATTTTAAAATTATAAGTTAAGTTTTGAAAAATGTGAATTTTGAGATTTTACTTATAATTTTATTATTTCTAAATTTATAAATATTGTTTAATATAAATAAAATAGATTCAATAAAATAAGAATTAATTTAATAAAATTTGATATAATAAAATTTAATTTAATAGAATTTAACTACATAAATATATATATTGTATTTAAAATATTCATATAAAATTTATATTAATATGTTGAAATAGATTTTGTAATAACTTTAATAAATTAAGGTTGTGAAGAAAATTTAAGTTAATTCGTAATTTAACTTGTTGTGAAATGAATTTAAATAAGAATTGGACTTATGGATATTGAGATTTTAAAGATATGAAATATATAACTTGATAACTTGAGCTTAATAAAAAGTAATTAAATGGATATTTTCAAATTTAAATAGATTAAAATTAAATATTTAGTTCTGTTTTAAATGTGTAATTTGTGATTTTATCTAGATGTTTATGAAAGTGATTAGGTGAATATTATAGAGTTGCATATAATTGAAGTTAAATATTTAATTTTGATTTAAATTTGTATTTTGAGATTTTATTTAATGTGCTAAAAATGATTTGGTTAATGTTTTCAAATTGAAATAAAATTAAAGTTGAATTTTGAAATATGATGAAATTTATCAAATTGAGTTATTGTAAATGTAAGAATCATTAAACTTTCTAACCTATTGAAGTGGTTTAAATTTGTAGTTCAACCTGGATTTGGAATGGATTAAAATGGTTTTAATAAGTACTTGAATTGAGATTGATTTAGATTGTATATTGGAACTAAAGTTGCTGTGGACTGACTTGTGAAATTGGAAGAAACAATTCTAACTTGAAACTATTTTCGATATATATATATACACTATTTAATATATAAACTATTTTAATTTATAACCTATTTCTAAACATATAAACTACTTTTAATTATAACTATTTCAACATATATAAACTATTTTCCTTATATAAACTATTTAACCTGGCACTATTATGATTTAGATCTAATGGATTTATATGCGAATATTTCGATATGATGGTTTAAACTATTTTGTGGATATACTTTTTCTGAAAGTGGCTATGATTTCAAACATGCTTTTGAAAGTGATATGATTTTGAAATGAACATGATATTTTGATATGCAGTATCAACTATTTAAAATGAAAATGACCATGGCGTGAAATAAGAGTTTGGTTGTTAAGAGACCGGGATTGGATATTGTCATAATCTCTGCCAATACCGAAAAGCACTTTAAAGACTGTGCATGTGGTGAAGGTTCCATAACGTAGTAGGATTGTTTGGCGACGTCTATATGAGGTATGAACGCAGCCCTGAGTCCCGCAAGTCAGCTTGATGTGACTAAAAAAGGAGCCACTCCGAGTCAAGTGAGGTCGCACCTCCGATCAAGAATGCTTCTTTGATACCATTCTATTACTTTTTGATTTGATTCGGTGCACCTTTGATTATGGAAATGTGTCTCGAGGTGGACGGAATTAGCTACTATGCGTTACCACCAGTTCGGATCCACAAAGCAGTAGTATCCTACACTAGGTATTGCCTCGTGTGCCTTGTCACCTTCCTTATCGCGCCTTCTACGAGTTGGTTTTGTACCATACCTATGGAAATGAAACACCCCACACCCTTTAGTGTTCCCAAAATGGACATACCAAAGGATGTGATGCGTTATAGGTATAGCTAAAGCTTAACAAAGACTAAGATTCACAAGATAAATAAGTAAAAGCAACGGAAAATCATTTAAATAATAACTTATCATTCAAAATTAATCTTCATCTAAAAATATGTCATAAAAACATAACATGTCTCAAAATCTCCCATGTCCTATGAAAATACATCTCAGTCTCACATAATCAGAGTAAAAGTAACAACAACAATAATAATCCCTCTCACAAGTGCCAATCCATCACAAGCCAAATGAAAAGGATGAAAAGCAGAAGAATACATATGAGATGGGGAAACACCGAAAATGAATCTCCAACCAACTTGAATAAACTATCCTCAACTCTGCTGGACTATTGGGGGGAAGGAAAGATAGAGGAATGGATCAGGCAATAAGTCTGATGAGTGAAATTAATTACTAGTATTTCTAAGCAAGGTAAAGATAACTGACTAAGCAATAGTTCTAGCATGAAAGGAAAACACAAAAATATAAAACTCGCATAAAATACTATTTTGGATTCTGTTTGACTGATTGCTTTGATTGTTTGCACTTGTCTTAAAATGTCGTGATTAGGCTGAAACCCTAATCCTATCTCAAATGCTAACTTGATTAGGCTGAAATCCTAATCCTACCCATTGATCGACCTTTCCTATCTCTGTTGTGCCATTGTGAGCCAGTCCTGTTGGTCCCATGGCACAAGAAATCTCTTAGCGCTTAGGACGCAGTAGAGAATTATTTCCCCTAATCGATGCTGCATGCTTTATTTACCCTAATCAGCATAAGCGTTCCCATCATCACCCACCTGTGAGACCATCAGTCCTCGACCTAAAAGGTAATGCTTCCAGTACTGGTCCTAACAAACAAATCTTCTAACTTTGTGCCCCTTGTCCAAATCTCCAAATTTAATCCTCTATCTATTGGCCACTTATTTACCCTAATCAGCATAAGCGTGCCCAACCTCACCCATGTGTGAGACCACCAGTCCTAGACCTGAAAGGAAATGCTGCCGGTAAGGGCCACTACAACTATATTTTCTTATTAACTTAATCTATGATCTATGTTTTAAAATAAGCCCCTTCTGTTATTACTTTCTTTTTAATTATAACTTACGTGTTATAATTTTTCTTGCAATTGTTACTCTTCTATTTTCTCTTTTTTAGTTATAACCACTTGTTATAATCATGCTTGCAAATAACTTAAATTTTCCTATTTCGATCCATCTCTATTTTATTTCAGTTTTTCTCATTTCACATCTGATTTCTATAAATGTAGTGTTTTTCTATCCTTATTTGTGAATTCTTCTCTTTTTAAAATTTTATTCGCGTCAAAAAGGATTAAACCTCTATAAAAAGAAACTTATATTTATAGGCTAAATTCCAGCTTAAAACAGATGTAAATAACTGTAAATAGCAGTAACTAACTGTAAGTAACCGCATATAACTAAATAAAATAGTTGAATAAAAATAGACTGAAAAGAATTTCTGAAATTTACTTAAAAAATGATTGTAAATAAACTTACATTAAAACAGTCTCAAAATTGTAGAAAAACTACAACTATTGAGAACCCTATTATTTTAAATTGCTTACAAATCTAAAATAATTACAAACACTCACCTGTGGTCCTTAGCTCTAATACTGGGCCTTCCTGGATCCACTGCTAGGGTATAATGTATTTTTATTAAAAAGATTTCCTCCTTAGAAAAATTTTCTATTTAAGGTTCAACCTCAGGCAATGAACCAAATTGGGAGAATATCTGAATGAGAAAAATAGCTAGCCTTAGGGTTCTATTTATAGTGTGGCTTAGGGATGTCAAACCATCAGATTTGAAGATTTAATCTGGTGCAACCGCGTCATAGGCTCGCTAGGGACCCTCGGATGCAACCATGAACGCACATGATTTCACGAAAAACGGACTCCAGAACTTTCGGCTCGTACTAGAAGATTCTTCGTCTAGTAACAAAGGCGGGTTGACCCATAGATTGACCTAACCCTAATGCAGGTTGACCTATGGATACATTTTTTTCATCGGATATTATATATATATATATATAATTCTGAATTTCTTATTTCACTCGTAACCTCTTCATACTAGCTTGGATTTTGACAAGTTATATATGGAAATTGATTAGAAAATTGCCACGGACCCAATAGTGCAACTCCCGTCGCTAAATTCTAAAAATTCCAAAAATACTCATTTTCACTATTTAACAATTATTTTGGTTATTTAATTATCTAAAAATGTGGGGTGTTACATTCTCCCCTCCTTAAGAGATTTCGCCCCCGAAATCTCCAAGGACAAAAGATTGAAATAAATATTTTCATTCAAATTCCACAGCCACATATTCAACCATCATCCATTACATCCATTGTCCTTAAGCTTTTTAGTGTAATTTATGTAACATCCCGCCTTTTTATACGCTTTAAATCGATGATAAACCACACACGTCAAACTTAAACCATACAGAAGGGCAGATTATTATGGGATAAATAAGAAAAAGCAGAGAAAGAAAAAAAACAAAACAGAACCTTGCAGCGGAACGATAAAATATAATAATCAAATATACAGTTCATGAAGCTGTTTTACAAAATATTCGATTATACTTATACAATACATATCAGAGTTACACATACCAAAGAACAATAAATAATGCAGCGGAACAGTAAGAATGTAGTGGAATACTATAATAAATAATAATAATAAATCTTCGTCTTCGTCCTCCAGAATGCGGTCTTCCAAATCCTGAAATGCTCAGGCTGATCCGAGCGAATTGAAAAGACAAAACACTCTAGTCATAACTAAAAGATCTTATGCAAGTTAAATCAACGGTAAAAAAATATGAGTGTAAATGGCGTCGGAGATGTTTACGAGATTTGCATCTCCTATCCAGTGTCCAACGTAAGTACAGTAACTTAAGAGATGCTTGGGATTCACATCTCCTAAGGATCCGTTAAACTATTTACTATGTAGTAATATTTCGCTATTATAATAATGTTTATAGTAAAATAAACTTACTTTTAAATAGCATTAAGGCTTTACATTTTCCACCTTAACACGTAATAGTCCCAATAGTCCATCCAGTATCATGGTCCCTCCTGATCGGGAAGCCACCAAAGGATAACACACGGGCTACGGGAGAAAACCAAACTCGTACAAGGCGCGACAGGGTAGGTGACACGGCACAACTAGGCAATGCCAGGGTAGATATACCAATTACACTTCCAAGCCAGTGGTAACGCGTAACAGCTACTGCCGCCTACCACAAGCCACATCCCCAAATCAAAAGAATCAAAAGTGGCCGCCGAATCAATCCAAAGTCAGAATATAATATCGAAGGAGTTTGTCTAATCAGAGGATTGACTTCATTAGCCCGTTAATTGCTCCTGTTTTAGCCACCTTATGCCAACCCACGGGAGTCGGATCCACGTATATACCTCAAAGGAAACACCGCCGCCATCCTACTTCATTCTAGAATCCCCACCGCGTACACGGTTGTTAAAGTAGTTTTTGGAGTTGGCAGAGAGTATGACAACTTCCGATCCCAGTCTCATCAACAACCAAACGTTATTATAACACCATGGTCATTTCAAAATAATTATACTTCAAACCAAAATATACAATTCATTTCAAAACCATATAAGTACGATATCATTTCCCTTTCAAAAACCAAATAAATATGATATCATTTTTATAAAACCCAAATCAATATAATATCATTTTTATTTCGAATATATCCTTTCCAAAATCATAACACTTTCAAAATTTTAATATTTCTAAACTAAAAGCTTGAAATATAATCTTTCAAAACATAATACTTTGAATTTCATAGCCTCTAAACCATAACTTCTAGAACTTAAATGGTTTGGATATTCAAACAATATATTAAAAAATAAAATAGTTTGAATTTAAAATTACTTTGTAAAGTAAAATAGTTCCTCGACTTCACAATTTTATTCACTTTATATTAAATCTCAATTCATAACTTTCAACTCGCTTTCTGTTTCAATAAACCATTTCAATTTCAATATATTTCAAACTTTGAGTATTAAACAATTTCAAAACTAAGGTTGATAAGTACGATTCAACAATTCAATGTTCTATTATTTAGTTTTGAAATATTTGCATAATAAATCAATTATCATTAAAAAAACTCAAATTACAAATAACTAAATATTTCCTTCAATTTAGTTATACTTGAAATACTCATTTAATTCACCTTGACCCCTAAATCAAGTTATAATAGTTATACCTTTAAAATTTCCAATTTCATTAAATTTCAAATAAATTTCATGTTTATCTTTCAACCTTATTCTCATTTAAGTCATTATGAATTCTAGAAATATAATTTAATAAATACTTAACTATATTTTATTTTAAAAGAAATCAACTTTATTATTAAACTTATTTTATACTTTAAACAAATTTTATACATAGCATAAAACTAAGAATTTAACTATATATAAAATAAAATTTATAAAATATCCAAAACAATATCTCATAAAACCATATATTTCTTTACAAAACCATAGAAATCATTTTTAAATATTTCATATATACACCACGGTGTCTGTATAAAATTTTCTATCCTATGGTCAAGTGATACGGATATTTATCATTTCAATCTGTAATTTAAAATATAAATACAATTATATATCATTTCAAACCGCAATCCCGAATGAAATAAAATCCGTAACAACTTGCAGTTTATAACAATATAAAATACAACATCCATTCATCCAATATCAGTAATCAACAATTTATCACAATCATCATCCAATTAAATCAATAACATCAATATAAAGAGATAATAAACAACTGGTATTTACTGGCAGTTTGTATTCAAGAATAAATTAATTAACAATTTAACTGGCAGTTCATATGCAACAATGAATTAATAACAATTTAATTCAACAAATTTAGTTTAACTGGGATGATGATTAAAATATGCCAAACAGTCATAAATAAATTTCAAATCACATCATAAATTAATTTAACACGCATAAGAAATTTTAGAAGTTGTGAGTGGGTTAAAACACTCACCTTTTGAGTTTAAATTAAATTTAAATCCAATTTAAACCCAAAATTTGAACAGTCTCCAAATTTATCCGCACCAGTACCAAAATGTCTGGAATTCTGATACGAACCTAGTGGAGAAAACCGCGCGTAATTCCGACCTCGTATGCTAAAGTTATATAGATTAGAAAGTGTTGAAATTAAATTAAAATAAAACAAAATAAAATAAAAAAGTACAAACACTATCGCACGACCACGTCATTCACCATCTCCCTGTACACGTTCATGCGTAGAAATGCTCGAACCCAAAACGCGACTTTGACCAACCTCCTTCGCCACCTCCGGCCGTCGTTGGCCTCGGCGTCACCCTCTAGAAGCTCGCCTCGGCGAGATGCGTCGCGTGGCCCCATCGCGGCCTCCCGCGGCAGCGCCGCCATCACCCTTTAGGGTCTTCGAAACCCTAAATCGCCGGTCCCTACCGCTACAGCCAACAATCAGCGACACGACCACTACCATACAACTCTGCATCACGATCTTCCTCTAATCCAATCACCAATTTCACGAATCGACAACATACAAAGATTTGACCAAATCACAATTTAGGTTGCGTGATCCGAACTTTGACCATGATTTGATGATGACTGAAGCACAATTATGAAAAACGAACAGTAACCGCTGATTCATATTGATGACATCTTCGGTGTACATATTTTTTTTGAATTTTTTTGAGGAGTTTGAAATTTTAATTTGATTTTGAATTGCAATTGGATTTGGAAGTGAAAATTTATTTTTCTGCTATTGAGGAAGAGAGATAGATGAATGTATGTATAGAAAAATTACCATGAGGAACAATTAGGGTTTATAACAGGATATATATAGGCAGGGTTGAAAATAAAAGGAACGGATCAGATTGGTTTGGACCATTGAACGAATAATGGCCCGAAAAGCCCGTTCTGACTCCGGAACGAAATTAGGTCAACCCATATACCAAAATAGATGTTTTTAAATATTTTAAAATCAATGGAACACGTTTCGAGTCCAAATTCCATCGTATGAAGAAGTTATGCTAAAATCAAATTATTTCAAATTGATTTCAATTTAATTGATTTCTGGTCGTTTCGAGTCCGTACGATCAAACGACATGTCCGATTGTTACGAAACTTGAAATCCTATAATAATTCATTATTACAGATCCGATGAAACTGGTTTTGTCAAAATCTGAGTCAGTGGCCAAAATGGCTATGTTCTAGTTAATTAAATAAATTAATAATTGATTAATTAAATCAAGTTTTCAATTTCGACTCTATAATTAACAAATTTCATCCTTTTCTGATTTATTTAGCCATTTATAACAATTTAAAACAAATTTTCACGTTGATTCAAATTTAATTATTTCAATAATCACTATCTTTGCTTTCAATTTCAATAATCCAGAAATTACAAATTTTATTTTCAATAATTCCACTTATTTGACTTTTCATTCTATTATTCAATCTATTAGTATCAAATAGATGAAATTAACATTGGATCATACTTTATTACGTAAATATCTTCAAATTTCATCTAAATTAATATTTACGTAATATTTAAATATTTAATTTCATTTAATTACAATTAATCCAATTGTTATAGTTTGAATCCCAATAAATTGATAAATTTTTATTTCCATTCTTTTAATTCAACTAATTATCATATTATAAATAAAATTGGCATTATTTCCAATTATTTCCTTAATTTTTACTAACATAATTTTTAGTTTAGATTTATTGCAATTGATTACCGGTTTTAATTAAATATACTAAATAAATGATTAACTTATAATAATTCTTACCATTAATGTTTAATTTCACTAATAAGCTATTGTTAACACACAAATGTTGCAATTGATTTAGATCTAATTTAATAAATTAAATGAATGGGCAAACAATTAATAATTATCACTATTGCCAAATTATTCACATTCATACTTAATTATCAACTAACAATTATTATAATTACTTATCTAGCATTGATTCTATAAAATTGCAATTTATTATGTATTATTTCATCAATTAATATAAATTTTGAATTTATTTCCCAATTCACTAATTCAATCAATTATAACCTTACAATTGTTTCAATTAATAGGTATTGTACTAAATTAGTTACTTATCAACTTGCATAAACCTTATTACATTAATTTACATTCAGTTACTATTAATCAATATAGTATTCCATTGGTTGATTCAATACTTACTCTTATTTACTTATTTTCAATTTTACATCCAAGTGCAACAATTTACACTACTTCATTATTGGGAATTCACTCCAATTGCCAAAAAATTAAATTTATTTAACATTGCTACATTTATTTTCTAACATTCGCTTCATTTTATATTATAAAGTTTTTATTTCTTTCTAGATTTAATTACAAATCTTATAAATTAACCAATTTAATTATCGAAATTTGCGGGTTGTTACACTCTCCCCCACTCAAAACTTTTTGTCCCCGAAAAAAAAAGAAGGAAAAAGAAAGAATTGAGGAAACAATACATCCTATTCAAAAAAATTAACTTTATAAACAAATTAATTAATTAAAATAAAATATACCAATTTATAACCATTAAATCTTTTATTACTCAAACTAATAAAGTTTGGAAAACATTTTTCAAAATTTTTCCAAGTCCAAAATTTACGGAAAATTCCGACAGAGTCTCCTTTGTACGTGGAGGCTCGGGAGAAAATATAATATCAAATAAAACAATATACAACATATATTTTCCAAAATAATATATCCCAATACGAGAAAAACAATATGATAGCGCTATAAAACCATAATCCGAAAACATACCTATTGGTTGGGCAATTACGCTTAATTATGGAACCAAAAGCAATAGCAATTTCTTTCATAACCTATATTTCACTTATATAATCCAAAAGAGTTAATAATTATATAAAATTAAATATTAATTTTGTTTCATCCACTAATCAAACAAAACAATGTCAAACACAACAATCACTTGCAATCACAACATACCACCATCATATGAAGTCAATAAAATCAAACACCTACATATCCATAGCAAACAAAACAAATAGTTGTTTGGATTCAAAAACTTTAAATCATACAGAATGGAGAGCAAACTATTAAGTGCATCATTTACTCAACAGTTTTAGATGAAACTAAATAGATTATTTATTCATCCAAACAATTTCAGAGTATCCTTGCCCAAACAACCATAACTAAACAAACGACAATTTCAAACAATAGATCAATTTCATTCTTATTAATTTCATTTCATACATTTGTTGTTTGATTTCCTTTTTATCCATATACTGATTTATCTTTTTATTTTACATTTACTTCTTACAACTTTTTACTTCTATTCATTGGTTCAATGTCCATTTCATTTATTTTCATTTATTACTTACAAATCTTATTTCATTTATTACTGCCATCATTTATTAATTATTACATAATTTCAATTATTAATATTCATTTATTCAATATATTCATGTTTAGATCAATTTCTTTGCATATTAATTCATTTACTAAGGTTTATAATCATTTATTTATAATACTTACCTTTCTATTATATTAAATCAGTAATATTTCAATTATACTTAAGTTTATAACAACTACAACAATTAAATCCTTATCTATTAAAGAATGTATTGAATACTTTCATTACTTTTAGGTTTACTTGTAAAATTTTCCATTACACTTTCTTTAACATCTCGACTTTTATAATCGGTAAGTTATATATATGTTTTTAAGGATGTAATTGAAAGTTATACAAGTTTGTTCTATTTCCTTTAATTAATTTAATGTTCAACAATAATATCCTTCGTCTTATAGTTACACATTTCAAATTTCTTTTAATTTCATTCGTAACCTAGCATTAAATCTCTTATTTTAATTAAAGGCTCCAATCATTAAATTGTTACATTCCATTTCACTATAATAACCGAAACTATTAAACAATGGAATAAATCTCAAATCATTTTAAAATAATAGATAAACGTATTTATATATCCAATTATATTTAAAACAATTAAAAATTTATACTTGATAATCAAAATAAATTCGTAGTAAAACTACTACAGTGGCCTTCCTACTTTGAAACTTGAAAATGAATGTCGACGATGCGAGCACTCATCACCGAAATTATTTTCCTGCGACAAAGAGGGGAGTACAGAATTTATTTCTTTTCAAAATCTCTTTAAAACAATTATTTCAAACTATATTGAAATATTTATATTAGCAAATACTTCTAATAATATTATTATTATATTTCAAAATCACTCAAAAGAAATTTTCAAAACCCCGGAACTCAAGTTCTAAATTTCCAATTTTATTTATTTTAGTTTGAATCTTATTTCCAATCATTATTTATAAATTTCACTACCTAACAATCAATATATTACAATCAAAATATAACCTTTATACAAAATTTTATTTTATATATAGAAAATATAATAGGCAAAATTATTTCATCACCTATATTCAAAACAAATATTGTGTCGGTCAGTCCTATTAAGTGTTTAAAAATCCTTATTGATGCCATAGCGTCCTATGCACCAACCAGAATCTATAAATACAAAACAGAACAAATTAAAACAATATTAAAACCTTTTATAACACTAACAAATACGCTCTCTCATATATATACACTCATCGACTCATCATAGGGTATGTCTACCCTATTAATAAAGTGTCAGACCCCACAAAGCTAAGGTTTATCGCTAAGTCAAAGCTCTGATACCAGATGTAACATCCCACCTTACTATACGCTTTAAATCGACGATAAACCACACACGTTAGACTTAAGCCATACAGAAGGGCGGATTGTTATGGTGTAAATAAGAAAAAGTAGAGAAAGAAAAAACAAAATCTTGCAGCGGAACGATGAAATATAATAATCAAATATACAGTTCATGAAGTTGTTTTACAAAATATTCGATTATACTTATACAATACATATCAGAGTTACAAACACCAGAGAACAATAAATAATGCAATGGAACAGTATGAATATAGTGGAATACTATAATAAATAATAATAATAAATCTTCATCTTCGTCCACTAGAATATGGTCTTCCAAATCCTGAAATGCTCAGGCCGACCCGAGCGAACTAAAAAGACAAAACGCTCGAGTCAGAACTAAAAGATCTTATGTAAGTTAAATCAACGTAAAAAAATATGAGTGCAAACGGCGTCGGAGATGTTTACGGTATTTGACACCTCCTATCCAGTGTCTAACGTGAGTATGGTAACTTAAGAGATGCTTGGGATTCACATCTCCTAAGGATCCGTTAAACTATTTGCTACGTTGTAATATTTCGCTATTATAATAATGTCTATAGTAAAGTAAACTTACTTTTAAATAGCATTAAGGCTGTACATTTTCCACCTTAACACGTAATAGTCCCAGTAGTCCATCCAGTATCATGATCCCTCCTGATCGGGCAGCCACCAGAGGATACCACACGGGCTACGGGAGAAAACCAAACCCGTACAAGGCGCGATAGGATAGGTGACACGACACAACTAGGCAATGCCAGGGTAGATATACCAATTACACTTCCGGGCCGGTGGTAACGCGTAACAGCTACTACCGCCCACCTTGAGCCACACCCTCAAATCAAAAAAATCAAAAGTGGCCACTGAATCAATCTCAAAGTCAGAATATAATATCGAAGGAGTGTGTCCGATCAGAGGAATGACCTCATTAGCCCGTCAATTGCTTCTGTTTTAGCCACGTTATGCCAACTCATGGGAGTCGGGTCCACGTATACACCTCAAAGGAAAGGCCGCCGCCATCCTACTTCATTATGGAATCCCCACCTCATACACGGTTGTTAAAGTGGTTTTTGGGGTCTCATCAACAACCAAACGTTATTATAACACCACGGTCATTTCAAAATAATTATACTTCAAAACCAAAATATACTATCCATTTCAAAACCATATAAATACGATATCATTTCCCTTTCAAAAACCAAATAAATATGATATCATTTTTATAAAACCCAAATAAATATAATATCATTTCTATTTCGAATATATCCTCTCCAAACTCATAACACTTTCAAAATTTTAATATTTCGAAACCAAACGCTTGAAACATAATCTTTTAAAACATAATACTTCGAATTTCATAGCCTTTAAACGATAACTTCCAGAACTTAAATGATTTGGATATTCAAACAATATATAAAAAATAAAATAGTTTGAATTTAAAATCGCTTTATAAAGTAAAATAGTTCCTCGACTTCACAGTTTTATTCACTTTATATTAAATCTCAATTCATAACTTTCAACTCACTTTCAGTTTCAATAAATCATTTCAATTTCAATATATTTCAGACTTTGAGTACTAAACAATTTCAAAACTAAGGTTGATAATTACGATTCAACAATTCAATGTTTTATTATTTAGTTTTGAAATATTTGCATAATAAATCCATTATCATTAAAAAAACTCAAATTACAAATAACTAAATATTTCCTTCAATTTAGTTATACTTGAAATACTCATTTAATTCACCTTGACCCCAAAATCAAGTTATAATAATTATACCTTTAAAATTTCCAATTTCATTAAATTTCAAATAAAGTTCATATTTATCTTTCAACCTTATTCTCATTTAAGTCATTATAAATTCCAGAAATATAATTTAAATAAATACTTAACTATATTTTATCTGAAAAGAAATCAACTTTATTATTAAACTTATTTTATACTTTACACAAATTTTATACAAAGCTTAAAACCAAGAATTTAACTATATATATAAAATAATATTTATAAAATATCCAAATCAATATCTCATAAAACCATATATTTCTTTACAAAACCATAGAAATCATTTTCAAATATTTTATATAGAGACCACGATGTCTGCACGAAACTATCTATCCTATGTCAAGTGATACAGATATTTATCATTTCAATCCATAATTTAAAATATAAATACGGTTATATATTATTTCAAACCGCAATTCTGAATGAAATAAAATCGAGAACAACTTGCAGTATATAACAATATAAAATACAACATCCATTCATCAAATATCAATTATCAACCATTTGTTACAATCATCATCTAATTAAATCAATAACATCAATATAAATAGATAATAAACAACTAGTATTTAGTGGCAGTTTGTATTTAATAATAATTTAATAAACAATTTAACTGGCATTTCATATGCAATAATAAATTAATAACAATTTAATTCAACAAATTTAATTTAACTGGGATGATTATTAAAATGTGCCAAACAGTCATCAATAAATTTCAAATCACATCAGAAATTAATTTAACACACATAAGAAATTTTAGAAGTTGTGAGTGGGTTAAAACACTCACCTTTTGAATTTAAATCCAATTTAAACAAAAATTTTAAACAGTCTCAGAATTCATCCAAACCCTCACCAAATGTCTGGAATTCCAATACAAACCTAGCAGAGAAAACCGTGCATAATTCTGACCTCGTATGCCAAAGTTATGTAGAATAGAACGTGTTGAAATTAAATTAAAACAAAATTAAATAAAATAAAAAAAAGTAGAAACACTATCGCACGGCCACGTCATTCACCATCTCCCTCTACACTTTCATACGCAGAAATGCTCGAACCCAAAATGCAACTTTGACCGCCCTTCTTCACCACCTTCGGCCGCCGTTGTCCACGGCATCACCCTCCAGAAGCTCGCCTCGGTGAGATGCGTCGCCTGGCCCCATCGCGGCCTCGCATGGCAGCGCTACCGCCGCCCTTTAGGGTCTTCGAAACGCTAAATCGCCGGTCCCTGCCGCTACAGCCAACAATCGGCGACACGACCACCACCATACAACTCTACATCACGATCTCCCTCTAATCCAATCACCAATTTCCCGAATCGGCGACATACAAAGATTTGCCCAAATCACAATTTCGGTTGCGCGATCCGAATTTTGACCATGATTTGACAGTGATTGAAGCACAATTACGAAAAATGAACAGCATACACTAATTCGTATCGATGACAACTTCGGTTTACACATTATTATTTTTGAATTTTTTAAGGAGTTAGAAATTTTAATTTAATTTTGAATTGCAATTGGATTTGAAATTGAGAATTTGTTTGTCTGCCATTGATGAGGAGAGATAGCTGAATTGTACGTATAGAAAAATGACCATGAGGAATAATTAGGGTTTATAACAGGATATATATATAGGCATGGTTGAAAATAAAAAGAACGGATCAAAGTGGTTTGGACCGTTGAACGAATAATGGCCCGAAAAGTCCGTTCTGACTCCGGAACGAAATTGGGTTAACCCATATATCAAAATAGATAATTTTATATATTTTAAAATCAATGGAATAGGTTTTAAGTCCAAATTCCATCGTATGAAGAAGTTAAGCTAAAATCAAATTATTTCAAATTGATTTCAATTGATTTCAATTTAATTAATTTTTGGGCGTTTCGAGTCCGTACGATCAAACGGCATGTCCGATTGTTACCAAATTTAAAATGCTACAATAATTCACCATTACGGATCCGATGAAACTGGTTTCATCGAAATCCGAGTCAGTGGCCAAAATGGCTATGTTCTAGTTAATTAAATAAATTAATAATTGATTAATTAAATCAAGTTTTTAATTTCAACTCTATAATTAAAAAAATTCATCCTTTTTTGATTTATTTAGCCATTTATAACAATTTAAAACAAATTTTCATGTTGATTCAAATGTTAATTATTTCAATAATTACTATCTTTGCTTTCAATTTCAATAATCCAGAAATTACAAATTTTATTTTCAATAATTCCACTTAATTGACCTTTCATTCTATTATTCAATCTATTAGTATTAAATAGATGAAATTAACATTGGATTCATACTTTATTACATAAATATCTTCAAATTTCATCTAAATTAATATATACATAATATTAAACATTTAATTTCATTTAATTGCAATTAATCCAATTATTATAGTTCGAATCCTAATAAATTGATAAATCTTTATTTCTATTCTTTTAATTCAACTAATTATCATATTATAAATAAAATTGACATTATTTCCTTAATTTATACTAACGTAACTTTTAGTTTAGATTTATTGCAGTTGATTACCAGTTTTAATTAAATATACTAAATAAATGGTTAACTTATAATAATTATTGCTATTAACGTTTAATTTCACTTATAAGCTATTATTAACAAACAAATATCGCAATTGATTTTGATCTAATTTAATAAATTAAATGAATGGGTAAACAACTAATAATTATCACTATTGCCAAAATTACTCACATTCATACTTAATTATCAACTAACAATTATTATAATTACTTATCTAGCATTGATTCTATCAAATTGCAATTTATTACGTATTATTTCATCAATTAATATAACTTTTGAATTTATTTCCCAATTCACTAATTTCAATCAATTATAACCTTATAATTATTTCAATTAGTAGGTATTGCACTAAATTAGTTACTTATCAACTTGCATAAACCTTATTACATTAATTTACATTCAGTTACTATTAATAAATATATTATTCCATTGGTTGATTCAATACTTATTCTTATTTACTTATTTTCTATTTTACAACCAAATGCAACAATTTACACTACTTCATTATTGGGATTTCACTTCAATTGTCAAAAAATTAATTTTATTTACCATTGCTACATTTTTTTTCTAACATTCGCTTCATTTTATATTATAAAGTTTTTATTTCTTTCTAGATTTGATTACAAAATCTTATTAAATTACCCAATTTAATTATCGAAATTTATGGGTAATTACAATTTATGATATATGCAATAGTATAGTGTCAATGTACCTAACTAATGCAAAATATTAGACGGTCTACTGAATCGGTTACCTCCTTTTTATGTGCTCATGTCTATGCCATGTATCCAAATGAATGCAAATTCCCTAATGACAATTGATAGTTCTATATGCGTGCTACAATCATCATCCACATGCAAAAATCATATGATAATCACCCATTCATAGCAACCATGAAATAAAATGCGAGTGCGCACACATCCATATGCATATGCTTTAGTGAACTAGTTAGGCCGATCTCTAAGAGATAATAGTGCCCAGTGTGTGTGCGCGTCCATTAGCATCCGCTAGCAAACACTTGCGTCAAACATATATAACATGCTCTAGTAACATGTTTACATTCAATCCTACCATCCATAGGTTAAATCCTAAGATCTACCCTCCCAAAGGATACTAAAAGAAAGAACCTATTCAAAACTAAAGATGGAAATAGAAAATTCAAGACGTGCCATCTAAGAGATGCAAATAAGAGATACGTATCTTCTGCTCAGCCTCCCACGTAGCGTCCTTAATACTATCTCCCCACTACACCTTAACTAAAGGGACTTCCTTATTCATAAGCTTCTTAATATCATGTCCAACGATCTTGGTAGGAATGCGACGAACTGATGCTTCTCTCTCCACTTCAACTTCCTCAAGTTGGCTAGGTTCCACTACCTCTGCCGAATCATGTAAGCACTTTCTCAAATGCGAAACATGAAAAATATCATGAACTCCCATGAGCCTCTCCGGTATCTTTATTCTATACGCCATCTTCCCTACCCTTTCCACAATAGGGAGCGGTCCTACGAATCTGGGAGCAAGTTTCCCACTTGATCCAAACCTCACTACCTTACTCAGTGGAGACACCTTAATGGAAACCAAATCTCTTACCTCAAACTCAATATCCCTTTTCTACTTATTTGCATAGGATTTCTATCTATCTTGATCCGTCTTTATTCTTCTTCTTCTAATCAAATCAATCTTTTTCAAAGTCTCTCTAACCATGTCGGGACGAAGTAGCAATCTTTTTGTAGATTGCAACCAACACGAAGGCGACTTGCAAGGTCTTCCATAAAGGGCTTCAAAAGGAGTCATCCCAATGCTAGCCTGAAACTATCATTATAAGCGAATTCCACTAAAGGAAGGTGCTTCTCCTAAGTCTCTCCAAAATCAAGAATGCACATCCTCAACAGATCTTCAAGAATTCTATTAACTTTCTCCATTTGGCCATCCGTTTGAGGGTGATAGGCCGTACTCAATCTAAGTTGTGTCCCTAAAGCCTCTTGTAAGCTCCTCCAAAACTCACTAGTAAAGATAGGATCTCAGTCGCTCACTATGCTAGAGGGAACTCCATGAAGTCAGACTATCTCACGAACATATATGGATGCCAAATAAGGTGTTGTCCTCTTACTCTTGACCGGAATGAAGTGGACGCTCTTAGTCAAACAATCTACAATCATCCAAATACCGGCATTCCACTTGCTAGATCGGGGTAAACAATCTATGAAGTTCATCGAAACACTATCCCACTTCCATTCGGTTACATCTAATGGTTGATGCAATCCGCCAGGCCTTTGCTGCTTTGCCTCAACCCTTTGGCACACAAGATACTCGGACACAAACTCTGCTACATCCTTTTTCATGCCACTTCAATAAAACACTCTCTTCATGTCCATATACATCTTATCACTACCCAGATAAATAGTCATCCGAGAATGGTGTGCTTCTGCTAGAACTGTATTCATCAAATCACCAGTGCGGGGTACATAAAGTCTTCCATATCTCCTTAGCCACCCTTTACTATTGATGGAATAGCGTTAGAGGTGTCTAGATACCTCTCCTCAGCTAATCCTATCCAGAATATCAACAAGCTTTGAATCCTCTCGCTGCCTTGAGTCAATCAGATCTATGAGATTAGGCTTAACCTCAAGTGCTACCAATAATCCAAGAGTAATGTTTGTAGAGGGCGAACATTGGGTTAAGGGTTGTTCTCTTCCTACTTAATGCATCCGCAACGACGTTCCCCTTGCCAGGGGTGTAAGCTATCTCAAAGTTATATGGTAACAAAAACTCCATCCAACACTGCTACCTCAAGTTTAGATCCTTTTGTGAGAACAGGTACTTCAATGATTTGTGGTCAGTGAAAAGCTCGAACCTTTCCCTTAGCAAGTAATGTCTCCAAGACTTGAGTGTGAAAACAATAGCAGCCAGCTCCAAATCATGGGTGGGGTATTTCCTCTCATGAGTTTTCAATTGTCTACTCCTGTAGCATACTACCCTCCCCTCCTGCATCAATACTGCCCCAAGGCCAGTCCCACATGCATTAGTGTATATTGTAAAAGGTTTAGCTCTGTCGGGTAAAACTAACACTGGCCACTAGTAAGGGCCCTCTTTAGCATCATGAAGGAATCCTCACAATCCATGTCTCACAGGAATGTCGCATTCTTCTTAGTGAGGCGAGTAAGCGGTGCTGAAATCTTAGCAAAATCTTTGATAAACTTCCTATAATAACCAGCCAAACCTAGGAAGTTTCTAACTTTAGTATCGTTCTTGAGGGCCTTCTAATCCTGTATTGCTACTACTTTAGCACGATCTAATGTTATACCCTCTATTGAGACTACATGCCCCAAGAAACGTACCTCCTTATGCCAAAAGTGACACTTCGAGAATTTTGCTTTCAACTGATGAACACGAAGTGTGTGAAGAACCTCCTCAAGATGAATAGCATGCTCTTCCATACTCTTGGAAAACACTAGAATGTGGTCCACAAACACTACAATGAACTTATCTAGGAAATCTTGAAAAATACCGCTCATTAGATCTAGAAAATCGGTTGGGGCATTTGTTAGCCCAAACGGCATAACCAACCACTCAAAGAATCCATCAGGTGTCCTTAATGTTTTCTTATTGATACTATCATCAGCGACCCTAAGCTGATGAAATCCAGTGGCTAAGTCAAGCTAAAAAAATACTGAAGAGTGAACCAACTGATCGAAAAGATCGTCTATCCTAGGAAGTGGGTAACGGTTCTTCTTTATAAGCTTATTCAACTCTCTATAGTCTACGCAAAGTCGAAGGGAACCATCCGCCATTATCGCGAAGACAACTGGCGCCCCCACTCAGATTTGCTCTATTTGATGAAGCCTTTCTCTAGTAGCTCACCAATATGCTTACTTAACCTTCTTCTCCTTTGGAGCCATATGTCTCACAGGCAATGCCATTGGGTTAGCATTGTCATTCAGATAGATTCTAAAGTCGATCTCTCTCTTAGGGGGTAGCCCCCTAACCTCCTCAAAAACATCTTGGAAATCTCTAATAACTGGAACTGAATCAACCTCTCCTAGTGATGAATCAAGCGAATAAAAGAAGCTTAACATGACTAACCCCTGTGGGTCGTAAGAAATCTCGAGGGTCTGTCTGCTACATGTCCCTAGCCTAACGGCTCCACTCTTGCAATCCAACATCGCACCATAAGTGGATAACCAGTCCATCCTCAAAATCATCCCATATCCCAAAAATCCTAGTACATAGGTGTCACAATCAAATACTATGCCTAGTATAATTTTTTTAAACCCCTATAAATCATGGATAAATGTCCCAATCCTCCTATAGGGTTTGAGACAACTATAGAAATATCTAAGTGCAAACAATAGACCAAGGAACTAGAAATGAAAGAATGCAATGCTCTGGAGGCAAAACGAGTCCAAATAGGAAAATTCAAAATAGAGATCAAACCTTCTATAGAGACTTTCCTACCTCGGAAAGGTCTACTACTAGAAGGTGCTACATCTAAAGCCTGTACTTGCGCCGTAGGTGTGCCTGCTCTCTGCCCCGTCCTCTGAGGACAAGCTCTACTAAGGTGTCCAGGCTGCCCACAGCTGTAACACCTCCCCTTTGTCGTGTCCTTCTTACATTCCTTTGAGTAATGCCCAACCAACCCATAATTATGACACTTCTCGCCCTTTTTGATCTGTCCCTTTTGACATCCTCCTCCTTTCTTCTTGTCCTTATCCTTCTTATTCCTCCACCACTGTTTCTTAGAGTTTTCTGATTTAGGAACCTCCTTAACCTCTTCTTCCTTAGCAAGATCTGATATGAGATCTGTTTCCATAAGTGACTCATACGTCGCTCCCATAGGTACATGTGTCAATGCCAACCCTTGGAGGGGCTGGTACAAACCCATAGGAAACTTGGTGGCATTCTTATGCGGTGTATTAAAAAGCTCCGTCTCGAACCTCGATAACTCATTAAACTGATTAATAAACTCTTTCAATGAAAGACTCCCCTGCTTCATACTAATCAACTTCTTTAACTGCATGCTTTCCTCGTCTTGCGACAAGAACTTTCTCTCAAACCTTTCTTGAAATCCAACCCAACCAATGTCTCTACCCTTCATCTCTATAATCTCCCACCAACAATAAGCCTCTCCCTTTAGCTGCCAAGATGCAAGCTGAACTCTCTATCGGTTCTCCAATCCTAACAGCCCAAATATCTGCTCTGTATTCCTCAACCAAGTTCGTGCCTTTATGAAATCCTCTGTACCTCCTAGATTAGCGCAGTCCTTGCATAGCTTAGAAAAATCGCTGTAGTAAGTTGATTAACGGGACCTCCACCTGTCGGTGCTGCATTGGACGCTTGCCCACGCACCTCGGATGCCGTATCCTGGAGGTATCTGTGGAACCAGCAGGGACTTGGACACCCTCTAGAAGATTTGGGGCGTCCGCCATTCTATGCAAAGAAAAGAAAATTTAGGCTCGAAATAAGGTTGAACTAGACTTTAATGAAATTTTTATAAAGTCTTTTATACTTGAAAACTATTTATAGAATAAGAGTTTCTTCCTGAAAAATACTTTTAGTTTGAAGATATGTTACCTTTGAAAAATACTTTACTTTTAAAATAAGTTTATAGGAATCATGTAACCTTAGGCTCTAATACAATATGAAATAACCCACACTCCTTAGTATTCCCAAAAAGGGCACACTAAAGGACGTGGTGCATTATAGGTATAGCTAAAGCATCACAAAGACTAAGATTCACAAGTCAAATAAGTAAAAGAAGCGGAAAAACATTTATACTATAACTTATCGTTCAGAATTAATCTGCATCTCAAAATAAGTCATAAAAACATAACATGTCTCAAAATCTCTCATTTCTTATGAAAATACATCTCAATCTCACATAATCAGAGTAAAAGTAACCATAATAATAATCCCTCTCACAAGTGCCAATCCATCATAAGCCAAATGAAAAAGATGAAAAGCATAAGAATACATCTGAAATGAGGAAACTCCAAAAATGTATCTCTAAGCAACCTGAATCAACTATCCTCATTTCTGCTAGCCTATTGGGGAAAAAGGAAAGATAGAGGAGTGGGTGAGACAATAAGTCTGGTGAGTTAAAGTAATTACTGCCATTTCTAAGTAAGGTAAAGATAATAGACTAAGCAATAGTTCTAAAATGAAAGGAAAATACAAAAAGATAAAACTTGCACAAAATACTGTTTCTGATTCCGTTTGACTGCTTGCTTTGATTTTTTGCACTTGTCTTAAACTGATGTGATTAGGCTGAAACCCTAATCCTATCTTAACTGCTAACTTGATTAGGCTGAAATCCTAATCCTACCCATTGATTATCCTTTCCTATCTCTGTGTGCCACTGTGAGCCAATTTTGTTGGTCCCATAGCAAAAGACATCTCTAAGCGTTTAGGAATTAGTAGCGAATTATTTACCCTAATCGATGCCACATGCTCGGTCATCGTCGGTACACACTAACCATCGCCCCTTGTTTGACCCTTTATTTATCCTAATCAGCATAAGCATGCCCAACAGCACCCACGTGTGAGACCATTTATCCTCGACCTGAAAGGGAATGCTACCGGTACAAGTCTAACAAACAAATCTTCTAACTTTGCGCCCCTTTTCCAAATCTTCAAATTTAAGCCTTTATCTATTGGTTACTTATTTACCCTAATCAGTATAAGTGTGCCCAGCCTCACCTACGTGTGAGACCATTAGTCCTAGACCTGAAAGGGAATGCTGCCGGTACTGGTCCTAACAAACAAATTTTCTATTTTTGCACCCCTTGACTAAATCCCCAAATTTGAGCCTCCATCTATTAGCCACTTATTTACCCTAATCAGCATAAACATGTCTAGCCTCACCCATGTGTGAGACCATCAGTCCTGGGCCTAAAAGAGAATGCCGCTGGTACATGCCAGTACTGCTATATTTGCTTATTAACTTAATCCAAGATTTAAGTTTCAAAATAAACCCCTTCTGCTGTTTCTTTCTTTCTAATTATAACTTGTGTTATAATTGTTCTTTTAACTATTACTCTTCTATTTCTCTTTTTAAGTTATAACCACTTGCTATAATCATGCTTGCAAATATCTTATATTTACCTATTTCCGTCCATCTCTATTTTATTTTATTTTTCTCATTTTACATCTGATTTTCTATAAATTTAGTGTTTTTCTATCCGTATTTGTGAATTCTTCTCTTTTTAATATCTTATTCGCATCAAAAAGGATTAAATCGCTATAAAAAGAAACTAACATTCACAGGCTAAATTCTAACTTAAAAGAGATATAAATAGCTGTAATTAACTGCAAAATAACTGCAAATAACTGAATAAAATAGTTTAATAAAAATAGACCGAAAAAAACTTCTGAAATTTATTTAAAAATTGACTGTAAATACTTACATAAAAACTATCTCAAAATTGCAGAAAAATTACAACTGTTGAGAACCTTATTATATTAAATTGCTTACAAATCTAAAATAATTACAAAACACTCACCTGTGGTCCTTAGCTCTAATCCTGGGCCTTTCTGGATCCACTTCTAGGGTGTAGAATATTTTCAATAAAAAAATTCTTCCCTAGAAATTTTTTCTATTTAAGGTTCAGTCTTAGGCAATGAATCCAAGTGGGAGAAAATCCGAATGAGAAAAATAGCTAGGCCTAGGGTTCTATTTATAGTATGGCTTAGGAATCTCATGCTATCAGATTTGGAGATTTAATCTGGTGCAACCACGTCATAGGCTTGCTAGGGACCCTCGGATCCAACCACGAACACATATGATTTCACGAAAAATGGAGTTCAGAACTTTCGGCTCGTACTGGACAATTCTTCGTCCAGTAACAAAGGCGGCCGACCTATGGATACGTGTGTGTGTGTGTGTGTGTGCGTATATTCTACTTATATATTTGTGTGTGTGTGTATATATATATTTATATAATTTTGAATTTCATGTTTCACTCGTAGCTTCTCCATACTATCTCGAATTTCAACAAGTTATTTATGAAAATTCATCAAAAAATTACCATGGACCCAATGGTGCAACTCCTATAACTAAATTCTAACAATTCTGAAAATGCTCATTTTCACTATTTAATAATTATTTTGGTCATTTAATTATCTAAAAGTGTGGGGTTTACAATAGTGCCCTCTGATAGCCCTCCAGTTTACGAAGGAATTATGGTACTGTATAGACTATGACAATATATAAAAATGTGTTAAGGGAGATATGGATAATGCCTTAGTGCTATTTTAATAGTTTAATTTACCTTAGACATTATATATGGAGCATATTGGACTATGTATGTAGATAATTCAATGGATTCTTAAAAGATGGGAATCCCAAACATCCTTTAAGTTATTTGTATTTCAGTTGGACATTTCACTTGAGTTGATTTACTAGCATAAGAATGTTAATCCTAGCCCGAGTGTTTTATGCGTTTCTTTATGCTCGGGTCAAACTAAGTGTCACAGCATAGGGACTTACCTTTGGAGCTTGGGGCTTTGCTTGTAGATCTGCCTTTGTATATTCAGCTTTCCAGTTATATCAGTTTATTCCAGTTGTATTGTTTAGACTTATCATTAGCATTTGTATTAGTAACTTCTGTGTATTGGATATCTATTGTATTTTGTTTCAAACTTTGTTGTTTCTGTAGTAAATTCATGAACTACTATTTATCTATTCCGCTGCTTATTGTTATATTAATCCAAGTCTGTGATTCTTTGATTGATTTATTTACTATATATGCTGAGTTTTTCCAAATACAAATTAACAATCTATTGTTTTTAGCAATTCAAGTCTGACATGAGTGGATGATTGTCGTTTTGAATGGTTCGAAATAGCGGGTCATTACATATATAACAGAACTAAATAAAACAATGCAACAGAACAACATAATGCAGGGAATAATACTAGTAACTTAATAATATACCATATCTTCAACTTCGTCCTCCAAAAAATAATCTTTAATGCACGGAAAAATCATGGATGACTCGAGCATAAAGTAAAACAATACACTCGAGTCAGGACTAAAATATTCTTATGTGGGTCGAATCAATGTTAATATAATAGGAGTGTAATAGCGCCGGAGATGTTTATGGGGTTTCAAATCTCCTATCTAGTGTATAATGTGCGTGCAAAAACTCAAGAGATGTTAAGGGATTTTCCGTCTCTTAAGGATCCATCAAAATATCTATATATAGTAGAATACGTTATATATGTAATGTCTAATCGGTAAAATAAATATTTTTCTTAGCGTCAAGGCTTTACATTAATCCCCCTCAACGAGTTTTTAAGTATTGTCGTACAGTTTGCATATAATGCCCCAGTAGCACAAGGGGAGGTAGAGATGCGCCATGATACAACAACACTAAACCGAAATTGTAGTGGTCTTGTATAAGGATAAAGATATGACAAGGCATGTGAGGCAATTCCCAAAGTATGATACTACCAGTTCGGATCGTAGGGCTGGTGGTAACGCATCGTAGCTACGATCGCCCACTATATCCATCCATCTATCCCATATCGAGTCAAAGGGAGATCATCCCAAATAAATGTGCACCAATCAAAACCAAAATCAAAAAGTAATAGTATAGACTATGTTCATGAATAAAATCAAAGAACGGATGTCCTCTAGGTGCAGCTAGCTCACTTGCCCTGTCAAGCCATCCTGTTTTAGTCATTTCAAATTGACACAGGTGTCGTGGTCTATCCATCATCGTTCTCTTTCTTCAAATTCAGTAAACGTACATCAAATCCAACCACTTCATTCTGACGTCTCCTCCTCGTATACAGTTGTTAAAATGGTTCCAATATTGACAGAGAGTATGCCAATAAGAGGTCCCAGTCTCTTTAACAACCAAATGTCGTTTAATACACGGTTGGTTCGTTTACATTTCGAAACAATTTGTACTTGATATCAAAATATCATATTCATTTCAAAAGCATCATTTCATTTCAAAATATCATATTTGCTCAAAATATGTCAATTCGGTTCGATATGTCATTTTCATTTCAAAATTCGATTTGAATTACATTTTAGGTTATAACTTCATTTTAACACGGTTCGCATTTAATTGATGATTTAAATATAAACATTCCATCCTTTGACCAATTTGAATTTTTAGAAAATAGTTTGAATAGTTTTAAATAGTTTAAAAGTGAAAATAGTTTAATATAAAATAGTTGAGTATATGGTTTATATAGTAAAATAGCTTGGAAATCAAAATAATTTGAATAGTTAAAAAGATAGATTTTAAACAGTTTATATTAAAATAATTTATTTGAAAATAGTTTCAAACTCAGACTGATTTAGTTCCAAATCTTTTAATTCAAATCATCTTCATTCTTATTTTTATTCAAATCGATTCACTTCAGATTTCAATTCAAAACAATTCAATTCCACTTCAATCCAAATCAACTTCACTTTCGATTTCAATTCGAATTAATTTCAATTTCGAATTCAAGTTCAAATCAACTATTCGATTCAATGGTTTAAATTTCAATTCAATTCTCAATTATAAAACATTTCAATTTATATCAATTTCGAGTTCGATTTCATAATACCGATTTAAATCTTAAATCCAATTTAACTTCGATGTTCAATTCTATGTTCAAATCTTTAAAATATTCAATTTTGAGCCAAATTTAGAAATATCCATTTATACCATTTTTACTTAAATAAATTCAAAGTTGAAGTAAAAGTTCAAACTTTTTAAAATAATTTGATTTAATAATTCAAGTCACATGTCGATTTTTTACTTCACATTTCAAAATAAATTCTTAAAGCAATTTCTTTTCCAATTTCGATTCCAGCCTTTGAAGACTCGAATTCAATTTTTATTTCTTAAAATCAAAACCATTAAATAAATTTAATTTAAATTTATTTTTAAAAGTAAACAATTTTAATTCTTATTTAGATAAAATTTGAATCAACTTTTAAAATCATTTCCATTAATATTAAATTCAGAATTCAATTATTTAAATAATTTCCAATATTAAATTTAAACAATTTAATTGTCCAAATAATCACTATAATTGAAATATAAGTTATTTAACTTATAAAATTTAACTTTTAAAATGAATTTAAATAATAAAACAACCACTACACTTAGTTCCACTTCTTTATTTAAAGTATTCCAATAATTCAATATTAGATTTCTAATGAATATTAGTTATCAAAATAATATTTTATTTACATCTAAATAATTCCACATTTATTATTCAATTCTAGTTATTTACTATAAACACATTCAATGTATTGACTTCATTCTAACACAACTAATTTCCTTAAATCTTATCGAAATTGTTATTTTAAAATTTTGTTCAAGTTCATATTAAATGAGCTACATTAAATGTTACTATAGGGATTTTCAACTCATGAAAGTCGACATCAGTACGTCCACTGTATCAACTGCCGAGCAATCGAATGTCGAAAAACTGAACCGTTAGGGTTAAAGATGAGGTAGAAGATAGAAGAAGAAAGAAAAAAGAAGAAAAAAACAGAAACAATAGCAGAATCTCACAATCGTAGCGGAACAACATATAATAGATAAATGAATATCTTTAAAACAAAGAATCATATCAATTATTACATTACATCACATTACATTACATAATCAGAGTTTACAACAACAAACAGCGGAAAAGAAATACTATATACTAATTCCAGCTTGCTCCTGATCTCCACAGCAACTCCTGAATTTCCAGAATAACCTGATAACCTGAGTCTAGGTTGCCCATGTGGAAAATGGTGAGCACCCAGAGTTTAGGGAGGGAACAATAAACTCCAAGTTAGTCATGTGACTTGTGTGAGAACTTAAACAGTTTATCTTTTAAAAACAAACAAAGAAATATTTTAAAATAGATTTGCAATGCTTTTGGAAATGAAACTACGATAAGGCCTTCTGCCACAAACACAACGCAAACGCAGAATTGGAGGAGATTTCTCCTTATGATAGTCAAAGATGCTTGATACGCAAATTTCTTTTCAAAATTATTTTTATAAGTGCGAAGTGCAATCACGGCATTGAATATGATAAATCTGGTTAAGTTGGTTATGATTTGGTTGTTATATGATTATTAGTTGATTGAATATAATTCACTAAATGTTGAATGAAGTTGAATTGATAAAATTGGAAGCTATAGAATTTGATTGGAATGTGGAAGTGAACCAACTTGAACGTGAATTAGTGAATATAAACTAATTGAATAAATGAATGTTAGTAAAGTCCAATGTTAATGAATCAAATGTGATTAAATGAAAAACCAATTCATTGAATATTAATGAGAAGTGAATGTATATTGATTTGATGATTGGAATTGTTGTTGGATGATAGTTGTTTAATGGTTGGATTTGTTGCCTTTTGTTGCATTTGCTATATTGGCACATGTAGTTGTTGTTCTGGTATGTGTTGTATATTGATATTACTTTTCTATATACATGTTTCTCATTGTTGTTGAGTGTTTAATAGGTGCGGATTTCGCTTGCTTCGCATTTGGAGCTCGCTTTCGCGCTATATTAGCCGTGTATGCTCACTAAATAATATATAAGGTACATATCTCGGATTACATATCGTACTTTTACACTTTTTTCCCCGCGGGATGCCTCATTACTTGATGAGATATATATTTGTGATATATATATTTCCATTTTTTCGGATCGAGCTGCGCAAAGGAGACTATGGCCATTTTTTCTGAAAATTTAAGGCGTTAGAATATTTTTGAGAAAATTGAAAATTTTTGAAAACATAATTTTGATTTTGAGTTGAAAGTTAAACGATATAGTTGGTTTTGAAAAGATAACTAAGTATGATTTGAAAACTTAGTAAAGTTATTGTAAGAAGTTTAACTATGGATTTTTGGAAAGCTAAAGACTTTAGTGAATTTGAAATTTAATTTGAATGGTTTTGAAGAGTTAATGGATTCTGTAACTTTTTCTTACTTCGAAATATCGAGGACGAAATTCTTTTAAGGGGGGAAGTTTGTAACGACCCAGAGTTTCTGTCATTTGAAATTCGTATATTTAATTGATTTTAAATATTAACAAGTAAAATTTGTAAGTCGAATAAATTTTGTTTTGAATATCTAGATTTAATTGGATAATTAAATCGATAATTTAATATTTAAAATTAAAAAATAATTGGAAATTGGGTTGGTTAAGTGTTTTTAATTTTCAAAAATCATTAGTTCAATTTTATAAATCTTTTGTATAAACCGTTTTTAATAATTTTCAAAAATCTCAATTTAAACTATTTTATAAAATTCATTAACTCCATTTTTCAAAAATCAATTTTCAACTATATTTCTCAAAAATCATAATTTTTATGACATTAAAATTATAACGTTTATTTATTTAAAATGAATCAATTCCAAAATTCAATAAAACGTATACTTTCAAAAAATTACTTTAAAATCCTTTTAAATTCGAAATCATTACTTTAACATTTTTATAACTCCAAGAATAGGCCCAATGCTGCAACAACACTGAATATAACAATCACGGCATCCAAACATCATATATTAATATGATAATAGAATATATCACAATATCTGTAAGTAAATCAATACTGTTGAGGAATCCAGTTGGATCCCTCCAACCTGTTTCTCTGCATCCACAGATGTTAGCACAATACCAATCCCGTTTCAAGACGGAATATCGCGGTATATGGGTTCGTATAAAATATTATCCGCTATTATGCGGCGCAATAGGGTCTCATCTGCTATATAATGCGGGAAAATCAACTCCAGGTACATATATAATACCAATTCCATTTCAAGATGGAATATCACAGTATATGTGTTTAATAAATAACATCCGCTTAATATACAGTGTATAGGGTCTATTTCAATACACTAGATAACAATTTATCATTCAAGCATACAATCAAGCAATTTTAAATCTAACTATTTAAAATTTAAATAGAATCAATTTCGACTGAGTGAGAAGTTCTTACCTTGCTTCCAATAACAGTCGCAGTTTTTTATTTCGAATAAAATTAAATGCGCGTTTAATTTTACCCAAAATTTTTACTAGGTCAAATCGATTCCAATCCAGCTCCAATCAAAAAGTTAGTAAAATACAAACCCTATACATCAATTGGGTATAACATTACTTTGTATTGGGTATTGGGTATTGGGTATAACATAACTTAACTTTGTAAAAAAATTTGAAATTGAATCCGACCTCGTATGTCAATTTTTTTTTATACCCAATACATCAGGGCCGTGCAATTCCAAACCCTAGATCGTAGCCGCAAGATTTCGTTTCTCCTTCTCAGGCAATGAAAACACGATCGAACCCATGCTGCCTTCTATGCCCTAATTTTCGCGACCACCCCGGGCATTTTGATGATGACCGGCCATCGCCACGACGTTGCTCCACCCTGCCTCTACCTTCGGCCAGAAATTTGCAAAGCTCGGTTCCCCATGGACATCGAGATGCATGCACAAACGCGAGACGAACGCGGCCCCGTAGCGGGCGATTGGCTTCGCCAAAAACGATCTCCACCATTGAAGTTACTCGTCTCGTCGCGCTCTAGAGTTTTGTAGTTGGTGGTTTCTGATAATTGTTAACGGATTGGAAGATAATTGAGGGAGAACGAGGATGCATTTCGGCCATTAAAACTTTAGGTGGCGGCTGAAGCTAAATTAGGGTTAGGTTTTGATGTGTGTTGCAAATTAGAAAATTTAGGTCCTTTTATAGAAAATTTGCCAAAACACTATTCATCCAAAATTTTCCGAACTCCAAACGAAGCGTGCTGGCTGGCGTTTCTAGGGTTTTACCTACGTTACGAATACAATGGAACGTGTTTCGGAAGCTAATTTGATCATACGCGCGAGTTATGGAAATAAACGATCAAATTTAAATTAAATCGATTAAACTAATTTCAATGCGTTTTGGCTTGCCCCGGACAAACCATAAATCTGATTGACACGAAATTTGAAATCTTACATTAATATAACATTACGGATCCGATGAAACTAGTTTTGTCGAAATCCGAGACTGTTTGAAAAATGGCTATTTTAACTTGTCAATTAAATATTAAAATATTCAATTTTCACAAATTAACTTTTAATTCAAGTTTAAAAGTTCTATAACATCATTCTAAGTCCAACATAATTTAATACAACTTTACAAATCAATTTTAATCAAATTAAACCCAATTTCCAATTATTTTTGTAATTTTAAATATTAAATTATCGATTTAATTATCTAATTAAATCTAGATATTCAAAACAAAATTTATTCGACTTACAAATTTTACTTGTTAATATTTAAAATCAATTAAATATACGAATTTCAAATGACAGAAACTCTGGGTCGTTACAAACTTCCCCCCTTAAAAGAATTTCGTCCTCGATATTTCGAAGTAAGAAAAAGTTACAGAATCCATTAACTCTTCAAAACCATTCAAATTAAATTTCAAATTCACTTAAGTCTTTAGCTTTCCAAAAATCCATAGTTAAACTTCTTACAATAACTTTACTAAGTTTTCAAATCATACTTAGTTATCTTTTCAAAACCAACTATATCGTTTAACTTTCAACTCAAAATCAAAATTATGTTTTCAAAAATTTTCAATTTTCTCAAAAATATTCTAACGCCTTAAATTTTCAGAAAAAATGGCCATAGTCTCCTTTGCGCGGCTCGATCCAAAAAAATGGCAATATATATATCACAAATATACATCTCATCAAGTAATGAGGCATCCCGCAGGGAAAAAAGTGTAAAAGTACGATATGTAATCCGAGATACCTTATATATTATTTAGTGAGCATACACGGCTAATATAGCGCGAAAGCGAGCTCCAAATGCGAAGCAAGCGAAATCCGCACCTATTAAACACTCAACAACAATGAGAAACATGTATATAGAAAAGTAATATCAATATACAACACATACCAGAACAACAACTACATGTGCCAATATAGCAAATGCAACAAAAGGCAACAAATCCAACCATTAAACAACTATCATCCAACAACAATTCCAATCATCAAATCAGTATACATTCACTTCTCATTAATATTCAATGAATTGGTTTTTCATTTAATCACATTTGATTCATTAACATTGGACTTTACTAACATTCATTTATTCAATTAGTTTATATTCACTAATTCACGTTCAAGTTGGTTCACTTCCACATTCCAATCAAATTCTATAGCTTCCAATTTTATCAATTCAACTTCATTCAACATTTAGTGAATTATATTCAGTCAACTAATAATCATATAACAACAAAATCATAACCAACTTAACCAGATTTATTAAATTCGCTTACATTCATTCAATTTGGTTCATCACTTTTAATTAGCTTTAATGAATTAATGCTTACATCCACTATTCCATATCAATTCATTTACATTATATTGATTAATATTCAATTCATTAGTTCAATTCAATTGCTAATTCATTTAACAAATAAGATTGAATTTCATTTATATAACTCAAGTCTACATCCATTTAATTCACTTTATTATTTTACTTCGATACCAAAATCAACTTCATTCAACATTACTTAGGTTATATTCCATTTCAAACATCATTTGTTTAACTTAACTTAAATTTCCACTTATAAATTCAATTTGGATTCCAATTCCAAGTAAATTCTATTTAACTTTCCTTTAGTTAAATTCCAAAACATATTATAAGTTCATAACTCGTTTCACTTATATTCAACAATTACAACTTGGATTTTAATTTCAAATTTGTTTACCACAACCAAACTTCAATTTTTAATTTACCATGGTAGCAAATCCATCACACAGAAACTTGAATATGATACTGATGATGCTGCAGTCATCACCCTTATTATTTCCCAACAACCGTAGTGAACTCAGGGCTTAATATTCTTTCAAAATTTTCCTTTTATTCATAAATCACAGTTACAAATCTTTTACTTATATAATTTCACTATTTTCTCTTTACTTATATAAGATCATTTCACAATTGTAAATCATATTAATTATAATTCCATACTTATAATTCTTCGCTTATACAATTTATTCTTTTAATAACTTATATATATTCTTACATTTTCAACAACCAAACAATCAATTTATATACACTTTAATAATTTCTGAAAAATTATTTACTTTATATATAAAATATAATCAAGGTAAAATTATTTCATTTACCCAATTTAAAATGATACTATGTCGGTCTATCTCGTTTAAGAGTTTAGAAACCCCTATCGATTACGGTTGTACTTCCCACACCGACCAGAATTCATAAACAGCTCAACGGATAAGCAAACACAATATAAAACATTTTTTATATTCTAACAAATACGCGCCCATAGCTATTGTTACACTCAAACTCATTCTAGAGTACCGTTGACTCTATCTCTAATGAGTAATTCCTAACGGAGCCAAGGTTGTCGCTTAACCATATGCTTTGATACCAAATGTGACGATAGGGATTTTTGACTCACGAAATTCGACATCAATACGTCCACTGTATCAACTGCCGAGAAATCGAATGCCGGAAAACCGAACCGTTAGGTTTAAAGAAGAGGTAGAAGGTAGAAGAAGAAAGAAAAAAGAAGAAAAAAACAGAAACAATAACAGAATCTCACAATCGCAGCGGAACAACATATAATAGATAAATGAATATCTTTAAAACAAAGAATTATATCAGTTATTACCTTACATCACATTACATTACATTACATAATCAAAGTTTGCAACAACAAACGGCGGAAAAGAAATACTATATACTAATTGACACACCATGCCATCCAGCTTGCTCCTGATCTCCACAGCAACTCTTGAATTTCCAGAATAACTTGATAACCTGACTCTAGGCTTCCCATGTGGAAAATGGTGGGCAACGAGAGTTTAGGAAGGGGACAATAAACTCCAAGTCAGTCATGTGACTGGTGTGAGAATTTAAACAGTTTATCTTTTAAAAACAAACAAAGAAATATTTTAAAATAGATTCGCAATGCTTTTGGAAATGAAACTACGATAAGGCCTCCTGCCACACACACAATGCAAACGTAGAATTGGAGGAGATTTCTCCTTATGATAGTCAAAGATGCTTGATACGCAAATTTCTTTTCAATATTATTTTTATAAGTGTAAAGTGCAGGAAAACAATTCGAAAGTACAATATTAATCTTAGCCAGCATAGGTACCATTATAGTATGCCTACTATAGCTACCATATTAGATGGCAGGTTCTACAACTAAAACCGTACAAGGTTCGTATTGTTTCTTTGGATTTCCAACAAATGGCCAGGCCAAGGAATTTCCCATTGCCACATGAGTACGCCTCTGGAAAGACTCCCCGAGAACCTAACCAGATCTCTACCAACACAAGGCCGAGTTACCCCTAGCTGGGTAACAACTAACACGAATATGCCATCCCCCGGTCGCAAACGACCTAAATCCCAGGATTCACCAACAAACACAAAATAATAAGTTTGCAGCAACAACATAGGTTAAGTATCAGGGCTCCATAGCATAATACCACCTCTATCGAGAAGGAATGACATACACTAAGGGGGCGTTATCCCCTAATAACCTTGTCGCATCTTTCCTGTTTTGACCATTTTCGGGGTGTGAGGTCCGACGAAGTCTCGCCCACAAAGCTACGATTTTCATAAAAGCCACGCTTTGATCAACAAATGCTCAACAGCACTTCGTATGCCACATTACCAAATTGGGAATGTATCTCTAGTAACCATCAACTACATAACCTCTGAGCTCATACATCTCAGAGAAGGGTGTTAAACTAAGAGAATAAATTCTCCGCCACCAATAGAAATGTATTTGATAGAAACCAGCTTTACATCTTAAATTGTAACGTCGGACACACAACCATACAAGTCTGTTCCGGGATCGAACGGAACTGAAGGCACATCCAAAGAAGCCCTTGCAATCCGGATATTCACTAATCACGACCGGACATCCCATCACAAAGGGTGATAAAATCTCTATATCGGAGATCAGCCGATGCAGAGTCATTCGACGGTAATCCTTCCATTTTCGAAAATACCCGGTCTTCAACACCGGTCTTCAAATGCTATCCATTACGACATATCACTTATTCGGAATGGGATTTATGACACAAAGGTCCTCTCCCGGCTAAATCGAATAACGAGCGCTTATTTTTACAAATAAGTGTAGCATTCAAATTCTAGCAAATCACATCAAATACTCATTTAAAGGTAAATATTGATAGTCGGTTATTTAACTATCAAGGCCAACAAACAAATATCCAGCTCCATAACAATCACTAGGCCCTTTTTATTAATCTTCTATAAATTAAATAACTTGCTAGATATTCACTTCAAGTTATCATTAAAAAGATATATTCTCTAAACCATTTTTACTTATTCATTTTCAATTTAACTTTAAAAGATAAAAAATCGAAACATTTCACTTCATATTGGAAAACATTTCCATACTTGTTCATTTTCAATTTATCTTTAAAAGATAAAAACTCGAAACATTTCACTTCATATTGGAAAACATTTCCATACTTATTCATTTTCAATTTATCTTTAAAAGATAAAAACTCGGAACATTTCACTTCATATTGGAAAACATTTCCATACTTATTCATTTTCAACTTATCTTTAAAAGATAAAAGCTCGAAACATTTCACTTCATATTGGAAAACATTTCCATACTTATTCATTTTCAATTTATCTTTAAAAGATAAAAACTCGAAACATTTCACTTCATATTGGAAAACATTTCCATACTTATTTAACAATAAGTAATTCACAAATCTATTTATTTTTAATACTTAAAAAATATTCAATATACTTAAATTACAATTAAATATATAATTTATTCTTTAAGGAAAGCATCTCTTAAACACATTCATTTGAGTCAAAATGAATGTTGCGTAAGACATCGTTACGACAACCCAAAATCACTAGTATAGGGATTCGAAATTTAGATAGACATATAAATCCCAATACTATATAAAACATTTCCTTTCGAAAATCATTTACTATAACAACAGTGTTATAATCCACTATTTCCTTTTATTCCTCGAAAACGTCTATTACGACAATGAACGTTGAAATCTATGGTTTCTACACTTAATACATTTTAAAACAACTTCAAATCATTTTAATTCCATTTAAAAGATCATTTCCTAAAACATTTCTTTAATATATCATTCGCTATCCAAAATTGTGAATATACTTCGTTAGCCAAATTCAACATTTCTACACATTTTATTTAAAGGATTATCCACCGTCCAAAATCATGGATATATCTCCTTTAATAAGCTATAAAAATTAACTTATCAAATTCAATCAATCTTGAATTTATAAATCAATGTTTATAAATTCACATTTATATATTATAAAAACTTCAAGTTATAAAATCACTTTATTTACGAATTCTATTATATCTTATTTAGTTGCCAAATCCAAATTATAAGTAAATATAACTAAAAATCTTTTTTTTTACAAAATCTATTCATTTTATAACTTCACAATTTATGAATCTATAAATTTCATCTACTTACGAAATCCATTTATATTTCATTTTAACACTTATAAAAACTCGTTTTATAATTCCAATATTTTAATTTATAAATATCAATTTTATAAATCTTTTATATAAACTGTTTTTAATAATTTTCAAAAATCTCAATTTAAACTATTTTATAAAATTAATTAACTCCATTTTTCAAAAATCAATTTTCAACTATATTTCTCAAAAATCATAATTTTTATAACATTAAAATTATAATGTTTATTTATTTAAAATGATCAATTCCAAAATTCAATAAAACGTATACTTTCAAAAAAATCACTTTAAAATCCTTTTAAATTCGAAATCGTTACTTTATCATTTTTAAAACTCCAAAAATAGGCCCAATGCTGCAACAGAACTGAATATAACAATCAAGGCATCCAAACATCATATATCAATATGATAACAGAATATATCATAATATCTGTAAATAAATCAATACTGTTGAAGAATCCAGTTGGATCCCTCCAACATGTTTCCCTACATCCACAGATGTTAGCACAATACCAATCTCGTTTCAAGATGGAATATCGCGTTATATGGGTTTATGTAAAATATTATCCGCTATTATGCGGCGCAATAGGGTCTCATCCGCTATATAATGCGGGGAAATCAACTCCAAGTACATATATAATACCAATTCCACTTCAAGATGAAATACCACGGTATATGTGTTTAATAAATAACATCTGCTTAATATACGGCGTATAGGGTCTATTTCAATACTAGATAACAATTTAACATTCAAGCGTACAATCAAGCAATTTTAAATCTAACTATTTAAAATTTAAATCGAAACTATTTCGATGGAGTGAGAAGCTCTCACCTTGCTTCCAATAACAGTCGTAGTGTTTTATTTCGAATAAAATTAAACGCGCGTTTAATTTTACCTAAAATTTTCACTAGCTCAAATCGATTCCAATCTAGCTCCATTGCGTAGTACTCGTCCATACGGTTCCAACGCAATTCGTTTCGTGCGTTTTCGACCTCGTATTAAAAAGTTATGTTATCACAAAGTTTATACGTATTTAAATACAAATCAATTTCAACTTTTTTCTATACCCAATACATCAAGGCCGTGCAAATCCAAACCCTAGATCATGGCTGCAAGATTTCGTTTCTCCTTCCCAGGTAATGAAAACACGATCGAACGCATGCCGCCTTCTATGCCCTAATTTTCGCGACCACCCCGGGCATCTTGAAGATGGTAGGCCATCGCCACGACGTTGCTCCACCCTCCCTCTACCTTCGACTAGAAATTTGCAAAGCTCGGTTCGCCATGGACATCGAGACGCGTGCACAAATGCGAGACGAACGCGGCCCCCTAGCAGGCGAATGGCTTTGCCAAAAACGATCTCCACCGTTGAGTTACTCGTCTCGTCGCGCTCTAGAGTTTTGTAGTTGATGGTTTCTGATAATTGTTAACGGATTGGAAGATAATTGAGGGAGAACGAGGATGCATTTCGGCCATTAAAACTTTAGGTGGCGGCTGAAGCTAAATTAGGGTTAGGTTTTGATGTGTGTTGCAAATTAGAAAATTTAGGCCCTTTTATAGAAAATTTGCCAAAACACTATTCATCCGAAATTTTCCGAACTCCAAACGAAGCATGCCGGCTGGCGTTTCTAGGGTTTTACCTATGTTTCGAACACAATGGAACGTGTTTCGAGAGCTAATTTGATCATATGTGCAAGTTACGGAAATAAATGATCAAATTTAAATTAAATCGATTAAACTAATTTCAATGCGTTTTAGCTTGCCCCGGACAAACCGTAAATCTGATTGACACGAAATTTGAAATCTTACAATAATATAACATTACGGATCCGATGAAACTGATTTCGTAAAAATCCAACATTGTTTTAAAAATGGCAATTTTAACTCGTCAATTAAATATTAAAATATTCAATTTTTACAAATTAACTTTTAGTTCAATTTTAAAAGTTCTATAACATCATTCTAACTCCAACATGATTTAATACAACTTTACAAATCAATTTTAATCAAATTAAACCCAATTTTCAATTATTTCTATAATTTCAAATATTAAATTATCGATTTAATTATCCAATTAAATCTAGATATTCAAAATAAAATTTATTCGACTTACTAATTTTACTTGTTAATATTTAAAATAAATTAAATATACGAATTTCAAATGACATAAATTCTGGGTCGTTACATTAATAAATAATTAAACTTTGATTTCTAACCATTTTTGTTTAATAATCATATTAAATTTAATAATTTAAAATAGTTAAAATTACGGGTCATTACAATCTCCCTTACTCAAAACTTTTCATCCTCGAAAAGGGGTTAAGTAAGGAATCTAATATTTGATATATATTACTCAAAACAGTCAACTTATAAATCATTAAAATTCTTATTCGCAGAACCTTTACTACGCTTGTGCTATGCCTCCAATATTGGTTTTACGGTAATTACAATTTATTTACAAAAACAAGTTACAAAATTTTGAAATCTCAAATTTCTTTCAACATCCGGATTTACTGAAAATTTCGACAGCGTCTCCTTTGCACGGCTCAATCTTAAATTTTTTACAATATAAATATATCACAAATATACCAAATATACATCTCATCTCAATGACGAGGCATCCCGTAGGGAAAAAATATAAAAAAGCAGTTGTAATCCGAGATATATACTTTATTATTATTATTAATATGGGCGAGTTCGCTCATATTATGCAACCAAAAGCATATTAAATCTGCGTATACGTCCAAACGGTCTTCATATGTACCTATCTCAACTCAATTTAGAATATTAGGCACTTATAAAGATATAGAAAGCATATATGAGTTTAATAGAACTATATAACATGAATTTTGAATCCAAAAATAGCAAAAGCACTAACACACAGCACAACAATCATATGGAATCAAAACAATTATAATTATGATTTATGATCAAAGATACCATCCAATAATTATATTCATCCAACTAATTCAAAACGATATGAATTTACATTAACAATATCCATAGTTAATTTATACACTTCATTTATTATTAGCATCCATTCCCCATTAACAATTAATTGGTCCACTTCCAATTTATTCACATTTGTTTCATTTACATTCAATTTATTCAAATTTTAATTATTTCACTTGTTGTTTAACACATTTCATACTAAATATGTTTATGAACCATTTATAAATCATTTCTTTTAATCTTATTTAAGTTAAAATTAGTTTCATTACCACTTAGTATAATCTCTTTAATATTAATATCATTTATAAACCACTTCATAAAACCATTTAAGTTTTTTATAAACATTTTATAGAACGCAACTCATGTTTATTATTATTTCATAGCTTAAGATCATATTAATTCATTGATTCGCTTTATTAGTTCATTTCATTAATTCATATTATTAACTCTACTTAAGTTATTTTATTCTATAACTCAAATTCATATTAGCATTTTTTTAGTCATAATCAATTTCATTCAACTTTTCTTAAGTTAACTTTCATCTGAAAATTCATTTCATTAACTTATTTCATCAATTAATTCCATTCAGCTTGACTTAAGTAAAATTTCATTTCATAATTTAAACTTAAAGTATTTCTGACCACTTATACTTAAGTGTATCAACATTTCTTTATTTAACATTCACTTATTTCATATCTCAACTAATTACCATTCAATTTATTAAAACTCAATCCACTTGTATTTAATTTATTTACACACAATTTAAATCAAATTCAATTACTCAGATATATTTTACTTACATCTCTTTATTCTCATTCAATTTCTTTCACACCCAAATTGCATTTCATTTTATAATTCAAGTTCGTATTCATTATATTAATTCATTTTATAACTTAAGCGGAATTAATTTGCTTTACTAATTCATCTAGTTCCATTCAAATCCAATTCAACTCATTTAATCTTTATTCTGTTAAACTCTATTTCATTTAATCTATTATCAGTTTATTTAACTTTATTTAAGTCAAAAAAATTCTTTCTTATCATTCACATTCAGCAAATTTCAAATTTGTTTTTAACCCAATATTTTCCAAATCTATAAGTTATATGAACTAATTCATTCAAAATTTCATTTCTCTGTTTTGTTTAATTCATTTCTAGTACAATTCACTTTCATTTAAGTTTTCTTCAGTTAAACTTCATTTTATTTTATTCATTCACTAACGCAATTTATTTCACATTTCTTAGTAAATTCTTTTATTTCATATCTCTAATTCATAACTTTCTTTTGTTTGCTTAACTAAAATGTTCAACCATTTCTAAAATTCGGTCTTACTTTCTGTTCAAATTCATAAGTTATAAATTTATTTCTTATCTATACTATTTTTAAAATTTTAAGTTCAAATACTATTTTCATATATTTATCATATCATAATTAGCAATTCTTTTCACAATTAAAACTTGATTTAACAAGAAATAAATTTCTTTTGGTGGTAATTCTCACGCTGAAACTCGAAAATGAATACTAGCGATGCTACAGTCATTCCCAGAATTATTTCCCATCAACTAAGGCGATTTCAATGCATTTATTTCTTTTAAAAATCTTTTTAAAATATATTTCTACTCAAAATAATTTCAAATGATATTATTATTAATTTTGAAGGCTTTGAAAATAATTTTGAAAGCAACGGGGTCTAAATCCTAAAATTCTCAGCTTTTAAAACCTTTCTATTTATAAACTATATTATAGATATACTTATACAATTCCATTACCTTATTATGAAAACATTCGTCAATTTAAATCTTTGTTATTGCAAACAATTTTTATTGTAATTAGCTTTCAATTCAATTTAATTATCGAACGCTTTATGTAAGAGAGTTCATAAAGTATTCATTTTTAGTTTAATTCAAACGATAATCGATGATAACTAAATATTATCATCTCCTAACAAAAAACATTCACTGAAAATTATCATTTTATATATAAAATATAATTTAGGTAAAATATTTCATTTATATGATTTTAAAACAATATTATGTCGACTTGATTCATTTAAGTGTTTAGAAACCCCTATCGATAAAATGGCATCCCACGCGTCGATTAGAATAACTCAATGGATAACTAAACATAGTTTAATACATTTGATCACACTAACAAGTACGCTCTCATATATATATATATATATATATATATATATATATATATATATATATATATGCGCTCAAACAAACTCATTCTAGGATGTTACTACCCTATCTCTAATGAGTCCAACCCCACTAAAGCTAAGGTTATCGCTAAACCAAAGCTCTGATACCAACTATAATGACCCGCATTTCAGAAGGTTTAAATCAACAATAATCCACACATGTCCAACTCAAACAATGCGAAACACAGATAATCAATGGGGTTAATTAAGAAAAATAAGAAAAGAAGAAAAACAAACGCAGAATTTCGCAGGGAATGACAAAATATAATAATCAAATAAATAGTTCATGAAGCCGTTTTGTGATATCCCGGAATTTTTGGCAATATAAATTTAATAATCTGTGTAGAAATTAATTTGATTTGATAATTTTTGGATAATAAACTGTTTTCTGTTTATGATATATATAATTGTATATATTGTAAGTGGATAAACTTTGATTTAAAATTTAGTAAATGAATCAATTTTCAATTTATATTTGGTAAATTGGAAATTTGATTTAGAATTTTACATTTAACTTTTCAAAACAATTTAATAAATAATTATATAGTTTATACTAAAGGAAAATTTTATTTGTTTAAATTTATATTTAATTAACTTGAATATGAATTTAAAGTGGATTAACATTAAAAACTTAGTTGTATTTTCTTTTTAAATTATTGCTTGAATTTATATATAAGAATTTAAATTAAAATTTACATACGATCTTAATTTATTAAGTAATAGAAGTGATTTATGATATCCTTTATAAATCATTTTAAATGTTGTTTAATTTGCTATTTTCAAATGATATTGAGAATACTTAGTTTTATAATCATGAATAGGTTGTTAGGAATATAATTGTTATTTTTGATTTTAAAAGAGTTATATATGCATATATATGAAACTTGATTTTTAAAAATGGATTTGATAAATTAATTTTTAATTTGAATTGAGTGTTTGAAAATTTAAAAGAATAAATACATAAAGATATTTGAACAAGCTTGTATTTTTATTTGTTTGTTTTCTTTCCAATTTAAAGGAGATAAACTCATTTATATATACCTAAGAAATAAAATAAGATTTAAAAGCTTTTATAAACAAATTTAATTTAATTAAAATACTCTTAATTTACATGTGTAATCTTTTAAAACACCTTAAAGACACGTGTTAAGTTATAATGCTACTAAAGTGACAAATGTTAAAAATGGAACAAATGTCCTAATTCATTTTTCTATTTCTTTTATTTTTTTTATTTAATCAAAAATCTACTTATATTAATATACTTCTTCTCATCTCATTCTTTTTTCTGTTCTTCATTTTCAACTTGAGAAAATCTGAAATCAAAACTAAAATCTGCAAAAAACTTCATCTTCATGTTCAAACAGAATTTGAAATCCCCTCAAAGAACCCACCTGCACCAATATCTCCTCAATCTGAAATTTCCATTCTTGCAAATCAAAGCATAAACATGTAATCCTTCAAATACATTAACCTGAAATTCATTTCTTCAATTCATTAACTTGTATAATCAAATTTGTTATCACCTCAAAATAAAATCTGCAACTACATAGCTCAATACAAGCCTGCAGTTTTCATGCTGTTTTAAAACAAACATGCATGCATCTGGAAGCAAGCTTTGTGCAAGATCAAGATGAATGATTTTCAAAGCAAACTAAAGTTTTAAAGGAGAAACATGAAGTTTTAAAGCATGCATCTGGAAGCTAAGCATTCTAGTGAAACAGAATTTAAGGTTTACAAAAATCAGAAAGTAAACTGCAGTTTTAAGATCTTATGCAAACTACAACAACTTCAAGTTTTGGAATCAAAGCAACCCAGTTTCAAGCATTTTCTGAAATAGTTTGCTCTGCTCAAAAAAAAAAAAAATTGAGGTGAGTAACATTTTTACTAAATTAACTTAAGTATTAAATTAGTTGCTTGTTATTTCTAGAAATAAATGTGTTTGCATGTTATATTTCAAGTTCTTTTTTTTTTTTTTTTTGATAGATGTGTGAATATATGCCTGTTGTTTGAAAAAGTTTATTTGGACCTGTTCTAGAATTCAGGTTTAAAATCCTGATCAAGTTCATGATCTCATATTTGTATCTTTGTTATAGTTTAGGATTTAAACAAAGTATGTATGAAATATAAGTTAAAATCCTAATTATTTAATATGAAAAAAAAAGTATAAAGGGAAACCTGTAGTGACTCTGGAAAATATCAAAACAGCAGAGCAAATTTTAGGGAGTAGGAATTTAATCATCCAGATTTTGTTGATTTAATATTATCAACAGATTAAATTATCAAAGATATGAATATTAAAACTAAAATTTGAACTTTTAGTTTGAATAGAATTTAGTTTTTCTGGTTTGACCAAAAAGGATACTTTGGTATGATATTGTCAATCCAGAAAGATTGGGTGGCCAATTTCTTTTCTGGTAATGGAGTATGGATTGAAGTTGCTAAGGAAATTATAGGGAAATAGATTAAAGCATGGGGGCGGTGGTGGTTTGGGATTGTAGTTGATAGCCCTAGTTTTCAATGTCGATCAGTAATTTGATCACCGCAGCATCTATAGATGATCGAATGCTTCCAGATTGGTGTGGGTGATAGATGGGGGGGTGGAAGAAGTAGTGGCCGGAGATGGAGTATCTCTGGTGGTCGGAGTATGGGGATTTGGGAGGGATTCCAGTTTCGACATTTTTCCAGATGTGAGCTCGAAGGCTCGTTTTTGATTCTTGGTTTCTACAGCTAGTTTGATGATCGGAAACGAGATGAAGGATGGTCGTTGACTTGCGAGGGGGGGTCGCGCATGGTCGGAGGTGACGGTGGCGATGGTGCATGTGCACGGAGGGAAATGGTGTATGCTGTTATATTGGTGAAGAAGGAAGGGTACTCGTGAGGTATTGGGTTGAATCTGGGATTTGCTCGAAGTAGTAGTTTGTTTTGCTCGAAGCAGAGAGGTAGGAGACTCGAAGTCTTTTAATTGAGGTCACGGGTATTTTATTGTTTCAGGATTTGTTAACCTGTCAGTACTCATTATGTTAGAATAAATGCAAATGAAGCTACTCGAGTTTTACTCGAGTTTATTTAGCATCTACTCAAGTGAAACATTTGAGTTCGAGCTAGTTTGCAATTTAGAAATTTGTCGTGTTTCAAATTTTTTAAAAAAAAACTGAAAGGTTAAATCATTAAGCAGAGATTTAAAATATGTTTTATATCTAATTTGTATTATGGATTCAAGTTTTGATTTGAATCATAGTTGTAATGATTAAGTTTTAAATTCAAATTTTTTTTAAAATAATTTTAAAAGGGTTTTATTTGTTTAAAATGTTTTTAAGAAATTTGAATTTAAATTTGAAATTTTGAAATATAAAGGAATGTGTTAAACAAGTTTAAATTGATTCAAATCCAGTTTGAATCTTTGGTTAAAATAAATTTAAGTTTCATAAACTTGAAGTGTTTAACAAATTTGAATGATTAAGAAAAATTTGAATGTTTTAAATTTTAAAAGAGAATTTGATTTAAACTTTTGTAAAATTTCTTTATAAGAAAAGTATTATTGATTATTTAAAGTTCTTAAAATTTACTTTAAAACTTGTTGAAGTTAAATTAAATTTAACAATTTGTTATGCATTTAATTATCAGGGTAATTAAGTGGATAATTAATTTATTTAATAAATTAATAAGATGGTTACTTACTCAAAATAATTAAGGGTTTAAGGTTAATTATTTTTAAAATAATTAACTTGTACTTAAGAATAATTAATTAAATAAGATTAATTTTTAAATTAATGATAAATAATTAATTGATCAAGTAATAAAGGATTAATTAATGAGTTATTAATGATTAATTAATTTGAAATTAATAATGATTTAAAATGAGTTAGTTATTTCAGATAAGTAATTAATAAATTGTTTAATAGTTAATGAAGGTCATTAACTAAGGGTTATTTAATAATTAATTAATTTGATTAATTTCAAAAATTAATTAGATTAATTAATTTAAAGATAATCATTTGAGTAAATTATTAAGTATAATTACTTATGGAAGTAATTAAGGAAATTAATTACTTATTGTAATTAATTAAGTTTAGTTTGATTAGATTAAGTTAATTAATTAAGTTTAATTAATTTAGAATAATCAATAAATGATTTATGGAGTACAATTACTTTGTGAATTAATCAATGGATTAATTAGAGATAATTAATTATGGAGTAATTAATTTATTTGGTAAAGTAATTAAAGGTAGCTAATTACTAATTGAGGTTAATCAAAGGTGATTAACAATTATGGTTTAAATTAGGATTAATTACTTAATGTAATTAATTTAAATAAGATACTAAATTAAATGTAATTAAAGATCATTAATTAATATAATTAGTGATGTAATTAAGATTGATTAATTAAGATTAATTAATCTATAATAAGTGATTAAGGAAATTAATTAATGTAATTAATTAAGGATTAATGTAATTAATTATAGTTAATTAATTTGTGAGGTAATTAAGGTTAATTACTGTATTTGGATTAAGTATAATTAATTGTGAAATTAATTAAAGGATAATTACATGAAATGTAATTAAGGAATAATTAATCAAAGGTGATTAATCAAAGTGATTAATTGGAAGATGATTTATTAATTAATTTGTAATTAATTAATAGTTATGGAAGCAAGATTTATATTGGTGAAGTAATTAATTTAATTCATTTTAAATTAATTAGGAAATGATGTAATTAATTTAATTCATTTTAAATTAATTATATTTGGTATGGTAAATCATTGCTTATATGATGGATGATATTGTTTGCCTTGATTGGTTTGAATTTCAGAAATGAGATAAATAATGTTGAGTGATTTGGATGCATTGGATGCATTGTGATGATGATTTGGATTATCTTTTTGATAATGATAATATGGTTTATCTGATGTGATGATAATATTGATTACCTGTTGTAAATCTATGATTTATCTAGCTATGTGTATATAGATAATTGAATTGTTTTAAACTTTAAAACAACTTAGCCTTAAAAGACACGCTTTGGATTTCGATGAGACCGGGATCGGGTCTCCATATTTGGAATCCGAAAACCACATCGATTTCCAATTAACGTTAGGTCGTGAATCTAAGTGGAGCAAGTGAAGACTCGAGGTGTAAGGGCTATACGTCAGTATAACTCTGTGGGTGATTCCGTAATGAGTTGACGGAATAGTACTTATAGATTCGAGATGGTGATTCAGATTGCAAGGGTTATCGTCGTTAACTCTGAGGGTGATTCCAATACGAGTGTAACGAGATAATGCCTTCGGTTTCGTTCGAACCCGGAACGAACTTGTATGGATTGAATGCTTTCTGAACATCGTCAGGTGGACGATGAGCATTCTAAGAGATGTGTTCTCTAAAGGTAATCGTAGCCTCAAGCCTCATCAACCGGGAATGGCTAAAACAGGGGAGGTGCAGCAAGGCTTCGTGGGTAGCCCCCACTTGAGAGCAAGATTTTCCCCTGTCTAGAGGTCCCTTTTATTTCGGCTGTGTGGGCAGTTGGAACGTACGCCAACTGCGGGGTTGTCTTGTTCGGAACTATTCAGTAAGGAATGGGTCCGGCCTTGTGTTGCAGGGGATGAAGGGAGTAATCCTCGGTACGTTGATCTAGGCCACGTACTGTGACGGGCGGTACCCCAGTAGCCCTGCCATTGTATGGAATCCAAAATCCAATAAGTGCCAACGGTTTTGATTGTATTACCCACTTTTGTGGCTAGTAGCTGGAGTTTAATGAATGTAACAATTTCGGCTATTTCTTATTTACTTGAAAACCCTAGACACTATTATAATATCATCGGATTTCCTATCAAATGTTTTGGTTAGCGTAAGGTAAAAACTTTTCCATGTTTATGTGTGGGAAGTCTTACGTGATACCTTTCTTTTCAAAAGGTTTTTAAAAGTTAAGCAACTTTAACCTGTTACTCACACCAGACCCATGTCTGACCCGGAGTTATTTCTGTTTTTCTTTAACTCTTGGGTACTCAAATTTTTACGAGTAGCCAAGGGAATTCAGGTTAGGATTCTGGATTAGCTTTGACGATTTGTGGAGGAGCAATGGAGCAGGAGGCTTCTGCGAGTAGATATATATATAGTTTCCGCTGTGTGTGTTCTCTGAGTTGTTGTATTGAGTTGTATAACTTGACAGGTGTTTATAACTGTCTAGTATGTGTTATTTAGCTGTGTATCTCTGATATGGTTGTAAACTATGTAATGTATTATGTTATTAATATAATTTATTCGTTCCGCTGTGTTAGATTCTGATGTTGTTTCTTCTTCTCTTCTTTCTTTTCTCTTTTCTATCCCTTTCTTTCTTAATGATGCGACTTCCTGGAGCCTGGAAGTTGGGTCGTTACAGTGGTATCAGAGCGAGGTTGAGTAAATACCTAGGCTCTGGAGTGGTGTCTATCTTGAGAGAGCGTACTTGTATTTTTTTTTATATATATATATTTATATATATTTCTACCTATCTGTTGGGTTACCTGTTAGGGTTTTCCAATATAGGTTATAAAGGTAGATAGGGTAGTAGTGTGTGAACACGACTACCATTGGTTGGAGTTTAAATGTTTGAGGTTGGAAGTGTATTTGTCGAGACTGTAGACCTAATACCGTCTCGAATATGTGGAGCAGAGTATAGAGATTTCATTTATCTCTGAAGGTAACCTGTTAAGGTTCGGAGATCATCTTTGAATTGAATGAGTAGTGTTTGGATCTGTCGGTTGGGCAGAAGGAAATGGTGGTATCTTGATACCTTAGGAATTGGTAGCTTGTGTGATGAGACACAGTGACTATGGATGTTCCCAAAGATGTTTTCTTTGGAACAAGTTAAGGAGGTGAGTCTGCTTTAGTGTTGTGGCTGGATTCTGCAGGATGTTTCTGTCTGGTTTGAGGCCCGAGTTTCTCGAAGTGCTTTGGATTAGGAAATCTTTGGCGTTGGTGTTAGCAGTGCAGCTTGGAGTGTTCTGTGTGCTAGCAAGAAGTTTTCTGGTTAGCAGTTTTTCTGAAGGAGTTCAGAAGCAGCCGGGAAGATTCATTTCTTTAATAGGTCAGCTAATTAAGTTGAAGCTGTTCTGTTTGGTTAAGGGAGAACAGTTTTTCTTTGGATTTGGTTTGGGTGGATTGCAAAAGTGACTTGCGATCGTTTGAGTGTTCTCTTTGGTTATCTGAATTTTCTGAATATCTTCAGGAAGTCAGAGTTTGGTTCACATATGGAGATTGAGTTGGTGTAGCAGCTCGGAGTTTTGGAGGAACTCCTGTATGATTCTCATGGATTTGTTGAACCTTATCTTTGGGGTGTGTTGTTCTGGTTATGCTCGTGTTTTCTTCAGCATTCTCTTCTGTCAGATCAGAGTTGAGCAGCGGAAGCAGTTTGGAAGTGTTTCTGCTTTTCTTTTCCCAGACAGAGAAGTGAGTTTTTGTTTTCTGATGGTGAGGAGTTGAGTTTGAGATTTTGGTTTTGGTTGATCTTGAGGAGATCATTCTGTTGAGTTGATTGGTCTAGTTTTTTCTAGAAGCTTCAACAAGGGTTGAGCTGAGCAATAAGGTTGTGTGCAGCCCAGGATTGTTTGAAGAGTTTTGTGGATAAGAGTTGGAGAGATTTTGGACTCTGAAGTCGGAGATTTATTTTGGATAAGTTTTCTCCGATCAAGTGAGCTATGAGATTGGATAAGTCTGTAAGGTTGCTCTGAAGTGTTTTGGATCTTTTCTGTGATATTGGAGATTAAGTGATTGATCTACAGGATTGAGTAACCAGTTTGGATAACTGGGATTCGATGAGTTTCACGTGTCTCTAAGGGAGTACGTGTATGATCTGTCTTTGGTTGTGTAACCAGCAGTTCTGGAATTTTGGTTGGTTGAGTCAGACTCGTTTGTAGTCTGATATTTTGTCTAGTGTTATAGATATAGTTGTATAGGAGCTTTGTAGCTTCATAGTATTGATTGTTTAGATTCTATAGAGCGAGTATTCCGATATTTATACTGGGGAAACTCGTGAAATTTTATCCAGGTTTTTCTGGATAATTTGATTAGTTTTGTTTGAATTGGTTGCTATGGTTGTTAGCATATGTTTGATATATATGCTTGTGTTTTTATAAAATCTTAGGATAGATTATTAAATTACTTTTGCTTTAAAATTTCGGGGACGAAATTCTTTTAAGGGGGAAGGAATGTGATATCCCGGAATTTTTGGCAATATAAATTTAATAATCTGTGTAGAAATTAATTTGATTTGATAATTTTTGGATAATAAACTGTTTTCTGTTTATGATATATATAATTGTATATATTGTAAGTGGATAAACTTTGATTTAAAATTTAGTAAATGAATCAATTTTCAATTTATATTTGGTAAATTGGAAATTTGATTTAGAATTTTACATTTAACTTTTCAAAACAATTTAATAAATAATTATATAGTTTATACTAAAGGAAAATTTTATTTGTTTAAATTTATATTTAATTAACTTGAATATGAATTTAAAGTGGATTAACATTAAAAACTTAGTTGTATTTTCTTTTTAAATTATTGCTTGAATTTATATATAAGAATTTAAATTAAAATTTACATACGATCTTAATTTATTAAGTAATAGAAGTGATTTATGATATCCTTTATAAATCATTTTAAATGTTGTTTAATTTGCTATTTTCAAATGATATTGAGAATACTTAGTTTTATAATCATGAATAGGTTGTTAGGAATATAATTGTTATTTTTGATTTTAAAAGAGTTATATATGCATATATATGAAACTTGATTTTTAAAAATGGATTTGATAAATTAATTTTTAATTTGAATTGAGTGTTTGAAAATTTAAAAGAATAAATACATAAAGATATTTGAACAAGCTTGTATTTTTATTTGTTTGTTTTCTTTCCAATTTAAAGGAGATAAACTCATTTATATATACCTAAGAAATAAAATAAGATTTAAAAGCTTTTATAAACAAATTTAATTTAATTAAAATACTCTTAATTTACATGTGTAATCTTTTAAAACACCTTAAAGACACGTGTTAAGTTATAATGCTACTAAAGTGACAAATGTTAAAAATGGAACAAATGTCCTAATTCATTTTTCTATTTCTTTTATTTTTTTTATTTAATCAAAAATCTACTTATATTAATATACTTCTTCTCATCTCATTCTTTTTTCTGTTCTTCATTTTCAACTTGAGAAAATCTGAAATCAAAACTAAAATCTGCAAAAAACTTCATCTTCATGTTCAAACAGAATTTGAAATCCCCTCAAAGAACCCACCTGCACCAATATCTCCTCAATCTGAAATTTCCATTCTTGCAAATCAAAGCATAAACATGTAATCCTTCAAATACATTAACCTGAAATTCATTTCTTCAATTCATTAACTTGTATAATCAAATTTGTTATCACCTCAAAATAAAATCTGCAACTACATAGCTCAATACAAGCCTGCAGTTTTCATGCTGTTTTAAAACAAACATGCATGCATCTGGAAGCAAGCTTTGTGCAAGATCAAGATGAATGATTTTCAAAGCAAACTAAAGTTTTAAAGGAGAAACATGAAGTTTTAAAGCATGCATCTGGAAGCTAAGCATTCTAGTGAAACAGAATTTAAGGTTTACAAAAATCAGAAAGTAAACTGCAGTTTTAAGATCTTATGCAAACTACAACAACTTCAAGTTTTGGAATCAAAGCAACCCAGTTTCAAGCATTTTCTGAAATAGTTTGCTCTGCTCAAAAAAAAAAAAAATTGAGGTGAGTAACATTTTTACTAAATTAACTTAAGTATTAAATTAGTTGCTTGTTATTTCTAGAAATAAATGTGTTTGCATGTTATATTTCAAGTTCTTTTTTTTTTTTTTTTTTGATAGATGTGTGAATATATGCCTGTTGTTTGAAAAAGTTTATTTGGACCTGTTCTAGAATTCAGGTTTAAAATCCTGATCAAGTTCATGATCTCATATTTGTATCTTTGTTATAGTTTAGGATTTAAACAAAGTATGTATGAAATATAAGTTAAAATCCTAATTATTTAATATGAAAAAAAAAGTATAAAGGGAAACCTGTAGTGACTCTGGAAAATATCAAAACAGCAGAGCAAATTTTAGGGAGTAGGAATTTAATCATCCAGATTTTGTTGATTTAATATTATCAACAGATTAAATTATCAAAGATATGAATATTAAAACTAAAATTTGAACTTTTAGTTTGAATAGAATTTAGTTTTTCTGGTTTGACCAAAAAGGATACTTTGGTATGATATTGTCAATCCAGAAAGATTGGGTGGCCAATTTCTTTTCTGGTAATGGAGTATGGATTGAAGTTGCTAAGGAAATTATAGGGAAATAGATTAAAGCATGGGGGCGGTGGTGGTTTGGGATTGTAGTTGATAGCCCTAGTTTTCAATGTCGATCAGTAATTTGATCACCGCAGCATCTATAGATGATCGAATGCTTCCAGATTGGTGTGGGTGATAGATGGGGGGGTGGAAGAAGTAGTGGCCGGAGATGGAGTATCTCTGGTGGTCGGAGTATGGGGATTTGGGAGGGATTCCAGTTTCGACATTTTTCCAGATGTGAGCTCGAAGGCTCGTTTTTGATTCTTGGTTTCTACAGCTAGTTTGATGATCGGAAACGAGATGAAGGATGGTCGTTGACTTGCGAGGGGGGGTCGCGCATGGTCGGAGGTGACGGTGGCGATGGTGCATGTGCACGGAGGGAAATGGTGTATGCTGTTATATTGGTGAAGAAGGAAGGGTACTCGTGAGGTATTGGGTTGAATCTGGGATTTGCTCGAAGTAGTAGTTTGTTTTGCTCGAAGCAGAGAGGTAGGAGACTCGAAGTCTTTTAATTGAGGTCACGGGTATTTTATTGTTTCAGGATTTGTTAACCTGTCAGTACTCATTATGTTAGAATAAATGCAAATGAAGCTACTCGAGTTTTACTCGAGTTTATTTAGCATCTACTCAAGTGAAACATTTGAGTTCGAGCTAGTTTGCAATTTAGAAATTTGTCGTGTTTCAAATTTTTTAAAAAAAAACTGAAAGGTTAAATCATTAAGCAGAGATTTAAAATATGTTTTATATCTAATTTGTATTATGGATTCAAGTTTTGATTTGAATCATAGTTGTAATGATTAAGTTTTAAATTCAAATTTTTTTTAAAATAATTTTAAAAGGGTTTTATTTGTTTAAAATGTTTTTAAGAAATTTGAATTTAAATTTGAAATTTTGAAATATAAAGGAATGTGTTAAACAAGTTTAAATTGATTCAAATCCAGTTTGAATCTTTGGTTAAAATAAATTTAAGTTTCATAAACTTGAAGTGTTTAACAAATTTGAATGATTAAGAAAAATTTGAATGTTTTAAATTTTAAAAGAGAATTTGATTTAAACTTTTGTAAAATTTCTTTATAAGAAAAGTATTATTGATTATTTAAAGTTCTTAAAATTTACTTTAAAACTTGTTGAAGTTAAATTAAATTTAACAATTTGTTATGCATTTAATTATCAGGGTAATTAAGTGGATAATTAATTTATTTAATAAATTAATAAGATGGTTACTTACTCAAAATAATTAAGGGTTTAAGGTTAATTATTTTTAAAATAATTAACTTGTACTTAAGAATAATTAATTAAATAAGATTAATTTTTAAATTAATGATAAATAATTAATTGATCAAGTAATAAAGGATTAATTAATGAGTTATTAATGATTAATTAATTTGAAATTAATAATGATTTAAAATGAGTTAGTTATTTCAGATAAGTAATTAATAAATTGTTTAATAGTTAATGAAGGTCATTAACTAAGGGTTATTTAATAATTAATTAATTTGATTAATTTCAAAAATTAATTAGATTAATTAATTTAAAGATAATCATTTGAGTAAATTATTAAGTATAATTACTTATGGAAGTAATTAAGGAAATTAATTACTTATTGTAATTAATTAAGTTTAGTTTGATTAGATTAAGTTAATTAATTAAGTTTAATTAATTTAGAATAATCAATAAATGATTTATGGAGTACAATTACTTTGTGAATTAATCAATGGATTAATTAGAGATAATTAATTATGGAGTAATTAATTTATTTGGTAAAGTAATTAAAGGTAGCTAATTACTAATTGAGGTTAATCAAAGGTGATTAACAATTATGGTTTAAATTAGGATTAATTACTTAATGTAATTAATTTAAATAAGATACTAAATTAAATGTAATTAAAGATCATTAATTAATATAATTAGTGATGTAATTAAGATTGATTAATTAAGATTAATTAATCTATAATAAGTGATTAAGGAAATTAATTAATGTAATTAATTAAGGATTAATGTAATTAATTATAGTTAATTAATTTGTGAGGTAATTAAGGTTAATTACTGTATTTGGATTAAGTATAATTAATTGTGAAATTAATTAAAGGATAATTACATGAAATGTAATTAAGGAATAATTAATCAAAGGTGATTAATCAAAGTGATTAATTGGAAGATGATTTATTAATTAATTTGTAATTAATTAATAGTTATGGAAGCAAGATTTATATTGGTGAAGTAATTAATTTAATTCATTTTAAATTAATTAGGAAATGATGTAATTAATTTAATTCATTTTAAATTAATTATATTTGGTATGGTAAATCATTGCTTATATGATGGATGATATTGTTTGCCTTGATTGGTTTGAATTTCAGAAATGAGATAAATAATGTTGAGTGATTTGGATGCATTGGATGCATTGTGATGATGATTTGGATTATCTTTTTGATAATGATAATATGGTTTATCTGATGTGATGATAATATTGATTACCTGTTGTAAATCTATGATTTATCTAGCTATGTGTATATAGATAATTGAATTGTTTTAAACTTTAAAACAACTTAGCCTTAAAAGACACGCTTTGGATTTCGATGAGACCGGGATCGGGTCTCCATATTTGGAATCCGAAAACCACATCGATTTCCAATTAACGTTAGGTCGTGAATCTAAGTGGAGCAAGTGAAGACTCGAGGTGTAAGGGCTATACGTCAGTATAACTCTGTGGGTGATTCCGTAATGAGTTGACGGAATAGTACTTATAGATTCGAGATGGTGATTCAGATTGCAAGGGTTATCGTCGTTAACTCTGAGGGTGATTCCAATACGAGTGTAACGAGATAATGCCTTCGGTTTCGTTCGAACCCGGAACGAACTTGTATGGATTGAATGCTTTCTGAACATCGTCAGGTGGACGATGAGCATTCTAAGAGATGTGTTCTCTAAAGGTAATCGTAGCCTCAAGCCTCATCAACCGGGAATGGCTAAAACAGGGGAGGTGCAGCAAGGCTTCGTGGGTAGCCCCCACTTGAGAGCAAGATTTTCCCCTGTCTAGAGGTCCCTTTTATTTCGGCTGTGTGGGCAGTTGGAACGTACGCCAACTGCGGGGTTGTCTTGTTCGGAACTATTCAGTAAGGAATGGGTCCGGCCTTGTGTTGCAGGGGATGAAGGGAGTAATCCTCGGTACGTTGATCTAGGCCACGTACTGTGACGGGCGGTACCCCAGTAGCCCTGCCATTGTATGGAATCCAAAATCCAATAAGTGCCAACGGTTTTGATTGTATTACCCACTTTTGTGGCTAGTAGCTGGAGTTTAATGAATGTAACAATTTCGGCTATTTCTTATTTACTTGAAAACCCTAGACACTATTATAATATCATCGGATTTCCTATCAAATGTTTTGGTTAGCGTAAGGTAAAAACTTTTCCATGTTTATGTGTGGGAAGTCTTACGTGATACCTTTCTTTTCAAAAGGTTTTTAAAAGTTAAGCAACTTTAACCTGTTACTCACACCAGACCCATGTCTGACCCGGAGTTATTTCTGTTTTTCTTTAACTCTTGGGTACTCAAATTTTTACGAGTAGCCAAGGGAATTCAGGTTAGGATTCTGGATTAGCTTTGACGATTTGTGGAGGAGCAATGGAGCAGGAGGCTTCTGCGAGTAGATATATATATAGTTTCCGCTGTGTGTGTTCTCTGAGTTGTTGTATTGAGTTGTATAACTTGACAGGTGTTTATAACTGTCTAGTATGTGTTATTTAGCTGTGTATCTCTGATATGGTTGTAAACTATGTAATGTATTATGTTATTAATATAATTTATTCGTTCCGCTGTGTTAGATTCTGATGTTGTTTCTTCTTCTCTTCTTTCTTTTCTCTTTTCTATCCCTTTCTTTCTTAATGATGCGACTTCCTGGAGCCTGGAAGTTGGGTCGTTACACGTTTATACCATACATTTTATTAAAATTTTACAACATCTTTCAGAGTTATATATACAACAGAACTAAATAAAACAATGCAGTGGAACAACATAATGCATAATACTAGTAATACAATAATATACCAAATCTTCATCTTCATCCTCTAGAAAATAATCTTCAATGCGCTAAAAACTCATGGCTGACCCCAGCATAAAGTAAAAAATACACTCAAGTTAGGAATAAAATATCCTTATGTGAGTTAAATCAATATCACATATAAAAGGAGTGAAATAGCATCGGAGATGTTTATGGGGTTTTACATCTCCTATCTAGTGTATAACGTGCGTGCAATAACTCAAGAGATGTTACAGGATATTCCATCTCTTAAGAATCCATCAAAATATCAATATATAGAATAATACACTATATATGTAATGTCTAATCAGTAAAATATATTTTTTTCTTAGCGATAAGGCTTTACATTAACCCACCTTAACGTGTTTTTAAGCATTGTCGTACGGTTTGCAAATAATGCCCCAGTAGCACATCGTAGGATAGGGACACTCCATGATACAACAACATTAAACCAAAATTGTAGTGGTCTCATATAAGGATAAAAGTATGATATGGCATGCGAGTCAATGCCCAAGGTAGGATACTACCAGTTCGGGTCGTAGGGTTGGTGGTAACGCATTGTAGCCACGATCGCCCACCACATCCATCCATCCTATATCGAGTCAAAGGGAGATTGTCCCATATCAAAATGCACCAATCGAAACCAACATCAAAAGTAATAGTATTGACCAAGTCTAAGAGGAAAATCAAAGAACGGATGTCCGCTAAGGGTAGCTAGCATGCTTGGCCCTGTTAGATCGTCATGTTTTAGTCATTTCAAATTGGCATAAGTGCCGGGGTCTACCCATTATCATTCTCTTTCTTCAAATCTAGCAAACATACACTAAATCCAAACTCTTCATTTTGGAGTCTCCTTCGCAGACACAGTTGTTAAAGTGATTCCAATATTGACAGAGAGTATGCCAATAAGAGGTCCGATCTCTTTAACAATCAAACGTCGTTTTACACATGGTTGGTTCTTTCACTTTTCGAAAATGATTTATACTTGATATCAAAACATCATATTCATTTCAAAAACATTATTTCATTTCAAAATATTATATTTACTTAAAATATGCCAATTTAGTTCCATATGTCATTTTCACTTCAAAATTCGATTTCAATTACAATTTAGTTTATAACTTCATTTTAACCCAATTCGCATTTAATATGATAATTTAAATATGAACATTTCACCCTTTGACCAGTTTGAATTTTTAGAAAATAGTTTGAATAGTTTTAAATGGTTTAAAAGTTAAAATAGTTTAATATAAAATAATTGAGTATTGAAAATGGTTTATATAGTAAAATAGCTTGAAAAAACAAAAATAATTTGAATATTATAGATTTTAAACATTTACAATAAAATAATTTATTTGAAAATAGTTTCAGAGTCAAACTAATTCGATTCCAAATCTTTTAATTCAAACTTCAGTCTCAATTTAATTCAAATCGACTCACTTTCGATTTCAATTTAAAACAATTTCAATTTATACTTCAATTCAAATCATCTTCAATTTCGATTTCGATTTCAATTCCGATTTCAATTCGAATTAATTTCTATTTGGATTTCAAATTTGATTCAACTATTTGATTCAATGGTTTAAATTTCAATTCCATTCTCAATTTTAAACCATTTCAATTTATATCAGTTTCGAGTTCGATTTCAAAATACCGATTTAAATCACTTAAATCAAATTTAACTTTGGTGTCCAATTCAATGTTCAAATCTTTAAAATAATTCAATTTTGAGCCAAATTTAGAAATATCCATTTATATCGTTTTTACTTAAATAAATTCAAAGTTCAAGTAAAAGTTCAAACTTTTTAAACAATTCAATTTCAATAATTCAAGTCACATGTCGATTTTTACTTCACATTTCAAAATATATTCTTAAAATAATTCCTTTTCCAATTGCGATTCCAACCTTTCAAGACTCGAATTCGAGATTAATTAGCTTCCTATAAATTCAATTTTTATTTCTTTAAATCAGAGTCATTAAATAGATTCACTTTAATTTAGTTTTAAAAGTTAACAATTTTCATTCTTATTTAGATAAAATTTAAATCAACTTTTAAAATCATTTTCATTCATATTAAATTTAGAATTCAATTATTTAAGTAATTTCCAGCATTAATTTAAACAATTTAATTATTCAATAAATCACTATAATTGAAATATAATTTATTTAACTTATAAATTTAACTTTTAAAACGAATTCAAATAATAAAACAACTACTGCATTTAGTTCCACTTCTTTATTTAAAGTATTCTAATAATTCAATTTTGATGAATTCGAATATTGGAATTTCTTAAATCCCAATATTAGATTTCAAATAAATTTTAGTTATCAAACAATTATTTTATTTACATATAAATATTTCAACATTTATTATTCAATTCTAGCTGTTGACTATAAACACATTTAATATATTGAACTTCATTCTAACACAAATAATTTCCTTAAATCTTATCAAAACTGTTATTTCAAAAATTTATTCAAGTTTATATTAAATAAAATACATTAATATGTCATGAAATTTTTTTAACCATTTTTGTTCAATAATCATACTAAAGTTATTAATTTAAAATAATTAAAATTATTGGTCGTTACAGGTCAACCGAGGTGGCTTCATCATATGTCACTATTAGCATATTCACGTATTAATTATATTTATCTGAACCTGCGAAACGATTATGAGATTATTAAATTTTAATGTGAAACATATGTTTTGAAATTGTAATGTGGAAAGATGTGGTCGAAATTTTTGTTTTGTTTCATATTCAGGTGCATTTGATATTATAGATACCACTAACATGGCCATATATAGTCATCGGAAGTTAATACTATGGATGACTGTAGCATCTGTAGCGTTTAGCTTTGGACCTCTAGATAGGGGATGTTACAATGTCCCACAACATTGCACAAAAATAGTTCATTATAACTTCTATTTAATTTATATCATAATAGCTGAAGTATAACAAGTTCATCATTGATAATGCTCTATCATTAAAAGTTATAAATTTTAAGCCAAAGCAAACATTCACTTTTAGTGAATGTTGTAGTTACCTGCATATAAATAAAATGCAGTTGGAAAATATTTTCTTTATGTGACGTAGAAAGCATTTGACTTCTAGTTGCTGCAAAGCCCTGGTGTAACGACCGGGGTTTTCAACCCTCGAAAATCGACCATAATAGGTCCACTGTATTGTGTGCCAAGCATTCAAGTGCTGGAAAGACCCATCGTTATGGAAAAGAAAGAAGATAGAAGATAAGAAGAAACTAAACAATCGTAGAATCTCACGACGCAATGCAATAACATATACTAATCAACAAAATTCATTGCAAAGTCATTTCCAAAACGATATATCGGAGTCATACTAATACAATTCTACCCTTAGATGGTTATAACAGCATGTCCCTACTTAACTAATACAACATAATACAATAGGGTGGAAATCAAATAATAACTAGCTATTGATGAAGCCTCCTACTCCAAGCGCCTCCAAAATGCATCCGTGGAAACCTGAACTACTTGGCTGCCTATAAAAATTTGAGCACCCAAGAGTTTTAGGGAAAGAAAATAAAATTCTGGGTCAGACATGGGTCTGGTGTGAGTAAATTTAAAAAAACTGAATTGTTACTTTAAAAATTCTTTCAAAATCAAGGGTATCTCGTAAGACCACGTCGCACGTAAAAATGGATGGGTTTTTATCTTACGATGACCAAAACACTTTTATATGTAAATCTCATGATATTATAATAAAGTCCAAGGGTTCAAAGTAAATATATAAAATAGTTGAAATGCTTGCATCCCACATTCCAACATAGTTTAGCACTGTTAGTCTGTGAGATGATGGTTTTGATGACAGCAACCTTAGAATAGATTATAAAATATAAATACTGACATTATAAGTTTAGATATATATGTATATGCAGGATTTAACTATGCACGTACCAAGAATGAAGACTGTATAGTATAGAGATTCAAGGTATCGAGATAGAAGACCCATGAGTATCAAGATTATCAAGAGTTCAAGATTTCAAGCTTAAGTATTTTTATTAGGAATTTTTGTTAAAACTCGTAGAAAAGCACTGGCATCTTAAAATCCAATTTATTCGTGGAATGGAATCCACTTCGAGCCTGTTAAAGGGATGGAACCCTAAGAAGGTTGGAATCTACGAAAATCTAGTGGAACATTGTTTTGTATCCACTAATTTTAATTCAAGTGATTTTACAAAATTCTTGTTTTCAAAATGATTTCAAAACTTTCCTTTAAAAAAAAAATCAAAACTCACTATCCCGATTTTAAATAATTTTAGCCTCAAAATTATCTTTAGTTTCAAAGTCAAACTACTCCTGATTTTAAACTATCTTTTTAAATTATATATTTAACTTTTATACTTAGATTTAAATATAAAATTATAGTTATATATATTATTCTCTATATTTACTTATCAATTTTAACTATAGTCAAGTATATTTGTAAAGTTTAAAATAGTTTTAATATAAGATAAAGGTTATTTTCAAAGAAAATCAAATCACCAAGAATTGCTTTGGGATGTCGACATGCCTAGGGTAACCATGTCGACATGGTGTCTGTTGAATTCAAAATTTAAATTTCAAAAGAAGTGTATTCGCCATAACTCTTCATGAATGGACATGGCTGTTGTTCTTCTATAAATAGGGGTTAGTTATATCATATTTTCTGGTTTTTCACTCCTATTCTTCTTCCACATTTCTTAATACATATTCTTACCATTACTCTGCCGAAATCAACATTGAATCAAACTCGATTACTTCTAGTTTGATTCTCTATCACTATCTCTACAAGGTTCTCAATGTTATTCAGAGTTATAGACTTCTTTGTAATCTATTAAGAGAGAAAAGGTGTGATTGTAGCCTTGGAAATCAACCAAGAGAGAAAAGGTATGATTGTAGCCTTGGTAAATCAATTGGGTAAATTTGTGGCCCGAAAATCAAGTATCTCTACCCAGAGGATAGAAATTCTGGAGGGTGTACCTCGTAGCCTTGAAACCGAGGGTGTAATTGTACAATTGCATTTGAAGGGAAATCCGTACTTATGTTGCGGGACTGGATGTAGGGTAACTCCGAACCCATATAAAATCCGGTGTGTTCTTTCCTTTACTGCTTTTATTTTATTTCTGCATCTGTGCTTGTTTCTTTGATCATATCTGTGTCTGTATATTCCATACATCAGTGTCTAAATTAACATAAACTCAAAAAGATTTAGTAATTCTTTATTAACACTATTCACCCTCCCTTTAGTGTTAATCCTAGCCTTAAGATCTGTGATCCGCATTTCTCACAACTGGTATCAGAGCAAGATTTTCAAAGTTTCATAATCTGATTTTTGAAAAAGTTTTTAAAATGGCTATATTTGTTAATACTAATTTAGAAGTATTCAAACCATCATTGTTTCTTGAGTTTGCATATAATCAATATTCAAATTCAAGTGGTCTACCAAGATTGTTTGATGTGCAGGAATCATGCTTTATGGATATTGAGGAATCAATCCACAATGGACAAATTGTGTAGATCAGAAAGAACAAATGGATACTTGATAGTGGGTGTTCTAGACACATGACTGGCAATCCAAATATACTGAATGATAATATACAAAGACGGAGGACTGGTTAACTTTGGAGACAATTTAAAAGGATATGTGATTGGCATCGGCAAAGTCGGTAATTCTGAAACTCCTACTATCACTATTGTTTTCCTAGTTAAGAATCTGAAACATAATCTGCTAAGTATAAGTCTATGTGATAAAGGATATAAAATTAAATTTGGAAAGATAAGTGTCATATAGAAGATAATAATTCAACCATTATATTTGAGGAATATTTATATTCTTAGTATGAAAGTTTCAATTGATAACCTGTGTCTGTTGGCAAATATAAGTGACCTTGAATTTGACATAAGAGATTTGGGCATTTGAATTTCAAACTCTTATCTAGACCATCAAAACATAATCTAGTAAGAGGTCTCCCTGAAATGAATTTTAAAGTAGATAGTTTATGTGATGCTTGTCAATTAGAAAAACTTAGAAAAAGTTCCTTTAAGTTAAAAGATATGATTTCAACTTCAAAACCTCTTGAATTACTTCATCTTGATTTATTTGGTCCATCTCAAATTCTATCAATAAATTATAGTAAATATGTCTTTGTAATTGTAAATGATTATTCTAGATTTACATGGACAATATTTTTGAAACATAAAAGTGATACCTTTGAATGTTTTAAGACATTTTCAAAAAGAATTCAAAATCAATTTTCTCTAAAAATTATAACTATTTAAAGTGATCATGGTGGTAAACTTGAAAAAGAAAAATTTGAGGAATTCTGCAATAAAAATGGAATAACTCACAATTTTTCATTTCCGAGAACTCCACAATAAAACGGAGTAGTAGAACATAAAAATAGGACGATTCAAGAGTGTGCGAGAACTATGCTTACAGATAGTAATTTACCAAATAATTTTTGGGCAGAAGCAGTTGCTACAGCCTGTTATATTTTAAATAGAATTTTAATTAGACCTTTAACTGATAAGACATCTTATGAACTTCTTTATTCAAAGAAACCTAAGGTATCTTATTTCAGAATTTATAGAAGTAAATGCTTTATTTTAAATCCGACAAAGGTATCTTTATCGGATATTCTAATAGAAGTAAAGCGCACAGAGTGTTTAATTTTAAAACTAATTTCATTGAAGAAACAATGCATGTTTCTCTGACAAAGGTATCTTTATCGGCTATTCTAATAGAAGTAAAGTGCCAGAGTGTTTAATTTTAAAACTAAATTCATTGAAGAAACAATGCATGTTTCATTTGATGAAAATTTCAAATTTTTTGAAGATACAAATGATGAAGTGGATTTAATCAATCAAAATCAAGAATCAACTGAAACTAATAATGAAATTAATCATCCTAATAAAAGGACTAAACTTTTAAAAGATCATCCTATAGAAAATATACTACGAGATGTGCAATCTGTTGTTAAAACTAGAAATCAGCTAAATCAAATGAGTAATGTAGCTTTTATATCAACTATTGAACCCAAAAATCCAAAATAAGCATCAAGTGACGATTCATGGATTTTGGCTATGCAAGAAGAATTAAATCAATTTACTAGAAATGATGTTTGGGAACTTGTTCCTAAAAAAGAAAATAAAACTATAATTGGAAGTAAATGGATTTATAAAAATAAAATGAATGAACAAGGAGAGGTAGTTAGAAATAAAGCTCGATTAGTCGCTCAAGGTTATTATCAAGAAGAAGGAATAGATTTTGATGAAATCTTTGCTCCCGTAGCAAGATTAGAAGCCATTGGGATTCTACTTGCTTTCGCAAATCATAATAATTTCAAGTTATTTCAAATGGATGTTAAAAGTGCCTTTTTAAATGGATTTGTAAAAGAAGAAGTATATGTTGAACTACCACCACTTTTCGGAAATGATAATTTACCAAATCATGTTTACAAACTTAAGAAAGCATTATACGGTCTAAAACAAGCTCCTAGAGCCTGGTATGATAGACTAAGATCTTATTTATTGCAATCTAATTTTGCAATCGGTAAAGTATATAATACTCTTTTTATTAAAAGAAATAAAAATGATATTCAACTAGTACAAGTTTACGTAGATGATATCATTTTTGGTTCAACTAATTTTGAAATGAATAAAGAATTTTCTGAAATAATGACAAAAGAGTTTGAGATGAGTCATATGGATGAATTAAATTTCTTTTTAGGATTACGAATAAAACAATTAGATAATGGTATCTTTATTAGTCAAGATAAATATGCTAAAGACTGAATTAGTAAATTTCGTTTGATTACTGCGAGTGGAAAATCTACTCCCATGGCAACCAATGAGTACCTTAGTAAAGAAGATCTCTCGAAAGATGTAGATTAAAAACTATATAGAGGAATTATTGGATCACTACTCTATATCACTGCCAGTAGACATGATATCATGCATAGTATTTGTCTCTATGCCAGATATCAATCCTAACCTAAACAGACCCACTTAAAAGCCGTAAAGCGAATCATAAGATATGTTAAACACACATCTGATTATGTTTTATTCTACCCTAAAAATGATTCTTTTGACTTAATATCTTACTGTGATGCTGACTATGTTGGTTGTAAATCAGATAGAAAACATACAAGTGGGACTTGTCACTTTTTAGGGCATTCTCTGGCTTCTTGGCCTAGTAAAAAGCAAAACACAGTTTCTTTATCAATAACTGAAGCAGAATATATTTCTGCTGCTTTGACTTGTTCTTAAGTAATATATATGCAACAAACCTTAAAAGATTTTGGTTTAAAATTTTCAAAATCACCAATTTATTGTGACAATACGAGTGTGGTAAGTTTATCCAAAAATACTACTCAACATGATCGAACTAAACATATTGATACCAGACATCATTTTCTCAGAGATAGTATAAGTAAGGAAGTAGTTACTCTCGATTATATTACTTCTGAGAATCAAATTGCTGATATCTTAACAAAATCCTTAAATGAATCAATATTTACTAAATTAAGAAGAGAATTAGGTATTTGTTCTATAACTGAAATATAAAATATAAATAACAAGTATAATTAATAATTCATATTAAAATAATTCAAAGAGTTAAAATATAAAAGACCATGTCGACATCCCCTATATACCCATGTCGACATGCAATGTTTTTAAATTTTGAATTTTTTCCCACCAAAATTCAAAATAATTGGTTATAAATTCTTCAAATTTTCGAAATTTTATTCATCCTTTCTGTTATCTCTCTGTTCTTCTCTCTAAAATCAAATAATCAATGGCATCCTCTTCCAAATCAAACATAAAATCAACCTTTTCATTCCCCTCTCCTACGTCTGGTCCATTGCAACGTACTACTCTCACTCATGTGACTAAAATAGAGGACTCTCTAAAGGAAGCACTTCAGATGATGACTGAAATTCAAGTGAATCAACTTCGTATGGCAAAGGAACAAGAGAGGCAAGGCAAGATTCTTAGGAAATTGCAAAAATTCCTAATGGATAACCAGGCCAATCCTATCTTGATTGATGAAGACTCTTCACTCAATCAAGAACAAGAGGCCAGCGAAGAAGAAGAAGAAGCGCAAGCGAAAGATGATGACCAAGTCGTGTGTGTTGGAGAAATGTGTTTTGACAAAAAAGGGAATCTTGTCGAACAACGTGGAAATTTCTATTTCCACTATCCAAACTGTTCGATTCATAGATCTCCTATGTTTAAAAACACACAATGGTTTCTTTTCTTTCTTCTCCATTGTTATTTGTGTTTCTTTATGTTTTCTATACGCTCATGAATATACAACTTCATACGTAATAAATAACTCGTGTTCTTATACGTGTTTTAATTATAAGTACTATCGTGAATTCTTAGTTAGGATAGTTAATTATTTAGGGCTATGTTTTAGTATTAGATTTAAGTGATGATTGCTTATGGTAACACTATCATTATAATCACATGCCATAAAGTGTTAGTTTTAGGAGGAGTTATATAGTTTGGAGTGAGTTTTTGTTGATGACAAAGGGGGAGAAATATAAAATAGGGTAGTTAGGCATAAATTAAGGGGGAGTAATTAGTTTTAGGGGGAGTTATTAGGATAGAAATAATATTTTATAAACAAAGGTTGTCATCATCAAAAAGGGGGAGATTGTTAGTCCATGAGATGATGGTTTTGACGACAACAACCTTAGAATAGATTATAAAATATAAATGCTGATATTATACGTTTAGATATATATGTTTATGCAGGATTTAACCATGCAAGTACCAAGAATGAAGACTGTACGGTATAGAGATTCAAGGTATCAGAATAGAAGACTCATGAGTATCAAGAATATCAAGAATTTAAGATTTCAAGCATAAGTATTTTTATTAGGAATTTTTGTTAAAACTCATAGAAAAGCACTGGCATCTTAAAATCCAATTTATACATGGAATGGAATCCACTTCGAGCCTGTTAAATGGATGGAACCCTAAGTAGGATGGAACCTACGAAAATCTAGTGGAACATTATTTTGTATCCACTAATTTAATTATCTTGTTTTCAAAATGATTTCAAAACTTTCCTTTTAAAAAAACATCAAAACTCTCTATCCGGATTTAAAATAATTTTAGCCTTAAAATTATCTTTAATTTCAAAGTCAAATTACTCCTGATTTTAAACTATCTTTTTAAATTATATATTTCACTTTTATACTTAGATTTAAATATAAATTTATAGTTAAAATCTATATATATTATTCTCTATATTTACTTATGAATTTTAACCATAGTCAAGTATATTTGTAAAGTTTAAAATAGTTTTAACATAAGATAAAGGTTATTTTCAAAGAAAATCAAATCACCAAAAATTGCTTTGGGATGTCGACATGCCTAGGGTAACCATGTCGACATGGTGTAAGTTGAATTCAAAAATTAAATTTCAAAAGAAGTGTCTATTCGCCATACCTCTTCATGAATGGACATGGCTGTTGTTCTTCTATAAATAGGGCTTAGTTTCAACGAATTTTATATCTGATTTTCTGTTTTTTCTCTCCTCTTCTTCTTCCACATTTCTTAATACATATTCTTACCATTACTCTACCGAAATCAACATTGAATCAAACTCGATTACTTCTAGTTTGATTCTCTATTATTATCTCTACAAGGTTCTCAGTGCTATCCGAAGTTATAGACTTCTTTGTAATCTATTAAGAGAGAAAAGGTCTGATTGTAGCCTTGGATATCAATCAAGAGAGAAAAGGTGTGATTGTAGGCTTGGTAAATCAATTGGGTAAACTTGTGGCCCGGAAATCAAGTATCTCTACCCAGAGGATATAAATTCTGGAGGGTATACCTCGTAGCCTTGAAACCGAGAGTGTAATTGTACAATTGCTTTTGAAAGGAAATCCGTACTTGTGTTGCGGGAGTGGATGTAGGGTAACTCCGAACCAGTATAAAATCCAATGTGTTCTTTCCTTTACTGCTTTTATTTTCTGCATTTATGCTTGTTTCTGTGATCATATCTGTGTCTATATATTGCATACATCGGTGTCTAAATTAACATAAACTCAAAAGGATTTAGTAATTCTTTATTAACACTATTCACCCCCCCCCCCTTTCGTGTTAATCCTAGCCTTAAGATCCGTAATCCGCATTTCTCACAAGCACAATCAAAATCGTAATGGCTCTTTTGGAGATTGAATTCCATACTTTGGCAAGATAAAGGACTACCTTTCGATGGTACACCCCTAGAAAATGCACCGATGCCAACACAAAACTGGCTGCCACTCTAACATGGCATATCGGATAACCTCATCCCCGTTTTGACACCGAGGCCTTATACTACCACGGTGTTTGCATGCAAACCAACTCTAATAAGGAACAGTCTAGAATGGGATGATGGCTCCTAATGGTAGCTAACCACATGGCTCTGTTGCATACCCCATTTTTGCATTTTTCATTTTGTGAAGCTTGTAATTTCTCATCATTACCTTTTTATTTGCAAGACCACTTGGAATGGTAACATTGCGCTCAAAATGTCATTGCAACATTTGCATTTATCCATACAAGTTCGTTTTGGAAGTGAACTAAACTGAAGGTGCATGTTCTACTAAATCGATTTCGGAATCACCCTCAGGATTTATAGAAGTAGCCTTTGCATTTTAAAACTCTGTCTTCGATTCCACGCACTTCAAGATGTCTTCAGTTAGAAACGCTTGAGTTGGATTGAAGTGGTTTTCAGAAAACATATCTGATGGTGCCTTCGAAAAAACTTTCGATAGTTTTTGGTAAACTCAACCCTGGTTCTTTAGGAAATAAATAGATAAAGATAAGAGTGGAGATCACCACCTAACCATTACTGGATGGATTCCCTTAGCATTTATCCTAGAAAAATGAAACAAGATTTATACACACAGTATATAATCATTGGGGAAGACTGTGCCATATAACTCACGTGTTTCTCCTAAATATTTCCAAAGTTACGTTTTGGTCCAGGTTTGATAGTCGGCTATTTAACTATCAAATAACAAATATTCAAACATTGATTCAATTCCATATGGGATGTACCAAGCCTTTATTAATTTATCTTTCATCAATTAAAACAATTTGCAAAACTTGATGAAAAGATCTTTTCAAAACACTATTTCCAAAACCATTTACATTCTATTATATTTGGCAAATAATTTTGCTTATCTTAAAAATATAAGTATTTACCAAAAACATTTGAAAAATTCTCTCTTCTCAAATGCCATATTAAATGGCCAAGAAATTCCCTTTTCAAAACATCACATGCTATAAAACAATTCACTTTATAAAATCCATTCACTTATCTCTTATAAAAAATCATTTTACAAGTTCATTTCGTATTTCAAACCTCCTTATAAATCTTTAAACTAGATTTAAACTTCTTTTATTAAAATCTCTAAGATGATTTATAAAATCTAATCCATGTATAAAACTTTTCATAAAATTTCCTTTATAAAATATCTTTGACATTACAAAATATTATTTATAAAATATCATTTTTTATCACTTCATATAAACCCTTTTATTTAGTAAAACCCTTTCATAAACAAGTTATTATTTATAAATACTTTTGTCAAATAATTACATAAATTGAAAATTGTTTTACAAACTTTCAAACCCCAAACTGATTAAAGAATTTGTGCAAATTTTAAAACCATACTTTATAATTTCAAAAGGAGTCTTACCAATTCCAGTGGTACTAATTTAAGTTACCGTTTAGTTCCAATTTCACTTTCAAGTCATTCAACAATTTATTTACATAAGTCAACATATATTTAAATACACTTCATATCAAATCAAGAAATAACATGTCAATATAACTTAACTAGTATAAACATGTCCAAATAACATAATAGCGGGATGGTGATTTGTTCTGCTAAACAGATGTCTAAACAATTCAAACAATTTATAACAGAACAGGGATTCATTCTACTAGCATACGTCCACAGTAAACAACTATTGCATTATAGCATAACGGGATTTATTCTGCTATCAGATGTTCAAACTATTAAATCAATCGACATTATAATTCATTCACAGTTGTTTGACTACTTAATAGTACCTACACTTGAATCCATTATGTTCAAAACCATCTTTGAAAAGAAGTTCTTAAAATAAAATAGTTTGATTCTTGGAAAAACAAATGATTTAAAACTTAAAATTTCTTTTAAAATAATTAATTACAAGACAAACCCTTTATTATACCATAACTTAACTTAATTAAATTTTAAGTTAATTTAATTACTAATTTAGTGTTGGGTGTATTCTCACCACCGAACTAAAGCAGGACCGAACACCCCCACTACCGAACCAAAGCAGGACCGAACACCACCACTACCGAACCAAGGCAGAACTAACCACACTCCACTTACCACCGAACCAATCCACATTCCTCTCACCACCGAATCAATCCACGCGCCATTCACTACTGGACCAAGGTCTCAAACCATCACCGGACCGAAACACTACCGAACCCACACGAAGAAGGCCCTACCGAACCAGAAGCATACTACCACTACCGAACCAGAAGCATACTACCCCTACCAAACCAAAGTGAAGAAGGTATTACCGAACCAACAATGCCAAGCCAGATCACATCAACCCAGGCCCACCAGCAGCTATATACATCCAAGACCCCTACCCCCAGCCTCACTCTATAAATAGATGGGCGGGGGTACAACAATGGCGGACAAGTTTGAGGGCTCAAGCACGGACAGAACTTTCAAACAACTTTCATACACTTGTAATCAAAGCTTTGTAGTTGTAATCTGAACAGTGAAAGAGAACAACATATGAAGTGGACGTAGGCACATTCTGGCCGAGCCACTATAAATCTGTGTCTTTTACAGTTTAGTCCCTGCTTTTTACATATTTGCATAAATAACCCAAATCACGAAGAAAAACATAAAATCGACTAAATCATACGACTTGGAGGTGTTTGCCCATTTTTTGTCCAAACATTTTTGGTGCTTTCACTGAGAACTCGAGCTAGAAGCTTCATCTTCTCCCATTTAACCTTCTTCCCGACAGCGTCGCTCATTGCTTGGAAGACATGCCTCCCAGGAAAAAGAAAAATATTAGCAAAGGAAAGAACATCGCAACTAGCAGCGTTCCAGATCCAGTGATCATAGATCAAGAGAACCGTCCCGTTCCAACAGCAGTACGAAATGGAAATCAGGCAAATCCGACAGCCCCTGCCACGGAACAACCAGCAGCAATTACTAGGGCAGATCTAGACAGGGTTGTGGCTGAAGTGACTAACCGCTTCACGTCCCAACAAGAAGCCTTGGTGGACCAACTCATGTCACGCTGAAGGGATGCTGAAGAATCCAACCGCAACACTGAATCATGGGATGAGTCCCAGTTTGGAGGATCTGGGAGGCGACAAAGATCTTTTTTCTTCGAAGAAACTAACAACAGAAACAGTAATGGTAGGAGCCGAGCCCGAACTCAGCTTGAATTCCGACTCGAGGAAACAATTGGAACCAAGCCCAACAAGGGAGGTACCAGGCGAGGGTCGGATGTAGCTGAGCCTGTCATACTACCTAGCCATGGAAACACCAATGAACGGGGCCGAGCTAGAGTTCAGCCCGAAGTTGGACCCGAGGAAGTGCCCGGAACAGAACCTAGCAGGGGAAGATCAAGGCAAGGGCCAACTGTAGCTGACCCTAGCATGTTCCCAGAAGACCAGAGACAGCCACTGGAAAATATTAGGAGTGATAGACGATACCATCCCTACAGATCATCTGGACGGAATCAATCCCGCAGAGAAGAACCAAACTCATTTCTACCTGCTCCAAATTCTGATGAAAGGATGGCGCGACTATTCAGAGAGTGCGTCCAACGGGATCAAAGAGATCGAGGGATGGGCGCTAGGGTAACCAGCCCTTTCACCCGCAATATCGAAATTGCCATCACCCCCCGAGAATGGAAAATGCCAACAATGGAACCTTACGAGGGAATCCCTGACCCCGTTGTACACTTGCAGAGATACACACGGCATATGCTCATGAGTGGAGCCATAGAAGGAGTATTGTGCAAATGCTTTCCACTATTCTTGGCAGATCTAGCTACCTCCCAGTTCTGCCATCTACCCCAAGGATCCATCAGCTCATGGGAAATGTTGAAAGAAAAGTTCATCAGCCAGTTCCGCATTCATGTGGAACAACCCAAGGATGCTTATTCCCTATCTAATATCAAACAAAAGCCTGGAGAGACGGTGCAGCAATATCTAACCCGATTCAATGCTGCAGCGGCCGCAGTCCAAGATGCCGATGAGAAGCTTATATTAATGGCCCTCTGTAGTGGTGTGCATCCGGATACTAAGTTTGCTAGAAGATTAACGAAAGAAAAACCAGCTACCTTACCCAATTTCTTCCATGAAGCCGAAAGATATATGAGACTTGAAGACGCTGCCACTGAAAGACAGACAGGGAAACAAACCAAGGCAGCTCATGGCGACACACCCGCTGTAGCAAAGGACGTTCGAAGAAGTGACTCTAGAGACAATGCTGGGGGCAAGAAGGGAGAAAAGCGTCTATATCGGCTAGGAACGAGATTTGACGCTTACACTCCCTTGAATGAAACAATCGAAAACATCTTCCTGGCCACCCAAGACGAAGTTAAATACAAACGCCCCCCCGTACAAGAAGGAATCAGATAACGCAATTAGGTCTGGAAAGTTTTGCCACTTCCACGAATCTCATGGGCATGATACCAATGAATGTCATCATCTACGGTACTTAATTGAATAACACATCAGAAGAAAGAGACTGGAACGCTATGTAAAAGGTCAGAAAAGGACTCCAGCTCCTGCCAATGAGAACCCAAGGCTACCCTTCCCAGAAACAGGAGGGGGAAATCGCAACACCAGTAGCTCCAGTCAAGAGAAGATAGTGGTCCATACCATATCGGGAGGACCACACATCGCCGATAGAAACTGGACAGAGATGGAAAAATACGAAAAGTCGCTTAGAAACAATGAAGGCTGTGTTAATTATGTTATGGAAGAACGCCACCCGAAGTGAAAAGAGAATGATGACATTACATTCAATAGGCGTGACCTAGGGGGAAGGCAGTACCCTCACATGGATCCTATGGTCATCTCTTCCTGGTTCGGTCCAACCGAAGTTTTCCGAATTCTAGTAGACACTGGAAGCTCAGTAAATATCCTATTCAAGCATGCTTTCGACAGAATGAAGTTGTCAATGAAGGACGTGTCTCCCTGCAACAAACCACTACACGGTTTCACTGGAGATGTGAAGATGCCCCTCGGGCAACTGGACCTCTTTATTGAAATAGGAAGTCACCCCCGCTCCATTGTACGAAAACAAACATTTGTGCTAATAGATAACCACTCGGCCTACAATGCCTTTTTAGGAAGACCAGCCTTGTCTGACTTTCAAATTGTCCTGGCCCTATGGTGCCTGAAGATGAAATTTCCAATAGACAATGGAATAGGGGAAGTAGAGGGAGATCAAGACGCCGCTCGAGATTGCTATGTAACTGAACTTCGCAATAACCGTAGGAAGGATAAAGGGAAAAATACAGAGATTACTCTCTGCATGAAAAACTTGGAAGCATAGCAACTATAGAAAGCCCATCCTTTTCGATATATCAGTGATCCTTTCAATGAATTAGACCCCAGGGACAAAGAGGAGGAGGCCACCGCCGAGCCTGCAGAGGCTATGGAGTTTGTATCTGCAGACAAACACGACTCAAGTAGGCTGTTGAAAATCGGATCTCAGCTAAGAGCGGAATTGAAGGATCAACTCATTGATTTTCTCCGCCACAACTTGGATGTATTTGCATGGACGCATGTTGACATGACTGGAATCTCCCCAGACGTAGCACGCCACGTACTAAACATCGATCCTAACGAGGTGCCAGTAAAGCAGAAAAAGAGAAGTATGGGGGCAGAACGATTAGCAGCCCTCGATGAAGAAGTAAAGAACTTACTTGCCAATAACTTCACACGAGAAGCCATCTACCCAGAGTGGATCGCTAACCCGGTACTAGTAAAGAAGGCTAATGGGAAGTGGCGAACATGCATTGACTTATCCAACTAAAATGACGCTTGCCCGAAGGATTGCTTCCCACTCCCCCGAATCGATTAGCTGGTGGACAGCACAGCCGGGCAGAACTCTTATCTTTTATGGACGCATACTCAAGATATAACCAAATCCCTATGCACGCTCCCGATCAAGACCATACTAGTTTCATCACTGGTCGGGGATTGTACTGCTATAGAGTAATGCCTTTTGGACTTAAAAACGCCGAAGCTACCTATCAGCGCCTCGTCAACAAGATGTTTGCCGAAATGATAGGACGAACTATGGAGGTTTATGAGGATGACATGCTAGTAAAATCGAGGAAAGCCAACGATCACGTAAGCCACCTGGGCAAGATGTTTCAAGTACTTCGCCAATATGGAAAAGCTGAATCCTCTAAAGTGCTCATTTGGAGTATCATCAGGAAAGTTCTTGAGATTCATCGTCCATGCCACGGGGAACGAAGCAAACCCCGAACAAGTCCGAGCTCTGAGAGATATCAGGATACCTTCCACTCGAAGAGAAGTGCAAAGCCTAAAAGGGGAAGTGGCCGCCCTGAGCAGATTCATCTCTAAAGCGACTGACAAGTGCATCCCTTTCTTCGAAGCCCTAAAGAAAGACAAAGGAAAGTTCGAATGGACCGACGAATGCTTAACAGCCTTCCTCAACCTAATCGAACACCTCCAGAGACCACCAGTACTCTCAACTCCAAACGAAGGCGAAAAGCTATACCTATACCTTGCTATGTCATCTCATGCTCTAAGCGTCGATTTGGTGAGGAAGACAACCGTGCACATCGGCCAGTATACTTTGTAAGCAAGAGGTTTACGGGGGCAGAAGCCAGATATCCTAAACTTGAGAAGCTAGCATATTGTTTACTAATCACGTCACGGAAACTGCGACACTATTTCCAATCCCATTCCATCAAAGTTCTAACCGATCAACTGCTAAGGCAGGTACTCCATCGTCCCGACACTTCTGGGCGACTACTTAAATGGTGCATTGAACTGAGTCAATATGATATCACCTACCATCCTCGCATCGCCATCAAGGGACAAGCCATGGCCGATTTCATTGCTGAATTCACTACCAACGAAGGTAAGGAGCAATCTGAAATAGCAGAAGACGTCAAGTGGAGTCTCTTTGTTGATGGGGCCTCAAACGAACAAGGCTCGGGGCAGGTATTGTAATAATCACTCCCAGGGGAAGGAGGCTACATTATGCTATAAGGTTGGAATTCGCTGCCACCAACAATGATGCGGAATATGAAGCAGTAATAGCTGGATTATAACTTGCCTTAGAGATTGGAGTCAGTTATTTATGTCTTCATAGTGATTCTCAACTTATTGTAAACCAAATACTAGGAGAATTTCAGACTCGAGGAGAACGACTCACAGCATATCTAAAGAAGACCAAGCTGCTATTCGTACAATTGGATCGCTATTTAATCAAACACATTCCTCGAGAAGAGAACCAAGAGGCCGACGAATTGGCAAAGCAAGCTAGCATGAAAGGCACACCATTTCCGGAACAGTAGCCATCTCAAGGCAACTAACCCCGAATTTCGGGCAAGTGAATCTGATAGCTGCAATCGAAGAGGAAACTTGGATGGCTCCCATCCGAAAATACTTACAAGATGGCACACTGCTCGACGAGCGTAACGAAGTCAAGAAAGTCTTGAGGAAAGCTTCCCGCTACACAGTACAAGAAGGCATCCTCTATCGGCGCGGCTTCTCTAACCTCTTATTAAGGTGTGTCGCTGGAAGGGAAGCTAAGGAAATCTTATCCAACATCCATCAAGGAAGCTGCGGAGATCACACTAGAGAGCAGACTCTGGAAAAAAAGATACTCCGATACGAATATTTCCGGCCCACCTTAAACAAAGACGCCTTAGACTTCGTCAAAAAATGTGACAGATGTCAGAAATTTGCTAAGATTCCTCGACTACCAACAAGTAAGATTACTCAAATGACCAGCCCTTGGCCCTTTGCGGTATGGGGAATTGACTTGATTGGCGAACTGCCAGTGGGCCGAGGCGGAGCCAAATATGCTATAGTGGCAGTCAACTATTTCACCAAATGGGCGGAAGCGGAACCTCTAAATAAAATATCTTTGGCAAAAGTTATTAACTTCTTGATCAAAAATGTTCTATGCAGGTAAGGAGTTCCGCTCAAAATCATATCGGATAATGGACTCTAGTTTGACAGCGTGGAGTTCGCCGACTGGTGCCAAGAGCATGGAATTTGCAAGAGCTTCTCATCTATAGCTTATCCCCAGGCAAACGGACAAGTCGAAGCTGTCAACAAAATTCTCAAAACTCTAATCAAGAAGAAACTCAAAAAGTCAAAAGGAGCTTGGGTGGATGAACTTCCTACGACACTTTGGGCCTACCGCACATCTTTCAGAACATCAACGAGGCATACTCCTTTCTCTTTGACATACGGATCGGAGGCCATGCTCCCAGTCAAAACTATAGTGCCTTCCCACCGTAGGATCCACTATAACCCAGAAGATAACGAAGAACTCTTTCACATGTCTTTGGATCTAATTGAAGAGAGAAGAAACGATGCAGCGCTCAAAGCAGCAGCTCACAAGCAAAAAGTGGCAGCACAATACAACTACAAAGTCAAGCATCGTAGCTTACAAGAAGGAGATCTTGTCCTTAAGCGAATCTTCCCGCACCCCAGTGCACTAGATCCAATCTGGGACGGACCATATGTAATTCATAAAGATCTCCACAATGGAGCTTATATTTTGTCAACAGTGGACGGAGAGGTTTTCCAGAGTGCATGGAACATCCAACACCTTCGTCGATACTTTTCTTAACTTGTACTGCCCATATGAAGTGCATTAACAAAGAGAATCAGTGGACGTAGGCATTTTCGTGCCGAACCACTTTAAAAACTTGTCTCTTTTTTAACTTGTTCCTTTATATCTTGGCTGCTTGTTAACTTTATCCTTTTCTTTTGAACAAATTCCTGTGAAATGTCATTCCATTCAAGACACATCACGGTGCAACTTCACCTGGACAAGACCTAACAGGTATTATACGAATCTATGCCCTCGCCAATGAGACACTTTTGCTCCAGCATCCCTCTGCTGCGGGTTAACTCATTGCTCGCGATCGGCCCTTAAAGCCAACTGTAATGAGCCAATTATAAGCCATCGAGAAGGCCGACTATAGCCGAGGCAGCTCATTATGGCATTCGGCTCGCCGGCAACTGTGAACCTACTTTAAGCCCTAACATAATGTGTGGCCAGCCAGGGGTAGTTCACAGTTGACGATCGGCACCCACGCTAGCCGGCCACGGTAAATCGAATAATACCCACGATTACGGGCCATAATGGCCCGGGTAGTTACTGTGCGCGATCTCGGCTCCGAGTGTCTTAAGTACGGCCATCGTAAAAAAGAGAAACTCCCCACGGAGGCGTAAGATGGGTGACTACAAAACCCATTTGCCACGAACTTAAGCACATCGCAGGCCTTCCGTGATTGGAAGTTTTACTATTTCTTATATTTCTATTTTGTTTAAAAACTTTCCTCCTATCCTCTATAACGATCCCTAAAGTACAGGACACAAAATAGGAGACGCCCGCTAATGGGAGTAGGAACTCACAACTGGATGACAGGTCACTCAGCTGCATTCCATGCTCAGTCATACGAGACATTCAAAGCAACCGTTTACGACTAAAACGTAAAGGGTGGTACTTTCTTCTTCTTTATATGAATACGTACCTGTAATTTATTCGCACATCACACTAACATTGCAAGATATGAAATTATATTTTAAGCAAGAACTTGACATCAAACACAATTGAATCACAGGAATGTGCACGGCTATATTTCTTGTGCAACACATCAAAATAACGATAGCATTCAAATATGACAGAATCAGCTTAAGTTAAAAATTACATGCCAAGAATAAAGTTGTTCGTTACGAATAACATAATTACAGCCTAAAAGTTACATTAATGTTTTGGGACTACCATAGACAGCAATGTCAAGTAAACCAAAAGATATCCAGATCAAGTCAAGGAGTCGGCTGCATCGGAGCTTCACCTCTATCCTACTGGCCCTCCGAGATCTACTTAACCGCAGGATTGGAACTCTCAGCATGTTGACCAGAGGTAGTTGGTGCTTCAAAGGTCCCGCCTATCCAATTCAGGAGAAGAATCCATTAAATAAACAATAAGCAATCAAGTTACGAAAAGCTTAAAGGGAAGACTTACCAGCATCTGCTCCTTGATCATTATCCTCTAACTGCAGACTTACCTCCTCAGCAGTAAGCAGCCGCATATCCTCCTTCACCGCCGCTTTCTCCTCCTTGGTGAATTGAGCCGTAACCACGTCTATTCTAAAGGCCACACCACCCTCCTTCTGCATCGGCCCTAGCCTCCTCCAGGACCCTGAGATAAATCCTGGCCATGACTCGGGGATAATCATCCATCCAAGATAAGTTGCCCTATTTCCAAGTGCAAAAGTATATATCCTGAAGCATCTCATCCATTATCCCCTCATTCTTCTCGAACTCCTTTATTTGGTCCTCAGAAGCCAACAACTTTGCAGTGGAAGCATCCCTCTCCGATTGGTATCGCGAGCAGTCAGCCTGAAAGGATTTCCTCATCGCCTCCATCTCCTCCTTCAACTTGGTTTGAGCAAGCTCTGTGGCTTCAAGTTTCACGGATAACTCCTGCACCCACTCGAGATCCGCTTTCGGAACCTCATCCACTGTTGCAATAGCCATATCAATCCGTTCCTTACAAACAGCCTCCATTTTCCGTAACTCTGCCATGTTGGCCTCTTCCAATGTTTTCTTTAATTGCCTAGAAGCGGCCTCATATTGAGAGATCTGAATGGCCTGATCAGCGAGTTGTTTGGCCTGGTCGGAAACCATTAACCGCAGTCGAATGTTAGCACTCTCGATTTCTTCTCCAGCCTTGACCAGTGCGGCATGATGCCCCATCAGCTTCCTGGTTTCATCAGCAACCCGGTCAATGTTTGCCTTAGCTTCGCCCCCCAAAGTTACGACTCGAGTGGTAAGCAAATCAAGGTCCAGGGACTTAGCTTCATCCAATACTCTTACCATAGGATTATGGGAAAGAAGGTGCTCACCGGTAGCGTCATCAAAGGTAATATCACAAGAACCCGGATCCAGATTTGGATGACCTGCAAACGGATTACGAGCCAAGCCGGGATGGCCTATCCGGGTAACGGTAGGATTTTCAGACGGGTGCGAAGTAGATATAAATTCAGTATTCTTCTTCAGGTATCCCAAAGAGGCTGAGTTGGGGACTGAGGACCAGGTGAGGGTTCAAACAAGGAATGACTCCTCCTCTTCCTTTGGATATCCTCCTCGATAACTCCAAGAAGAGGGCGGTTAGTCGGAGGCTTTGGTTTAGTAGAAGCCTTGAGAAGTTTGTATTGTTCAAGACGGTGCCGAACATCTGATGTCTTGGCCACCTTACCCGCTTCTGTGATAAAAACCAAGTGTTACAAGCATACATTGAGCTATAATTCAAGAAATATATCAAGTTAAGAAGAGTAAAGAGACGCTTTTGTTATACAAACCCTGGGGAGGAGTAGGATATTGCAATAAGTTCTGGATCTCATTCCAGGACGGGAGCTGACCATAAAATATTCCTAAATCCTTATCATAAATGGAGTCGGCAGGAGTCAAAAATTTACCTTGAATCGCAGAAATTGCCTTAGCTGAAGCGCTCTTAGAAGATGAATCGGCATCGGTCCCGGCCTTGTCAGCTTTCTTAGGCTTCTCCACTAAAGTCGATCCTTCCTCTAACCCTTCAAAAGCTAGGCGGAAAGCATCATATGTCCACTCATGGATCACACCTTCTTGCTCAGATGACAAAGCCCTAGTGCCATCACTCCGTTGCCACCATCATCGTTATGACCATCACCATCACCTTCTCCACCACTTTCACTCTTCGCCTCACCTCCTTCATCCTTGTCTCTTTCCTCCTCTATATCTTCCTCCTCCGGGATGTCTGGACATGTGCTGGGGGAGGGTCCATCGGACTTCTTAAGTTTCTTCCCCCCTACAATTGGACGTTTCGAGAAGGGTTTCCTTTTGCCGCTCTACGTTGTAGCCCCTCCTTTAGCTTTGGCAGCCCTCTCCTCAGTTGTGTCTCTTTGCTTGACCACAGACTGGCGTGGCAGAATCAAGTTGAGCCCCAAAAGAGTAGCATTTCTGATCAAATAAGAAGTTTCCCTCTCGTTTTCCGGAATGGCTTCTACTTCCGCAGCCATCTGATCCAGACGATCATTCTCTACAACGCAAAGCCACCTGTCGCTAGCAAGAAACAAAGCACATAAGGAGGAGCATTGCAGTCAGAACGGAAATTATAAATGAGATTCAACTTACAGCCAGAGGTGAAGCGGTGGAAATAAATAGAGTCATCCTTGACACAGAACCATTCCTTCTTGAACATGCTAAATTTTGAATATAAGTCCAGGACCGGCTTGAAAGACACGGCCGATTCTAAGCTAATATACGGAGACCACTTCTTGTAGCCTCTCAAGTTGTGCAGGTACCGAATTTTCCGGTTGGAAGGGGGATGCCCGTATTTTCTTTGGAAAATAATAAACAGACTCACCAAGATGGCATAGGAGTTGGGCTGAAGCTGGAAAGGGGCCACCTTCAAGTATGTGATGAAGCTGACGATTCCAAGCATTGATCGGAGGAATGGCCCCCCATATGCAATGATACCTACTATAAGCAAAATATCCTTCAGGGGGGTTATACGGCATCACTCCTTTCCCTGGCAACATCATATGCGCTCTGTCAATCCCAAAGGATCTAGATATAACGTCAAGCTGCTCGTCTTTGAGGGAGCTGGGAAAGCAGTCAGGTGGTGAGTTCAAAAGCTCCTGAGGGCCGTACCCATCTACTAAAGATCTCGGGGATGGTCCATGTCGTTTTGGCTCTGACTGAACTGGGGGCACTATGGAGGACTCCCCTTTGTCCTTGGATTTCTTCTTGTCAGAACGAGTTTCTACTTTATGAGACATTATCTGCAACATGAGAAAACACATCGTTAGAGCAAGGGGCGTAGGCAAACAAGTACCTACGGCCTGGAATCTCATTCATAATTCAAAACATAAAAGCTCAATCGGTAGTTCGAGGCCAAAGTCCATTCGGCACTCGTACTCCCAAGTTCATTCGGTAGTTCGAGGCTAAGGGCCATTCGGCACTCGTACTCCCAAGTTCATTCCATAGTTCGAGGCTAAGGGCCATTCGGCCGTACTCCCAAGTTCATTCGGTAGTTCGAGGCTAAGGGCAATTCGGCACTCGTACTCCCAAGTTCATTCGGTAGTTCGAGGCCAAAGTCCATTCGGCACTCGTACTCCCCGGACTCATTCGGTAGTTCAAGCATAAAGATCATTCGACGAAAGAAGACTAAATCACCTGGACCGGCAGTCAAATGTGGTTCGGCGATATGGTTGACTCGGCAGACCAAGGTTTGGTTCGGCTATTTCAAAAGGTATGGAATAACAGAGGCATGAAGCCCCTACTTATAAGCAAGCATAGGATGACCGGACCAACTGGTTCAGCACTTAGGCCAGATGGGGAGAAAACAAAGCGCAACATATGCAGGCATATGCCCCACTTTGGGGGGAAAATGTTGGGTGTATTCTCACCACCAAACCAAAGCAGGACTGAACACCCCCACTACCGAACCAAGGCAGGACCAACCACACTCCACTTACCACCGAACCAATCCACATTCCTCTCACCACTGAATCAATCCACGCGCCATTCACTACCGGATCAAGATCTCAAACCATCACCGGACCGAAACACTACCAAACCCACACGAAGAAGGCCCTACTGAACCAGAAGCATACTACCACTACCGAACCAGAAGCATACTACCCCTACCGAATCAAAGTGAAGAAGGTATTACCGAACCAATAATGCCAGGCCAGATCATATCAGCCCAGGCCCATCAGCAGCTATATACATCCAAGATCCCTACCCCCAGCCTCGCTCTATAAATAGAGGGGCATGGGTACAACAATGGCGGACAAGTTTGAGAGCTCAAGCACAGACAGAACTTTCAAACAACTTTCATACACTTGTAATCAAAGCTTTGTACTTGTAATATGAACAATGAAAGAGAATAACATATGAAGTGGACGTAGGCACATTCTGGCCGAACCACTATAAATCTGTGTGTCTTTTACAGTTTAGTCCCTGCTTTTGACATATTTGCATAAATCACCCAAATCACGAAGAACGGCATAAAATCGACTAAATCATATGACTTGGAGGTGTTTGCCTATTTTTTGTGCAAACATTTAGAAATAATTAAACGCTAAATAAATAATTAAACAATAATAATTATTAAATAAATATTGAACCCTAATTAATCCTATATAACTTATTAAATAATAATTTAAACCTTCATTGATAATTAAATACTAATAAATCTCAATTAATTAATTAAATATCTTTAATTAAAAACTTAAATAATAAATTAAACCTTTAATAAGTAATTTTTTTAAATTGAAACCCTAATTAGTTCATGTTAAGATTAATTAAACACTTAATTAAATAATTAAATAATTGACCTTATATTTAATTAGTAATTAATTTAAAATAAATCGTATACTTAACTCATAATTAATTAAGATTTAATCTTACTTAATTAATAATTAATTAAAATGAATATTTTCTTTAAAGGATAATTAATTAGAAACTAATCTCATTCATTAAAGTTAATAAATCTTGTTTAACACTTAATTAGTTATTAATTATCGACACTTAATTAATTAAATTAAATTTTTAAATGCTTAACCAACTTTCTAAAACATTTTTATTAATTTTATGAAACATTTCTAAAATAAACTCATAGGAATAAAAACTTAAATTTCCAAAATTCAACCTTTTGACAAAACTACATTTATAGCGACTATCGCTCCTGTAATTTCATTTAGTAATTCCACAAATGGATTTGTTTACAACTTCACTTACATGTTACTAACTTCCTTAACATGATTATTAATCTCACTAACATGTTTATTAGTCCCATCAACATGTTTACTAATCTCACTAATATGTTTAGTTTACCAACTTAACTTGGCAAGTTTGCTTACTCGCTTAACAAGTTTACTAACTACATTTCATTTAGCTTACTTGCTTTCCATTTAGCTTACTTGCTAGTTAAGTAACTAACTAATTAACCATTTTTAGAAACTAACTTGCTAACTTTTTAATTACTAACTTGTTCACTACTTTCAATGCTAACTTCCAAGTCAAGCTCAGCAACACATACAACCAAATGGATATACCCAAAAAAATCAATACAACAACAAAACATATAGCAATCAAGCATCTTTACAACATACATCATATTTCAAAATTACAACACATATATAAAGTTAGAAACTTAAAGATAAACTAATGTTTACTTATCGAATCTCTTACTAACTTCTTATTACCAGAGTCAAGTTGATATAGAACATAGAACTTACGATTTATTTTCTTTGTCACTTGAGTTAGGCTCGGCCTAGGGTGGACTAGTGCGTGACCTTGGTGGAATAAAGGTAGTGAGGGCTTGTTTTGAAACAAGGAGGAAGGTAGGAAAGAAGTAGGGTGATTTAATATGGTTTCTAAGAGATTTAAGGTAGAAAAGAGGATGGTTTTTTTCTTTTTTTTTTAACTAAGAAGCCATGGAAGGCTTGAGAAAGAAAATGGAGGTTTTGGAAAAGAAGAATAGAAATGGATATGAGAATGGAAAATGTGAGAAAAAGCTTTTATGTGAAATGAAATTAGTGAATTTACTAAAATGCCCTAGTACTTTTACCCTCCATAACTTGTTGCTATGTCACCACCATTGTTTACCTCTTTCCGTACATGAAATTTTCTTGTTTTCCCTCCTTTCACATCATGCTCCAACATGCCAAACATGTTTTAGTACTTAATGTATTTAATGTTTCCATATGATGTGACATTTTATATTTTTATTTTATTTTCCTAACTTATATTTAAACCTTATATACTTAAGTCTAAATACATATATACATACACTAATACACACATATATATACTAACTAATTTACAAGTGTGAACACATGCTATATAACTCACAATATTTTTGATAAACGTGCTCTTATATATATAATACACTCAAACTCATCATAAGGCATTCCAGTACCTTGTCTCTTAATGAGTCGCCCCACCAAAGCCAAGGTTCTTGCTTAATCTTACGCTTTGATACCAAATGTAATGACCGGGATTTTTGACCCTAAAAAATCGACAATAATACATCCATTGTATTGCGTGTCGAGCATTCAAGTGCCAGAACAACCTATCATTATCGAAAAGAAAGAAGATAGAAGATAAGAAGAAACTAAAGAATCACAGAATCTTATAATGCAATGCAATAACATATATTAATCAATAAAATTCATTGCAAAGTCATTTCCAAAATGATATATCAGAGTCATACTAATACAATTCTACCCTTAGATAGGCCTATCCCTACTTAACTAATACAACATAATGCAATACGGTGGAAACCAAATAATAACTAGCTATCTCCTACTCCAAGCTCCTCTAAAATGCATCCGTGGAAACCTGAACTACTTGGCTGCCTATAAAAATTTGTGCACCTAAGAGTTTTACGGAAAGAAAATAAAACTCTGGGTCAAACACGGGATTGGCGTGAGTAAACTCAAAACAACTGAATTATTACTTTAAAAATTCTTTCAAAACCAAGGGTATCTTGTTAGACCATGCTGCATATAAACACGGATGGGTTTTTATCTTACGATGGCCAAAACACTTTTATATGTAAATCCTGTGATATTATAATAAAGTCTAAGGTTTCAAAGTAAATACATAAAATAGCTAAAATGCTTGCTTCTCACATTGAGCACAATTAAAATCGTAATGGCTCATATTGGAGATTGGATTCTATACTATGGCAAGGTAAGGGACTACCTTCCGATGGTACACCTCTAGAAAATGCACCGATGTCAACACAGAACTGATTGCCCCGTTAACATGCCATATCAGATTACCTCATCACTTTTTTGACACCAAGGCCTTATACTACCACGATGTTTGCGTGCAAACCAATTCTATTAAGGAACAATCTAGAATGGGATGACGACTCCTAATGGTAGTTAACCACATGGCTCTGCTGCATACCCTGTTTTTGCCATATATCCGATTTGTGAAGCTTGTAATATCATGTCGTTGCAAGCCCACTTAGAATGGCAACACTGCCCTCTAAGCAAAATTGCAACACTAGCATTTATCCATACAAGTTCGTTCTGGAACTGAACGAAACTGAAGGCGCTACCTCTACTAAATCCATTTTGAAATCACCCTCAGGATTAATAGAAATAGCTTTTGCATTTTAAAACCCCATCTTCGATTCCATGCTCTTCAAGATGTCTTCAGTTAGAAACGCTTGAGTTTGATTGAAGTGATTTTGAGATAACATATCCGATCACGATCTCTTTGAAACAACTTTCAATAATTTCCAGTAAACTCAATCTCGGTTCTTTAGGAAATAAACAGATAAAGTAAGAGCAAAGGTCACCTCCTAATCGTTACTAGATGAATTCCCTTATCATTTGTCCTAGAAGAACAAAATAAGATTTATACACATTATACATCATCATTGGGGATGACTGTGCCATATAACTCATGCGTTTCTCCTAGATATTTCCAAACTCATGTTTTGGTTCAGGTTTGATAGTCGGTTATTTAACTATCAAATAACAAACATTCAAACACTGATTTAATTTCGTATGGGATGTACCAAGCCTTTATTAATTTACCTTTCATTAATTAAAACAATTTGCAAAACTTGATCAAAAGATCTTTTTAAAATGCTATTTCTAAAACCCTTTACATTTCTTTTATATTTTGCAACATTTTTACTTATCTCAAAAATATAAGTATTTACCAAAAACATTTGAAAATTTCCCTCTTTCCAAATTCCAAATTAAATGGTCAAGAAATTCCATTTTCAAAACATCACATACTATAAAACCATTCACTTTATAAAATCCACCCACTTCCTTATAAAAATTCATTTTACAAGTTCACTTAGTATCTCAAACCTCCTTATAAATCTTCAAACTAGATTTAAACTTCTTTTATTAAAATCTCTAAGATGATTTATAAAATCTATTCCATGTATAAAACTTTTTATAAAATTTCCTTTATAAAATATCTTTGACATTACAAAATATCATTTATAAAATATCATTTTTTATCACTGTACATAAACCCTTTTATTTAGTAAAACCCTTTCATTAACAGGTTATTATTTATAAGTACTTTTATCAAATAATTATATAAATCGAAAATCATTTTATAAACTTTCAAACCCCAAACTGGTTAAAGAAATAGAGAAAATTTTAAAACCATACTTTATAATTTCAAAAAGAGGCTTAGCAATTTCATTGGTACTTATTTAAGTTACCATTTAGTTTCAATTTCACATTCAAATCATTCAAGAATTTATTTACGTAAGTTAACATATATGTAAATATACTTCATATCCAAATCAAGAAATAACATATCAATATAAATTAACTAGTATAAACATGTCCAAATAACATAATAGCAGGATGGTGATTTGTCCTGCTAAATAGATGTCCAAACAATTCAAACAATTTATAGCAGAATGGGAATTTATTCTACTAACACATGTCTACAGTAAACAAACATTACATTATACTAGAACGGGGATTTATTCTACTATCAGATGTTCAAACTATTAAATCAATCGACATTATAATTCATTCATAGTTGTTTGACTATTTAACAGTATCTATACTTGAATCCATTATGTTAAAACCCGTCTTTGAAAAGAAGTTCTTAAAAAAACAATTTGATTCTTGGGAAACAAAAGATTTAAAACTTAAAATTTCTTTTAAAATAATTAATTACAAGTTGAACCTTTTATTATACCATAATTTAACTTAATTAAATTTTAACTTAATTCAATTACCAATTTATAAATAATTAAACCTTAAATAAACAATTAAGCAATGGTTATTATTAAATAAATAGTGAACCCTAATTAATCGTATATTAATTATTAAATAACAATTTAAACCTTCATTGATAATTAAATATTAATAAACTTCAATTACTTAATTAATAATCTTTAATTAAAAACTTAAATAATAAATTAAACCTTTAATTAATAATTATTTAAAATTGAAACCCTAATTAATTCATAATTAAGATTAATTAAACACTTAATTAATTAATTAATTAAATAATTGACCTTATACTTAATTAATAGTTAATTTAAAATAAATCGTATACTTAACTTATAATTAATTAAAATTTAATCTTACTTAATTAATAATTAATTAAAATCAATATTTTCTTTAAAGGATAATTAATTATAAACTAATCTTCGTTAATTAAAGTTAATAAATATTGTTTAACACTTAATTAATTATAAATTATTAACACTTAATTAATTAAAATAAATTTTTAAATGCTTAATTAACTTTCTAAACCTTTTTATTTAGTTTTTGAAACATTTATAAAAAAACTCTTAGGAATAAAAACTTAAATTTCCAAAATTCATCCTTTTGACGAAAGTGCATTTATATCGACTATCGCTATATGGCATGTATTTCACTTAGTAATTCCACTATCGGATTTGTCTGCAACTTCACTTACATGTTACTAACTTTCTTAACATGGTTATTAATTTCAATAACATGTTTATTAATCTCATTAACATGTTTACTAATCTCACTAACATGTTTAGTAATCTCACTAATATGTTTAGTTTACCAACTTAACTTGGCAAGTTTGCTTACTCACTTAACTTAACAAGTTTTGCAACTACATTTCATTTAGCTTACTCACTTTCCATTTAGCTTACTAAATAGTTAAGTTACTAACTAATTAATCGTTTCTAACTTTTCAATTACTAACTTGTATACTACTTTTCAATGCTAACTTCCAAGTCAAGCTCAGCAGCACATAAAACCATATGGTTATACATAAAAAAATCACCACAACAACAAAACATATCTCAATCAAGCATCTTTCCAACATACATCATATTTCAAAGTTATTACGCATATATAAAGTTAGAAATTTAAAGATAAAACTAATGTTTACTCATTGAAACTCTTACTAACTTTCTATTATCAAAGTCAAGTGAATATAGAACCTAGAACTTGCGATTTATTTGCTTTATCACTTGAGTTAAGCTCATCCTAGGGTGGACTAGTGCACGGCCATGGTGGAATAAAGGTAGTAAGGGCTTGTTTTGAAACAAGAAGGAAGGTAGGAAAGAAGTAAGGTGACTAAATATGGTTTCTAAGAGATTTAAGGTAGAAAAGAGGATGGTTTTTTTTAACTAAGAAGCTATGGAAGTCTTGAGAAAGAAAATGGAGGTTTTGGAAAAGAAGAACAGAAATGGAAATGAGAATGAAAAATGTGAGAAAAAGCTTTTATGTGAAATGAAATTAGTGAATTTACTAAAATGCCCTAGCACTTTTACCCTCTATAACTTGTTGCCATATCACCACCATTGTTCCCCTCCTTCCCTACATGATTCCACAGGAAATTTTCATGTTTTCCCTCCCTTCACATCATGCTCCAATATGCCAAAACATGTTATAGTACTTAAAGTACTTAATGTTTCCATATGATGTGACATTTTATATTTTTATTTTATTTTCCTAACTTATATTTTAAAATTTATATACTTAAGTCTAAATACATATATACATACACTAATACACACACACACATATACTAACTAATTTACAAGTGTGAATACTTTTGCTAAAGAATTCACAATGCTTCCGATAACTTTTTGTCGATGAAAAGTCAAAAATTCGAAAAACGAATTCTGGTCACTTTTTCTGTTTTTCATCAAACTTTATATTTTAGTAAACATATTTTTAAAACTATTTCACCACCATTATTTATAATTTAAAATATTTTTATTTTTATTGTAAAACCTATATATTGCATATGTAAAATTAAATATTCGCAAATCAAAGTAGTGAAATTTCGAGACGTTATACCTGGGCTATAATCAATGGTTTTGCTCCTTGAGTCCTATAACCAACTTAAATTAAGCACAAACTAATTTAAAATTAGTGTTCAAATATAAAATATACCTGCTCTTTCCAACCCAACTGACTTGTATGCTCAAAAATTTCAAATTCCTTAGCACCTCAAAAAATGTTGAAAGAATATCTATCACCAAAAAAAAATATTATTAACAGAACTTTTGTAATGGTTGCAGACTTAAAATTAAGCTATAAAATTTAACTCCATTTATGAAGCCACCAAATGTATGAAGTCAAACACATTACTAGATAAAAAGCTTAAACAAGTATATAGAAAGTTGCAATACCTAATCATAATGCGTTAACATGCATTTGAACTTGGATCAACACTTATTGAAGGTGCCATTGCTTTCAAAGTACCTATCACATAGGCAAAATAACATTAGTATAATATATTAAATGTGTTAGCAATAACTAATTAGAGATATAGACCAAATTCCACCAAAAAAATTCACATCTTTTTAGGCTAAAGGGATGAGGTACAAGTGCACTATATTTGTTTGAGTCACAATGGGTTGGCCCTTAAATGTAGCTTGAGACACAATGTTTAAATAATAAGTTCTTCCTTAAGACTACCATCCTTATGTTAAAATAAATATAATCTACAACGGCATACATTATGCATTTAAATGAAATGATTAAAGTTTAATTAAACGACAATTAATTAACTTAATCCTGAATTTGAAAAAGGCCCATATAAAGTCAGAAACCTATTAGAAGCATAATTTATGCATGTTATTTATTCTATTGATGCCCCAGTACATAAGATTCAAAAATATTTTAAAGGTCAAACTACCAAGAATTTACTCATCCTGAATTCAATTGGTATCGGCTCTACTAAGTAATAGAACAAAAAATTAACCAAACAGCACAAAAAAACTTCTAATCATTTTAATAATAATACTGAATAATGAACCAGTGATTTCCACACAATCTCAGCATCCTTTTTCTATCGACCAGCACTTACATCATCCTGCAAAGGAATTACATAATTGTCATAATAAAAGAAAAGGGGGAAAAATCCTTAAAGAGAAGAAACAACACCAAAATTGGTAATAAACCAGATCCTGCACAACAGTAGAGACGAGAGGATTAGGAACATCCAGTGACGATGAAGAAGAAGATATTTGCATTTTATTTATTTTCTAAAATAAAGAGGAAAAATATGAAGAACGATAGAAGAGGGGAATCTACAACTGCTACCGGGGTTAGAGAGTTTGTATTTCCAAGGGATAGAAAGACGTTTGTATTTGGATTAGATTAAAAGAAGGCGGAAGGGAAAAGGAGGTGTCAGTTGAAAATTTAGATTTGAAGCCAAAAAATTTGATATGGAGCCAAAAGACAACTTGGATATGTCAAATAAGAAAGTTGCTTTTATCATACATAAGTTGAAATTCTTTTAACATTTTCAAACTTTAGGCTTTATGAAAATTTCAAAATTTAGTTTTAAAGTTTTATGTAAATTTTTAATTTTAGTTTATAAACTTTCAAAATTTAATTTTTTTAAATTTAAATATAATAATTAGTTATAATTATTAAATACTAAATAATAAATATTGTTTTATAATTATTAATATTAAATTTTAGTCTTAATTATTCATTGATAATTATATGTAATAGTAATTATTAGTTTTAAATTATCTGTTTAACAAAACACGAGTTTCTCAATTTTGAGTTTTTTTTTGAAGTTTTTAACACGATTAATCGTTAAAACCTTCTCATTGCATTTTATATTAAGAACTTTGTATATAGTTAAGTACGTGTAACTAGAAAGTAAAATTAAGTCTGTTGGAATACTGACTAAAGTAAATGGCAAATTAATTATTTTAACATGATGAATCATTAATTATTAATTACAGAATATATTACTAAATAGTAAATTAATAAATAATTATTGATTGTTAGTCGTTAATTATTAAATTATAGTAAATTACTAAATAATTATTGTTAAAATTGTAATTAATTAAATATTAAACTTTGATTATTAGAAGTTAACTATTAATTATTTAATTGTAATATTTAATATTGATTATTAATTATTTAATATTAATTGTCAATTATATTTATTAATTATTAAATGTAATTAATAAATATTAGACGTAATTTACCGATTATTAATAGTTAACTATAATAAATAACTAAATATAAAAAATTAGTTATTGATTATATATAATAATTAGTAATTATGAATTATTTATTAATAATCATTAATTATTATAAATTACAAATAAGGTCCAATATAAATTGACATTTATAATTATTATTTATAAATTACCATTTATAATTAGTAATTAAGCATCATTGGTTATTAATTAAAAATTATAAATTATTATAATATTTAAAACAATAGATATATCAAAAAATTAACGTAATTCGGTCTTCTCCTATAGTGAGCGTTTCTCAAATAAAATTAACCAATGATTAATATAGCATTATTAAATATTAATAGGTAATAATTATTAATATTTTTGAAGAAAGCATTGTAATTATTAATTATCAAAAATTAGCATGGGCATTTATTACAACGGGCATTTTGTTACTGTTGTAATATTGACATTTATTACAATGGACAAACGAAGATGGTTGTATTAGGCATTTATTACAATAGGCAGATAAGGATGAAAACTGGTATCTATTGCAATGGACAGAAAATAGTTGTAATAGACATCTATTACAACGGTCAAATAGAGATGAAACATGGTATCTGTTACAACGGGCAGAAAACAGTTGTAATAGGCATATATTACAACGGACGAATTAAAAAACGTTGTAATAAGTGTCTATTACAACATGCAAAGGAAAAGTGTTGTTGAGAAGTAGTATCTATTACAATAGGTCTGGAAAAACTTTTTAATAGGTTCTATTACAACGGGCATTTAAAAGCCGTTGTAAAAATGGCTTTTTGTAATAGGGTATTTTTGTTGCAGTGGAAATAATTACTTAAAGAATGAAAATCGAGACCGGGTTAAAATAGTCCTAGTGATGATACGTTGGATCATTTGAAATAATGAAAATGTAAATATATATGTTTGGTGGCATAAGGCTTATGTGACAATCGTTTGTCTAAACATGACATTATATCCGATAATTGGTGATGTAAGGCCTATGTGGCAACTGCTTGTCTAAACACGACATTATATTTAATGATTAGTGATGTAAGGCCTGTTTGGTAACAATTTGTCTAAACTTTATATTTGACGTGTAAGGCCTATGTGGCAACCTTTTTTCTAAATGCAACATTATATTCGATTATGGGTAGTGCAAGGCCTTAATGACAACCTAATAAATTGTTCATGATACATTTGCAGGAATGATGGATAAAACACCTAAGTGATAACCTTAAGTTTCTAGTGCCCATGTTAAACTGATAAGGGTAAAGCTTGAGTGGCAAATCTAAAAATGAACTGATTGCATAAATTAGTCAGAAATGTAGTGAAGGGAATCTCACACTTATGTTGAAATTGATGATTGGTGGTTGATCATGGTTTGATATTATTACACTATATAATGTAATTGACTAAGCTAGAATAGTGAGAGGAAAACTTGTTCCATGATTTAACGGCGTGATCTCACTACATGATTGTTTGCTTTGGGTGAAGTATTACTCACAACACGCTTTATATCTAACATATGTTTTTATTGTTTTCCCACACTCGTGCAGGCTGAGTTTATGGTAAGATGGGTAGCTTTTGGAAAAGACGAATGTTGAAAACCAAAATTTATAACAAGATAAGTGTCTATGTCAGCATCCTCCTATGTTGGGCAAGACACTCTATTTGTATCTTATTATATATTTATCCTAATGTGGGAACGAGAAGGGTTAGTGATGATATAATGACTTTTGTAAAATATTTTGATGTAATGAAATTATTTAGCTGCTCTGTTTACTAAATGTTGAAAAGAAATTTATACAGATCTCAATTTATTGCTTGAAAATAATTCTAGTGATGACTACAACATCATTGATGTTCATTTTCGTATCTTAGAGTTGTGTATGTTACAACTTGGTATCAGATCTCACATTAGGGGACCCTTAAGTGAATGAGCTAGGAATTAATTAGATAACCAAACAAAGGAACACCTTGGACAGGGTATAATTTATGTATTTAGCATATCTTTATTTTGATATAGATATATAGATGGATATATTTATCCCTCTATTATTGTTTTCACTCTTTTTTACTTTCATTTTTTACAAATCTTTTAAGTAGAAAGACATAGTGGATCGGTGGAGTGGACGTTTGACTTTGGAAGGAGGAAGGACAAATGCTAGTAGTGTAACCATTAGTACTCAAACAATGATTAAGGAGGGGAGGCAGTCCTGGAAGTTCATGCTGAAGCTGGTAATTTGTGGGAACGAGATAGGTTAATGATGATGTAATGATTTTTGCAAAACATTTTGATGTAAAATTATTTAGCTTCTATGTTTACTCAACGTTGAAAAAAATATTATACAGATCTTATAAGTAATTCTGGTAATGATCGCAACATCATCAACGTTCCGTACCTTGAAGTCAGGGATATTGCAACTTGGTATTAGAGCTTAGGTTAGGGGACCCTTAAATGATGAGCTAGGAATAAATTAGATAACTAAACAAATGAACACCTTGGCAAGGATATACGCTATGTATTTAACATACTTGTATTTTGATATAGATATATAGGTGGATACATTTATCCCTCTGCTATTGTTTCCACTCTTTTTTACTTTCATTTTTTACAAAATCTTTTAAGCAGAATGACAAAGTGGATCTATGAAGCGGACGTTTGACTTTGGGAGGAGGAAGGATAAATACTAGTAGAGGAACCATTAGTACTCAAACAATGATCAAGGAGGGGAGGCAGTCCTAGAAGTTCATGCTGAAGCTGGTAATGAAATGTCGACCTCGGTTGTATGGAATATGGATATGAACGCACTCTTTCACTAGTTTTTAACAAACTCAACACTTAAAAAAGTGCTACCCAGGACCAGAACATACCAAGGGGCCCAATGCAGCCAGTTAAAGAGGATTTCGCTAAAATGAATAAGGATTTCAAGAACTTGAGAGGAGAAATGTTTGATGGGAATAAACAAGCTTGAAGGCTAGTTATTAGCTAGTGATATATGAAGATTTGTGAAGACTTAGAGTTGATAGATGCTCAAAAGGTGAAGGTTGTATTTAGACTATTTAAGGGATTGACAAGTGTCTGGCATGGAACTATGAGGCTAGATACCCCTAAACGAAATTGGAAAACCTAACGAATGACCTTCTTGACCCTTGAATGTTGACCTTAATACATCAACGGTATTCAGGTGCCAAACACCCAAATGACAGAGAGGTAGAACGATAGGGTAAAGAAAAAGAACAAAAGAAAAAAACAAGAAAAAGAAGAACAAAAACATCTGAATCCCACATGCGAAATGATAACATATAACATCAAAAGACAGTACACAATGGTACTCTAATATACGTAGCATTTCAGAGTTACTAATCAAAATACTATCATTAGCCTAGATAGTTATAACAGCATGTCCTTATTGTTGCTGATATACATACATAAAGTAATGTAACAGAAATATATGCCATGGTAGGTTAACATCCAACTCCTCCCCTAGAGCTCCAATGAACATCAATGAAAAACGGCCTTTCCCAGACTACTTGAAAGAGTACACATGGAGGGAAATATATAACCACGAGTCAGATATGGTGTGAGAAACTCATGAAATATATGTGACATATAACCGCACCTTTTGAGACCAATCGAATCACCGGATTAGTTTCCTCTCAATAGAGCCAACCATCTAATAAATACATATTATGATATAATAGATAATGTCTAGGGTGAAAAATATAAATCAAAAAATAGCTATGTTGCTTGCATCTCACAACATAACAATATTGAGGTACAATCAAAACTGCTAATGTGCGCATGCATATGGATTTTCCATGGACATGCCTCTAGTAAACTGAAGCAGATCTCTATGATAAGGATCAGAAACTTCCTTCCGAGCATCGTATATATCTAGATAAAATATACCATAAGGTAAATACAACAGGTCCATGCTTGGATATTTTCATGAGCCATGTGGAATCTAGTATCATCAACTCATATGTGCAACATCAATAAGCATATTCTAGGTAAATGGAGCTGATGTACCCCTATGGGTTAGCTAAACCCCTGGATTGTGCATCTTACTATGTCTTTAGTCATTTCTTGATAGATGAAGTCACATTAAGCATCTCAGCACACGAGCCATCATCACTTAAAGAGATTACAAATCCCCAAATGGAATCCCATATCTCGAACAGATCAACTTCTAATATATAGGATAAGTATCCAACTTTTAAAGTAGTTTTCGATAAGTAAAAATATTACCAATCCCGGTCTCTTCAAGATTGAATCGACGAATTTCCCCGTTAACTTATGGTTCTTTCAGAAATAAATAAACAATGATAAGAGTGGAGATCATTTCCTATTCGGATGGATTTCCTTATCACAAAGAGCAAGAATGGTTTATATATAGGTTATGACATCACCAAGTGAATAACCATGCCGTGTAATTTTTGTGTTTCTTCTAGATATTTCCTAAGTTAATTTGGTTATATTTAACAACAATGAGAACTTCCTTCGTTAATTAATACTCATTTATTAGTTAATACTTCTTTGTTAATTAAAACTTTCTTTATTAATTAATACTCCTTTATTAATTAATGCTTCTTTATTTATTAAAACTTCCTTTATTAATTAATACTCTATTAATCAAACCTCTATTAATCAAAGCATGATTAAGTCCCATAAATGACTTCTATTACCTTTTTCACTTAATTAATCCTCTATTAATTAGACCTCTTTTATTAGTAAAACTCCTTTTTATCTAATAAAACTTCTTTCATTAATCAAAACTTCTATATTAGTTTATCCTTATAATTAATTTGTCTCCTAGCTAATTAAACTCCTAATTGATTAAACTTCTAAATAATTAAAATTTTCTTTATTAGTTAATACTCCTTTACAAATTAAAACTTACTCTATTAAATAATATTCCTTATTGATTATACTTCCTTCATTTATTAACATTCCTTGTTAATTAAAACTTCATTTATATACTTTTATATATATAAGTTCTCTTTATAAAAGATATATATATGTGTTCTCTTTATAAAAGATATATATTTATATTCTACTATTTCTCTATTCATTTATACTCTTTTCAAAACTTCAAAAGTATTCACATATTTATCTTAATGGTATAAGTATATTCACAAATCACTTAACAAAATCTACTTACTTTAAACTATAATCAAAGAGGTTAAACACAAATGTTACTCAAACATTGTTACTATAAACATCTTCTCTCTTCTATATTTTAAGCACATATTTTTTTCTATCTTTATTCCAAAATATTCCATACCAGTTATTATCTCTAAATTCCATTATTAAAGATCTAACTATATTCATAATATTTTTCCACTTTAAAGTTTAATTCAAAGATTAACATTAAAATGTTTACTAAAACATTGTTTACTACAAATCCAAAACATTTTATACTTTAAACATTTTCTTTAAAACTTCCTTTTAAAGTTCTAATTACATTTATAAGGGTTTAAGACAAGTATCACTTAAACATTATCCCAACAACCCAAAACATTTCACTTAATTATCCTTAAAGTATTCCTTAATTAAAGTCCTAATTATTTTCCTAATTATATTCATCCTTAATTGTAATCTTAATTATAATCCTAATTGTATTCCTAATTATATTGCTAATAATAATCTTAATTATAATTAATAAGGGTTAAAAACAAATTTTACCTAAACATTGTTTATTACTAGCCATATCCATTTAATTATTTATTTGGTTAAGTTCGATAGTTGACCAGTCGGCTATCTAGTTCCAAAAATAATTGCTTATAGAAATCAAGTTCAAATACTTAAGAAGTTTATGAGATTCCCAACTTAACTATTCCTTGATCAATAGGGAAGCCGGTAGGTTAGAGCATTATTGCTTCTATTACTACTTGAATATCAATCTCAACTCTAACAAATAGATAAGCCAACTTTGTCGGCTTTTAGTGTTAAGTATAGTACCAATGAATTCCCATAAACAAGTCAAATAAGCACACACACTTAAGCATCTAGGCACTTTTAAAATACTTTGTAAAACATTTTTTTAGTAAAAAACCATTTTATTTAGAATGATATGTATACACACACACACTAATTAATTTATAAGATAAGATATTTAACAATAAAAATAATTTAAAAGGATATTATATTATATAAACTTCGTTTATTTTAGCAAAATATTTGACTAATTATCTAAAAACTATATATAATTAAAAATACTTATAATCTTGTTTAAAACACTTACTAGAAATATACTCAAAAATAATATTTTATATTTTATTTAAAAACTTAAAAAGAACATGTTTTTTCTGTTTAAAGTAAGCATTCTACAAATTCATAGTTAATTATTAAAAATACATAAAAATTCCAAACCGCTTTTTAAAATATTTTCATATATGTTAGAAAAGAGTTGTAAAAATATTGGAGAAAAAAGCTGCATTTTTACACAATTCAATGTTTTTCGACAAGCTATCAAACTTTTTAGAGCCTAATTTTTTTACAGCAACTAATCACACATAATACATTATAACTATTGCAAGAAACTCTAAGGATCTGTCCACAAAAATTTATAGAAAATGCCGAACACAAGGCATTTCCAAAGTGTGTTTATAGCGACTCTCACTACAAAACCAATAACAAATCAAGTCCAATTTAAATCAATCCCCTATTAAACCTTATGTGCTTTGTTTCAAGTCTATACAATAAGCCGTAGAGGTCATACAAGTCCAAACACAATCGATTGCATATGTCATTTGCTTTCCAAACAAAATCAAAACAATTATCACAACAATAATTCAACCAACATATTATAGTTTGAACAACAATGTAAACTTTATAATCATTTTTATGGTGAGATAAATCATCCATAATCTTCTCAAACACAAGCACAAGCCAAGCCAAAAGCAAGAACACTTCCTACCTTAACCAAACAATAACCAAACTCCCTTTCTTCCATCAAGCCCACGGCCATAGCTCCCTCACTTACAATTTGCTAACGGCCATTATGGTTTTGGGTAGTTGTGCTACTTTTCTTCAAGCTTCGACTTGCTAGATGTTGTTGCTAAGTTTTAGTAAGGATATAGAAAGCGTATGGAGGAAAAGGATTTTGGTTTACATTATTTTGTATTTAGGAATTTAAAAAGAGAAAAGAAATAATGAATGTTGATTTTTCTTAAAAAAAATTAGCATTCTTCCTTCCAAATGAATTGTATTTATAGTGTTGGAAAATGTAGAAAAAGACCACTCTTACCCCTCTACGGCCAGCGAAGAGGTAATTTTCCCCCTCCTTCCCCTCCTTGAGATAAGCCATTACCCTCTCCACTATTTGCTATACCTTTTACTCAACTTTTTACTCCATCTTGTCTCCTTAACTTAACTATTGTAACTTAACAATATTCTTAGGAAGTTAGGTGATTTAACGCTTGTAAATGTCTTCATATGGAGTAAAAAGGAGTTCGAACAACTTTTATTGAATACAAAGTTGTTTATCAAAAAAAAGATTTTCGGTTGCATTGTTAATATTTCTTCAAACTATTTATTTTGTAAAAAAAATTCAAAATTTTTTTTCTTATCATTAGTTATTATTTAAAAGGGTGTTAATGAGGTTATAAAATCATATTTATTCACAATAAATCTAAGATTCAAATATTTAAATAATTCATATATTTAAATGTGAAATGTTCGAAATTTTAGGTCATTACACCCTCCCCCACTTAAAATATTTCATCCTCGAAATTCCAACAGAAGAAATAAAAGAGACAATCATAAATCAATACTTAACAGCATTCAAAATCATTAGTACAAAAATATACTAAAACCCGTATGATGCACATGGACGATTTGTATGCAATATCAAATCTAATCACTTGCTCGATCACATAAATTCCACTTTCAAACTAGTATAGTTCACTTGATCTCTCTAGTGCAGACTCTTATTAGGTTCGTTCATTAGAACCTCTGTTCTCCTTACATAGTCATTTACTATGATAGAAAATTTAGAATCATATCAAGAATCTAGTGAAAATTCCTTGTTTCAACCGGTGTAAACCACCTCCAAATCATGAACTCGATCCCAGATCAAGAATTTTCATGTGAATAAAATGATCAACATACAAATTACATACTTTATTCCCTTGGTTTCTTAACTACACCAATTACTTTACATTTTAAATCACATTCATTTACACAAAAACCATTTCTCATTTAATACAAAAATCATTTATGTAAACAAATATTACTTAAGTTCATAAACCTTTTATAAAGGCATGTGTTTATTTATAAAACATTTCATTAGAACACAATTTCATTTTTAAACATTTCAAGACTTAAGTCCATACTCATATAATACTCTACTACATCCTAAGAGCATATACAAAATATTCGTCTTTATTTTATTTTTTTAATTTTTTTCAAGGATGTTCAATAAATTTTAAACTTGTTTTAACCTTCTATCTTTTCGAATTAAGAGTTATAAAAATGCAATTTTATTTTAATATTAAATTTCTTAAAAGAAAATTTTACAACTAAACATTGGATTTCATTTCAAATTATTTGAAATAATAATACATACATATATCTTTTGCATATCAAATCATACTTTCAGGATTAGCCCAAAATCATTTTTAAAACAAATCATATTCAAAACGGTATAAAATAATACATACAGTAGAACTAAGTATCATGATCCCAATTTCCATAAAACAATTTCCAAAATATTTTCTTTAAAATTCATAGAAAATATACAAATAGCTCAAGTATCACCAAAAAGATACAAGGAACTGGGTGCTACTAAATAGCATCATATATCCCCTTTATAGAGATAGGTAATATCCAAGAGAAATGCTTACCAACAGTTTACATCTCTTGCCCGTTGTAAATCACTTTCGAGCCACTCAAACAAGCTAACATAAAAATACATTATTCCCAAATAGACTTGCCGATTCCGAGAGTAACCTCGAACTTGAAAATATCTTAAAACTTTTTTAAAAGCATTAGTCTTTTAAAATACTTTTAAATAACATTTCTATTATTTTCTCATAAAATACTTAAAAAGAATTTTCAAAAACAGCGGGATTTAAGTTCTTAAATTCTCAATTTAAACCCTACTCATATAAATTCACCTTCTTATATAAATTCTTATCATAAATATTTATTCTCAAAGTATCTTATCTTTCTTTTAGATTGTGATAAACAACTTTTATTAAATTTAACTTTTGACCCAACATTGTTACCGAACACCTTATAGTCAAATTCTGAAATTTAATTAATAAGGTGTTTGTTTCAATGTTCCTACAAATATTATCTACCCAACCCATGTAGTAAAAACGTAAATTACTTATAAACTAGTTAAACACAAAATAACAATCAATAAACAATAATCGATGCTCATAAATTGGTCGAGCATGATTAAGCTAATAAATAAGGGATAAATGTACATCATAATCCCTACATTAACCAAATACACAACCAACTTATACTTATATATATAAATAATGTATAACAAATATATATATATATATATATATATATATATATGATACCATATATAACACATTCAACTTATGCTCAGGCAATCCATACCCTATCTCTTAATGAGTTATACTTTACCAAAGCCAAGGTTCTCGCTTAACCTTCAGTTCTGATACCACAATGTAACGAATGACCTATTCGACCCTTGAATGCCGACATTAATACATTCACGATATTCATGTGCTGAACACCAAAGTGCTGGAGAGGCGAAACGTTAGGGTAAAGAAAAGGAAGAAAAGAAAAGGAATAAGAAAGAGGAGAACAAAATCACTAGAGTATCACATGCGGAGTGATAACATATAATATAGTGCACAAAGCTACTCTAATGTTCATAACATTTCAGACTTACTAATCAAAGTATTATCATCAGCATGGACAGTTATAATATCCTGTCAGATGCTGATATATACACAAAGTAATGCAGTGGAAATAAAAGTTATGGTATGTAAATATCCAGCTCCTCTCCAAGAGGTCCAATGAGCATCAATAGAAACCTACCTTTCCCAGACTTACCCATAGAAATAAGGGGAATATATAACCATGAGTTAGATATAGGTCAGGCGTAGGAAAATCAAGAAATATGTGTGACATGTAACAACATCTTTTGAGACAAATCGAATCATTAGATGGTTTTCCCCTCAAAAGAGTCAACCATATAATAAGTACATATTGGGATATAATAGATAAGACTAGGATGAATAATATGAATAATAAAATAATTATGCTACTTGCATCTCATGACACAACAATATTGAAGTACAATCAAAACCGCTGAGGTGTGCATGCATATGGATTTTCCACGAAGATGTCTCCAATAAACTGATGTAGATCTCCATGACAATGATCAAGAACTACCTTTGGAGCATCATATATCTTTAGATAAAATATATCATAAGGTAAACAGAATAGATCCATGATAAAACATTTTCATAAACCATATGGAACAACAACAGCGATAAGCATACTCTAGGTAATGGAGTTGACGTACCCCTCATGGGTTAGCTAAACCCTCGGATTGTGCATCCTACTCTGTCTTTAATCACTTCCCAATAGTGAAGTCATGTTTAGTATCTCAATACCCGAGCCATCATCACTCGAAGAAATCACGAATCACTAAATGGATTTCCATATCTCAAATAGATCCACTTCTAAAAGTTAGGACACATATCTCAGTATTGAAGTGGTTTTTGATAAATAGAGCACTTACCGATACCGGTCTCTTCAAGGCTAAAATCGATGAATTTCTCGGTTAACTTAACTTTGGTTCTTTCAGAAATATAGACAATGATAAGGGTGGAGATCATCTCCAATCTAGACAAATTTCCTTGCGACTTATCCTAAATGAGTAAGATGGGTTTATACAGTTTATATCATCATCGAGTGAATAACCATACCGTATAATTTCTGTGTTTCTTCTAGATATTTTCTAAGTTAATCTAGTCATATTCAACAACAATGAGAACTTCCTTTATTGATTAATACTCCTTTATTAATTAATGATTCTTTGTTAATTAAATCTTCTTTATTAATTTAAACTTCTTTAGTAATTAAACTCCCTTTATTAATTGAACCTCTATTAATTAAAGCACGATCAAGTCCCATAAGCAACTTCTAATCCCTTTTTCATTTAATTAATCCTTTATTAGTTAAAGCCCTTTTATTAATACAACTCCTTTTTATATAATAAAACTTCTTTCATCAATCAAAACTATTATATTAGTTTATACTCCTAATTAGTTAGACTCCTGGCTAATTAAACACCTAATTGATTAAAATCCTAAGTAATTGAAACTCCTTTATTAGCTAATACTCCATTAGTAATTAAAACTCCCTTTATTAATTAATATACTTTATGAGTTAAAACTTCCTTTACATACTTGTGTGTGTATATATATATATATAAAAATTTTATCATAAAAGATATACACTTGTATTCAACTATTTCCCTATTCATTTATACACTTTTAAATACTTCAAAAAGTATTCATGTACTTATCTCAGCGGTATAAGAATATTCACAAATCACTTACAAAGTTTACTTACTTTAAACAATAATCAAAGAGGTAACAACAAATGTTACTCGAACATTGTTACTATAAACTCCTTCTCTCTTTTATATTTTAAGCACATAACTTTTTCTATCTTTATTTCAAAAGATTCTATACTTGTTATTATCTTTAAAATTTCATTATTAAAGATCCAAGTATATTCGTAATATTTTTTCACTTTAGAATATAATTCAATGGTTTAAAAATAAATGTTACTAAAACATTGTCTACTACATACCCAAAATATTCTATACGTTAAACATTTTCTTTAAAACTTTCTTTTAAAGATCTAATTACATTTATATGGATTTAAGACAAGTGTTACTTAAACATTATCCCAATAACTCAAAAAAGTTCACTTAATTATCCTTAAAGTATTTCTTATTAAACTCATAATTCTTTTCCTAATTATAGTCCCGGTTATAATCCTAATTATAATCTTAATTATAATCCTAATTATAGTCCTAATTGAATTCTTAATTATAATCTTGATTATAATTAATAAGGAATAAAAACAAATGTTACTTAAACACTATTTACTACAACCCAAATCCATGTACTTATTTTATTTGTTTAAGCTCAATAGTTGACTAATCGGCTATCTAGTTCCAAAAATGATCGCTTATAGAAATCAAGGTTCGTATACTTATCAAGTTTCTAAGATTCCCAACTTAACTATTCCTTGGTCAAGAGGGCGGCCGGTTGGTTAGATCACTGTTGCCTTTATCCCTACATGAACGTCAATCTTAACTCTCACAAATGGATAAGCCCACTTCGTCGGCTTTTAATGTTAAGTATAGTATTAATAATTTTCATAAATAACTTAAACAAACACACGCACTTAAGACTCTAAGTACTTCCAAACTACTTTGTAAAACATTTGTTTATAGTTTAAAAAAAATTTAGAATGATACACACACACGCTAATTTATTTATAAGATAAGATATTTAATTATAAAAATAATTTAGAAAGATATTACATTACCAAAGCCTCTATTTATTTTAATAAAATATTTGACTAATTTTCTCAAAACTGTATAATTTAAAAATACTTTAAAATACTTAAAATATGGTTTAAAACACTTACTAAATATATTTCTAAAAATTATTTATTTTATAATTTATTTAAATATTTAAATTGAACATGTTTACTTTAAGCTTTCTACTTCAAAAATTGGTAATTAATTATTAGACACGTTTAAAAATTGCAAACCACTTTTAAATATTTTTATATATGTTAGAAAAGATTTGTAAGAACATTGGAGAAAAATATGTAAGTTGAAGTCATTTTGAAGCATTTAAAGTTAAGAACGGCAATTGGAGCATTTAAAAAGTGTTATCTTCGAGTGCTATAATAAGCTCAAAAATTTGCAGTTCTACGCATGTTAATGTTTTTTCAATTTTCAACAAGTTGTCAAACTTTTTAGAATTCAATCTTTTTATAGCAAGTAATGCATGCATAATGCATTATAACTTTGGCAATAAACCCCCAAGGGTCTCTATACAAAAATTCATACAAAATGCCGAATGCAAGGCATTTCCAAAGTTCATTTATAGCAATTAATGCTATAAAACTATAACTAAATCAAGTCCAATTCAAAATCCCTTACTAAACCTTATGTTTTTTTCTTTAAGGCTGTGTAACATGCCATAGAAGTCATACAAGTCCAAACACAATCATTTACACATGTCATTTGCTTTCCAAAACAAAATCAAAACAACAATTCAACCAAAATATTATAGTTTGAATAACAACAAGTTCAAGCCAACCCAAAAACAAGACCGCTTCCTACCTAAACCAAGCAATCGCCAAAAATCCCTTGTTCCTTCAAGCTCACGACCATAGCTCCCCCACATAGTTTGCTCATGGCCCATAGTGGTTTTTGAGAGTCGTGCTCCTTTTCTCAATATTAGGCTTACTAAATGTTGTTGCTATGTTGTAATAAGGATGTACGAAGAGTTTGGAGGAGAAAGGAGTTGTTATATATTGTTTTGTTTTTAGAAGTTTACGAAGAGAAAAGGAATAAAGAACATTGATTTTTCCTGAAAATAAATTAGCAGCCCTTATTATTTCCAAATGAGATGTATTTATAGATTTGGAAAATATGGCAAAAGACCCCTTCTAGCCCTCTATAGCCAGCCAAGAGGAAGTTTCCCACCTCCTTCCACTCCTCGAGACAAGCCTTTATTCTCTCCATCATTTGCTCCACTCTTTCCTCCACCTTGTCTCCTTAATTATACTCTTTTAACTTAAGTAATTTTCTTAGGAAGTTGGGTGATTTAATACTTGTAAATGCCTTTATATGTTATTATACAAGTACAAAAGAGCTCAAACAACTTTTATTAAATATAAAGTCATTTGTCGATAAATCAATTTTTGGTCACATTATTGATATTTTTGAACTATTTAGTTTTGTAAACAAATTTCAAAATTGAATATTTTTTATAATTACTTATTATTTAAAAGGGTGTTGACAAGGTTATAAAATCATATTTACTCACATTAAATCCAAGATTCAAATATTTAAATAATTTAGATATTTAAATATGAAGTGCTCGAAATTTTGGTTCATCATAGGAAAGATTTAGAGAGATGTTTAAAGAACAATATATTCCTAGATCAAAGCCATTAGCAATGTTTTGAGAGTTTGGGGAGTTGAAACAGGTTAGTTTAATGGTGCTAGAATATATATGGAAGTTTAATATGCTGTTTAAGCATGGAGCTGATTTGATTAGGACTCCGGGAAAGAAGGTAGAAAGTTCATCTTGGGATTGAGGTTATTATTGAAAGATCGAAAAATGGCTCATATAGCACTTCCATTTAATGAAGTGTTAGGCATGGCAAGGATGTATGAGCTGATGTACGTTGAAAGGTGAGGCATGGGGGCAGAAGGCTCAAATTAGTAAAAAGAAAATGAAGTTTGCTCCATAAAAAAAAGAAAGAAAGGCCAACAAAAAAGGAAAGGCTAAAGGTAGAGGAGAGAAGGATATTGCTAATGTAACATGCTACAATTGTAGGAAAAAGTGGCATTATGCAAATAAGTTCCCAAAATCGATTTGGGGTATTGAAGGTTAAATGCGTTGTTTGTGAAAAATCCAAGCACAATAAAAGAGACTATCTTGTGTAAGTAGCCAAAGGTTTTCACTTTGGAAGGACCATCAACCAGACCAACAGTTGAAGAGTCAGGAAAGAAAGTTGTGTTATGAGTTATGATCTCGATTTCTAGTACATCAGTCATAGCTCTTTTTAATATGAGTGCTAACTGTTCTTTCATTTCAAGAGACAAAAAGGATTGGTTGGAGTCAGATACTACCTATTTATTCATGACTTCACGTAATCGGATAGGTAGGTATGCTCCTCTCGGATTAAGGTGCATTGAACTTTTTTTATTTGTGTGGTACTTTGTTTGTTTGCAACCCATATGTGTTTGGCTTTGTGGAATACGGGGTAATTTTAGGTCTGGACTGGTTGGTGCATAATGACACTAGGATCTTTTGTACTGATTGAATTATCACTTTATAGAAGCAAAATAATGGATAAAGGATCATAGTGGTGCTAAATGCGATGGAGGATTAAGGGAAAGATATAAGTAGAGTATAGGTAGTCCGAGAGTTAAGGGATGTTTTCGAACTAGTAATGGGATTACCTCCAAAAAGAGCAATTAAATTCCAAATAGATTAGATGTTAAGGGCAAAACCTGTTAGTAGACCACCTATTAGAATACCATCTAAAGAGATGGAAGAATTGAAGAAGTACTTGGTGGAATTTGAACATAAAAGTTTCATTAGGTCGAGCAGTTCGATGTATAGAGCATCTGCGATATTCGTAAAGAAGTCAAATGGCTCATTACAAATATGTATTGACTACCAGAAGTAGAACGAAGTAATAGTGAAGATTATTATCCATTGCCTAGGATAAATGACTTATTTGACCAGTTGAGTGGAGCTAGAATATTCTTGCTACTAAATTTGGAAATAGGATTCCATTAAATGAGAGTAGTAGAGGATAGTGTTCTATTGACCTTATTCAAAACAAGATATGGTTCATATGAGTGGTTAGTGATACTATTTGAACTGATCAATGCACATGCTTTCTTCGTGGATCTTATGAACCGAATCTTTTACGATCAATTGGATAGATTTATGTTGGTCTTCATTGATCTCATTTTGGTATATTCTAAGAATGAGAGAGACTATAGTGTCCATCTTAGGTTGATGTTGGATAATTGAAACAACACAAATGGAAGATGGAATTTTCAAAGTGTCACTTTTGGAAATGAGAAGTTAATTTTCTTAGGCATGTTGTGTTAAAGAATGGTTTAGAAGTGGATCCATTGAAGATAGAAACCATTAATGATCTAAAGAAACTGGAGATGGTCATGGAGATAAGAAGTTTCTTGGGACTGGTTAGTTATTATTATAGATTCATTAAGGATTTCTCGCATGTAGTAGCACCCATGACTACGATGACCAGAAAGAATGAGAAGTTCATATGATCAAATAAGTGGGAAGGGTCATTTCAGGAGTTAAAGAAGTTATGAAAAAATGCTCTTGTCTTAATCATACTGATGGGAATTAGGTATTGGTAGTGTACACCGATGCTTGTGGAATAGGTTTGGAAGCAGCGCTAATGCAAAAAGGATGAATAAACGCATTAAGGCAGTTGAGACCGCATGAAGTTAGATATCCAACTCACGACTTGGAGTTTGTAGTGCTAGTTTTTGTGCAACAATTTTGGAGACATTATCTTCTTGGAGGGAGGTTCGAGTTATATACGGACCACAAGTCCCTTAAATAGTTATTCTCTAAGAATGTGTTGAATATGAGGCTTTGAGTAGGAACCATCAGAATGATGTGTTAGCCACGATTGGGGAATGGATGATGTTAGATACATTAGCGTCTTAGGGAGTGCTTTATAGAACAAATGCAGGATCAGGTCCAGATCCGGGGATGGTAGCACGTTTGGAAGTACGTCTAACACTTATAGATAGAATTGCTACAAAGCATAGATAACACCCATTGTTAGAAAAAGAATTAGATGATTAGGAATGGGTGCAGATGTTTAGGACCTAAAGGGTTTGATGTGGACTCGATCGGATAACGTAGGAAAAAAGGATACTATGTAGTTCAAATGTAAAAAAGCATCCAAAGGAGGTCTTGGAAAAAAGTCGTCAATCTTAGCTTACCATTCATCCCAGGGGTACGAAGATGTGTCTTGACATGAAAAAGAGTATTTTTTAGGAAGGGATGAAGAAGGATGTCTGTGAATGTGTGAAGAGATGTTTCACCTATCAGTGGGTAACCGCTGAACATCTCAAGCCGAGCGGATTACTTTAACCATTGGAAGTACCAATTTAGAAATGGTATTCAATGTCCATGACATATATTGTTAGGTTGCCTAAGTCAAGAATGGAAGCAATAACATTTAGGTGATAGTCGATAAGTAGACTAAGAGTGTCCATTTTATCCAGGTGAAGTTGAAAAGACTTGCGGCTAGTTTAGCGAAGTTATATATTAAACAAGTGGTGAGACTACATGGTATCCCGACATTATTGTAAGTGATAATGACCATTTATTTGTGTAATATTCCTTATTTTGAGGCCTGAAAATAAGCGTTATCGATGCGACAGTCATACATAGTATTATTTTCCAATGACAAAATGAGATCAGTTAATTATATCTATAACATCAAGAGCACTTTGAATATGAAAATTTTCAAAACACATTTCATTAATAACTTTCACATTCATTACATAACCTTATCGATTCCACAATCAGAGAAAGCATAATAATTATACTTATATTCCAAGAGCGACATATGAAGGTTCCTCCTTGGATGATCAAAGTCTAATTACTCAACAATTATAAAATCTGTTGTTACATCTATTTAAACAAAACATAATAATATTACATAAAAAATAAACTCCTAATATTATCTTGCCTCATGCACATCTCCTGAAGCTTATTCATCTAACCTAAAAGCCATACTCCCGATCTGATCAAATGAGCACCTGAGAGTTTAAGAGGAAAAATAAAAACTTCGGGTCAGACAAAAAGCCTGGTGTGAATAGTAATATGCCATCTCGAACCCAAAAAAAAGATATCAAGCAAGACCACACCATAGAATAGAATAGGTTTTCCCCTCACTAGTATCTTACCAAATATGTCAATCTAAACATAAATCATGCACCTAGAACCATAATGGTTAAAAAAACATGATATGATCATTGGCATGCAATATGGGTAAATATAACTAATATGCATATGCATTTCCAAGGTTTACCCATCCCATTAAATGGCTATGAGTTCCTTTTTATGTTTACACATTTTTTAGTCTCGCTACTAATAAAGACCTACACACTGGAATCGCAGACCTTTACCAAACGGGACTAATGGCTGAAGCATAGGCCACGACCCTACACCAGTCCCACCAAAAATCTTATCTGGTTTTAAATTCATGAGTCAGACCTTTTTTTATCAGAACAAGGCATCCAGACACAATTGATCTATCTGATCTCCTTGGTGCACTTCTACTCACTTAGGACTTTAAAACCATATTCACTACTGAAACTACCTAGATGGTAATTCTGTTCCTAAATCCTAAGATGTAATGTTGGGTAATGAAAATATGAGCGTGATAAATAATAAGTATGTAAATTTAACTGGTTAAGGATAATAAGAACATATAACATCATTCATCAATATATCTTCAATCAATAGTCATATACATAACAAAATTATGTAAGATAAAATAATATTTTCCTTCGAAAAAATTCATATAAAAGTGAAACGCTGTTTCATTTTCTTGAAAACATTTATCTTTAGAATTGATAAGCCACTTGAAATCACTCTTAAAACAAGGAAAAAAAATAGCTCAATGCTTAGCCAAAATCATGTTCCAAAGCACCACAATCCTTATATAGCATTTAAAACACTTGCTATCAAAACAGCGATGCCGACCCTATAGAAAACATTGGCCATAGAGCCTCTAAAACATAGCTATCTGATTTGTAAAACATAAAGCTATCAATCCTCTAGAAATATACACATTTTTATATGGCTTTTAAAACACTTGATAGCCAAATAGGATTATCGAGCTTTTAAGAAACAAGGGCTATCAAGCCTCTAAAATATGGCCTTTAAGTTTGTAAAACATATAACATTCATGCCGCTAAACTACGGTTGTCGAATAGCTACAAGGAAGCTATCGAGACACTATAAAACAAGGGTGTCAAGTTCTTAAAATCAAGAGGTGTTAAGCCATAAAAACACACAGGGTGTCGAACTTTAAAAGTGATTGTTGAGTCTGTAAACCATGGGGTTGTCATGCCTTAACCAAACATTAGGTAGTGAATCCCATACATAATATAGGGTATTGAACCTATAACACCCCATATTTTTATAACATTATTTAGAATAATTAATTGGGTAAATTAAATAAAATAATGTGAGGATTAATAGGTTGAGATTTGATTAGACTAAGAGTTTTCATGCCATATTAGTGTGTTAATTAAAATAAAATAACATAAACAAAGGTGTTAGGAATAAGTAAGGGCAATATGGGAAATAGGAAAGACTTATACCCTAAACCCTTAGGAAATGAAACTCGGGTTCATTTCATTTTCACTCAAATCAAAATTATTCCAAGGTCAGCCACCATTATTGTTCTCAAGGGAAGATTAAAGCCATGATTCAAGTAAAGGAAGATAATCAACATCAAATCTCACATCTTTTAATCCCAAAAGCTAAGGTGAATAATTACTTCGTCCTATTTTCTTATGGTTTTCGATTTTTATATTAGATCCGAAATGATTTTGCAAGTTTATTCCATGTTTTTTATGATTAAAGTTATATATGTGTATATGTGTGTATATATATATATATGCTAGTTGGTGAATTATGCTTGTTCGTATTAGTTTTTATGATATATTTGATATGAAAAACTCTAATAAACATATCCAAATGCCTTGAAAATTTAAATATAGGTTAAAAATTATATTTTAGAGATGGGTTTCAGTTTTCATAATTTTCCAAGTTAATATGGATTTTATATTAATTTTCTAGTAAAGAAAATGATTTATTTGAGTTATTAATCATTTATGACTAAAATAATGATTATTTAGGTTTGGAATTTTTATATGTTGGAAAACATATTAAAATAAATTCTACAGAATTTTTCTAGATTTTTCCTAAGTGTTTTGATGAAGATATAAAATTATTTAAGGTATGTGTCTTTGATGTTTTATATATTTAATTAAGGAGAAGGGACATCTTATAAAATAAAGTGATTGTTTAATTTTGAAAATAGCGGCAGCAATTTTTTGAAAAATATTTGTTAACCAATGAGAATTTGACAAACATAGGCAGGTTAGTTGAAAAGTTATTTTTTTTAAGTTAAAAATATAAATCATAATTTTAGCATGTTTAAGCCTTTCACGGCATAAAACCTTCCGACCCAGACCTTCCAGCAAAGTCGAAAGTTATAAAGCTCTCGACAAGGTCAAGCCAAAGCATATGATATCAAGTTACTTGATACGTAATGAATTGGACAAGGTCGAAGGGTTCTTAGTCGAAAGGCCGATGCAAAAGAGGTTGAGGTATGCTTGTCTTATAAACCAAAAGCTTTCACCTGCTTGCTTTCGAAAAGGAGCTTTCGATTTGGTTGCTTTTGACTAGGTCAAGTATCTTAAATAAAGGTTTTTAAATTTTTCGATAAAATCAAAAGGTTGCCGGCTTGTTATTGTTTTGTTTCGAAACCATCTGACAAAGTCAAAAGGTTTTCTTGTTTTAAAACAGCCGCTTCTCCATGCCTTTGAAAGAAAGCTTTCAACTTAGGTGATTTGTCTTTGTTTTTATAATTGAAGTATAACCCAAGCTTTCAAAGGAGTTTTGTAAAGTCTGAAGCCTATTCTTTAAAAGTTAAGTTTTAAAGCTTTTGAAGCAGAGCTTTCGATGAAGTGGCAAGATTACTTCTAATGAAATCGAAAGGTTTTAAAGGAGGATTTTCCACATGTTTTAAATTGTACCCAGTAAACTTTTGAAAGATCTATGTTTTAAAAGGCTTAATGATTTCGAAAGGTTCGTTTATTGAATGATTTCGAAAGGTTTGAGTTCAATGGTTTCGAAAGGTTTTAGTTCAATAATTTCGAAAGGTTTTAGTTCAATGGTTTCGAAAGGTTTAGTTCAATGGTTTCGAAAGGTTTGAGATGTAAGGTTTTTCTAAGGCAATGCTTTAAAGTCTCAAAGAAGTACGTCCAAAATTTTATTACTTTCGAAATGTTCGCTTGTCAATGGTTTCGAAGGGTTAAATAAATGGTTTCGGAAGGTAAGGTTTTGGCATATTGGCCAAGATAATTGAAAGGTTTTCACTTAGTTTTGGAAAGAGGTACTTTCATGATTTAGAAAGTAGAACTTTCAAATGTTTAAATATTTTCATCAACTAAGGTTTGAGTAAAGTATGTATATATATAACATGGTAATATGATTTTGAGCAAAGCGTAAAGATTATATATTTTTTCTTTGTATAAGTTGATTTGAAGGTTTTAAATCATTTTGAAAATGTTTTCAAGGAAATTTATGGGAGGGGATCCTTAAGTGGAAATGACTCAAATATTAGAATAACAGATGAGACTGGTATAAGACCGTGCCCTATACATTAGCTATTAGCCCTTGCTAATTGCTGTTCAAAATTCCGGTATATGGGGCTTTGTCGTAGATAGACTAAAACTATGATTATACACTGAAGGGAATATATGTTTGTATAAAGATAGGTTTTTTGTGAGCTTGAAAAAACCATTATGATCAAGAAGACCTAGGAGATGAGTAAGTTAGGGAAAGATCGTACAAAAGTGAAGTATTTAACAAATAGTTATGGATAGGTAATCCAGAAGAAGAATAGCTAGCAAGTGTTAGATTAATTTTGATTATATTGTCTGGTAGGCTTGAGTTAGCCAAAGGTTAAAAGTTATCCAAACAAAACTTATGGGCTTGGACGGATTGTCCATTATTACCTGATATTAATGTATGTTTACATAATGATTGCTTTACAGTACTTAACCAGTTTTGGTTCCAGGAAATGGTTTTGCAAAGATATATTTTAAAAGGATTTTAGTGAGTGGAAACCCATTCCGCTAAGCGGCATAGTCTCCCTTGACATATAAAACTGAGATGTATAGTATTATTCATACCAGGCTTTATGTCTAACTCGAAGTTTATGTTTTCCCCTTAAACTCTTGGGTGCTCAAAATTAAATTGAGTACACTGAGGGGTTAAGGTCTTTTCAGGTTCAGTGGAATGACGAATAAGGCTACGAAGGCAAGTAGGAGGCAAACAAATAGCTATCTAGGAATTGAGTTCTTGTTTTATGTTTTAATGAATTTCCGCCGTGTTTATATTGGGTCTATTACGACCATATGACTCTGATCATCCAAGAGGGTATCTTCATATACCGCTCTTGGCGTAATTTGTAATAATTATATTTTATCTTTGCCTGTGTACGTATTTGGGACTATGGAAGTTGAATATGGGACATCCATTTTAAATGTAATGAAGTAAAAGTTGTTTGAAATCTGTGTTTTGTTTCATAGTCAAGAGATTCTGATATTATAGACACCATTAACATAGCCGTATTTAGTCATTGGAGGCTAATACTATAGATGGCTGCAGCATCTGTAGCGCTTAGTTTTGAGCCGCTAGATAGGGGATGTTATAGCTTGGTATCAGAACATGGTATAGGAAATACTTTGACTAAAAATGGTTTTGAAAAAACATAATCATTAATAATTAGAGTTAAGATCGGGGTGTGGGATAACGCTATAGTAACGTGCTTGTATTTGCTATATATAATTATAAGCTATATCTCTAGACTCCTACCTTAGTTAGGTTATTCATCTGTATTTCACGAGGTTTGAATACAGATATGAAAAAAAATAGACGGAGTTAATCTTGGAGGAGATAGCACCACCACTAATGGAAATGCCCGACCAATGCTAAAAGAGGTCCAAACCAAGCTCAAGCTGAGAATGTTAGTGCTGGGGTTACCCAAGTGGACATGGGAGCCATGTATCATTTTTTTGTAAACATGATGCAAGTTGGAATTGTAGCTGGAGTTATCGGAGGAAACACTGCTGAAGGTTGAGATCAGGAAGCACTAATGGTCAACCAGTATGCTAACTTGATCGGAGACTATAACAGGCTTGGAGGGAAGCTGTTTTTTGGAACTAAGGATGTGATTGAGGTGGAAAATCGGTTGTTGCATTGCGAGAGGATTTTTGCTGAGCTAGTGTTGAATGACGAGTAGAAGAGGAGATTAGCTTCAAGACAGCATCAAGGAGCTGCACTATTTTGGTGAAATACAGTTGTAGTTGGTGTTGATGAGGAAACCATGAATTGGGCAGAGTTTAGGAGAAGATTTCAAGAAAGGTTTATGTCAGTTATGGCGCAACCGGTGTTGATTAGGAAGCTTACTGAACTAGAACAGGGGGAGATTTATGTTTTAGAGTATGCAAAAAAATTTGAAGAGTTAGCCCGATATGGGTATGCTTTGGTTGATACGGTGATCGAAAGGAATGACAAGTTTATAAGAGGCTTGAGGTTGGAATTGATAAGTGCTACTTTACCGCACCTAAGAGATCCAAGTGATGTAGTGATGGAAATGGCACTGAGATAGAAAGAGACGTTAGCTTGCTTGAGGAAGAAAATGAAGGTGCCCCAGGTGGGATAAGGCCAGAGAAGAAAGTTTTTCCACAAGAAGAATGCTCATAAGTGAGGAGCATATAAGAAGGGAAAGCTGAAGTGGTTTGTTATAAATGTGATAAGAAAGGACACTATGCTAATGAGTGTCGTACTAGAAAAGGAAAAGAGAAAGGAGGTGATTGGCAAGAAGAACGTCCGATGCTTTAATTGTGATCAAATCGGCCATTATAAGAACCAATGCAAGGAGCCTGCTAAAGAAAGAAGGGGGCAAGTTTATGCATTGGAGGCTGCAAATTCAAGGCCGGTTGTGCAAGGGAAAGGAAAAGTTTTTCTAGGAGCCTTGATACAGATTCATGGTATGTTTATTAGCGTTCTATTTGATACTGTTGCATCACATTCTTTTATTTCTCGATGTTTGGTAAATATGCTTAACCTAGAACCCTCATATATAGTTACATCCTTAAGGGTTGCAAATCCGATAGGACGATATGCAACACTTCGAATGAGTGTGACCATTTAGAGTTTGATTTGCTAGGTCATACTTTTGATTGCTATTTGTATGTGTTTGACTTTGTGGGATTTGGGATTATCCTTGGGATGGATTGGTTAAGTAAATATGATGCTAGGATATTTTTCCATGATAGGAAAATATCACTTAGCCGCCTGGATTGTAGTGATGAACCCTAGTTATGAAATTGATTGGGTATTATGGAGTTGGAGGATGAGTTGCATCGAGTTTTTGTAGTTAGAGAATTTGCTGACGTGTTTGATCCAGTAGTTGGACTGCCACCAAAATGAGCTATTGAGTTTCGGGTTGATTTGGTGCCTGGAGCAGAATTGGTGAGTAAGTCGCTAAGCAGGATGACACCCACTGAGATAAGAGAGTTGAAGGTGCATTTGGTGGATTTGAAAGGCAAGAGTTTTATCCAACCAAGTAGTTCTCCATGGGGAGCTGCCGCCGTGTTAATTTGCTAAGAAACTCGACGGATCGTTGAGGCTATGTATCGATTATCATAAGTTGAATGAGAAGATGATAAAGAACTAATACCCATTGTCGATAATTGATGATTTTTTCGATCAGTTAAGTGGAGCTAAGGTATTCTTTCAGTTTGACTTAGCGATAGGATTTCATCAGCTTAGAGTGGTGGAGGATAGTATTCCTTTGATAGCTTTTAGGATGAGGTGTGGATGGTACGAATGGCTAGCTATGCCGTTCGAACTAAATAATGCGTCAGCATTCTTTATGGATTTGACGAATCGAATTTTCTGAGAGCACTTGGATAGATTTGTGTTGGTCTTCGTAGATGATATTCTAATATACTCTAAGGATGAGAAAGAGCATGAAATTCATCTTAGGGTTGTGCTTGAGACGTTGAGGAAGCATCAGTTGAAGGCAAAGTTTTCGAAGTGTCATTTTTGGAAGAAGGAAGTGAAGTTCCTTGGTCATGTAGTCTCAGAGAAAGGGTTGTTTGTAGATCCAAATAAGACTGAGGCGGTGAATAATTGGAAGAGACTCGAGACGGTGGCCAAGATAAAGATGCTTCTTGGATTGGCGGGTACTATCGAATGTTTACAAAGGATTTTTCGCGGATAGCTACACCAATGACTAAGCTTACGTGAAAAGATGTTAAATTTATATGGACTGATAAGTGTGAGGAAGAATTCTAGACCTTGAAACACTTATTGACCCATTCACTGGTTTTGGTGGTTCCGAAGGGGAATCAAGATTTAATTGTTTATGCTGATGCGTGTGGAACTGGATTGGGGGCTGTGTTGATGCAAAGAGGTAAAGGGATTGCTTATGCTTCTAGATAGCTCTGACCACATGAAGTTATGTGTCCAATGCATGATTTGGAGTTAGCTGCCATTATATTTTCTTTGAAGGTATGGAGTAATTATCTTTTAGGGGAGAAATTTGAGCTTTATACAGATCATAAGTCATAAAACTGCTTATTCTCTTAGAAGAAGCTGAACATGAGACAGCAGAGATGGTTGGAGTTTATTGCTGGTGATTTTGGAATTGAGTACATACCTAGAAAAGGGAATAAGGTAGCGTATGCACTCAGCAGGAAACATTAGAATGTAGTATCGGCTATAATAGTTGAGTAGGAAGATTTGAAAGCATTGTCAGCTTGTAAAGTGCAGTTTAGATCTAGAGTAAGTTCTAGTGTGGGAAGTGTTGTATTGTCTTGTTTGGAAGTTCGATAGATAATGATTGAGAAGATAACTTCTAAGCAGGAGGAGGATACAGTTTTGGTTGAACGGATCTGTCACGGTCCGTCTTTCTCTCCACTGAAAGACGCATCATGAGTAAGAAAGAAAGGGATAGAAAAGAGAAAAGATAGAGAAGAAAGAAGAAACAACATCAGAATCTCAACATCGGAATGGATGAAATATAATATATCACATAAGATATTACATAGTATACAACATCTATCAGAGTAACATAGCTTATACATCACATACTATACAGTTAAAAACACCTGTCTAGTTATTACAACTCAAATACAACTCAAATAAACGACTCACATCAACACAGCGGAACCACCTAGATATCTACAAACGCTGAAGCCTCCTGCTCCATTGCTCCTCTAGAATTCATCAAAGCTAACCTAAAGCACTCGACTACTCATATATAATATGAGTACCCAAGAGTTTAATAAAACAGAAAATAAACACTTCGGTCAGACATGGGTCTGGTGTGAGTAAACGGGTTAAAGTTGCTTAACTTTGAAAAACCTTTGAAAACGAAAGGAATCATGTAAGACTTCCCACGCATAAACGTGGGTATGTTTTTACCTTACGCTAACCAAAACATTTGATAGGAAATCCAGTGATATTATAATAGGGTCTAGGGTTTTCAAATAATAGCTAAAATTGTTACATGATTAAATTCCAGCATACTAGCTACAAAGTGGGTAATATAATCAAAACCGTAAGGGTACGTAGGAAAAATGGGTTTCCATCAATGGCAGGGCTACTGGGGTACCGCCCATCACATTACGGGGCCTACATCACCATAACAATGATTACTCCCAATCTCCTGCAACACAAGGCCAAAACCATCCCTTACTGGAAAGTCCCGAACAAGACAACCCCGGAAGTTGTCGCGAATCAACCCCCCCCCCCCCACACACACAGCCGAATAAAAAGGGACTTCCAAACAGGGGTAAATCTCATCCTACTTGGGCATGACCCCCTTAGCCTTGCTGCACCTCCTCTGTTTTAGCCATTCCCGATTGATGAGGCTTGAGGCTATGATTACCTTTATAGAACACATCTCTTAGAATGCTCATCGTCCACCTGACGATGTTCTGAAAGCATTCAATCCATACGAGTTCGTTCCGGGTTCGAACGAAATCGAAGGCATTATCTCGTTACACTTTTGGAATCACCCTCAGAGTTAACGACAATAACCCTTGCACTCTGAAACTTCATCTTCACTTGAGATTCACGACTTATCATTAATTTGGATCAATGTGGTTTTCGGATATCCAAATCTGGAAACCCGATCCCGGTCTCGTCGAAATCCAAAATGCCATCTTTTAGGTCCAAGTTATTTTAAAGTTAAAACAATTCAATTCTATTATCTATATTCACACAGATAGATAATTCACATCACACAAGTTGATAATCCATATTATCATCACAAATAGATAATTCACATAATCATCATACTTCAACCAAAGCATCCATATCACACAACACACTTATCTCATATCTGAGATCTCAAACCATTCGAGGAAATCAATATCATCCATCCATACATAAGCAAGGATTAATTAATCACACTATCTCTAATTAATTTAAAATGAATTGAATTAATTACTTGCATCTCTAATTGATTTAAAATAAATTAAATTAATTACTTTCATCACATAAATCTTGCTTACATAACCATTAATTGATTACGAACCAATTAATTAATCATCCTTTAAGTATTTATCTTAATTAATCATCATTGATTAATTATATTCTAATTACATTAAGTAATTAGCCTTTAATTAATTACACAAATTAATTATTCTTAACCATTTAAAATAATTAAACTTCATTTACTTCATTAATTAATTAATTATAATTAATTACATTAATGCTTAATTAATTACATTTAATTAATTACTTTATAATCACTTGTTATTGATTAATTATCCTTAATTAATCTACCCTTAATTACATCATTAATTATATTAATTAATGATTCCTTAATTACTTCTTAATTAATTATTAATCATATTTAATAATTAATCTTTAATTAACCTTTATTCATTAATCAACCTTGATTAATCATAGTTAGCAATTAATTATCCTTAATTAATTACATCATTTAATTAACTTCAAATAAATTTATTAATCAATTCATAAATTAATTACACTATGTAATTAATTATAAATTACTTTTACTAAGTAATTATCCTTCTTTATTAATTATACTAAGTAATTAAACCCAAATTACTTTCATTCTTCAATTTAATTACGTCCCGTAATTATTCACTAATTACTTCACTAAGTAATTATACTTAATAAATTACACTAAGTAATCATTCTTACCCCATCATCCAATGATTACTTTAATTTAATTAAACTAATTAATTAACTTTAACTAATCACATTAATCTAATTAATTACATTGAGTAATTAATCACTTTAATTACTTCCAAGATGTAATTATACTTAATCAATTCCACAAATGATTATCTTTAATTAATTAATATGTTGAATTATTAAAATTAATCACATTAATTAATTATGTAATAATCCCTAGTTAATGACCTTCATTAACTATTAACAACTCTTTAATTACTTCCCTAAAGTCATTATTCTTTAATTAATCATCATTAATTACAATTTAATTAATTATTATTCACAAATTAATTAATATTTAATTAATTAAGTGCTTAACTAAAACTTAATTAATCTTTTAATTACTTGATTAAATAATTCCTAAACATTAATTTATAAACTTATCAAATTAAATATCCTTAATTGCACATTAATTAACCTCCAATTAATTAACTAATGATCCCTTAATTACTTATTTAAAAATCCTTAATTAATTAAATGGATTAATTACTCTTTAATTTAATCAATTTCAAACATTATATCTTAATTATCTTTAAGATAAAGTATTATCCTAATATGTGATTTAATTATCACTTACAAAGTCTTTGAAATCTTATCTTTAAATTTACACTTTAATTTTCATTTTCAAATTTAAGATTTAAAAATGATTTACACATTTAACTTTAACAAAATTTAAATCCATTTACAAACCTTTTGAATCAAATTCTAAAGAATACTTATTTTATACAAAAGAGATTGATGAAAGTTTTTAAACCAGAATTTATGTGAATTTAAAATCTTGTTCTTATGAAAACTTACTTTTCAGTTCCATTTTAAAACTTATTAAATTTTTAACCACCATTAATCTTGTATAAAACATTCCTCTTTTAGAAACAAATTATTTTAATAACTTAATATTTGTTTTAAACACTTTGATAATAAACTTTATAAATATTTATCTTGAAAAACCTATTTTCATTTCGCTTTAAGCTAGAATCATATTTCTTTTCAAAGTTCTGAAACCTGTTACAAGCCAAACAATTATCCCGAGCCAAAACAAAAACTCAAGCAATCACACGAGCTTTACAATCCAGTTTTCGAGTAAAGCATGCAAATGAATCAAGTTCAACCTGAGTTCTAACACCAGAATTCACGAGACAACACACTAGTAACTCTTCGTCTACAACCGCTGCGAGACATCACAGCAAAATATGCGAGCACGTCCCGAGATAAGACCTGCTTCCTAAAGCTACAGATCAACTGATATTCGAAGGCACTCGTGCACATGCACGATGGCCTGAACGTCGCCACCACCCTGTCGACGATGCCTCCAAGTCGGCGCTCACCTCGACATCACGTACGAACCCCCAGATCGATGCCATCGTCATCCAAACAAAAACGAGCAATCTGACGATGACAGACCCCAAACCCACTCTGAAAAAACTGGATCGCCACGATGATCATGGCAGCTGGAAACACCAGACCTCCTCCCAAAGCATCACTACGTGACCTTGCTTCGATCCCTTGCCATGCGATTGAACTCGATGCTTTGTTAAAGACGAAATCACGTCGCCTAGTCACTCGATAGAACTACCCCCAAAAACCCTAGTCTAGCTTCGCCAAGCAACTCCGATCACGAGAAAAATCTCGAACTATTTTTCCAGTGATCCTCAACCCTAGGCCATCTTTGACAACAAACCCTGCCTCTGAATCACCATCGATCGCCGGATATAGGTGAAAACCCCAAAATCCTCCAACTTTGATTAACTCAGTGAATACCAAACGATTATCCAACTAAAAATCGATATATTCACACTAAAATTGATGATTTTCTATAGTGAACTCAATCTTGCAATCAATTCTTAAATTGAATTAATAAAATTTTGACCCAATTATCATTTTCACTGTTCTTTATAAAATTTCGAGGCCAATGATTAATATAAATTCCGTAACTTATTTTTAGTTGTGATATACATGATTTCAAACATTTTTCATTTACAAACCAAAAACTATTAGTGATTAAATGATGAGATATTGGATTTTTAAAGAAATCAAAACCTGTATTATCACAGCAGATCCTATATTATGTTTACACAGACATTCGTTGCTAATACACATACATGCATTTCATTTCAATCCAGATATCCAGGCTAACACATGATTTTCATTCACATACCAAAGTGAAATCAAAATTTTGAACTGTTTTTAAAAATCTAAGTTTACTCACCAGATTTATAGAGAACAGAGGTAGAGAACATATTTTGATTCCCAGGCTTGTTCCAGACTTGTTTATTTTCTCTTGAATTTCTTTTGCTTTGTTGAATTTTATCTGAAATTGATCTTTGCATTTAGTTGCTTGTTGATTGATTTCCTGTCTGATTGCATTTGAAAATTTTGAAACTGTTGCATTCGCCTTTTCCCTTAGATATCTTGCTTCAGACTTCTAGATTTTTTTTCCACTTTCAAGTTTCTTTCTTTGATCCTTGATTCCAGATTTTTATCTTCTTTAGATTTCAATTTACTTTTAGTAGAAAAAGAAGAGAAGATAGATTAGAACTGAGAGTGAAAACAGATCTTTCTTCTTTCATATTTTTAAAATTTTACACATATACACATAGTTTTGCCAATGTCTTTGAATTAACTTAATTTGCTTATAAGTGTTAAACTTGTCTTTTTATTAATTCATTTAGTTCATATATATTTATGTAATATTTACATGTATATAATGTGTTTTTATTATTTAAGCTTTTAGATTTTATATAAATATGCAATGTGAATATAAGTAGATATTTGTTTATGAATACTTATGTTTTGATCAAATTAAATATAACATGTGTTTTGTAAATTTTATTTTAACTCTATATATTCTTACAAACCAAATTGTCTTATGTTTAAATTTTAAAATGAAAGAATATTAGAAACAAAAGAAAATGAACTTTTTAAATTAAGTCCTATTTCAAACTTAAGCTAAAATATATCTTTTAAATAAGTAAGAAATATCCTTGTTTTTTAAAATTTAAATTCCAAATATCACTTGAAAAATATTATGTTAAATTAAAATTTCTAAATTACAAACTATGTATATATTTAAAGCTTGAAAAGACTTTTATTAAATTTAAATCAATACTTTTCCATTTCAATATATAAAAATATATACATTTTATATGGAAAACATTTTTAACATAAATTTTGATAATTACTATATTGAATTTTAAAACATAACTCCAAATCACAATATATATATATACACACACATATATATTAAAATTTGAAAACATAACTCTTACTAAATTAAAGACTTCCTATTTACAATATATATACTAATATATATACATTATAAATAGAAAACAATCTTATTAGCTTAGAAAGATAAATCTTACAAATTTAAATTATTAGAAAAGATATTAATAGATACTGCCAAATTAAATGTTATTAGCTTTCAAATGAATAAACTTGTCAAATTATAGAATAAAATCATCAAATCAATTTAATTATTAATAAATATTATTAAATTGATATTGCTTAAAATTTCGGGTTATCACATCCCCCCCTTAAAAGATTTTCGTCCTCGAAATTTGAAAGAAAAGGTAATTTAATAATCCATCAGAAATTTTAATTTTAAAACCACAAGCATATTTTATCTATCATATGCTAACCTCCATAGCAACCAAATTACTCAATAAACAAATCTAATGATCCTGACACAAATCAGGATACACTTCCAAGCACTATCTCGAGTTTCCCAGGTTTAAACATTGGAATACTCACTCTACTGAATCTAAACTAGCTATATCATTAAACTACAGAGCTCCTACTCATCTAGATCTACAATCTGAATAGGATACCAGACCACAGTCAAGTCATGCTCACCTACCAAATCTTTCAAATTGGCAATTCAACCTTGAAAACCAAAGCACTTATCCTTAGCAGAACACAGAAAAGATCCAATATACTTCGGAGCTAGCTTCCCAGTTTAACTAAACTTATAGCTCCTTTGATCAAAGAAAACTTATCCAAAATCAAATCTCCGACTCTTATCCACAAAAACTCTTCTAACGATCCTAGGCTGCCTTCGACCTTCCTGATCAACTCAACCTTTGCTGATGCCTTTAGAAACAAACTGGACCAAAAAAACTCAACAAAATGATCCTCTCGTGATCAATATAAAATCAAGAACACCAACTCCACTCCACAAACATCAAAAGAAAACTAGCTTCTCCAATCTGGAAAAGACAAAACAGATGCACTTCCAAACTACTTCCACTGCACAACTATGATCTGGAGCAGATGAGAATACCGATGATGAACATGTGCACAAACTTGTCCAACACTTCACGAAAGATACGGTTCATCAAATCTATAGAAGAAAACTCAGAAGTACCGTCAAATCCTGAACTGCCTCACCAAATCCTTTCTCTAGAAGCCATCCTTCTACAAGGCTGAACCACCGGTAACACTCTTGGAATCCGAGTCGATACAAAAACTCAATCTCCAGATGCTAAGGCAACCCTCTGACTTCTGCAAAGACATTCGAAAAAATCTCTGATAACTTCCATACCCAGAGAAGCCTCGATCCAAGCAAAAGATAACTCAAGAGAACACTCAACTATCGCAAGCCACTTTTGCGATCAACCCAGCTAATTCCCAAAGAAACTGTTCTCTCTTTACATTCAGAACAACTTAAGCTTATCTAGCCAATCCATCGAAGAAATGGATACTCTCTGGTGCTTCTTAATCCACCTCTAGCAAACTGCTGACAGATGACCATCTTGCCGGCATACAGAACACTCCGAGTTGCACTACTGCCACAAATGCCAAAGACTTCTTATCCAAAGCTCTTTGAGAAACTCGGACCTCAACCCAAACATAAACCCCTGCTGAACACGGCCACATCACCGATGCAAACACACTTCCTTAAACTTGTTCCAAAGAAACATCTTCGGAAACATCCATAGTCACTGCGTCTCATCACACAGCTACTACTTTCTAAGGTTTCAAAGATACCATCACTTGCTTCTGCTCAGCCGACAAATCCAAACTCTACTTATCCAAACTTGCACTTCAAAGATGAACTTCGAAACTTAATAAGGTTACCTTCAGAGATTGGTGAAATCCTTACACCACTGCAAAGCTTATTCGAGATGGTATTAAGTCTATAGTCTCGACAGATACATTTCCAACCTCAAACATTCGTACTCCTTCCATTGGTAGTCGTGCTACACATACCATTACCCCATCTACCTTTAGAACTCATATTGGAAAACCCGAACAGGTAATCCAATAAATAGGCAGAAATATATATATATATATATATATTGTAATAACCCGCAAATCCATACTCCTTGAATATACACTAATCTCCATAGATTAACTCAAGATGAACAGAAATACGAATTATCAATGTTTAAGAAAAAGAGAAAGACAGAAGAAGAGAGGAAAGATAGAAAATAGAGAGAAAAGAAAATAGAAAATAGAAAGAAAACAACAGAACAATAACAGAATCTCACAATTCGCAACGGAACAACATATAATAATAAATGAATAATCTTTAAACAAAGAACTATATCAGTTATTACATTACATCACATTACATTTCATTACATCAGAGTGTACAACATCAAACAACAACAAACAATGCAGCGGAAAAAGAAATACTATATACTAATAATACGTCATGCCATCCATCTTGCCTCCAGCAACTCCAGAATATCCTGATAAACCTTAACTCTTAACTGCCCGTGTGGAAATTGGTGGGCACCCAGAGTTTAGGAAGGAAAACAATAAACTCCGAGTCAGTCATGCGACTGGTGTGAGAACTCAAAACAGTTTATTTATCTTTAAAATCAAAATATAGGAATATTTTTAAAGTCAATTTGCAATGTTTTTTTAAAAATGAGACTACCATAAGGCCTCCCGCACACACACACAATGCAAACGCAGAATCGGAGGAGATTTCTCCTTATGATAGTCAAAGATGCTTGATACGCATTTAAAAGAACATTTGATATTATTACTAGTGCATAGTGTAGAGAAAATTCATTTCGAAAATAAAGATATAAATCTTAGCCAGCATAGACATTTCGAACTATGCCTACTATAGCTACCATCTAAACAGTGGTGACCACCATAAGTAAATGGCAGGTTCTACAACTAATACCGTACAAGGTTTCGTATTGGGAATTGGATTTCCAACGAATGATCAGGCCAAGGAACTTCCCATTGCCACATGAGAATGCCTCTGGAAGGACATCCCCGAGAACCAAACCGGATCTATACCAACACAAGGCCGGGTAACCCCTAACTGAGTAACAACTAACCGAATATGCCATTCCCCGGTCCTTTGGGACCTTTATCCGAGCGCTCGTCATCAACATCACACCATAATAATAAGTGTTTCAACATGAGTAAGTATTTGGGCTCCATACCATGATACCACCCTTTTCCAGAAGGAAATGCACATACCCTAAAGGGCGCTACCCCTCATAACCTTGCCGCATCTTTCCTGTTTTGACCATTCCAGGGTGTGAGGCTCGACGAAGTCTCGTCCACAAAAACATACTTTATACAAAAGCCATGCTTTGGGTCAACAAATGATCATAGAAATGATCACCAAGATAGACGATCAAACAAATGATCCTATCACAAATGATCAACACAATGATCATTTCACAGCAACACTCAGCATGTCACATTACCAAATTGGGAATATATCGCTGATAACCTTCAACTACCTAACCTCTGAGCTCGTACGTCTCAGAGAAGGGTGTTAAGCTAAAAGAATAAATTCTCCGCCACCAACAGAAATATATTTGAAAGAAATCTGCTTTATATCTCAATTTGTAATGTCAGACATACAATCCATACAAGTCTGTTCCGGAATCGAACAAAACCGAAGGCACTTACAAAGAAGTCCTTGCAATCCGGATAATCTCTAATCACGTCCGGACTTCCCATCACATAGGGAGTCTCTATACCGTAGCTACTCGGTGCAAAGACAATCGACGAGTTGTCCTTTTGCTTTCAAAAATATCCGGTCTTCAACACCGGTCATCAATGCTATCCATTACGTCGTATCACTATTCGGAATGGGTAATCCGAATAACGAGCGCAATAATTTAAAACAAGTGTAGCATTCAAATTCAAACAAATCCTAATAAATACCTTTCAAAGGTAAATATTGATAGTCGGTTATTGAACTATCAATGGATATGCACACATCACCAGATTCCAAATAATTTTCCAAATTATTTATTTCTCAAAAATATATTTACAAGATAAATAATTTTCATACTTCAAAAATAAATCAATATTTATTTTGAAACAAATTTTCCTTTTCATTTATAAATTCCATAATGAATTTATATTCCAAAATGTCTATGAATATACAATTTCAATTATTCATTTTCAATTTATCTTCAAAAAGATAAATTCCCTAGGCTTTTCATTTTGCATTGGAAAACATTTCCATACTTATTTATTAATAAGTAATTCACAATCCATTTATTTTCAACACTTGGAAAATATTCAATATACTTCAATCGAAATTAAGTATATATTTCATTCTTTAAGGAAATCATTCTCTTAAACATATTTATTTGGGCCAAAACGAATGTTGCGTAAAACATCGTTACGACGTCCCAAAATCACTAGTATAGGGATTCGAAATTAAATTAGATATATAAATCCCAATACTATGCAAAACATTTCCTTTCGGAAATCATTTACTATAACAACATTGTTATAGTCCACTATTTCCTTTTATTTCTCGAAAACGTCTATTTCAACAATGAATGTTGAAATCTATGGTTTCGAATCTTAACACAATTAAAACATCGTTAGATCGTTTTAATTTTGTTTAAAATATCACATCCTAAACATTTTCTTTAACATATTATTCACTATTCAAAAACGTGAATATACTACGTTAACCAATTTCATCATTTCTATTCATTTTATTTCAAAGGATTATTCACAGTAAAAAATGTGAATATAATTCCATTAATAGGTTTCAACAATTTACTTATCAAAATAAGTCGTTTGCGGATTTATAAAACAACGTTTATAAATTTCCATTTCTATTTATTTTACCACAACTTCCTTTATAAATTCCTTTATTAACCTATCTCAATTCATATCTCAATGATATACTAAAAGTTCATATTATAAGTGAAATACTTATAATTTATTTGTTTGCAAAAATCATTCCTTTGAACCTCATAATTATAAATCTTATAACTTATAAGATTCAATTATTTACCCAAAACTTATTCTTTTAATAACTTTATAAATTTTATAAACCTACTGCTTATAAAATTCCATTTATAACTTCACCGTTTATGATTCTATAAATTTCATTCATTTATGAAATTCATCCACAATTCATTTTAACACTTATAAAAACTCGTTTTATAATTCAAATATTTTAATTTATAAATATCAATTTATAAATTTGTTATATAAATCAATTTATACTATTATTCTTTTAAAACATCTTTAAAGTCCTTTGTAATTTCACTATTTTGATTTATAAAATAATCAAATTTTACAAATCCTATATTTCAACTTTTTATAATAATTTCAAAAATCCCGATTTAACTATTTTATAAAAATCATTAGCCTCATATTTTCAAAAATCAGTTTTTAACTATATTTCTCAAAAATCATAATTTTTATAACATTAAAATTATAACGTTTATTTATTTAAAATGAATCAATTTCAAAAATATTTTATAAACGTATACTTTCAAAAAATCACTTTGAAATCATTTTAAAATTCCAAAACTTGGTCCAATGATGCTACACACCAAATAGTCAATCACGACTACAACGATATCATATATCGATATGATAATCCATCAAATATCAAAATATCTGAATTCAAATAAAAATTGTTGAGGAATTCAGTTGGATCCCTCCAACCTGTTTTCCTGCATCCACAAACATTAGCACAATACCAATTCCGCTCCAGTACGAAATTATCGCGGTATATGGGATTTAAAATATTATCCGCTTAATAGACGGCGCAATAGGGTCTCATCCGCTATACAATGCGGGAAATCAATAACTTCAATATATACATATGCCAATATATATATATATTGCTATTATATATAATACCAATTTCACTGTTTATGAAATATTCGTGGTATATGTTTTTAATAAATAACATCCGCTTACTAACGGCGCATAATGTCTATTTTAACAATCAATAGATAACAATCATCATTCAAACATGCATTCAAATATTTTAAATCTAACTATTTAAAATAAAATCGAAACTGATTCGATTGAGTGAGAAGTTCTCACCTTGATTTCAATTTCGCTTTAGCGATTTATTTCGAATAAAATTAAACGGACGTTTAACGTTTAATTTTACCCGAAATTTTCACTAACTCCAAACGACTCCAATCCAATTTCATCGCGTAGTGCTCGTCCATACGATTCCAACGCAACTGGTTTCGTGCGTTTTCGAGCTCGTATGAAAAAGTTATGATATTATGAAGTTACAAGATTTTATATTAACTAATTACAACATAATTTAACTAATTTAAACCTAACCTAATCTAAGCCATTGGATCCATCACCCAGTAAATCACAGCCGTGCCTACCCTTCTTCTCTAACACGCGATCCATCTACAGACACTAGCCGAAACACATAACCCATAGCTCGATATTAGGGTTCCAAACCACCATCTCCATGCTCGACGATAATTCGATCAGGGACCATCATGTCGTGCGCCTCCATCCCCTCTATGCTCGACTCCAGGGGCTTGAAACTCGGTCCCCTATGTTGCACGCACGTCGAGGCCGAACGCATGGCCTTCAAGCTCGAATTGCCATCGATTCGTGTCACTAAAAACGATCGCTTCCGTATGGATTTGCTCGTCTCTCCTAGATCTACAAGGTTCATGTTGATAACTTTCTGAATCGATGCTTGGATTAGAAGATAATTGGAGGAGAAGCACGAAATTTTCTGGCCGTTCAAATATAGGGTGGCGGCGGCTGTAGTTTGACCTAGGGTTTATTTTATTTTATTTTTATTTGTGTGAAGGTGGGCTATTTATAGGGAAACGAACGAACACTATTCATTCCGGAAATTCCAAACTCCGATTCACGCGCCGTAACCAGCGTTTCTAGGGTTTACCCCGTGTTCCGGACACAATGGAATAGGTTTCGGAAGCTAATTCGATCATCTGTGCGAGTTATGGCAATAAACGTTCAATTTGAATTAAACCGATTTAAACGATTTTCTAGGCGTTTTAATTTGTACCGGACAAACGGTAAATCCAATTGACATGAAATTTTAAACCTTACAATAATATCACATTACGGATCCGATGAAACTGGTTTCGTCGAAATCCGAGACTTTCTGAAAAATGGCTATTTTAACTCGCCAAATTAATATTAAAAACAATTCGATGCGTTTCGAGCTGTCACGATCAAACGATAACTCCGATTGCTACGAAAATTGAAATCCGGTAATAACTAACTATTACGGATACAATGGAACTGGTTTCGTCAAATTCTGAGACTGTTCAAAAATTGGCTATTTTCACTAGTCGATTTAAATATTAAAATATTCAATTTTCACAAATAAACTTTTAATTCAATTTTAAAAGTTCTAAAATATCATTCTAACTCCAACATGATAAAATAAAATTTTACAAATCATATTTAACTCGATTTTCAATTATTTCCATAATTTAACATATTAAATTATCGATTTAATTATTCAATTAAATCCAATTATTCGAAATAAAATTTTATTCGACTTATAAATTCACTTGTTAATATTTAAAATTAATTAAATATTCAATTTTTAATTAATAAAAATCCTGGGTCGTTACAATCTTCCCCCTTAAAAGAATTTCGTCCTCGAAATTATTAAGTAAGAAAAGTTACAGAATCTATTAACTTTCCCAAAACAAATTTTAAACTTCTCACCATACTTTACTAAATTTTCAAATCATACTTAGTTATCTTTTCAAAAACAACTACTATTGTTTAACTTTCAATTCAAAATCAAAGTTATAGTTTTCAAAATTTTCCAAATTTCTCAAATTTTTTCTAACGCCTTAAATTTTCGAAAAAATTCGCCATAGTCTCCTTTGCACGGCTCGATCCGAAAAAAAAAATGACAGTATATATATCACAAATATACATCTCATCAAGTAATGAGGCATCCCGAAGGGAAAAAGTGTAAAAGTACGGTATGTAATCCGAGATATGTACCTTATATTTTATTAGCAAGCATATACGGCTAATATAGCGCGAAAGCGAGCTCCAAATGCGAAGCAAACGCGATCCGCACCTACTAAACACTCAACAAACAACATGAGAACATGTATATATGAAAATAGCATCAACATACATCATATAGCAACATAATAACTATATATGCCAACATAGCAAATGTAGTAAAAGCAATATATTCAACCATCAACCAACTAGCATTCATAACCAATAAATATTCATTCATATTCTCATTAATATTCAATGAAATGGTTTTCAATTTAAATCACCTTTGATTCATTAACATTGGATTTACTAGCATTCATTTTCAATTTGTTTATATTTACTAATTCATATTCAAGTTGGTTCACTTCCAAATCAAATTCAATTCTATTTAAGATTCACTTAACTTCCAATTGAATTCCAATTACTTTAGCTTCCAATTTCATTAACTCAATTTCATTAACACTTAATGAATTATATACAATCAATCAACTAACAACCATATAACAATCAATGTATATCAATTACAACCAAATTCCTTTGCTTACAATTGGTTTAATTAAATTGATTTTCATTCAATTATTCAACTTCCAATAACATTAGATTTTAATGAATTAACACTTATAAATCAATTCAAATTCCAATTCTAAAGTAAATTTCCATTTAACTTTAAATTCATTTTTATTTACAACTCATATTCATAAATATATTCATATAGTTTCACTTCTCATATATATAAGTTTATTTCACAATTGTAAATCACTTTAATTATAATTCAATTCTTATAATTCATTTGCTTATACAATTATTCTTCAATTTAGATTATTCAAACAACTTATTCAATCAACTTATATACACTTTAATAATTCTGAAAAATTATTCCTTTATATATAAAATATAATCAAGGTAAAATTATTTCATTTACCCAATTTAAAACAATACTGTGTCGAATTGTTCTATTCAAATGTTTATAAACCCCTTCGGCATAGTTGTCCAGACCGTGCTGACGAAAGTTCATATGTCACTCAATAAACCAATCATCACAATATAAAATAATTTTATATATTCACTAACAAATACGCTCTCATAGCTATTATTACACTCAAACTCATTCTAGAGTACTACTGACTCTATCTCTAATGAGTAATAACCAATAGAACCATGGTTGTCGCTTAACCATATGCTCTGATACCAAATGTAATAACCCACAAATCCATACTCCTTGAATATACACTAATCTCCATAGATTAACTCAAGATGAACAGAAATACGAATTATCAATGTTTAAGAAAAAGAGAAAGACAGAAGAAGAGAGGAAAGATAGAAAATAGAGAGAAAAGAAAATAGAAAATAGAAAGAAAACAACAGAACAATAACAGAATCTCACAATTCGCAGCGGAACAACATATAATAATAAATGAATAATCTTTAAACAAAGAACTATATCAGTTATTACATTACATCACATTACATTTCATTACATCAGAGTGTACAACATCAAACAACAACAAACAATGCAGCGGAAAAAGAAATACTATATACTAATAATACGCCATGCCATCCAGCTTGCCTCCAGCAACTCCAGAATATCCTGATAAACCTTAACTCTTGACTGCCCGTGTGGAAATTGGTGGGCACGCAGAGTTTAGGAAGGAAAACAATAAACTCCGAGTCAGTCATGTGACTGGTGTGAGAACTCAAAACAGTTTATTTATCTTTAAAATCAAAATATAGGAATATTTTTAAAGTCAATTCGCAATGTTTTTTTTGAAATGAGACTACCATAAGGCCTCCCGCACACACACACAATGCAAACGCAGAATCGGAGGAGATTTCTCCTTATAATAGTCAAAGATGCTTGATACGCATTTAAAAGAACATTTGATATTATTACTAGTGCATAGTGTAGAGAAAATTCATTTCGAAAATAAAGATATAAATCTTAGCCAGCATAGACATTTCGAACTATGCCTACTATAGCTACCATCTAAACAGTGGTGACCACCATAAGTAAATGGCAGGTTCTACAACTAATACCGTACAAGGTTTCGTATTGGGAATTGGATTTCCAACGAATGATCAGGCCAAGGAACTTACCATTGCCACATGAGAATGCCTCTGGAAGGACATCCCCGAGAACCAAACCGGATCTCTACCAACACAAGGCCGGGTTACCCCTAACTGAGTAACAACTGACCGAATATGACATCCCCCGGTCCTTTGGGACCTTTATTCGAGCGCTCGTCATCAACATCACACCATAATAATAAGTGTTTCAACATGAGTAAGTATCTGGGCTCCATACCATGATACCACCCTTTTCCAGAAGGAAATGCACATACCCTAAAGGGCGCTACCCCTCATAACCTTGCCGCATCTTTCCTGTTTTGACCATTCCGGGGTGTGAGGCTCGACGAAGTCTCGTCCACAAAAACATACTTTATACAAAAGCCATGCTTCGGGTCAACAAATGATCATAGAAATGATCACCAAGATAGACGATCAAACAAATGATCCTATCACAAATGATCAACACAATGATCATTTCACAGCAACACTCAGCATGTCACATTACCAAATTGGGAATATATCGCTGATAACCTTCAACTACATAACCTCTGAGCTCGTACGTCTCAGAAAAGGGTGTTAAGCTAAAAGAATAAATTCTCCGCCACCAACAGAAATATATTTGAAAGAAATCGGCTTTATATCTCAATTTGTAATGTCAGACATACAATCCATACAAGTTTGTTCCGGGATCGAACAAAACCGAAGGCACTTACAAAGAAGTCCTTGCAATCCGGATAATCTCTAATCACGTCCGGACTTCCCATCACATAGGGAGTCTCTATACCGTAGCTACTCGGTGCAAAGACAATCGACGAGTTGTCCTTTTGCTTTCAAAAATATCCGGTCTTCAACACCGGTCATCAATGTTATCCATTACGTCGTATCACTATTCGGAATGGGTAATCCGAATAACGAGCGCAATAATTTAAAACAAGTGTAGCATTCAAATTCAAGCAAATCGCAATAAATACCTTTCAAAGGTAAATATTGATAGTCGGTTATTGAACTATCAATGGATATGCACACATCACCAGATTCCAAATAATTTTCCAAATAATTTATTTCCCAAAAATATATTTACAAGATAAATAATTTTCATACTTCAAAAATAAATCAATATTTATTTTTAAACAAATTTTCCTTCTCATTTATAAATTCCATAATGAATTTATATTCCAAAATGTCTATGAATATACAATTTCAATTATTCATTTTCAATTTATCTTCAAAAAGATAAATTCCCTAGGCTTTTCATTTTGCATTGGAAAACATTTCCATACTTATTTATTAATAAGTAATTCACAATCCATTTATTTTCAACACTTGGAAAATATTCAATATACTTCAATAGAAATTAAGTATATATTTCATTCTTTAAGGAAATCATTCTCTTAAACATATTTATTTGGGCCAAAACGAATGTTGTGTAAAACATCGTTACGACGTCCCAAAATCACTAGTATAGGGATTCGAAATTAAAATAGATATATAAATCCCAATACTATGCAAAACATTTCCTTTCGGAAATCATTTACTATAACAACAGTGTTATAGTCCACTATTTCCTTTTATTTCTCGAAAACGTCTATTTCAATAATGAATGTTGAAATCTATGGTTTCGAATCTTAACACAATTAAAACATCGTTAGATCGTTTTAATTTTGTTTAAAATATCACATCCTAAACATTTTCTTTAACATATTATTCACTATTCAAAAACGTGAATATACTACGTTAACCAATTTCATCATTTCTATTCATTTTATTTCAAAGGATTATTCACAGTCAAAAATGTGAATATATTTCCATTAATAGGTTTCAACAATTTACTTATCAAAATAAGTCGTTTGCGGATTTATAAAACAACGTTTATAAATTTCCATTTCTATTTATTTTACCACAACTTCCTTTATAAATTCCTTTATTAACCTATCTCAATTCATATCTCAATGATATACCAAAAGTTCATATTATAAGTGAAATACTTATAATTTATTTGTTTGCAAAAATCGTTCCTTTGAACCTCATAATTATAAATCTTATAACTTATAAGATTCAATTATTTACCCAAAACTTATTCTTTTAATAACTTTATAAATTTTATAAACCTACTGCTTATAAAATTCCATTTATAACTTCACTGTTTATGATTCTATAAATTTCATTCATTTATGAAATTCATCCACAATTCATTTTAACACTTATAAAATCTCGTTTTATAATTCAAATATTTTAATTTATAAATATCAATTTATAAATTTCTTATATAAATCAATTTATACTATTATTCTTTTAAAACATCTTTAAAGTCCTTTATAATTTCACTATTTTGATTTATAAAATAATCAAATTTTATAAATCCTATATTTCAACTTTTTATAATAATTTCAAAAATCCCGATTTAACTACTTTATAAAAATCATTAGCCTCATATTTTCAAAAATCAGTTTTTAACTATATTTCTCAAAAATCATAATTTTTATAACATTAAAATTATAACGTTTATTTATTTAAAATGAATCAATTTCAAAAATATTTTATAAACGTATACTTTCAAAAAATCACTTTGAAATCATTTTAAAATTCCAAAACTTGGTCCAATGATGCTACACACCAAATAGTCAATCACGACTACAATGATATCATATATCGATATGATAATCCATCAAATATCAAAATGTCTGAATTCAAATAAAAACTGTTGAGGAATCCAGTTGGATCCCTCCAACCTGTTTTCCTGCATCCACAAACATTAGCACAATACCAATTCCGCTCCAGTACGAAATTATCGCGGTATATGGGATTTAAAATATTATCCGCTTAATAGACGACGCAATAGGGTCTCATCCGCTATACAATGCGGGAAATCAATAACTTCAATATATACATATGCCAATATATATATATTGCTATTATATATAATACCAATTTCACTGTTTATGAAATATTCGCGGTATATGTTTTTAATAAATAACATCCGCTTACTAACGGCGCATAATGTCTATTTTAACAATCAATAGATAACAATCATCATTCAAACATGCATTCACATATTTTAAATCTAACTATTTAAAATAAAATCGAAACTGATTCGATTGAGTGAGAAGTTCTCACCTTGATTTCAATTTCGCTTTAGCGATTTATTTCGAATAAAATTAAACGGACGTTTAACGTTTAATTTTACCCGAAATTTTCACTAACTCCAAACGACTCCAATCCAATTTCATCGCATAGTGCTCGTCCATACGATTCCAACGCAACTGGTTTCGCGCGTTTTCGAGCTCGTATGAAAAAGTTATGATATTATGAAGTTACACGATTTTATATTAACTAATTACAACATAATTTAACTAATTTAAACCTAACCTAATCTAAGCCATTGGATCCATCACCCACCAAATCACAGCCGTGCCTACCCTTCTTCTCCAACACGCGATCCATCTACAGACACTAGCCGAAACACATAACCCATAGCTCGATATTAGGGTTCCAAACCACCATCTCCACGCTCGACGATAATTCGATCAGGGACCATCATGTCGTGCGCCTCCATTCCCTCTATGCTCGGCTCCAGGGGCTTGAAACTCGGTCCCCTATGTTGCACGCACGTCGAGGCCGAACGCATGGCCTTCAAGATCGAATTGCCATCGATTCGTGCCACTAAAAACGATCGCTTCCGTATGGATTTGCTCGTCTCTCCTAGATCTACAAGGTTCATGTTGATAACTTTCTGAATCGATGCTTGGATTAGAAGATAATTGGAGGAGAAGCACGAAATTTTCTGGCCGTTCAAATATAGGGTGGCGGCGGCTGTAGTTTGACCTAGGGTTTATTTTTATTTTTTTTATTTGTGTGAAGGTGGGCTATTTATAGGGAAACGAACGAACACTATTCATTCCGGAAATTCCAAACTCCGATTCACGCGCCGTAACCAGCGTTTCTAGGGTTTACCCCGTGTTCCGGACACAATGGAATAGGTTTCGGAAGCTAATTCGATCATCTGTGCGAGTTATGGCAATAAACGTTCAATTTGAATTAAACCGATTTAAACGATTTTCTAGGCGTTTTAATTTGTACCGGACAAACGGTAAATCCAATTGACACGAAATTTTAAACCTTACAATAATATCACATTACGGATCCGATGAAACTGGTTTCGTCGAAATCCGAGACTTTCTGAAAAATGGCTATTTTAACTCGCCAAATTAATATTAAAAACAATTCGATGCGTTTCGAGCTGCCACGATCAAACGATAACTCCAATTGCTACGAAAATTGAAAACCGATAATAACTATCTATTACGGATCCAATGGAACTGGTTTCGTCAAATTCTGAGACTGTTCAAAAATTGGCTATTTTCACTAGTCGATTTAAATATTAAAATATTCAATTTTCACAAATAAACTTTTAATTCAATTTTAAAAGTTCTAAAATATCATTCTAACTCCAACATGATAAAATAAAATTTTACAAATAATTTTCAATCATATTTAACTCGATTTTCAATTATTTCCATAATTTAACATATTAAATTATCGATTTAATTATTCAATTAAATCCAATTATTCGAAATAAAATTTTATTCGACTTATAAATTCACTTGTTAACATTTAAAATTAATTAAATATTCAATTTTTAATTAATAAAAATCCTGGGTCGTTACTATATATATATATATATATCAAAATTACAAATACGCTCTCTCAAGAAACAAATCACTCCAAAGCCTAGGTATTCAGTCAACCTAGTGCTTTGATACCAACTATCACGACCTGTCCTTCTCTCCACTAAAAGACGCATCATGAGTAAGAAAGAAAGGGATAGAAAAGAGAAAAGACAGAGAAGAAAGAAGAAACAACATCAGAATCTCAACAGCGGAACGGATGAAATATAATATATCACATAAGATATTACATAGCATACAATATCTATCAGAGTTACACAACTTATACATCACATACTAGACAGTTATAAAAACCTGTCTAGTTATTACAACTCAAACAAACGACCCGGATCAACACAGTGGAACCACATAGACATCTACAAACGTTGAACCCTCATGCTCCATTGCTCCTCTAGAATTCGTCAAAGCTAACCTGAATCACTTGACTACTCATATATAATATGAGTACCCAAGAGTTTAATAAAATAGAAAATAAACACTTGGGTCAGACATGGGTCTCGTGTGAGTAAACGGGTTAAAGTTGCTTAACTTTGAAAAACCTTTGAAAACAAAAGGTATCAGGTAAGACTTTCCACACATAAACATAGGTAAGTTTTTTCCTTATGCTAACCAAAACATTTGATAGTAAATCCAATGATATTATAATAGGGTCTGGGGTTTTCAAATAAATAAGAAAGAGATGAAATTATTACATTATTAAATTCCAGCATACTAGCCACAAAGTGGGTAATACAATCAAAACCGTAAGGGCACGTAGGAAGAATGGGTTTCCATCAATGGCAAGGCTACTGGGGTACCGCCCGTCACAGTACGGGGCCAAGATCACCGTACCGAGGATTACTCCCAATCCCCTGCAACACAAGGCTGGAACCATCCCTTACTGGATAGTCCCGAACAAGACAACCCCGGCAGTAGTCGTGAATCAACCTCCCTACACAGCCGAATAAAAAGGGACTTCTAGACATGGGTAAATTTCGTTCTACTTAGGCATGACCCACTTAGCCTTGCTGCATCTCCCCTATTTTAGTCAATCTCGGTTGATGAGGATTGAGGCTATGATTATCTTTATAGAACACATAAATGATCATCGTCCATCTGACGATGTTCTGAAAGCATTCAATCCATACAAGTTCGTTCCAGGTTTGAACAAAACCGAAGGCATTATCTCGTTACACTCATTTTGGAATCACCCTCTGAGTTAACGACAATAACCCTTGCACTCTGAATCTTCATCTTCACTTAAGATTCACGATCTAAAGTTAATTTGGATCGATGTGGTTTTCGGATATTCAAATTTAGAAACCCGATCCTGGTCTCATCGAAATCCAAAACGCCATCTTTTAGGTCCAAGTTGTTTTAAAGTTAAAACAATTCAATTATATTATCTATATTCACACAGATAGATAATTCACATCACACAAGTAGATAACTTATATTATCATCACAAATAAATAATTCACATAATCATCACACTTCAACCAAAGCACCCATATCATACAGCAGCATTTATCTCATATCTGAGATCTCAAATCATTCAAGGCAATCAATAGCATCCGTCCATACATAAGCAAGGATTAGTTAATCACACCATCTCTAATTAATTTAAAATGAATTAAATTAATTACTTGCATCTCTAATTAATTTAAATTAAATTAAATTAATTACTTTCATCACATAAATCTTGCTTACATAACCATTAATTGATTACAAACAAATTAATTAATCATCCTTTAAGTATTTATCTTAATTAATCATCCTTGATTAATTATATTCTAATTACATTAAGTAATTAGACTTTAATTAATTACATAAATTAATTATTCTTAACCATTTCAATAATTAAACTTTAATTACTTCATTAATTAATTAACTATAATTAATTATATTAATGCTTAATTAATTACATTTAATTAGTTGCTTTATAATCACTTCTTATTGACTAATTATCCTTAATTAATCTACCCTTAATTACATCATTAATTATATTAATTAATTATTCCTTAATTACTTCTTAATTAATTATTAATCATACTTAATAATTAATCTTTAATTAACCTTTATTCATTAATCAACCTTGATTAATCACAATTAGTAATTAATTATCCTTAATTAATTACATCATTTAGTTAACTTCAAATAACTTTATTAATCAATTCATAAATTAATTACACTAAGTAATTAATTATAAATTACTTTCACTTAGTAATTATCCTTCTTTATTAATTACACTAAGTAATTAAACCCAAATTACTTTCATTCTTCATAATCACGTCCTGTAATTATTCACTAATTACTTCACTAAGTAATTATACTTAATAAATTACACTTAGTAATTATTCTTACCCCATCATCCAATGGTTATTTTAATTTAACTAAACTAATTAATTAACTTAAACTAATCACATTAATCTAATTAATTACATTGAGTAATTAATCACTTTAATTACTTCCAAGAAATAATTATACTTAATCAATTCCACAAATGATTATCTTTAATTAATTAATATGTTGAATTATTAAAATTAATCACATTAATTAATTATGTAATAACTCCTAGTTAATGACCTTCTTTAACTATTAACAACTCTTTAATTACTTCCCTAAAGTCATTATTCTTTAATTAATCATCATTAATTACAATTTAATTAATAATTGATCATAAATTAATTAACCTTTAATTAATTAAGTGCTTAACTGAAACTTAATTAATCTTTTAATTACCTGATTTATTAATTCCTAAACATTAATTTATAAACTTAACTTATCTAATTAAAGATCCTTAATTACACATTAATTAACCACCAATTAATTAACTAATGATCCCTTGTTACTTATTTAAAAACCCATAATTAATTAAATAGATTAATTACTCTTTAACTTAATCTATTTCAAACATTTATATCTTAATTATCTTTAAGATAAAGTATTATCCTTATATATGATTTAATTATCATTTACAAAGTCTTTGAAATCTTATCTTTAAATTTACACTTTAATTTTCATTTTTAAATTTAAGATTTAAAAATGATTGACACATTTAACTTTAACAAAATGTAAATCCATTTACAAACCTTTTGAATCAAATGCTAAAGAATACTTATATTATACAAAAGAGATTGATGAAAGTTTTTAAACCAGAATTTATGTGAATTTAAAATCTAGTTCTTATGAAAACTTACTTATCAATTCCATTTTAAAACTTATTAAATTTTTAACCACCATTAATCTTGTATAAAACATTCCTCTTTTTGGAAACAAATTATTTTAATAATTTAGTATTTGTTTTAAACACTCTGATAATAAACTTTATAAATATTTATCTTGGAAAACCTGTTTTCACTTTGCTTTAAGCTTGAATCATATTTCTTTTCAAAGTTCTGAAACCTGTTACAAGCCAAACAATTAATCCCGAGCCAAAACAAAAACTCAAGCAATCACACGAGCTTTACAACCCAGTTTTCGAGTAAAGCACGCAAATGAATCAAGTTCGACCCGAGTTCTAACACCAGAATTCACGAGACAACACACTAGTAACTCTTTGTCTACAACCGCTTCGAGACATCACATCAAAATACGCGAGCACGTCCCGTGACAAGACCTTCTTCCCAAAGCTACAGATCAACTGATATTCGAAGGCACTCATGCACGTTCACGATGGCCTGAATGTCGCTGCCACCCTGTCGACGATGCCTCCAAGTCGGCGATCACCTCGACATCACGTACGAACCCCCAGATCGATGCCACCATCATCCAAACGAAAACGAGTAATCTGACAACGACAGACCCCAAACCCACTCTGACAAAACTGGATCGCCACGATGATCATGGCAGCTGGAAACACCGGCCCTCCTCCCAAAGCATCACTACGTCACCTTGCTTCGATCCCATGCCACGTGATCGAACTCGACGCTTTGTTAAAGACGAAATCGCCTCGCCTTGCCACCCGACAGAACTACCCCGAAAAACCCTAGTCTAGCTTCGCCAAGCAACTTCGATCACCAGAAAAATCTCAAACTATTTTTTCCAACGATCCTCATCCCCTAGGCCAACTTTGACGACAACCCCACCTCTGAATCACCATCGATCGCCGGATATAGGTGAAAACCCAAAAATCCTTCAACTTTGATTAACTCGGTGAATACCAAACAATTATCCAACTAAAAATCGAGATATTCACACTAAAATTCATGATTTTCTATAGTGAACTCAACCTTGCAATCAATGCTTAAAATAGAATTAATAAAATTTTGACCCAATTATCATTTTCACTGTTCTTTATAAAATTTCGAGGCTAATAATTAATATAAATTCCATAACTTATTTTTAGTTGTGATATTAGTGATTTCAAACATTTTGCATTTACAAACCAAAAACTATCAGTGATTAAATGATGAGACGTTGGAATTTTAAAGAAATCAAAACCTGTATTATCACAGCAGAGCCTATATTATGTTTACACAGACATTCATCACTAATACACATACATGCATTTCATTTCAATCCAGATATCCAGGCTAACACATGATTTTCATTCACATACCAAAGTGAAATCAAGATTTTAAACTGTTTTTAAAAATCTAAGTTTACTCACCAGATTTACTGAGAATAGAGGAAGAGAACATATATTGATTCCCAGGCTTGTTCCAGGCTTGTTCATTTGCTCTTGAATTTCTTTTGCTTTTTTAAATTTTATCTGAAATTGATCTTTGCATTTAGTTGCTTGTTGATTGTTTTCCTATCTGATTGCATTTGAAAATTTTGAAACTGTTGCATTTGCCTTTGCCCTTAGATTTCTTGCTTCAGACTTCTAGATTTTTTTTTCCAGTTTCAAGTTTCTTTCTTTGATCTTTGATTCCAGATTTTTATCTTCTTTAGATTTGAATTTATTTTTAGTAGAAAAATAAGATAAGATAGACTAGAACTGAGAGTAAAAATAGATCTTTCTTTTTTCATATTTTTAAAATTTTAAATTTAATTATCACAGAGAAATGTTGCCATTTGTCCTCTTATGTGTTAATTTGCTTACACATATACACATAGATTTACAAATGTCCTTGAATTAACTTAATTTGCTTACAAGTGTTAAACTTGTCTTTTAATTAATTCATTTAGTTCATATATATATTTATGTAATATTTACATGTATATAATGTATTTTTATTATTTAAGCTTTTAGATTTTATATAAATATGCAATGTGAATTTAAGTAGATATTTTTTTATGAATACTTATGTTTTGATCAAATTAAATATAACATATGTTTTGTAAATTTTATTTTAACTCTATATATTCTTACAAACCGAATTGTCTTATGTTTGAATTTTAAAATGAAAGAATATTAGAAACAAAAGAAAAATGAACTTTTAAATTAAGTCCTATTTTAAACTTAAGCTAAAATATATCTTTTAAATAAGTAAGAAAAATCGTTGTTGTTTAAAATTTAAATTCCAAATATCACTTAAAAAGTATTATGTTAAATTAAAATTTCTAAATTACAAACTATGTATGTATTTAAAGCTTGAACACACTTTTATTAAATTTAAATCAATACTTTTCCATTTCAATATATACAAATATATACATTTTATACGGAAAACATTTTTAACATAAATTTTGATAATTACTATATTGAAATTTAAAACATAACTCCAAATCACAATATATATATATATAAAAACACACACATATATATTAAAATTTGAAAACATAACTCTTACTAAATTAAAGACTTCCTATTCACAATATATATACCAATATATATATATACATTATAAACAGAAAACATTCTTATTAGATTTGAAAGATAAATCTTACAAATTTTAAATTGTTAGAAAAGATATTAATAAATACTGCCAAATTGAATATTATTAGCTTTCAAATGAATAAACTTGCCAAATTATAGAATAAAATCATCAAATCAATTTAATTATTAATAAAGATTATTAAAATTGCACAAAATTCCGGGTCATCACAAGATCAAAAGGTTAAGGGAAGGAATAAAGGGCGATGACTTAAAGGATTTCAATCTTGACCAGAAAGGGTGGTTGAGAAAGAAGGGAAGGTTGTTTGTTCTGAATACAGATGACATGAGAAAAGAAGTTTTGGATGAATGCCATCATTCTAAGTTCACTATCCATCCACGAGGAACGAAGATGTATCTGGACATGAAGAAAAGTTTCTTTTGGGAAGGTATGAAATGGGAAATTGGTTTATGTGTTGAGTAGTGCTTAAATTTCCAACTGGCAAAGGCTGAACACCAGAAGCCAAGTGGATTGCTTCAACTGTTGGAAATTATTATGGAAGTGGGATTATATTTCTATGGGTTTTATCGATGTGTTGCCAAGGTCTAGTGGAGGAAATGAAAGCATTTGGGTCATAGATGGACTAACTAAGAGTGTCCATTTCATTCAAGTAAAGTTAACTAGGACGGCACTTATTCTGGCAAAGTTATTTATGAAGAATATATTTAGAATGAACGTGATTCCTAGTAGTATCATCAATGATAGAGAATCTTTGTTTACTTGTGAGTTCCAGAAGAGTCTACAGGAAGCATTAGGAACCAAACTCAACATGAGTACCACTTACCATCCACAGACTGATGGGAAAACGGAAAGAGTTAACAAAGTCTCGTAGGATTTGTTAAGAGCTTGTGTACTGGATTTCGGGGGACATGGGAGGACCATCTTCATTTAATCGAGTTCTCGTATAACAAATAGTTATCAGACAAGTATTGGAATTGCGTCGTTTGGATCTTTATATGAAAGTCCATAAAAATCTCTCGTACGTTGGTAGGAGACGGGCGATAGGCTGGTTCTTGGTCCGGATTTGGTGAAAGAAGCCGTAGAGAAGATTGAGTTGATCCAAGCTAGGATGAAGGAAGCTTAGCCTAGGCAAAAAATTTATGCAGATAGAAGGATGAAGGACTTGGAATTCTCTATTGGATACTATGTGTTTATTAAAGTTTCACCGATGAAAGGTGTGATTAGATTTGAAAAGTCAGGAAAGTTAGCACCTATTTGTAGGACCTTTCCATATTGTTGAGAGGTTCGGGAAACTCGCTTATAGAGTAGCGTTACCGAATAGTTTGGCAAGAGTCCATGATGTTTTCCATATTTCTCATCTTAGGAAGTGTGTTAGACACCCGAAGACTACTATAGCACCTAAAGTGTTAGAAGTTTTAGTAGTAGAATCGGATTTGACTATAGTTAGAAAGTCGATTCAGATTGTGGCTAGAGATGGGAAGAAGTTGAAGAACAAGACAGTGAAATTATTAAAGGTCCAATGGAGTGATGATGCTAGAGATGATACTTGGGAGACAGAGAGTAGGATTAGAAATGCTTATCCAGAGTTGTTTGATGGTATGTTTTACCTTTGATTATTTTGTTGTGTGCCTTATCATAATTTTGAGGACGAAATTCTCTTTATGGTGGAGGAGACTGTAACACCCCATGTTTTTATAACATTATTTAGAATAATTAATTAGGTAAATTAATTAAAATAATGTGAAGATTAATAAGTTGAGATTTGATTAGACTAAGGGCAGCCATGCCATGTTAGTGTGTTAATTAAAATAAAATAACATAAACAAAGGTGTTGGGAATGAATAAGGGCAATACGGGAAACAGGAAAGGCTTATACCCTAAACCCTTAAGAAATGAAACTCACATTCATTTCATTTTCACTCAAACTAAAATTATACCAAGGTCGGCCACCATTATTGCGCTCAAAAGAAGATTAAAGTTATGATTCAAGTAAAGGAAGATAATCAACATAATCAACGTCAAATTTTATATCTTTTAATCTCAAAGCTAAGGTGAATAATTACTTCATCCCATTTTCTTATAGTTTTTGGTTTTTAGATTAGATCCGAAATGATTTTGTGAGTTTATTCCATGTTTTTGATTAAAATTATACACACACACACACACACACACATGCGTGTTGATGAATTATGCATGTTCATATTAGTTTTTATGATACGTTTGATATGAAAACCCTATTAAATGACATCCAAATACCTTGAAAATTTAAATATAGGTCAAAAATGATATTTTAGAGATGGCTTTCAATTTTCATAATTTTTCAGGTTAATATGGATTTTATATTTATTTTTAGTGAAGAAAATGATTTATTGGGTTATTAATTATTTACAGCTAAAATAATGATTATTTGGGTTGGAATTTTTATATGTCGGAAAATATACTAAAATGGATTTTTTGGAATTTTTCCAGATTATTCCTATGTATTTTGATGAATATATAAAATTATTTAAGGTATGGGACATAAATATTTTATATATTTAATTAAGGAGAAGGGGCATCTTATAAAATAAGTGATTGTTTGACTTTGAAAAAAGTGGTAGCACTTCTCTGAAAAATATTTGTTAATCAATGAGAATTTAACAAAAAAAGGCAATTTAGTTGAAAAGTTATTTTTTAAGGTAAAAATAAAGAAATCATACTTTTAGCATGTTTCGGCCTTTTACGGCATAAAACTTTCTGACCAAGACCTTCCGACAAAGTCGAAAGGTATAAAGCTCTCGACAAGGTCCAGCCAATGTATATGGTATCATGTTACTTGTTACGTAATGAATTGGACAAGGTCGAAGGCCTCTTAGTCGAAAGGCTGATGGCCAAAGAGGTTGGGGTATGCTTGTCTTATAAACCAAAATCATTCACCTACTTGCTTTCAAAAAGGAGCTTTCGACTTGGTTGCTTTCGACTTGGTTGCTTTCGACCAGGTCAAATATTTTAAATAAAGTTTTTAAAACCTTTCCACAAAGTTGAAAGGTTACTGTTGCTTTGTTATTGTTTTGATTTGAAACCTTCTGACAAAGTCGAAAGGTTTTCTTGTTTTAAAACAGCCGCTTCTCCATGCTTTTGAAAGAAAGCTTTCGATTTAGGTGATTTATCTTTGTTTCTCTAAATGAAGTATAACCCAAGCTTTCGAAGGAGTTGTTTTAGAGGCTGAATCCTATTGTTTAAAAGTTAAGTTTTAAAGCTTTCGAAGTAGAGCTTTCGACAAAGTCGAAAGGTTGCTTCCAATGAAGTCAAAAGGTTTTAAAGGAGGATTTTCCACATGTTTTTAATTATACCTAGTAAGCTTTCAAAAGGTCTATGTTTTAAAAGGTTTAATGATTTCGAAAGGTTTGTATATTGAATGATTTCGAAAGGTTTTAGTTCAATGGTTTTGAAAGGTTTGATTTCAATGATTGCGAAAGGTTTGAGTTCAATGACTTTAAAAGGTTTTAGTTCAATAATTTCAAAAGGCTTAATTTCAATGGTTTCGAAAGGTTTATTTCAATGGTTTCGAAAGGTTTGACATGGAAGGTTTTCCAAGGTTTTTCTAAGGCAATGTTTTAAAGTGATTCTTAAAGAAGGATGTCCAATATTTTATTACTTTCGAAAGGTTTGCTTTCAATGATTTCGAAGGGTTAGATGAATGGTTTTGCTTTCAAGTAAGGTTTTGGCATATTGGCCATGATAATTAAAACGTTTTCACTTGGTTTTGGAAAGAGGTATTTCAAGATTTAGAAAGGAGAACTTTCAAATGTTTAAGTGTTTTCATCAACTATGGTTTGAGTAAAGATATACATATATATATATAACATGGTAATATGATTTTGACTATATTATATATTTTTCTTTGTATAAGTTGATTTAAAGGTTTTAAATCATTTGAAAATGTTTTCAAGGAAATTTATAGGAGGGGATCCTTAAGTGAAAATGACTCAAATATTAGAATACCAGATGAGACTAGTACAGAGTCACGCCTCATACATTAGCTATTAGCCCCAGCTGATTGCTATCTAAAATTCTAGTGTGTAGGGCTTTATCATAGGTAGAATAAAATTATGATTACACACCGAAAGGAATATATGTTTGTATATGGATAGGTTGTTGTTGAGCCTGAAAAACCATTAGGATCTAGAAGACCTAGGGATGAGTAAGTTAGGGACAGACCATATTGAAGTGATGTATTTAATAGATAGTTAAGGGAAGGTAATCCAGAAGAAGAATAGCTAACAGATGTTAGATTAATTTTGATTATATTATCTGGAAGGCCCAAGTCAGCTAAAGGTTAAAAGTTATCCAAACAAAACTTATGTGCTCGAACAGATAGTTCATTATTACATGAAATTTATATATGCTTACATAATGATTGCTTTACAGTATTTAATCAGTTTTGGTTGCAGGAAAAGGTTTTGCAAAGATATATTTTAAAAGGGTGTTGGTGAGGGGAAACCCGTTCCGCTAAGCGGTGTGGTCTCACTTAACATATAAAATGGAGATGTATAGCATTATTCATACCGGCTTTATGTCTGACTCGAAGTTTTTGTTTTTCCCTTAAACTCTCGTGTGCTTAAAAAAAATTTGAGTAGGATGAGGGGTTAAGGTCTTTCCAGGTTTAATAGAATGACGAATAAGGCTACCGGAGGCAAGAAGGAGGTAAATGGATAGCTATCTAGGAATTACAGTTCTTGTTTTATGTTTGAATTTACGCTATGTTTGTATTAGATCTATTATGACCATATGAATCTGATCATCCAAGGGGATATCTTCATATACCACTCTTGGCGTAATTTGTAATAATTGTATTTTATCTATGCTTGGATATATATTTGAGAATATGTAAGTTGAATTCGGAAAATCTGTTTTAAATGTAATGATGTAAAAGTTCTTTGAAATCTGTGTTTTGTTTCGTATTCATGAGCTTCTAATATTATACATACCATTAACATAGCCGTATTTAGTTGCCGGAAGCTAATACTATAGATGGCTTCACAATCTTAGTGCTTAGTTTTGGGTCTCTAGATAGGGGATGTTACACAACCCTTAAAAAACATTATGTCGAACTTTTACAAAACATTGGATATCTAATCTTTACAAAGCATGGGATATCGAATCCCAAAAACACAAGATATTGAACCTCTACGAAAGCTAATGCATCACATAAATATCATGTATCTATCACATGCATAAGCTCTTATAGTTATCGAGCTTCTATGAAATAGAGGTATTTAACCTCTAGTGATGACATTTCAGTAATTAAGATAAGACCGATCTATTTCCTTTTAAATTTAAAACTTTCCACTAACACTTACCCTATGTCAAATGATTATTGGATAGAAAAGTAATTTTCATACTCTTTACTGAAATTCTAATAGATCATATCTTGCCTTCCAAATTAACTTTGCAAAACAATATAATTAATATCATTAATTTATATTAGTTATAAACATTTTCTAAAACAAATTCACAGAAATCATAAAAAGTTAGGGAAATATCTCTAAAAATCACTAAAAATCTTAATTTACTTCTTCTTCCTTTTACAAAAATTTCTAGACAAAAATATTAATTTAATTATATTTAATAATTACAAAAACCAGAATTATACACATTTTCCTCTAAATAATTCATAAAATATTCATATGAACTTGGAAAATTATGAAATTGAAAACCATCTCCAAAACAATATTTTACACAACATATTCAAATTTCAAACTAGTTGGAGATCAAAAAATTAGTTTTTGCCTTTAAAACCCATTATAATAATTCCATAATTTTAACACATTATTGTTTAATCTAATAATGGTATATAAATCCAAGCATTAAATATTATCACATTCAATTCGAAATCAATCATAAATCTGAAATAAAAATTGAACAAATGAGACGGTAACTACTATTCACCTTAGATTGGATAAGAGATATTGAGATTTAATGTAGATTAGCTTTTCCTTCTGGATTCCTCAGAATTTCTTGCTCTTCTCCTATAGGTAATGGCCGACCTCCGCTTTAGTTTTTTTTATTTCAGAAAGTGAAATGAGAATGAATGAGAGAAGAAGGGTTTAGAGAATGAAATAAGGAATTATTTCCATTATGCCCCTCTCATTAATCTTTTTCTATTCTAAGTTTAAAGCGATCTTATTGATTGATGAATTAAGGCCCGACTCCAAATTGGTTAACAAATCTCATTCTCTTTAGCACCTCACATTATTCTATTTAATTTATCTAATTAAATTCCCTTAATAATTTTAGACAAAAATTAAAGGTGTTACAGGCTACCCTTCTTAAAGAATTTGGTCCACCAAATTATGCTAAGGAAAATAGCAAGCATAACAGTCATGCAAACATGTGTGATAAACACATAACGACAATAGAGCATACCCTGCTTAGCAAAAAGTCTCTGTGACATATATAGACCATACCATCAAAACAACTTGGGATAAGTCTCTCTAATGGCTTCTTTTGTCTTCCAAATATAGTCTTTCTTATTGTCACTCAACTGGACTTTCACTAACTTGATTGTCTTGTTTTTTAACTTCTTCTCATCTCTTGCTACAACACGAACTGGTTGTTTAACAAAAATCATATCGAGTTCCACAACTAAATCTTCCAATACATTGGTGCAATGGTAGTCTCTGGATCATGCACACACTTTTTAAGATAAGAAACATGAAAAACATTATGGACTCCTGCCAAACTATTCGGTAGCTTTATCCAATAAAAAAATTTCTCGATCCTTTCCATGATAGGAGACAGACTAACATATCTCGATGCCAATTTCTTCGACTTTCCAAATCGAACCACACTCTTCATCGGTTATACCTTAACAAAAACATGGTCTCCAACTGAGAATTCTATATTCTTACGTCCCTTATTTGCGTAAATTTTCTACCTAGACGAGTTTCCTTCATCTTTGCTTGGATTAACGCAATCTTTTCTGTAGCATCTCTCACCATATATGAGCTAAGAATCAATCTTCTGAGGTCTCTAGCCAACATGCTGGAGATTTGCATTGCCTTCCATAAGGAGCTTCATAAGGTGGCATTCCTATACTAGTTTGACAACTATTGTTATAGGAAAATTCAACTAAGTGAAAATGGTCCTCCCATGACCCTCCAAAGTTCATTACACAAGCCCTTAACAAATATTTAATAACTTTGTTAACTCTTTCCATTTTCCCATCTGTTTGTGGATGGTAAGCGGTACCCATCTTCAGCTTGGTACCTAACACTTCCTGTAGACTCTTTCAAAATTCACTAGTGAACAAAGTATCTCTATCACTGGCTATACTACTAGGAATTCCATGCAGTCTTACAATATTCTTCATAAACAACTTTGCCAGAGTGAGTGCTGTCCTTGTCGACTTAACGGGAATAAAATGTCCACTCTTGTCAGTCTATCTACCATTATCCAAATACTTTCATTTTCCATATTTGACCTTGGCAACCCATCAATAAAACCTATGGATATAGAATTTCATTTCCAATGTTGCATTTCTAAAGATTAAAGTAATCCACTTGGCTTCTAATACTCGACTTTCACTTGCTAGCAATTCAAACATTGTTTCACTCATAAGCCTATATAGCTTTTCGTTCCTTCCTAGAGGAAACTCCTCTTCATATCCTTAATACATTTAAGTTCCTCTGGGATGAACAGTAAACTTCGATTGATGACACTCCCTAAGAACTTCCTTCCTTAAGGTTACAAACATCTGGAACACACAACCATCACTTCTTCCTCAAACAACCATTCTGATCAAGACCGAAATCTTTTAAATCATCAATCTTAGTTCCCTCTTCAAGTCTCCTAATCTGTTCAGCTACTAATGGATAATCTCTTTGTTTAGAAGCAATTCTTTCAATCATTACTGCTCGAACTTCCAAGCAGGATAACATTGCAGTATTCTGACTAGAACTAGCCGTCGGTCTCAACTACACACCCCAAGTAGTCAATGATTCTAAATCTTTCCATTTTGTTAACATAGCTAACACCAAACTCTGGTGTTTCCTGCTAACTACATCATCAACTTTATTTTCTTTCCTTGGCATATACTCGATCTTAAAATCATAAGCTGCCAAAAAACTCTAGCCACCTTTGTCGTCTCATATTCAACTCCTTCTAAGAGAATAAATACTTCAAAGACTATGATATGTAAATAACTCGAATCGTTCTCCAAAAAGATAGTGTCTGCACACTTTCGAAGCAAATATCACTGCTGCCAACTCCAAATCATGAGCTAGATATCTAACTTAATGTAGTCGAAGCTGTCGAGAAGCAAAGGCAATCACTTAACCTTTTTACATTAACATGGTTCCTATTCATGTCTCACATAGATCAGTATATACCACTAAATCTTGATGTCCATCGAAAACAACTAACATGGGTGCATTGGACTAAATATTTTAGCTTTAAGAATGCTTCTTCACATTTAGTGGTCCAAACTTTGTTTACGTCCTTTCCAGTTATTTTGGTCATAGGTGCTACTATACGAGATAAATCCTTGATAATTTTCGATAATAGCCAGCTAACCTCAGAAAACTGCTTATCTCGGTCACAATCTCCGATCTTTTCCAGTTATTAGCAACTTTAATCTTAGTTAAATCTACTGATAACCCATTTTATTGAACTACATGACCAAGGTACTTCACTTCTTTTTTTAAAAATGACATTTTGAAAACTTTGCTTTTTGTTGATGTTGCATCAATATTTCTAGCGCTATTCTAAGATGAATCTCATGATTTTGTTCATTCTTAGAATATATCAGAATGTCATCTATAAACACTAAACGAATCTATCCAAATACTCATGGAAGATTTGGTTCATCAAATCCATAAAGTAAGTAGGTGCATTGGTTAATCCAAAGGGCATGGCTAACCACTCATGTGAACCATATCTTGTTAGGAACGCCATTGATGGGAATTCCATCCTCCGCCACTCTCAATTGATGGAACCTTGTTACTAAATCCAATTAGGAAAATACATTGGCTCCACTCAACTGATCAAATAAATCATCTATTCTTAGCAAAGCATACTGATTCTTTATCAACTTCTCATTTAACTTACAATTATCAATACACGTCCTTAAAGACCCATTCAGTTTCTTCACAAATACCACGTTCGCTCCCCAAGACGAACTTCTTGGCCTAATAAAATTATTTCCTTCTAAGTCCACCAACTGGATATTTAACTCTTTCATATCAATAGGTGTCATTCTGCCAGGCGGTCTACTCATGGATTTGGCTCCAAGTCAAAATCTATTTGGAACTTAATAGCTCGTTTTGGTGCTAGTTCTGTAACTAGCTTAGAAACATCTGCATATTCTCTTACAATAAAAACCCGATTCATCTCATCTTCCACTTCCTTTGCACCCAATAAAGCATATACATCTAAACTCGAGTTTTCTCTAAAATCGAGTTTTCTATTGAGTATATAATTTTATCATGGCTATTAGAGTGTCTCAATGATATCTTCCTATTCAGGAAAAATATCCTAGCATCATATCTGTTTAACCAATCCATAACCAGAATAATCCCAAAACCCACAAAATCAAACACATGTAAATTGCAGGTAAATGCATGATCTAACAACCCAAATTCTAAGTGGTCATACCCAAGAGTTGCATAACCTCCTATAGGATTCGCAGCCTTTAAGGAAATAATAAGCTATGATGGTTCTAAATATAACTTATCTACCAAACATTACGAGATAAAAGAATGCGATAAGCCAGTATCAAATAGTACTTTGGTAGGTATGCCATGAATCAAAAGCATACCTCCTATCATAGAATTTCCTTTCATTTCCACAACTGGTCCATAAGCCGATGGTTCCAAAGTGAAAACTTTCCTTTATTAGCCTTAAACGGTTTAGACATTCATTCTTATGATGCCCCATCAGGTTGCAATTGTAACACTTCACACTCTTCTTTCCAAAAACCTTCTTTCCATTACCAAATCGACACTCATTAGCAAAGTGCCCTTTCTTATCACACTTATAGCAAACAATATTATCCTTCCCTTTCTTGGCAGCTCCACCCTTGTGAGCTCCCTTTTTATTGGAGAGATTCATTTTCTTGTCTTAAAAACCTTGAGTCTCCATAGGCTTGTCGCTTTCAAATGTCGAAAGCATTTCCTCATTCCTTAACGCCATATCCACCACGCATCGCATGGATATGTAAGATGCAGCGTAGTTTCCCAAGAAATTTCTGTTTCAATCCATCAATGAACTTCTCATTCCTTTTTATCACAGTAACAATATTAGCATACCTGTATCTAGCCAACTCGTCAAACTTAGTTGCATACTCCAACACAAACATCTCTTCCTGCTCCATTTCAATGAACTTCTTAAGCAAAGTTAACTTTGCTATCTCGGAAAAAAAAAATTCTTCAAGTCTCCTTCTAAATTCAGTCAATGTCAATTTCTCCTTTGGTATTCCTATAGTCACATTATTCCACCAATATAAAGCAACTCCTCATAACTGTCTACATGCCAACATCTTCTTCCGCTCATCATTTAAGCCTAAGTTAGCAAAGATCCTTTCACAATGCAATAGTCAATTCTCAACTTAAATACCACTTTCCGTTCCAAGAAAAGTCTTTCCTTCCAGACTGGCATAATTAGGACTAAACTTGGAATGATTGTTGCAAGTAAGTACCTCAAGGTTGGCACCTCCCATATAATCAGTGTTTCCTTCAGCCGAAGTAGCTACTACTCTAACTTGCATAATATACACAAAGAATTGGTATATATCTATTGGGGGTTCCAGCACTTACATTGGCGTTTGCATTTAGATTAGCATTTGCTTGTTGATCTGGATTCCTTCTAGCATTGGATTAAACATTTCCATTAGTTGTGATGCTTCTTCCAACTAGATTCACTCTTCCACTTCCTGCTTCCATATCTTTCTTCCTCGTAATCTGCATAAAAGTCTCCATAAAATATAGAAGAATGGTCTAAGAGAGAGGGGATAATAGAGATAAAATATATAATTATATATATGGCAATAACAAGTATGTTGCTATAGCGTTATGTCATACCCCAGATTTTTTCTTTGATTTGTTTGGATTATGTTTTAAAAATCTTTTAAGTTTAACATACACCTATGCTCTGATACTAAGTAGTAACATCCTCTATTTTGAGGCCTGAAAATAAGCTCTATTGATATTGTAGTCATCCATAGTATTATTTCTTAGTGACAGAATGGGATCAGTTAATTGTATCTATAACATCAAGAGTACATGAAAATTAAAATTCGCAAAACACATTACATTATTAACTTTCACGTTCATCACATAACCCTGTTGATTCCACGTTTAGAGAAAATATAATAATTACAATTATGTTCTAAGAGTGGCATATGAAGATGTCCCCTTAGATGATCAGAGTCTAACCAATCGACGATTATAAATTATATTGTTACATTCATTCAAACGAAACCTAAACCTCAAACAATATAGCGAAAATAAACTCCTAAAATTAGCGAGCCTCCTGCATATCTCTGGAAGTTTATTCGACTAACCGAAAACCCTACTCTCGATCTACTCAAATGAATATTCGAGAGCTTAAGGAGGAAAACAAAAACTTAGGTCAGAAAAAAAGTCTAGTGTGAATAATAATAAACCATATGGAACCAAAAACGGATAAGACCACGGCACAAAATGAAACATTTCGCCTCTCTAGTATCTTATCAAATATGCCAATCTGAATATAAATCACACACGTACAACCACAATGGTTAAAACAAAACATGATATAATCACATGCATGAACTATGGGTAAATATGACTAGTTTGTTATTAAAGGGCTATGCATTTCCAAGGTTTACTCATCTCATAAAATTGATTGTCTGTCTCAAAGCATAGTCTTTCTAGGATCATTATGAATCTATTAGTTTTCATGGGCCAACTAATAACCTATCTAGCTTATTCGGGCCAAAACATAACTAGATGTCCCAAAATATCCAAACATGGTTAGGAGTAAATCCAATTAAATAATACAGTAAGCATATAGAGCTACGAGGTCCTTTTTTGCGTACACATATTTTAATCTCACTACTAACAAAGCCCTACGCACTAGAATCGTAGACCACTGCCAACCAGGGGCTAACGGATGCAGCATAAGGTACGACCCTACACAAGTCCCATCAAAAATCTTATCTGGTTCTAAATTCATGACTTGTATCTTTTTGATCAGTTCATGGCATCCTAACACAATTAGTCTATCTGATCTCTTGAATACAATTCTACTCACTCAACAGTTTAGTCCAACCATATTCACTACTAGAACAACCTAACCGGTAATTATGTTCCTAAATCCCAAGGTGTAATGTTGGGTAATGAAAATGTGCGAATGAAAAATGACAATTATGTAAATTTAACTGATCAGATGATAACAAGAACATATAACATCATTCATCAAAATATGTTTAATTAATAGTCATATGCATAACAAAATTACATAAGATAAAGTAATATTTTTCTTTGGCAAAATATATATAAAAGTGGGCTAAAACACTATTTCAGTTCCTTGAAAACACGTATCTTTAGAATTGATAAGCCACTTGAAATCATTCTTAAAACAAGGAAAACATAGCCCAATACTTAGCCAAAATCTCATGCCATAGCACTATCATCTTTACATGGCTTTTAAAACACTAGCTATCCAAACAGGGGTGTCGACCCTATAGAAAACATTGGTTATTGAGCCTCTAAAAATATACATCATCTTTAACTGGCTTTTAAAATACCTGATGGCAAAACAGGATTATCGAGCTTTTAGAAAATAAGGGCTATCGAGCCTCTAAAACATAGCCTTTGAGTTTTCAAAACATACGACATTCATGCTGCTAAAATATAGATGCAGAATAGCTATAAGGAAGTTATTGAGATAATATAAAATAAGGGAGTTGAATTCTTAAAATCATAAGGTGTTGAGCCTCTAAAACACGTAGAGTGCCGAACATTAAAAGGAGTTGTTGAGTCTCTAAACCTTGGGGTTGTCGAGCCGCAACCAAACATTAGGTATCGAACCCCCTACATAATACTGGGTATCGAACCCTTACAAAACATGGAGTGTTGAACTTTTACAAAACACCGGTTATCGAATCTTTACAAAGCATAGGGTATCGAACCCCAAAAACACAAGGTGTCGAACCCTTATGAAAGCTGATGCATCATACAAATATCAAGAATCTACCACATGCACAAACTCATATAGTTATCAATTTTATATGAAATAGAGGTATTGAGCCTCTAACAATGGCATTCCCGCATTTAACATAAAAATTGATTTATTTTCTTTTAAAGTTTAAACTTTCCACTAACTCTTTTCCCATGTCAAATTATTATTGCATAATAAAATACTTTTCTGATTTTTTACTAAAATTACGGTATATCACATCCAGCCTTCTCAGTTAACTTTGCAAAAAAAAATTAAAACCATTAGCTTATATTAATTATAAACATTTTCTAGAATAATAAATTCATAGAAAATCATAAAAATTAGGGGTAAATATCAAAAATATATAAAAATCCAAATTTTATTCTTCCTCCTTATACAAAACTTTAGAGACCAAAATATTAATTTAATTATATATAATAATTAAAAAACCAGAATTATACATATTTTCCTCTTAGGAAACTCTAAAATATCATATAAACTTGGAAAACTACGAAATTGAAAACGCAATCTCTAAAACAATGTTTTACACAACATATTCAAATCCTAAATCAACTAGAGATCAAAAACTTAGGTTTTGCCTTTAAAACCCATTAGAATAATTCCATAAAATTCCAACAAACCACTATTTAATCTAATAATGATATCGTCAATCCAAGCATAAAATATAGTCACATCCAATTAGGAAATCAATCATAAATCCAAAATAAAACATAAAAAAAAATGAGACGGTAACTACTATTCACCTTTGATTGGATAAGAGAATCTGAGATTTAATGTCGATTAATTCCCTTAAGATTTTTCTTTCAAAATCCTGCGATTTCTTTCTCTTCTCCTCTAGGTAATGGCCGGCCCCCTCTTTAGTTTTATTTTTGATTTAAAGAAGTGAAATGAGAATGAATGGTAGAGGAAGAGTTTAGGATATGAAATAAAGAATTATTCTTATTATGCCTCTCTCATCAATCCCTTTCTATTTTTTGTCTAAAACAATCTTATTAATTGATTAATTAAGGCATGGACCCAAATTGGTTAACAAATCTCATTCTCCTGATCACATCATATTATTCTATCTAATTTATATATCCTTGAATGATGTTAAACAAAAATTAGGAGTGTTACACTTTACCAGTGAGTTTTGGAAAAGTTTGCAGAATATATTGGGTACAAAATTAACATGAATATGACTTAACACCCGTAGATTGATGGCCAAACAGAAAGAGTGGATCGTTTTCTCGAAGATTTTCTAGGGAATGTGTTTTAGATTTCATAGGATGTTGGGAAGATTATTTACATCTTGTAGAATTTGGCTATAATAACAGAGCAGCTGGATAGCCTTATTTAAGGCACTATATGGTAGACTATGTAAGTTGCCAATTTGTTGGTTGGACACATAGGATCGGCTCATGTTGGGACTTAATTTGGCAAGGGATGCTTTCGAAAACATAGAATTTATTCGTGCTAGAATGAAGATAGCACAACCAAGATAGAAAAGTTATGCCAATAAAAGGAGAAAAAAGCTTGAATTCGCGATAGACGATTATGTTTTTGTGAAGGTTTCTTTGATGTGGGAAGTTATGCGCTTTGGGAAGGCGGGGAAATTGGAACCTAAATATGTAGAACCATTCCCAATGATCGATAAAATTGGTAAACTTGCTTATCGAGTTGAGTTACTAAGTTATTAGCGGTGTGCATAATGTTTTTTTACATCTCACACTTAAGGAGATGTGTAACTGACCCAACTTCGGTAATGGAGACAAGGGGATTTGAGGACTTACCTGTAGAGCCAGATTTGACTTATGTAGGATGATCAAAGGGAGTAATAGGTCGTGATATAAAAGAGTCAAGGAAAAAAGTTATCGAACTTGTTCGCATCTAGTGGAGTGACATGTCGAAGATTGTACCTAGGGGTAGAGGATAAGATTAGGAATCTCTACCCTTATTTGTTTTGACATGCATAATTAGACATGTTTTTTTATTGTTTAGACTAGTAGCAATACTATTATGACTTCGAGTTATAATATGATTGTTTGTTAGTAGTTGAATTAATACATTATGATTGATAATTGACGATTTACATTATTTGGGAACTAGTGTAACTATTGTACTTTGAATACATTATTTTGATGACGGTGGTCTTTATCCTGCCTTGTCAAGATTTCGAGGAAGAAATTCTTACAAAGAGGGGAGACCGTAACACCTCATATTTTTGAGTACCATAATATAGGGACTTAATTAAATAAATAGTTAATCAGATTAATTTAAGATGAAAAGTTATGGGAATTAATGAGAATAGGCTAGAATGAGGTTGTAACCTCTAAATTACTAACCCCCTAACACTCCCACCTTTCACTCATTCCTTCATGCACTCAAAAACAAAACAAAAAATAACTCAAGAGAGACCAGCCATATTTTTAAAAAAGAAAAGAAGAGAATTTAAAGGAAAATGAATTCCACTCATAAGAAGAAGCAAAGCTCTAAATCAAGTGTATTCAAACAAAAGTGAGTAACTCTTTCTTTAAAACCTTTCAAACTCATATGGTTTAGGATTGTATATATTTAGGATGCTTTGAATGCCAATAAGAAAGTTTGAAAGACTAGGAATTTTTTTTTCATGTTTGGAAATTTAAAGATGATGAATTTGATGTGTTCAAGGAAAAATGTGAATTAAAGCTTCTCTAAATCACTTAAATTTTTGTATGATGTGTTGAACAATATTATGGAGATGTGTTTTTATCTTTATAATTTTCTAAAATTAATTGGAATTTACACGAATTTTCTAATTTGAGAAAATACCTAATTTACATAATTAATTATTTAAAGTATTAAAAGTATTTATTTTTTATTAAAACTTTTAATAAGGTAAAATATGATTATTAGGACTTCTAGTGAACTTTTAGGATTTTTTCTATGCATTTTCAAATTTATATGAATTGTTTAGCAAAGAAAAGAGCTAATTACAATGGTAATTAATTAATTAAGAAGGTAATTAATAATTTCTAAAGAGAAAACTACATAAAGCCTTGGTAAATTAATGATAATTCATCATATAGCTGGAGTACGTAAAAAGTAGCTCCTTTAAATGGAAACAAAATAATTTTTAAATTAATTACCAAGTTTTCATATCAACTGTATATAGCTGATATCCATTGGAGATAACTGATATCAAATTGCGATGGCATATATCAACTGGAGATAGCTTAGTCTGAAATTACGATAACCGATATCAATTGAATATGTCAACTAGCAACAACTTAATATCAATTTGCAATAGCTAAATGTCAACTTGTGATAGCTTATTGTTAACTAGAAATAACATATATCAACTGGAAATATCAACTTACTATAGCCTGATGTCAACTGAAGATAACTGTTAGCTGATGTCAATTGGAGATAGCTGCTATCAACTTGCGATAGCTGATATCAACTGGAGACATCAATTTGTTACAGTTGATATCAGTTAAAGATATCAACTTATAATAGCTAATATCAACAAGAGACATCAACTTGCGATAACTTAATGTCAACTGGAGATGGCTGATATCAACTGGAGATGACTGATATCAACTAGAGATGGCTGAAATCAACTACAGATAGTTGATATCAACTTACGACAGTTGATATCAACAGGAGATATCAACTTGCATAACTGATATCAATTTGAGATAGCTGCCATCGACTGGAGATATCAACCTATGATAACTTAAAATCAACTGGAGATAGTTGATATTAACCAGAGATAGCGAATATCAACTTGCGATAGCCAATATCAACCATAGATATTAACATGTGAAAGCTGATATCAGTTGGAATATTAACTTGCGATAGTTTAAAGTCAATTGGAGATACTAATTTGTGATAGCTTAACGTCAAATGGAGATAGTTGATATCTATTGGAGATAGCTAATCTCAATTGGAGATAGCTGATTACAACTGGAGATAGCTGATATCAACCGGAGATACCTAATCTCAACTAGAAATATCAGTTAGAAATTATAACGACCCTAATTTTGATTAACATTATTTAGGACAATTAATAAGATAAATTAAATGAAATAATGTAAGTGGTGAAGTGAATTGAGATTTGTGCAATTAGAGGATAGTCGTGCCTAATTAAACAATGAACAAAAGAGAATTAAAGTGAAATAGAAAAAGGTAATAAGACAAGGGCAAAATAGGAATAAGTTATATTTTATACCCTAAACCCTCATGCCACTTTCATTTTCCACGTACATAAAAAAATTAAACCAAGATTAGCGGGCCACCATTAGGAGAAAGCAAGGGGAAGACAAACAAGAATCAAAGGAAGAAGCTTAAATAAATGCATTCAAGAGCAAATCTAGAACTCCTTTACAACAAGCTAAGGTGAATAATAGTTTATATCTCATATTTTTATTTTCAGTTTAAATCAGATCTAAGTATGTTTTGCAAAGAATTATGAAATATTTTGAATGTTAAAGACACACACACACACACACACACACACACACACACATATATATATATATATGCTTATTGATGAATTTTGTTGGTTCATATAGATTTTATTATAAGTTATGATTTGAAAAACCTACCAAATGACATCTAAATGCTTTATGATTTTGATATATGGCCAAAAATAATGTTTTAGTGATGATTTTCAAGTTTCATAATTTTTCGAATTATTGTGGATTTATTATGAATTTTCTAATGAAGAAAATGGTTAAATTGGGTTTAAAATTAATTACGGCTATTATATGTTAGGTATAGGTCAGAAACTTAAATATGTGGGAAAATATATCAAAAATGATTTACGGGAATTTTTGTAGAATTTTCCTAAGTATTTTATTAAAGATATAAAATTATTTAAGGTGTGGGACTTAAATGTTTTATATGTTTATAAAAGGAGAAAGGACTATTTGCAAATGTTTTAATTTGTTAATTTCTGAAATTCGGCAGCACTTTTAGAAAAGATTTGAAAAATAATGGGCTACCAATCAAATGTTGACAAAATAAAGCAAGTTAGTTGGAAGGAAATTGCTTTAAAAAGTTAAAATTTCGTTTTATAAGGTTTTACTACTTCGCCACTTATAGCATCCACCTTTCGACCCCATATTGCCGCCTCCATCAAAGTCAAAACCAGTACACATGGTATCAGTTTTGGAACGTAGTGGACTGAAGTTAGGTGAAAGGTATGGAGCGAAATAGGCTTTCGAAGGGATTGAAGTAGCTTTGGTAAACTTAGAACCATTTTAGTTATAAATGAGGCTTTCGTAGGAAATGGATTTCGACTTGGTTAAAAGTTTTAATGAAAAGAGCTTACGAATGAGGTTGCCGCCTTTGTTTTAAAATGAAGCTTTCGAAGGGGTCGAAATTCCTGCTGCTACATTCTACCTTTCGAAGCAATGCCTTCGAAATGGTCCTTTTGGTTTAAACCTTGAAACTGCTTCTCCATGTTTTCATAGCGGGTTGGTTTTGAAACCATCCACTTTCTTTTATTTAGGAAAATGCTTTCAAAAGAGGTGCTTTCGTCCTAGTTCTTTAAAGACCTTTAGACATTCTGAAAGTTAAACGTAAAGGTTTCGAAAGGAATGGTTTGGAAACTATGTTCCATAAACTTTTACTTGAACCCAATGCTTTTGAAAGGTTTGTTTTAAGTAAAGGACTTTATTACTTTTGAAAGGTATATAATAAAGGTTTCAAAGGGGTGGTTCCCAATGTTTTTGAAAGTTTTTCCTTTAGTGTTTGAATGGAAGGTTTCCAATGTTTTGAAAGATAAGTTTGAAATGTTCTGAAAGAGGATGTCTAAGGTTTTATAAGCTTTCAAAAGAACATCTCCAATGGTTTTGAAAGGTCTATTATAAATGATTTTGAAAGGTACATTTTGGCATTTCCTCCTAGAATTCAACGTAAAGGGGTTAATTGGTTTTGAAAGGGGTCCTTTCAAAGGTTTCGAAAGAGATTGTTTAAAGTTTTTAAAAAGGGCTTCAAAGGTTTTCATCAACAACGTTTTGTGTAAAGCATATATCATGGCAAAGAGATTTGGGTAAAGAAAAAGTATGTTTTCCTTGTTTAAATATGATTTATATGGTTAAATCAATTAGAAAAAAAAGTTTTCAAGGAAAATTTTGAAAGGTAGTTACCCTAGGTAAATGACTCAAATATTTGAATGCCAGATGAGGCTGGTATTGGGTCGTGCCTTATACATTAGCTATAGCCTCTAGCTAATTTAGTCCAAAATTTCAGTGTTTAGTCACAAGTAAGACATAAATGATGTTACACACAGAAAGGAATATACAGAGAAGGAGGATAAGTCATTGGTGAGCCCATAAAACCATTAGGATTAGTTGAATCTGGGAGAAGTAAGTTAAGGATAGACCGTCCAGGAGTGTATCTAAAAGATGTTAGATTATTTATTTTGTCTGAAAGGCCTGAGTCAGCCAATGGGTGGTAGTTAGCCAAACAAAACTATACTGTTTGAACAGATAGTCCACTTATTACATGATTTATGAGCATATACGATATTATTATTATTGTTTTAATCAGTTTGGTTGCAGGATTCTGATTTGCAAAAAGATGTGTTTTAAAAGAATATTAGTGAGGGAAACCTCGTACCGCTAAGCAGCGTGGTCTCACTTAATATCAGAAATCCGATATGTGATAGTATTATTCACACCAGGCTCTATGTCTGACTCGAAGTTTATGCTTTTCCTCTTAAACTCTCGGGTGCTCAAAATTCAATTTGAGTAGAATGAGAGTTAAGGTATTTCAGGTTTAGTAGGTAGTACGAATTAAATAAAGCTTTTGAAGATGAGCAAGAGGCAAAGCTAACTATATAGGAGCTATTTAATTTTATTTCTGCTGTGTTGTATTAAGACTGATATGTCTATTTAGCATTCTGGTCATCCAAGGGGGCATCTTCATATGTCGCTTTTAGCGTAATTTGTAATAATTATATTTGATCAAAACCTAAAAATCATTTGGGATTATGTAATGGAATATGAAACATGGTTTCATAATGTAATTGGTAAAGTTTTTTTGAATCCGTGATTTTTTTCCATATTCATGTGCTTCTGATATAATGGATTCCATTAATATTATCGTATTTCATCACTGGAAGTTAATACTATAGACGACTGTAGCATCTGTAGCGCTTAGCTTCAGACCTCAATATAGGGGATGTTATAGGGATGGATGATATCAATTGGAGATGGCTGATATCAACTTGTGATAGCTGATATCAACTGGAGATATCAAAGTTGTGATAGTTGATATCAACTAGAGAAACCAATTTGTGATAATTTAATGTCAACTGAAGATACCAACTTGCGATGCTTAATGTCAATTGGTGATAGCAGATATCAACTAGAGATAGCTGATATCAACTGGGTATGGCTGATACCAATCAAAAATATCAACCGAAGATAGCATAATTAAACCGAAGATAGCTTAATAACAACTAGAGATATCAGCTGGAGATAGCTTAATGTTAACTTGAGATAGCTATAAAACTTTTCAACTTGAAATATTTTAATGTCAACATGAGAGAGAGATATATAAAACCTATCAACTTGCATTAGCCTTTTGTTGAATATGCGCTTATATGATTTTTGTTTGATGATAATAAACATATATACATTCGTTTAAATGTATTTGATAATATACTATTTATTTTCACAGATTAAATAAATATTTGCTGAATAAAATAAATAACACAGAATTTGAATTCAAACGAATATTTTATTCAAATAAATATTTATTACAATTTTGAATAGTACAATTTCAAGCTCTCACTATAACTATACAACTTTGATTACATCACATTTTTCACATTTACATCAGCACCTCACTACATATCACTCACACTCGTATTTTTATCTTCAACTGCATTCCAGTTTGAATCCAGCATCTGAGAAATCTGCAAAAATATAAACTAACGCAGTAAAATTGAAAAAGAAATATTTTTGCAATTCAAAAATAAAACGTGAATTTTTGAAAATATGATTTGCCTCAGTTATTTGGATTGTTCGTCATAATTTAAATTTGAATTCATCATACACGAACAACTTGTGACATACACAGTGTATTACTGTATATGCCACAAGGCCGTGCACACCGATATACACTTGATTGATTTACAGGGACAGGTGAGCACAGGTCAAACCCAAATGAAAAGCCGGGTTCAACTCACGTGCAGTATATTCAAAATTTCGACACGAGCACAAGGTCAAACCCGAGTTTTTGAAACTGGATTCAACACAGGGCAGTTAACATGTCAAAAACAGTTGCAACATGGATATCACAAGAAATGAAACACCAATCAGTAGCATGCTAAGGAAGACTGCATCAAAATGCAAGCACAAAAGTGCACAGCAACCATTAACTGCAACAAGTTGATCATGCAAACTGACTTGAAGATGGCCACCAACATAAGCAACAACATGAACCAACTATATGAAGTACACAATAGGCCGAGTTTCAAGACACTAAGCAGCAGCAACATGAATGTCACAAATATACAACAACATAGCAGTATGGAAGAATGCAAACCAGAGAACATCTACAAAGCAATGCAAGTAAAGATAACACAAACTCAAGCAAATGCAACAAAGATGCAAGTTGCAGCATACCAGAAGTACACAAGTACAGGCCACATCATCAAGTATGGCAGTGAAACAACTCAAATGACGCCAGCAAATATACCAACAACAGTATGCAACAGTAAACCAATGAACCAACACAAGCATACACACACACATACATATGCATGTGTATACATGAGGAAGATTACAGATTCAAGTCCAAATGCACAGTTCAAACTACATGCAGGTGAACAAATGACCAAGTGCAACTGGAAACAACAAGTAGTGCATCAGTGTGCAAAGATCTTGAGCACAGCAAATATGACACCAAGCTTCAAATATACAGAGACGATAACCACATCACAAAAGTCAAAGCATATTCAAGTTGAAGCCAGGCAGTGAAGAATACTGAAGTGAATGAAGAGTAGTAAACAGGTGAAAGTGCAACATGTTATACACAGCAACGACCATCAAGTTTATATATACAATACTGCAAAATTAAATCCCATCAGATGTATAAAATCACATCGAAGATAACTGCAGTATAAAATCAAGAGCTAATGAACTAGCACATGAATTCACAAATGAATTTCAATATGAACAAATCAAGTCGTGATGAACAGAGCTACAGATCAGTCTAGTGAAATGCAACAATGCAGACTCGAGCACACAAACAAAAGACTACAAGTTCACGTCCAGTCACAACAAAGAAAATGTAAAGTCGACGTTCACAGTAAAGATCAATTTCAACAGTATGACCAAAGAAAATAAACTGGTCAAAGAAAATGTCAGTGCAGAGATGAACAAGGTGTTGAATAATTCACAAATCAGAAATCAAGTGTGTGTCAAATTGAAACAGTCAATGCCAAGTCGAACCAGCAAAATCATGACCGTGATGAGCAAGACAATTTCAAAGCCGTGAGTAGCAAGTAAATCAGAAATATACGTTTATGAACAAGTCAAATCAATCTCAATCATTCAAGCATCATCAAGTGGTCGAAGTGATTCAGTAGACAAATTCAAATAAATTTATACGAACGCAAATCTAGGGTTAAAAACCTTATATAAATCAAATTCACATCATCGGCAATGGTATGGAGTTCAATAAAGCATAACAGAACAGCATAAATAAAAATCACATACCGAATCGAAGTTGAACTTCATCAACTCGAAGTAGCCAGAGAGAGAGCAACGAGAAATCGATCGAGCTAGGCAATTCTCGAAACAATCAACAATTCGATCGAATTTAGGAACGGCACTTCGAAAAGCCCAAAAATCAGAGCGCAAGAGGAACGAAAGCCCCAAACTTTTCACAAGCCCTAATTCAGTTGCCGCCATTTGTTCAAGCCAGAAAGAAGTATCGGGTCAACTAATAAAGAAAAGAAAGGCTGGCTAATCTTTTGTTTAGAGTAAAAGGGTTTTAAATATAAAAAGGGGTTTTAGTTTATATTTATAGGGCTTTGTTTTTTAAATTGTTTTTTCTTTTTTTAACCGTTTAATTTCTAGTCGTGTGACTAGGGGACAAGCTACGGTGTGTAGCTTGAGAATTCGCAACTCGGTAGTTGAGTTGTGGCAGGGTTTTGAGCGTAGAGTTAGATTAGTCAATAGCGGTGTATAGCGAGTTTACGTGTGTAAGCGAGGGACTATCTAATTTCTAGTAGAAACCTTGGGGGCAGCACGTAGGCAGGGTTTTGCCGAAGCTGGGTAAATTCTGTGTTGTTCTGTTTTATTCTGTTATTTATATTCTGCGATATCTGTGCTGCTATTCTGTGATCTGAATTGAAATTAATTTATAAGCTTCCGCGATTAATTTTTATACTTTACACTATCACCCTATTCACCCCCCCTCTAGGGTGAAATCGATCCTACAAGTGGTATCAGAGCTAGGAACAAAAGCCATTTTTGTTTTAAAATTATGATTTTACAAAAACCAATTTTTAATTTAAAAATTCGTGTTTCAAAAATCAATTTTTGTTTTTAAAAATTCGTGTTTCAAAAATCAATTTTTGTTTTTAAAAAATTCGTGTTTCAAAAATCGGTTTTTTTTTTTAAAAAAAAATTTGAATTTTTAAAATGGCTTCTTTTAATAATGCTTTTGCAGAAGGGCAATCCATAGTTAGACCACCAATGTTCAATGGTGAATATGCTTACTGGAAAAATAGAATGCAAATTTTTCTGAAAACCATTGACGCTTGGAATATTGTTGAGACAGGTTATAGAATACCAACTATAATTGTAGATGATCAGGAAATAGAGAAACCAAAGGAACAATGGACAGAACTAGAAAATAAATTACAGAATACTAATGCCAAAGCTATGAATTCTATTATCTGTTCATTAGATCAATTTGAATTTAATCGTGTCTCACATTGTCTAACTGCGCAGGAAATATGGCACATATTAGAAGTAGCTCACGAAGGAACATCTCAAGTCAAAGAATCTCGCCTTGCCATGCTAAGCAGCGAATACGAGAACTTTACAATGGCGAAAGAAGAAAATGTCAAAGAGATGTACGGACGACTTTCCAACATCGTATACAAATCAAAAGCTCTCGGAAAAACATACACTGAATTGGAAATAGTCCGTAAAATCCTCAGAGTTCTTCCACGAAGCTTTGAAGCAAAAGTTTCTGCCATACAAGAATCGAAAGATTTAAAACAACTTAAAGTTGAAGAACTCATCGGAAATCTCACCACTTATGAGCTAGAAATGAAATTCAAAGAAGAGCGTGAAGGAGGTGACACTCAAAAGAAATCAATAGCTCTCAAAGGAACAACCGAAAGTGATGATGATAACGATGAAGATGATGGAGCAGCAGAATTGGAGCTGTTAATAAGGAAATTCAAAAAATGGAATCAAAAACATGGAAATTCAGCTCGAATTCAAAAAGCAAAAAGCAGAATAGCCAAAGCACTAGACTGCTCGGAAGAACAAAAGTTTATTTGTTATAATTGCAACAAACCCGGCCATATCAAGCCCGATTGTCCACAAATTAAATTCAGCCACGGAAAGAAACAGAAAAAGAAAAGTTTTGCAGCCACTTGGGATGAAATAGACGAGAATGATCAAAGCACTGGCAGTGAAAGCGAAAAGGCAGAATTGTGTCTTCGAGGTGATACAACTGACAGTGACGATGACGAGCCAAGTGAGGTATCAAAACTTACCCATTCTGAGTTGCTTATATATTTTCATGAAGTAAATGGTTGTTTTGAATGACTTAGGGAAAAATACGCCAAACTTGAATCTCAAAAAGATACTTTGATAGAATGTAATAAACAACTTGATCAATTAGTTAAAACCTATCAAAGTAGGATCCCTAAGTGTGATAAGTGTCCAACATTTGATGAAGAAATTAAAAAATCAGAAATTAAAATAAAATCGCTTGAAAATGAAATTCTGATTTTAAAGGAGAATGAAAATACTAGGAGAGAGAATTCTATTAAAAGGTGCACACAGTTGTTAAACGAAAATGAATCTCTCAAATCACAAGTCCAACAATTGTCAACGACTTTAGATAAATTTTCAAAAAGTGAAAAATCATTGAATATGCTATTAGGAAAGCAAACTGTTAATACGGTTAGACAAGGACTTGGATATAATAATTCGAAAATTGTTGAAAACAAGATTAATCAAGTTAATTCTATGTGCACAATTTGTAAAAAATTTGGACACGGTCACAATAATTGTTGGTATAGACCCAAACATGTGAAAACTATACCGATTTGGGTTCCAAAAGGCACAAATATAAAATCTCTCAAAGTTAAACAAATTTGGGTGCCAAAGGGAACAATTATAAATAGTTTTGGGTCTACACAAAATTATTTTTCAAAATTTTCTGCCACTAACAACCATGGACCTATAAAAACAAATAGGTCACATAAATCTTTTTCCGTGTAGGTCTGGTGGCAAGCTAAGGAACAACAATAGTGTTCTCTGGATTTTGGCTGTTCCAGAAACACAATGGGCGACAAAGCAAAGTTCCTTAGCCTAGTATAAGGGTGACAGAATCACAATGGACAACGACGAGAAATATCGTAAAGGTAAAGACAGGTAAAGGTATATTTATTTGTACGATATATTAAATGTGATAATCTGTACCATTTTCTGAATAAAATCAGCCAATTATGCGATGATGATATGATGATGATTTAATGATGATTTTGATTCTGACTTTATTCAAAATTGTTAGCCATTTATATTCTTATGCCAAAAACACTATAAAATTCTCTAGAATTACTTGATATATAAGTTTGAGAGAAAAATAGTGTTTTGATTGGATAATAATATTGTTGTTATAATATTTTTGGCTAAAACTATATTCATGTTTTGACACGGCCTCGATTTAAAATCCTAATGAATTCTATTTTAAAAATTGTAAAAAGGATTTTAAATTTTTTTTGAAAGTGTTGAAACTTTTAAGAAATTGCTTTGAAATAAAAATAATGTTTGATGGCTTCTAAAATTGACACTTTAATATATGTTTGATTGTTGACACGGTTTTCATTTCAAATCCAAGAGAATTTCATTTAAAATTTGTTGATAATAATCATGAGAAAATTTGTTGAAATTTCTTAATCTGGTCTTTGACATTCAACGAGTGAATTTTGAGTGAAATTTAAATTCAGATGCAGATTACACTGGTAATATGGTTGATAGAAAAATTATTAGTGTAACGTGATTAATTTTTGAAACATTCATTTGCTGCATCGTTTTTTCAAAGAAAATATCTGCATATTCTTCATTTCAAATAATTTTCAAATAGCAGAAAATTTTCTTTTAAAACCCCCTGGAGAAAATCATTATTGACCATATTTTCAGATTAGTCATTTTGAAAAATTGGTTTCATAATTATTTTTGAATTTGGTTTTAAATGACTATATTGACTAATCTAACTCCCTAATGATTATCGAAAAGAAAAATGGTGATTGAAAAAGCGATGAGTGTTGATATTGATCATATATTATAACTCGAGAAAGTATAATTAGAAAATTTCTTTAGAAATTTAAACAAGAGTTATAAAACTTTTTGTTGGTACAAATTCCATGACCATCTCTATGTCTATCATATTTCTAACAACCATCACTCATCAAAATTCTATATAGTTTGTTAATATGTGGTACTTTAAACAGGAATCGTTCGTTTTTCATTTTCATATTTTTTTTAAAAAATAATAATAATAATAATAATAAATAAATAAATAAATACCAAAGTATTCACTCTCATTTAAAAGTCCTCACGGTTATGCATGGGTGAATTACTTGGAATTTGTTATGTGCTTCCATGCTCATTTAAAAGTCCTCACGGTTATGCATGTATGGAACGCATATCAAAAGTTGATTTTTAAAATAAACAAGTTGATTCTAATCCCATTTAAAAGTCCTCACGGTTATGCGTGGTTAGAAGATACTTGAATTCAATTTTTAAAAATAAAATTGGAATACTACTAATCTCATTTAAAAGTCCTAACGGTTATGCATGGCTAGTAGATATTCAAATTCCTGATATAAATATACCACAAATAGACACAACTGTATGGTTTTATATGATGACATCATTTCCATTATTCTAAAAGTGGAATATGCGCCTAACAAAATATTTATGATTTTTGTTTTATTTTTTATCGAAATTTAATATTTATATTCAATTGAGTTTTAAAGTTGAATTAATATCAATCACTTTATTTCTATTTTCTCTAACACTATAATTCTTTTGCTGATAACAAAAGGGGGAGAGAAAAGTTAAGATTTTGTCAAATAAAATCAAGCAATGGTCAAATAATTTTCCATTTGCATCTAGGCTCATTTTTATTTGTATGCATATATGTAGGGGGAGTATTGTGTAGAGAGGAGCATTTAAATAGGGGGAGCAATTAGGATATAACTATGATCAAATACATTTAATATATTCAAAATCTTAAATATATGTTTGTTATCATCAAAAGGGGGAGATTGTTGAATATGCGCTTATATGATTTTTGTTTGATGATAATAAACATATATACATTCGTTTAAATGTATTTGATAATATACTATTTATTTTCACAGATTAAATAAATATTTGCTGAATAAAATAAATAACACAGAATTTGAATTCAAACGAATATTTTATTCAAATAAATATTTATTACAATTTTGAATAGTACAATTTCAAGCTCTCACTATAACTATACAACTTTGATTACATCACATTTTTCACATTTACATCAGCACCTCACTACATATCACTCACACTCGTATTTTTATCTTCAACTGCATTCCAGTTTGAATCCAGCATCTGAGAAATCTGCAAAAATATAAACTAACGCGGTAAAATTGAAAAAGAAATATTTTTGCAATTCAAAAATAAAACGTGAATTTTTGAAAATATGATTTGCCTCAGTTATTTGGATTGTTCGTCATAATTTAAATTTGAATTCATCATACACGAACAACTTGTGACATACACAGTGTATTACTGTATATGCCACAAGGCCGTGCACACCGATATACACTTGATTGATTTACAGGGACAGGTGAGCACAGGTCAAACCCAAATGAAAAGCCCGGTTCAACTCACGTGCAGTATATTCAAAATTTCGACACGAGCACAAGGTCAAACCCGAGTTTTTGAAACTGGATTCAACACAGGGCAGTTAACATGTCAAAAACAGTTGCAACATGGATATCACAAGAAATGAAACACCAATCAGTAGCATGCTAAGGAAGACTGCATCAAAATGCAAGCACAAAAGTGCACAGCAACCATTTACTGCAACAAGTTGATCATGCAAACTGACTTGAAGATGGCCACCAACATAAGCAACAACATGAACCAACTATATGAAGTACACAATAGGCCGAGTTTCAAGACACTAAGCAGCAGCAACATGAATGTCACAAATATACAACAACATAGCAGTATGGAAGAATGCAAACCAGAGAACATCTACAAAGCAATGCAAGTAAAGATAACACAAACTCAAGCAAATGCAACAAAGATGCAAGTTGCAGCATACCAGAAGTACACAAGTACAGGCCACATCATCAAGTATGGCAGTGGAACAACTCAAGTGACGCCAGCAAATATACCAACAACAGTATGCAACAGTAAACCAATGAACATACACAAGCATACACACACACATACATATGCATGTGTATACATGAGGAAGATTACAGATTCAAGTCCAAATGCACAGTTCAAACTACATGCAGGTGAACAAATGACCAAGTGCAACTGGAAACAACAAGTAGTGCATCAGTGTGCAAAGAGTTTGAGCACAGCAAATATGACACCAAGCTTCAAATATACAGAGACGATAACCACATCACAAAAGTCAAAGCATATTCAAGTTGAAGCCAGGCAGTGAAGAATACTGAAGTGAATGAAGAGTAGTAAACAGGTGAAAGTGCAACATGTTATACACAGCAACGACCATCAAGTTTATATATACAATACTGCAAAATTAAATCCCATCAGATGTATAAAATCACATCGAAGATAACTGCAGTATAAAATCAAGAGCTAATGAACTAGCACATGAATTCACAAATGAATTTCAATATGAACAAATCAAGTCGTGATGAACAGAGCTACAGATCAGTCTAGTGAAATGCAACAATGCAGACTCGAGCACACAAACAAAAGACTACAAGTTCACGTCCAGTCACAACAAAGAAAATGTAAAGTCGACGTTCACAGTAAAGATCAATTTCAACAGTATGACCAAAGAAAATAAACTGGTCAAAGAAAATGTCAGTGCAGAGATGAACAAGGTGTTGAATAATTCACAAATCAGAAATCAAGTGTGTGTCAAATTGAAACAGTCAATGCCAAGTCGAACCAGCAAAATCATGACCGTGATGAGCAAGACAATTTCAAAGCCGTGAGTAGCAAGTAAATCAGAAATATACGTTTATGAACAAGTCAAATCAATCTCAATCATTCAAGCATCATCAAGTGGTCGAAGTGATTCAGTAGACAAATTCAAATAAATTTATACGAACGCAAATCTAGGGTTAAAAACCTTATATAAATCAAATTCACATCATCGGCAATGGTATGGAGTTCAATAAAGCATAACAGAACAGCATAAATAAAAATCACATACCGAATCGAAGTTGAACTTCATCAACTCGAAGTAGCCAGAGAGAGAGCAACGAGAAATCGATCGAGCTAGGCAATTCTCGAAACAATCAACAATTCGATCGAATTTAGGAACGGCACTTCGAAAAGCCCAAAGATCAGAGCGCAAGAGGAACGAAAGCCCCAAACTTTTCACAAGCCCTAATTCAGTTGCCGCCATTTGTTCAAGCCAGAAAGAAGTATCGGGTCAACTAATAAAGAAAAGAAAGGCCGACTAATCTTTTGTTTAGAGTAAAAGGGTTTTAAATATAAAAAGGGGTTTTAGTTTATATTTATAGGGCTTTGTTTTTTAAATTGTTTTTTCTTTTTTTAACCGTTTAATTTCTAGTCGTGTGACTAGGGGACAAGCTACGGTATGTAGCTTGAGAATTCGCAACTCGGTAGTTGAGTTGTGGCAGGGTTTTGAGCGTAGAGTTAGATTAGTCAATAGCGGTGTATAGCGAGTTTACGTGTGTAAGCGAGGGACTATCTAATTTCTAGTAGAAACCTTGGGGGCAGCACGTAGGCAGGGTTTTGCCGAAGCTGGGTAAATTCTGTGTTGTTCTGTTTTATTCTGTTATTTATATTCTGCGATATCTGTGCTGCTATTCTGTGATCTGAATTGAAATTAATTTATAAGCTTCCGCGATTAATTTTTATACTTTACACTATCACCCTATTCACCCCCCCTCTAGGGTGAAATCGATCCTACAAGTGGTATCAGAGCTAGGAACAAAAGCCATTTTTGTTTTAAAATTTTGATTTTACAAAAACCAATTTTTAATTTAAAAATTCGTGTTTCAAAAATCAATTTTTGTTTTTAAAAATTCGTGTTTCAAAAATCAATTTTTGTTTTTAAAAAATTCGTGTTTCAAAAATCGGTTTTTTTTTTAAAAAAAAAATTTGAATTTTTAAAATGGCTTCTTTTAATAATGCTTTTGCAGAAGGGCAATCCATAGTTAGACCACCAATGTTCAATGGTGAATATGCTTACTGGAAAAATAGAATGCAAATTTTTCTGAAAACCATTGACGCTTGGAATATTGTTGAGACAGGTTATAGAATACCAACTATAATTGTAGATGATCAGGAAATAGAGAAACCAAAGGAACAATGGACAGAACTAGAAAATAAATTACAGAATACTAATGCCAAAGCTATGAATTCTATTATCTGTTCATTAGATCAATTTGAATTTAATCGTGTCTCACATTGTCTAACTGCGCAGGAAATATGGCACATATTAGAAGTAGCTCACGAAGGAACATCTCAAGTCAAAGAATCTCGCCTTGCCATGCTAAGCAGCGAATACGAGAACTTTACAATGGCGAAAGAAGAAAATGTCAAAGAGATGTACGGACGACTTTCCAACATCGTATACAAATCAAAAGCTCTCGGAAAAACATACACTGAATTGGAAATAGTCCGTAAAATCCTCAGAGTTCTTCCACGAAGCTTTGAAGCAAAAGTTACTGCCATACAAGAATCGAAAGATTTAAAACAACTTAAAGTTGAAGAACTCATCGGAAATCTCACCACTTATGAGCTAGAAATGAAATTCAAAGAAGAGCGTGAAGGAGGTGACACTCAAAAGAAATCAATAGCTCTCAAAGGAACAACCGAAAGTGATGATGATAACGATGAAGATGATGGAGCAGCAGAATTGGAGCTGTTAATAAGGAAATTCAAAAAATGGAATCAAAAACATGGAAATTCAGCTCGAATTCAAAAAGCAAAAAGCAGAATAGCCAAAGCACTAGACTACTCGGAAGAACAAAAGTTTATTTGCTATAATTGCAACAAACCCGGCCATATCAAGCACGATTGTCCACAAATTAAATCCAGCCACGGAAAGAAACAGAAAAAGAAAAGTTTTGCAGCCACTTGGGATGAAATAGACGAGAATGATCAAAGCACTGGCAGTGAAAGCGAAAAGGCAGAATTGTGTCTTCGAGGTGATACAACTGACAGTGACGATGACGAGCCAAGTGAGGTATCAAAACTTACCCATTCTGAGTTGCTTATATATTTTCATGAAGTAAATGGTTGTTTTGAACGACTTAGGGAAAAATACGCCAAACTTGAATCTCAAAAAGATACTTTGATAGAATGTAATAAACAACTTGATCAATTAGTTAAAACCTATCAAAGTAGGATCCCTAAGTGTGATAAGTGTCCAACATTTGATGAAGAAATTAAAAAATCAGAAATTAAAATAAAATCGCTTGAAAATGAAATTCTGATTTTAAAGGAGAATGAAAATACTAGGAGAGAGAATTCTATTAAAAGGTGCACACAGTTGTTAAACGAAAATGAATCTCTCAAATCACAAGTCCAACAATTGTCAACGACTTTAGATAAATTTTCAAAAAGTGAAAAATCATTGAATATGCTATTAGGAAAGCAAACTGTTAATACGGTTAGACAAGGACTTGGATATAATAATTCGAAAATTGTTGAAAACAAGATTAATCAAGTTAATTCTATGTGCACAATTTGTAAAAAATTTGGACACGGTCACAATAATTGTTGGTATAGACCCAAACATGTGAAAACTATACCGATTTGGGTTCCAAAAGGCACAAATATAAAATCTCTCAAAGTTAAACAAATTTGGGTGCCAAAGGGAACAATTATAAATAGTTTTGGGTCTACACAAAATTATTTTTCAAAATTTTCTGCCACTAACAACCATGGACCTATAAAAACAAATAGGTCACATAAATCTTTTTCCGTGTAGGTCTGGTGGCAGGCTAAGGAACAACAATAGTGTTCTCTGGATTTTGGCTGTTCCAGAAACACAATGGGCGACAAAGCAAAGTTCCTTAGCCTAGTATAAGGGTGACAGAATCACAATGGACAACGACGAGAAATATCGTAAAGGTAAAGACAGGTAAAGGTATATTTATTTGTACGATATATTAAATGTGATAATCTGTACCATTTTCTGAATAAAATCAGCCAATTATGCGATGATGATATGATGATGATTTAATGATGATTTTGATTCTGACTTTATTCAAAATTGTTAGCCATTTATATTCTTATGCCAAAAACACTATAAAATTCTCTAGAATTACTTGATATATAAGTTTGAGAGAAAAATAGTGTTTTGATTGGATAATAATATTGTTGTTATAATATTTTTGGCTAAAACTATATTCATGTTTTGACACGGCCTCGATTTAAAATCCTAATGAATTCTATTTTAAAAATTGTAAAAAGGATTTTAAATTTTTTTTGAAAGTGTTGAAACTTTTAAGAAATTGCTTTGAAATAAAAATAATGTTTGATGGCTTCTAAAATTGACACTTTAATATATGTTTGATTGTTGACACGGTTTTCATTTCAAATCCAAGAGAATTTCATTTAAAATTTGTTGATAATAATCATGAGAAAATTTGTTGAAATTTCTTAATCTGGTCTTTGACATTCAACGAGTGAATTTTGAGTGAAATTTAAATAAAGATGCAGATTACACTGGTAATATGGTTGATAGAAAAATTATTAGTGTAACGTGATTAATTTTTGAAACATTCATTTGCTGCATCGTTTTTTCAAAGAAAATATCGGCATATTCTTCATTTCAAATAATTTTCAAATAGCAGAAAATTTTCTTTTAAAACCCCCTGGAGAAAATCATTATTGACCATATTTTCAGATTAGTCATTTTGAAAAATTGGTTTCATAATTATTTTTGAATTTGGTTTTAAATGACTATATTGACTAATCTAACTCCCTAATGATTATCGAAAAGAAAAATGGTGATTGAAAAAGCGATGAGTGTTGATATTGATCATATATTATAACTCGAGAAAGTATAATTAGAAAATTTCTTTAGAAATTTAAACAAGAGTTATAAAACTTTTTGTTGGTACAAATTCCATGACCATCTCTATGTCTATCATATTTCTAACAACCATCACTCATCAAAATTCTATATAGTTTGTTAATATGTGGTACTTTAAACAGGAATCGTTCGTTTTTCATTTTCATATTTTTTTTAAAAAATAATAATAATAATAATAAATAAATAAATAAATACCAAAGTATTCACTCTCATTTAAAAGTCCTCACGGTTATGCATGGGTGAATTACTTGGAATTTGTTATGTGCTTCCATGCTCATTTAAAAGTCCTCACGGTTATGCATGTATGGAACGCATATCAAAAGTTGATTTTTAAAATAAACAAGTTGATTCTAATCCCATTTAAAAGTCCTCACGGTTATGCGTGGTTAGAAGATACTTGAATTCAATTTTTAAAAATAAAATTGGAATACTACTAATCTCATTTAAAAGTCCTAACGGTTATGCATGGCTAGTAGATATTCAAATTCCTGATATAAATATACCACAAATAGACACAACTGTATGGTTTTATATGATGACATCATTTCCATCATTCTAAAAGTGGAATATGCGCCTAACAAAATATTTATGATTTTTGTTTTATTTTTTATCGAAATTTAATATTTATATTCAATTGAGTTTTAAAGTTGAATTAATATCAATCACTTTATTTCTATTTTCTCTAACACTATAATTCTTTTGCTGATAACAAAAGGGGGAGAGAAAAGTTAAGATTTTGTCAAATAAAATCAAGCAAAGGTCAAATAATTTTCCATTTGCATCTAGGCTCATTTTTATTTGTATGCATATATGTAGGGGGAGTATTGTGTAGAGAGGAGCATTTAAATAGGGGGAGCAATTAGGATATAACTATGATCAAATACATTTAATATATTCAAAATCTTAAATATATGTTTGTTATCATCAAAAGGGGGAGATTGTTGAATATGCGCTTATATGATTTTTGTTTGATGATAATAAACATATATACATTCGTTTAAATGTATTTGATAATATACTATTTATTTTCACAGATTAAATAAATATTTGCTGAATAAAATAACTAACACAGAATTTGAATTCAAACGAATATTTTATTCAAATAAATATTTATTACAATTTTGAATAGTACAATTTCAAGCTCTCACTATAACTATACAACTTTGATTACATCACATTTTTCACATTTACATCAGCACCTCACTACATATCACTCACACTCGTATTTTTATCTTCAACTGCATTCCAGTTCGAATCCAGCATCTGAGAAATCTGCAAAATATAAACTAACGCAGTAAAATTGAAAAAGAAATATTTTTGCAATTCAAAAATAAAACGTGAATTTTTGAAAATATGATTTGCCTCAGTTATTTGGATTGTTCGTCATAATTTAAATTTGAATTCATCATACACGAACAACTTGTGACATACACAGTGTATTACTGTATATGCCACAAGGCCGTGCACACCGATATACACTTGATTGATTTACAGGGACAGGTGAGCACAGGTCAAACCCAAATGAAAAGCCAGGTTCAACTCACGTGCAGTATATTCAAAATTTCGACACGAGCACAAGGTCAAACCCGAGTTTTTGAAACTGGATTCAACACAGGGCAGTTAACATGTCAAAAACAGTTGCAACATGGATATCACAAGAAATGAAACACCAATCAGTAGCATGCTAAGGAAGACTGTATCAAAATGCAAGCACAAAAGTGCACAGCAACCATTAACTGCAACAAGTTGATCATGCAAACTGACTTGAAGATGGCCACCAACATAAGCAACAACATGAACCAACTATATGAAGTACACAATAGGCCGAGTTTCAAGACACTAAGCAGCAGCAACATGAATGTCACAAATATACAACAACATAGCAGTATGGAAGAATGCAAACCAGAGAACATCTACAAAGCAATGCAAGTAAAGATAACACAAACTCAAGCAAATGCAACAAAGATGCAAGTTGCAGCATACCAGAAGTACACAAGTACAGGCCACATCATCAAGTATGGCAGTGAAACAACTCAAGTGACGCCAGCAAATATACCAACAACAGTATGCAACAGTAAACCAATGAACCAACACAAGCATACACACACACATACATATGCATGTGTATACATGAGGAAGATTACAGATTCAAGTCCAAATGCACAGTTCAAACTACATGCAGGTGAACAAATGACCAAGTGCAACTGGAAACAACAAGTAGTGCATCAGTGTGCAAAGAGCTTGAGCACAGCAAATATGACACCAAGCTTCAAATATACAGAGACGATAACCACATCACAAAAGTCAAAGCATATTCAAGTTGAAGCCAGGCAGTGAAGAATACTGAAGTGAATGAAGAGTAGTAAACAGGTGAAAGTGCAACATGTTATACACAGCAACGACCATCAAGTTTATATATACAATACTGCAAAATTAAATCCCATCAGATGTATAAAATCACATCGAAGATAACTGCAGTATAAAATCAAGAGCTAATGAACTAGCACATGAATTCACAAATGAATTTCAATATGAACAAATCAAGTCGTGATGAACAGAGCTACAGATCAGTCTAGTGAAATGCAACAATGCAGACTCGAGCACACAAACAAAAGACTACAAGTTCACGTCCAGTCACAACAAAGAAAATGTAAAGTCGACGTTCACAGTAAAGATCAATTTCAACAGTATGACCAAAGAAAATAAACTGGTCAAAGAAAATGTCAGTGCAGAGATGAACAAGGTGTTGAATAATTCACAAATCAGAAATCAAGTGTGTGTCAAATTGAAACAGTCAATGCCAAGTCGAACCAGCAAAATCATGACCGTGATGAGCAAGACAATTTCAAAGCCGTGAGTAGCAAGTAAATCAGTAATATACGTTTATGAACAAGTCAAATCAATCTCAATCATTCAAGCATCATCAAGTGGTCGAAGTGATTCAGTAGACAAATTCAAATAAATTTATACGAACGCAAATCTAGGGTTAAAAACCTTATATAAATCAAATTCACATCATCGGCAATGGTATGGAGTTCAATAAAGCATAACAGAACAGCATAAATAAAAATCACATACCGAATCGAAGTTGAACTTCATCAACTCGAAGTAGCCAGAGAGAGAGCAACGAGAAATCGATCGAGCTAGGCAATTCTCGAAACAATCAACAATTCGATCGAATTTAGGAACGGCACTTCGAAAAGCCCAAAGATCAGAGCGCAATAGGAATGAAAGCCCCAAACTTTTCACAAGCCCTAATTCAGTTGCCGCCATTTGTTCAAGCCAGAAAGAAGTATCGGGTCAACTAATAAAGAAAAGAAAGGCTGGCTAATCTTTTGTTTAGAGTAAAAGGGTTTTAAATATAAAAAGGGGTTTTAGTTTATATTTATAGGGCTTTGTTTTTTAAATTGTTTTTTCTTTTTTTAACCGTTTAATTTCTAGTCGTGTGACTAGGGGACAAGCTACGGTATGTAGCTTGAGAATTCGCAACTCGGTAGTTGAGTTGTGGCAGGGTTTTGAGCGTAGAGTTAGATTAGTCAATAGCGGTGTATAGCGAGTTTACGTGTGTAAGCGAGGGACTATCTAATTTCTAGTAGAAACCTTGGGGGCAGCACGTAGGCAGGGTTTTGCCGAAGCTGGGTAAATTCTGTGTTGTTCTGTTTTATTCTGTTATTTATATTCTGCGATATCTGTGCTGCTATTCTGTGATCTGAATTGAAATTAATTTATAAGCTTCCGCGATTAATTTTTATACTTTACACTATCACCCTATTCACCCCCCCTCTAGGGTGAAATCGATCCTACACCTTTAACTTATGATGACCATGTACTAACAACCTACGATAGCTAAAGGCACTAAGAAATTTTATAAATGATAGCACTTGGGAAGCCATCATTCCCAAGTGATGGTTGAGAATTTCATAAAGATGAAATGGCCATAAAGAATAATAAGTTAAAATGAAATAATTATTTAAAGAATGAAAATCGTGACTGAGTGAAAATAAGCTATGTAATGATACATTAGATCATTAGAAAAAATGAAATTGTAAATATATAATGATTGTTGGCATAAGGCTCGTGTGTCAACTATTTGTCTAAACATGACATTATATTTGATGATTGGTGACATAAGGCTTATGTGGCAACCATTTGTCTAAACATGACATTATATTTGATCATTTGCGATGTAACCAATTTTCTAAACTTTATGTTTGATAATTGGTTGTATAAGGCCTGTGTGGTAGATGTTTGTCTAAACTATATATTTGACGATTGGTTGTATAAGGCCTGTGTGGCAACCGCTTGTTTAAACACAACATTATATTCAATGATGGTGTAGAGTAAGGCCTTAATGGAAACCTAATAAGTAGCTCATGATACATTTAAGGGAAAGTCGAATAAACACCTAAGTGATAACCTTCAGTGCCCAGTACCCTTTTTAAACTAATAAGAGTAAGGCACGAATGGCAATCAAAAAATCAATTGACTATATAAATTAGTTAGAAATGCTATGAAAGGAATCTCACACTTAAGTTGAAATTGATGATTGATGGTTGATCATGATTTGATTTTATTACATTATATAAGGTTATTGATGAAGTTGGAATAGTGAGGGGAAAACATATTCCTACTTTATTGGTATAGCCTTACTATATGATTGTTTGCATAGGGAAAAGTATTACTCATACCAGGCTTTAAGTCTGACACATGCTTTTATCATTTCCCATGAACTCATAGGAACTCATTCGACTAGGCTAAGCGTATGATATAGACATGTAGCATTTAGAAGAGACAAATAAAAACTCCAAAGATGAAGCAAAAGGCTTATGTTGCAAAATTGAAGCTATTTTGAAATTCCTCTGTGTAAAATCAGAATTTATAATTGGTTAAGTGTCTATTCCGACAACTTCATATGTTGGGCATGACACTTTATTTGTATCTTATTATATACTTACCCCTATGTGGGTACGAGATAGATTATGATGATGTAACGACTTCTGTAAAAAAATTGATATAATGAAATCATTTAACTGCTCTGTTTACTTAAGTTGTGAAATTCTTTTACATTGATCTCACTTTTTCACTTGAAAAAAAATTCTAGTGATAACTGCAATATCATTGACATCCATTTTCACATCTCGAAATGGGGGATATTATAACACCCTTACCCAACTCAAGGGATCCGCTAGTCTTACGCAAAGAAAAACTATCTACTTACCCTTTCAAATCAAGTCTACATGGTTCTAGATCCATATCCGGACTTGCTCCTCTCTTGTAGTCGCAATTGTTAGCACATGGTAAAATATATTGTTCATGCGTCCAAATAATAATATGGGCATATCAAACATATCAACCATGGTATGATAATCTAAATATGGGACAATACTTCAACACATAAGTAGAACTAACAATTATCAAATCCATATTCATAACAACGCCAAACAAGTATCGTACAATCACTAAGCCTAAAACAGAACTAAATGAACTAATCCATGAGTAATAACAACGCTAGTCGCATATTAAACTTTCAGTGAAAATCTATAATCTCACATGCTAATAGATGGTAACTACTAACAACTCTATTTAAATTCCAAGTAAATATCAATAAATAACAATTACTCGCTCCAAGTAGTAATTTCCTTCCTACATGGTAAATATAACAAGGTATATCTCAACAAATAGTGATCACCCACCTAAGTAACATGCCTCACAATGATAAACACCCAATCACTCAACAAATGAAAGACAATAGATGATAATACTTCATTCCTAATGTAGTATAGTTGTTCCATTATTATTTATTCAACCATCACCAATTTACTTTGGATAATGTATATTATTTTATTGTTATTTCCTGAATCTAAAATAATAATTGTTGAACCAAAAATTAGCACAACACCCTCCAATTTGAAGAAAAATGAGATAAATCTAGCAAATATGCAAGAAAATGGTGAATAACACGGAGATTTTTTATCGTGATTCAGAAAATTCTAGGGCCTACGTCCACTTTAATTTCATTATAAGTTAATTGTCATGTGTACAAGAGTTTTGAAATTTGTTTTTCATTTTTGAACAATAAAAGTAATACAACACCATGAAAATTTAACAGAGATTTAATAGAGAAATTAGATTAAAATAAAACAAGGACTAAAAAGACATTTGAATTTGGCTACGAAACTTACACTATTGCATTCATAACAATTTTGTAGACCATTTTTGTATACAGCACTTCGTAATTGGAGTTAGTAAGAAGAAGTTATGGTCATTGGAAGAATCTAAAATAAAATTGAAACTTAAAATTTAAAATTCATGAATTTACACCGATGCCTGTTGACCCATGGAGTTCGAAGGTCGAATGGTAGCGGTCGACCAAGGGAGATAGCAGTCGATCATTCCTGTATAAAATCGGGTGATTTCTGTTGTTCTGTGATGTGTTCAAATGGCTAAGATTGCTTACTTAGGCCCGAAAATTTTAATGAGCGAACATGATTACCGTACAAATTCATTTACCTAGATCTAGCGGCCTAAACTATTATGTAAACCATATAAATTCAAGCTTAACCTAACCTTAATTGTCTCACAATAGTTTACAATAATGAAACTTTGTCAATTTTCCATCTTCTCTAAAACTTAGAATTCTCAAAAATCAAAATAAAATTAACCTAGAAGAATACAAGAAATTGGAGATAGACAGGTCAAGTGGAGTTAGCATTTAGAGGGGCGATTCTCAAGTAAAGCAAATAGGAAGAGTTTAGGTTCGAGGTGGTTGGGAATAATTTTAGCAAGATGATTAGTACAGTTTGGTTTATACTATTCTAATTAATTTTGGATGTTAGAAATCTAATTGAAACATGTGAAACACTAGATTAAAACCTATAAATCATTCAAGCTGATTGATGCAAGTACACCCTTTCTATTGACTAAATTGTAAAACCCGAAATCCGTAACTTGAATGAATTGAACAAATTGACATGGAAATTAGAATATAGACCAGTCAACTAGTGCTTAGGGTTCGCTGGAAATAATGGAAATAGAGATCGACATCAGAAATTTATATTCAACAATCAAGAAATTAAAATGAAGAAAACCCTAACTTAGTATGCAATCGGTCGACCTTGGAACCCTAGCGGTTGACAGTTTAGGTCCAAATGTCAATCGTTCACATGCTAAATTGTGAGTTTAGACCTCGGCCTAAGGCCCAAGTTAATAAAAAAAATTATATGATTGCTTATTGTTGTGTGGGCCCATTTTGGGCTAAGTGCTTAAAGATAGTAGGGAAACTAGTTCCCTATAAGAGGATGCAAGGTCATTGCGGTGTTGGGTAAATGTTGTTTACCCAGTTGGGGGTAGATTATTCGATTGGGGGGAGGGGTATTTTCATAAATAACCCACAGGAGATTCCACGGTGGACGTGCCGCACTGACCAGGATGCCTAATAAAGTGCGGTCCGGCATAACAAGAATTCTAGTATGCATGATTTATGACGTGACGTGATACAATTCAGATGGATGATCCCGACACATGCAATAAGAGCCCAACACTATGATTAAGAGATATAAGTGGGTGCAGACGATGAGATACACCGACGAGTCAGCATATTGGGTTCTTCCTGTCTAGGCATAGTGATAAATGGTTAGTCATAATTAAGATAAAACTGATTCCCTAGTAGCCTAGTGGCGGTGACAATAGTGGGAATTTATTTCTACAATATCCTAGTGGCGGTGTTTTCATGGTTAGTTGCCAAGGGTGCAGTGTTTCCTTGTTTAGTAGCATTGTGTTGGTGTTTCTATGTTTTAATACCCTAATGGTAGTGTTTATATTGAGTAGCTCTAGGAGCAGTGGCCGATCATTAGTTGTGAGGTTTGATCCATGGTTTGATCCTTAGAATAGCCTACACAAGCGGTAGTGTAGGTATGTATTAGACAAGAACCCTTAGGTAACAGACCTTAGGAATTCAAGGGCACTTATAGTACACCATATGTCATCTAGATTTGAATTAAAGTTAACCGCACACGATCATCACATATTAAACTTATACTCCATCACTAGACTTTTTTCTGACCCACCCTCTTCTTTTCATTTTTCCCTACCACAAGATGATAGATTAACAGTTGATTAGGCATGGTACGTAGAGTAAGGAGATTTACTTTGAAGTTCTCATATCATTTATTATTCATCTTATAGTCACTTATTGTATAAAATGTCTGTAAAGCTTATATTGTACTTTGAAAACAGTGTATATGTAAATTAATTATTTTGGAGGCTATTTTTCTAAAATGTCTATATTTCTGTACTTGCATTTTAATTCCTTCCACTGTAAGATCTAACAGTGTAGAATGTTTTTGAGTTTACCCTTATAATTATGCTTTGTAATGTTTTTAAAAGTCAACAACTCATACTTCTTGGCATGACGTGAGTCTGAAAGTCATCCTAGGCTTGGGATCGTGTGTTGGGAGGTGCAAGTTGTTACATTTGGTAAGTGTAGGTTTAGGATTCCTTAGGACTTAGACACGTATTGAACAAACATACCTGAAACGTTTTTGAAAAAAATAGAATGGTTTTTCAAAATGTTTTCCAAAATGTTTTCAAAATGGGTTTTAAAAACATATATACATATACAGATAAAGGTTTTCAAAGATTTTGATTTGTATATCGGAATTTCTTTTATTCATGCTTGTACTATCTATGGTAAGTCGAAAGTAATTCCTAGACACGGTTAGTGAGAATGAGTACAAGTCCTATAAGAATGGTCAAAAAGGCAACTAAGGTTTCGAGCATGAACATTCGTATATGGTTCCATTGGTATCCATAAGCAATGAGAAAAGATAAGCCAAGTTTGACTAGAAGAGCGTAATTATGATTTTATGATATGCATATTAATACACATCACCTTATACATTTGAGCACAAAAGGTAGCTGTTGGCATATCCCTTAAATAAGAAAATGATTGTGGGTTAGAATAAATGATAAAGTTATAAAAGTTGAGGTGGAAAAATAAACTTTTTATGTTTATAATGGTTTACCCCATAAAGAAGAGCTAGTAGAGGTTTTCTATACCAACAAGTAGTAGTAAGCATATTATGGAATTAAGGATGAACGATGAAGATCAATACCAAGAGACCTATGTAATAAGAGTAAGATGCCAACACATCGTAAGGGAATATGAAAGAGGACGTTACAAACTTAAGGCAAATTTCCTTAGTTAAAGTAAAAACCCTATTTTCATATTGGTAATAGTATGCAAGAACTCATATTTAATTAAGGGTATTGCTAGATAATTTCCATATTAAAGTGGGAAGTTGTATTGAAAATTAGACTAAAGTTAACCATCTTTAAAGAGGAAGACAAAAACTTCATTAAGGAAATTGTATGGGAATTCCAGATTTTGTTGGGTAACCATGGTTTAAGTGGACATAATTGGAGGTTGTAATAAATGGAAGTGAGATTTAAGTAGTATTTTAATTCATTGGAATGAAGTATGTAACAATGGAAATTTATGTAAATTATCCAGTTTAGTATAAAAGTCTATCTTTTGAAATAATAAGGAATATACCCCAAAGAAATGAGATACACAAAATAGCAATATTTACCCTATCTAGTACCGTCCATTTCAATATTAACATAAAAGATAATTTCTTATAATTCCGATCATAACAGAAATCCCCTTTTTAGATAATTTATGGAAAGTTACGAAGTTCACATTTCCTTTGGGGAAGATGTAATTCCAATGCATTAAAATGCAGAAATTCTAAGTATAAACTAAAGTTTTGGTCATTATGTCTATTGGGTTAAAATAGCATTAGCGAAAGGTAAATTTTTGGAAATTCAAACTATAAATGATATTCTAGGTAAAGTTGAAGTCAAGATTGTACAAGGATAATTAATTCAAAGGTTTGGGTTCCCATTAAGAATATATATATATATATATATATATATATATATATATATATATATATATATAGTATTACAGTTGCATGCATTGAGGATGCGAAGGCGTCTTTGATGGAAAATAAGACTTGGAAGATTTCATAACACTTTGAGAAGAAAATGGAAAGATTCCTTTCAATACCTTATATAAAAAGAACACTATTTGTTTAACAAAACTATGATGGGATATTTGATGGAAAGCTTCTTAGATATGATACATATGGATCTTTCATATGGATGAAATGGTTATGCATAATGCAAGTATGTTTAACTGGGATGTTGCATACATTTTGGATGTTTAGCATGAGAATTTGCATGAAAAGAGGTTGACTAGACCAGAAGACCGCTACTCTCTGCATTAACATAGGTTCATGTGCATTACATGCTGCATATATATGAACATTGCATTACACAATTTCTAAGGACAATGATTGCCCGTAAGGGATGGACGAGTAGATGGTTGTAGCTATTGGTTGTTGTGTGTATAAGTTATATTTTTCTACCCTTTGAGATTTTGGGGACGAAATCCTTTTAACGGGGATGTAACACCCTGAAAATTTAACAAAAATTTAATAAAAAAATTAAAATGAAACAAAATAAGGACAAAAAATAAATTTTTCACAAACATTCATATTTGGTTGCCAAACTTGCACCGTTGCGGTCATAACGATTTTCTGGATGATTATCATATGTAATAGTTCGTAATCGAGGTTAGTACGGAGAAGTTATGAGTGTTGGAAGAATAAAAAAATGAAACTTAAAATTTAAAATTCACATATTTACACTAGAGTTGGTCAACTCGTAGAGGTTAAAGGTCGACCAGCAGCGGTCAAACTAAGGAGATAGCGATCGATTGTTGCTATATAAAATCGAGCGATTTGGTTGTTCTATGACATGTTTAAGCGACTAAGATTGCTAACTTGGGCCCAAAGATATTTATGAGCGACCGTGATTACAGTAAAGATTCACTAACCCAAATCTATGGCCTAACTATTTTGTGAACCCTATAAATTCAAGCCCAACCTAACCCTAATTGTCACATAATAGTTTATAGTAACAAAACCCTATCAAAATTTTCCCTCTTCTCTAAACCCTAGAATTATTAAAAAATCAAAATAAAATCAACCTAGAATAATATAATAAATAGAAGATAGATGGAGCAAGCAAAGCATACACTCAGAGGGGCGATTCTTAGGCAAAGTAAATAGGAAAGGCTTAGACTTGAGATGAGAGGGAATAATTTTTGTAAGATGATTATTATAGCTAGGATAAACTATTTTATTTGATTTAGGATGTTAGAAACCTAATTTGAAACAAGTAAAGCACTATATTAAAATCTATAAATCATTAAAGCTAATTTGATGCAAGCATACCTTTCTATTGAGTAAATTTTAAAATCCTAAAATTGGCAAACCTAAATCTATATCCTAAATGAATTGAACAAATTAACATCGAAATTAGAATATAAACTGGTCAACTAGTAATTAGAGTTCATTGAAAATACTAGCAATAGCAGTCGATGTCATAGATAGTTATAACCAACAATCGACAAATAAAAATGCAAAAAACCCTAATTGTAGTATGCGATCGATCGACCTCGGAACCCTATTGGTCGACTAGTGGTGGTTAACTGGTTAGGCCCAGCTGTTGACCGTTCGCAACTTAAATTGCAAACTTGAACCTCGACCTAAGGTTCTGGTTAATAATAAAAATTTATATGATTTTTTATTGTTGTGTGGGCCTATTTCGGGCTATGTGATTAGAGATAGTAGAGAAGCTAGTTCCTTATGAGAGGACGCTAGGTCGTTGCATTGTGGGGTAAACGTTGCTTACCCAATTGGAGGTCGATTATTCGACTAGGGGCGACATATTTTCGCACATGGCAGTCACAAAAGGTTCCACGATAGAAGCATATCACTAATGAGGATTCCTGATGGGGCTCGTTCCGGCATAACGAGAATCCTAATGTGCATAATTTCTGACACGACGTGATACGGTTTAGATGGAGGACCTCGGTGCGTGCAATAAGAGGCCAACACTATGATCGAGTGGTGGAAGCGGGTGCAAACGTTAAGATACACCGACGAGTTAGCATTTCGAGTTCTTCCTCTCCAAGCATAGTGAGAAATGGGTAGTCTGGTTAGGTGAAAATCGATTCCCCAATAGCCTAGTGGTGGTAATAGTAGTGGGAATTTATTTCCATAATAACATGGTGGCTTTTTTTCATGGTTAGTAGCAAAGGGGGCGGTGTTCCCATGTGTAGTAGAATTGTGGCGGCGTTTCTATGTTTTAATAGCCTAGTGATGGAGTTTATATTGAATAGCCCTAGGAGCGGTGGCTGATCATTAGTTGTGAGGTTCGATCCTCGGAATAGCCTACACAAATGGTAGTGTAGGTTTGTATTTGATAAGAACCCTTATATGACAAATCTTAGGAATTCATGGACACTTATAGTACATCATATGTCATCTAGAGTAGAATTAAAGTTAACTGCACATGATCATAACATATTAAACTTTCACTCATTCATCAAACTTTTATTTGACCCACCTTCCTTTTTTTATTTTCCCTCGCCATAGAATGACAGGTGGCAGTTGATTGGGCATAGTACGTGGAGAAAAGAGCTTCACGTTGGAGTTCTCATATCATTTATTGTTCATCTTATAGTCACATATTGTATTAAATGTCTATAAAGCATAAATTGTACTTTGAAAATCGTGTATATGAAAAATAAGTATTTTGGAGACTATTTTTCTAAAATATATATCTTTCAGTACTTATATTTTAATTCCTTCCCCTATGAGATATGAAATTGCAGAATGCCCTAGAATTTACCCTTATAATTATACTTTGTAATGTTTTAAAAACCCAGTAGCTCGTATTTCTTGGCATGACACAAGTTTAAAAGTCATCCTAAGCTTTGGTCGTTGTGTTAGGAGGTGCGGGTTGTTATGAGTAAGCTCTAAAATGATAGTGGTGTATAGAGGATGGGAGATGAAGAAAATAAAGGCACGAAGTACTCTTATCGTTGCTCTAGGCATACCATTTATAAGAGAAGTGCTCACTAGAGTTGTCAGATCAAGAAAGACTAAGTAACCATCTAGATACATGAAAGTAGGGAGGAAGATGAGGTCATCTCGTAGCAAAAATCATCTTAGTACAAACATGGTTCATGTCGGTACCGATATGATTGCCTTATGCTATTATGGTCCTTCCTCTATTTTAGCTAGCATTTTCAGGTCCTCAATCCTCCAGTGTAATCTGTCTATCAATTCTTCTCGGCACGTAGATGATCTAGCTCATCTAGTACTTGTCCTTCTCTACATAGCTCTTGAATTGCTAACCTACTCCTTCAGAGATGGACCCCGAGGTTATCACTTGAACCAATTAATGATGGTACCTCCATCATTTTCTTTATAGATGTGGACCTCAAACTCTAGACGACCTTCTCCTTATCATTCCTAGCTTGCCCCCAAGTTCTTAAACCATTTTGTCTTTTCCTTGACATTAAGATTAACTTGAAAACTACTCGGTTTAAATACAGGATAACACTTGCCCCCCAAAATATACTTCTATTGACAACGAAGTATGCTTACGATCAAGATTAATGATATACATATTCAACTACGTGAATCTATTGTCTATCCGACAATCACCTTGAAGCATCATTTATGTTCAAAGACCATCTGTTCAATCACTTTAAATAGTTGGAGCACCACTTTCCCCACCAAGGTCAAGATCACATCACTCTGAAGATCGTTCCACACCCTGGCCAAGTGAGAATTCCATCTCTTCTTTCCTTTCTATTCTATTTTTTCTATGTTGTCGAATCATGTCGTTACCGCGCAGTTCATGTCAGTATCAACATGAATGTTATTCATCAGCCATCAGTATAAGTAGTTTGGTATTAGGATTTTTCATGCTTACTTTTTGCTTCCTCTTTTCAAAATCAAACCTCCAAAATGCCATGGTGCCTGTGGTTTCTCGCTATATTCTGATCCTACTTTTGATAGGCCTGAAGACCTCCTTAAGATGGTGATTGAGGGAGAAACTACACCTTTTGAGGGGAGTACTCTAGAAAACGAGAAGGCTAAGGACGAGAAGGATCGAAGAAACACCACGTGAAAGATGATCGCAAGGGAAGCATCAAAAGGGGGAAGAAGTAGGCTTCTAGTTTGGTTTTTGTAAAAGCAACTTCATTGCTTTTTGATGTATTTTGGTTTCCTTTTCAAGTAGGTTGACATTGTACGGGAGAGGCCCCCTCAATCCTTGTATACCAAAAGTAAATGTAAATAAAAAACTATTTTCTATACAATCTTTGTCACATTTACATATATGCACTTTTAATTCATTTGTCAATTTAGTATTACCAACATATATATTCTAATTACCTTTGGTGCTTGATAGTTTTTATCATGCATGCTTATGTTTGTGAAATTCTATTACTTAATGTAGCTCTATACATATAACTAAATTTCTATGATTGCTCAGTTTTGCTCGATTGCATAATACTATTTATCATCCCAAAGTATTTCTAGTTTGGCTAAATAAACTTATCACTTATATGGCCAGTTCTATGACCGACCTTGTTTATCCTCGGTCGAGTTTAGTCATAAACAAGGTTATATTTAAAGAAGTGCTTAATTTCTTACTGTTTCCTATCTCTGGGAAACAAAATTCAGAGTGCTAACTCAAATACCATATTTCGATCTCGCCTATCTATAGGCATTGATTGAGTTCATTCAAATTTCTTAGTTTCTTAACATTGACCAAGCGTATCTTTCCAGGTCATACGGTCCAAGATAGTCCATTGATTCATCGATCCCTATCTTTAGGAGTTGATAGTTCAAATTCTTATCTTTAAGCATCGAGGTTTGATCTTGCCAATCTATGGGCGTAGATTGAAATAGCTCCCTGACTATCACCGTTCATCCTCGACTGGGTATGTCCTGCCGAGACGTAGATGTAATTATGGAAGCCTTGACTATATATCGATTCCTATCTATAGGAACCAGTGTTTTGGGTGCCTATCTCTGGGCATTCGCTTTTGACATCACCTTTCTCTGGGTGTTAACTGAGAGTATTCATTGATTATCATCACTTATCCTCGACTGAGCATGTCATGCTGGGACGTCGGCATGGCCGTTAAAACTTTGATTACATACCAGTTCCTATATCTGAGAAATGGTGTTTTGATTATCTAACTCTGGGCATCCCTCATTGACTCTGCCTATCTCTAGGAATTAGTCAGGATTGGAGGGATAAGGGCGAATTGTTTGATCGCCCTTATGCGATTATACAACCCTGACTTGACCATGGATCAAACGAGTTAGTCGATACCAACCTCAGCGTACCTAATTGTGCTGCTAATCACCCAGCATAAGGCTTAGCTTACAAGGACATGGTTCTATTAGTTCTAAAAGCTATCTTTATTTATGAGCAGAGGAAATGGAAAGTCCTATCTTATTACATTTCTCCCAAATCAATAGAGTGATTTATTTGCAGGAAATAAAACAAATAGATCTAAGTAAAATGGTTACCGACTAAACATTTGTATAAGCTCGATAGATGGGGCTCTTGGAAAAACCTCTGACATCTTTCACACTGTCTAGTATAATTCGTAGCATCTCAGATAATCATCGGCCACAAGTATCCATGGTAAAGAACTTTCTTTGCTAATGTCTCTAATCGGTATGGTCACCGTAGCTTCCTTTATGTACTTTCATGAGGATTTTCTTAGCTCATCCTCAATGGTAGACCATGACATAGAGGTAGAGAAGCCTATCATATATAACACTCCTTCTTGCATTATAAATCGTTGTACTCTACGTAGTAGTTTTCGTTGCTCATTCTGTTCATGCAGGAGAATCACCTTTAACAAATAGTCCATGATTGGAGTCATCTATGGCTTCTTTTCCACCTCAGTCTCAAAGATTCAATTTACATCCATTAGGTCCATGCTCGAAGTCGATAAAACTTCTAATGGAACTAATCCCATTAACCACACATCTCAAGAGCTAGCTAGTTTAGCCAGTGAATCTTCTTTCATGGTTTACTCTTTGGGAATGTGCATTATTGTGTAATGCCTAATGTTTCAATAGTTCCTTTATCAAGGATAGATGACTTTTTCGATTAACTTATGGGATCCAAAGTCTTCTCTCAATTGGACTCTATGAGTGGGAAGTAATGCCTTTTAGGTGAATGCCCCCACATACTTTGTAGATTTAATGAGTAGAGTATTTAGGAGACAACTTAATAAATTCTTCATAGTATTCGCTGATGATATCTTAGTATTTTCCAAGGGTGAAGGAGAGCATGATGATTACTTAAGGGAGATATTAGGGATTGTAAGAAGGCACCGGCTTAAAGTCAAATCCAAAAAATGGCACTTTTGGAAAAATGAGGTAAGATTTCTTGGACACGTTATTTTTTGGCATGGATTGGTAGTAGACCCCACAAAAGCGGAAGCTATTTAAGGGTGGAAGGTTCCAAGGAACATGTTAGAGGTTAGGAGTTATCTCGGGTTAACAAGCTATTATAAGAAGTTCATAAAGAACTCTAGACAAATAGCAATCATTTTAACCCACTTGACTAAGAAAAATATAGTCTTTACTTAGGATGATAGATGCACTGAGGCATTCGAGAAGCCTAAGGAACTTTTAAAAAGCTTACCTATGCTTATCATTCCCAATGGGATAAAGCCTTTTACAATTTTCATGGATGCTTGCGACACAGGATTGAGAGCAAATCTCATGCAAAAAGGAAGGGCAGTAGCTCATGCTAGTAGGCAACTGAAGGACAATGAAAAGAGGTACCCAACTCACGACTTAGTGTTGGTAGCTATTTTTTTTGCCTTGAAGACATGGAGGTACTACCTTTTAGAAGAAAGGTTTGAGTTGTTCACTGACCATAAATCATTCAAATACTTATTTTCCCGAAAATATTTAAACCTTAGGTAGTGGAGATGGATGAAGTATATAACATTATTAGACTTTGGCGTACAATATACCCCGAGAAAAGGAAACATCTTCGCCGATGGCCTTAATAGGAAGCATGCTATCTTAGGTCATATATATGAATGGAGGTACTTAGAGTTTCTCCCAAATTTCAACTTCCAACCGCTAATAAAACCTATCCAAAGCTTTTTAGCAGTAATTGAGGTTAAGCCGGCATTGATGGATCGCATTAGGCTTGACCAAATGAAGGATGAGAAGATAGTAGAGATTCTAGATAAGTTGAGAAGAGGGGAATATTTTCCCCACATCATTAGATATGCAGTTGACGAGAAGGGATTATTAACAGGGGATGGACACCTTTATATCCTAATGATTGATATTGTGTTGGGCAAGGTGCTAATAGAGTGTCACCACCCAAAGATGACCATTTATCCCGGAGGAGGTAAGATGTATATGGATATAAAGAGAATTTTCTTTTGACCTGGAATGAAGAAGAGGGTAGCTGAGTTTGCTGCTAGGTGTTTGACATGTCAAAGAATAAAGGCTAAGCATGGAAAACCAAAGAACTACTACTTCCTTTAGTGAACCCGACGTGGAATTGGGAGCATATTTCAATAGACTTCGTTGAAGGATTTCCTAGGAGTCAGAGGGGCAATGAAGCTATTTGATTAGTAGTAAATATACTCACTAGGAGTGCCCATTTTAGTCTGATTAAGAACAATAGGACTACAGCATCTCTAGCACAAGTTTATATTAAGGAGGTGGTTTGACTACATGAAATTATGATGAGCATTGTTAGTGATAGGGAACCCTTGTTCACTAGCGTGTTTTGAAGGAGTTTTCGGGCATCTTTGAGGACTTCATTGAATCTTAGAACTGGTTACCACCAATAGATCACTGGTCAAACTAAAAGGGTGAATAGGACCTTAGAGGACTTGTTGTGGGCTTGCATCATGGACTTCGGAGGACACTAGGAGTAGCACCTACTGTTAGTTGAGTTCGTGTATAATAATAGTTACCAAGCAATGATTGATATAGCCCACTTTGAAAGCGTTTTACGGGAGGCTTTGCAAATCGCCAAATTGTTGGTGGAAAACCATTGACAAAATTTCTCTTAGACCAGATTTGATTCGTAATACTTCGAAAAAGGTAGATTTGATCAGGCATTGTAAGTAGGCGGCAAAAGACAGCTAGAATCCTATGTAGACGAGAGAAGGAAAGAGTTAGCGTTTGAGGTTAGAGACTCGGTATTTATCAAAGTCTCCCTTCTTAGAAAAGTCATAAGGTTTGGGAAGTCAGGAAAATTGGCACCATGATTTATAAGGCCTTTCCGAGTTTTGGAAAGGATAGGAAGACTTGCTTATCTCGTGGAGTTACCAGAAAGGCTGGTGGGTGTCCATGATGTTTTACACATTTCACATTTAAGGAAATGCTTTCTGGACATGGCCATTGTGGTAGAGTCTAATCAGTTGGGGGATACTGAGATGGAGCTAATAGCATCTCATGCCGCCACACACACTATGGAGCACAGAACTAAGAAACTTTGCAATAAAGAATTAGGCTGGTCCGTGTACAATTAGGAGACAACCCAACGAAAAGCATATGGGAAACTGAAGAGAAGATGAGGATATCTCATCCCGAGCTTTTCGTTGGTAAACTTTTCTCTCTAAAATTAGGTTTTTTTGTTGCGTCGTGATTGCTAGATCAGATAGTAGAATATGGATGCTACACTTTTCACTATAACGAAGCACTCGTGCGGGAATTTTTATGCATGTTTAGAGTATTTGCATACATTCTTATATGTCACGATTATATACTCACGCTAGAAATGAGCTCACTCATAGTACGTCTACAGTACACAAATATATTGCACTTTTGGTTAAGTAGATGGTTGTGTAGATAACTTAGATGTGTAACATGGATGTTTAGTTCGTGTTACGCTGTTTGCCTCTTGAAAAGATTTCGAGCACGAAATCCTTTTAAGGGGTGAAGAATGAAATATCCTGTAAAATCAACCATAAATAAATAAATTGGATAAATTAATTTAAATAAGATAGGATTAAAAATAAAATTTTTGTAAAAGTCAGAATTTGACCACGAAAGTTACGCCGCTGCGTTTGCGATAATTTTCTGGTCAATTTCCATATGTAATTGTTGAAAATGGAGCTCAGACGAGAAAGTTATGGATGTTTGAAATTTCGGGTTCAAATTGACTTAAATAGAATTCAAATTGAAATAAATAGTTAATTCCAAAATTTAAAATTTAAAAATCAATAGTAATTATACATGGGGGTTAAGTAAACGTTAATGTTAAATAGTAATTAAGGAGGAAAATAAAGTAACAATGGAAAAAATATAAACATTCTCAGAATAGGGACTGGTAGACCCTTGAACCACGACCGGTCGACCGCTAGCGGTCGACTGGTGCTATTAAGTAGTGGTTAGGGTTTCGTGCATTTTAACGCACCAGAGTTTATTATTCTTAACCGATCTTAATCCGACCGTTCTGGTGTGTTCCAACCACTATAAATAAAAACATAGTCCCCTCACTTTTATTCATATTATTTTGGCAACCTAACGAATCTCTGTCAGTTCATCTGTTCTAAAATTTAGAAAAACTTCTTTAGGATTTCATGTAAGAAATCCTGTATGTTTGTTTTCTTTTATTGTTTATTTTTGTTTATTTCTTATTTTCTAAACATCTTCTCCTCCAAACCTTTAATTTTCTGAATCTAACATATATACAAATCTCTTATTGTATATATCAAAAGGAAGAGATCTAAAAGGGATTATTGAAGGCGTCTCAAATCCATAAGAAGGCACATTGGGTAAAAAAATTGTCATAGTAACTGTTTGGATTCAGTATATGCCTTGGTGAATTTTGGTTTACAAAAACATCTCAGTAAAACCCCCAAAATTCCCCCAAAGCGAAATGTCAATTCTTAGGTTGGAATCTTAAATTTTTTTATATTGAAATAACGGAGTTTTTATGGATTTTGCAATTTAAGCGTTTTACCTTCTCTTTCACTTTTTATTCTTTTACTTTGGATCTGATCAAAGGATTTGGTTAGGAAATTGTGTGTAAGATACGAATTCTTGTTCATAGTTTACACTACCTATTTCTGAAAATTGAGTAGAATTTCCCTAATATAATTTCATTTGAAGTGGTTGAATAGAGCTTAAAATTAATTAAATTGTAAGTTTCTATTATTGATTTATTTCATTGTTTTAATATAGAATAAGTTGGGTTTGGATTCTATATACAATTTTATTAATTTGATTTTGAGATATTGGATTTATGACATATATGTTATTGTGGAAATGAGACTTGTATAATTTTGGAAGATTTGACATTTGAAGGTTAGTTTAAGGCGTAATATCCACATGTGTGGAAATTAATAAGTGTGTGTAACTAGATTAAATAACGTATAATTATGACATATTAATGGCATAGTTAATTACAATAATAATTATTATTAAATCCCACTTGGGAAAGTAAATGCTTGTTAAGGAAAATTAAGAAGGTATTCTTATAAGGCCTAAAATAATGAATAATGGTAAGATGTGCGATAATATATTTTAGCAGTGTTATGAAATATGACTAAGTTATAATGATGTGAGGTCAATCAAAAGCATATAAAAGTCGAACCAGCTAATCTGGCTACCAGCAATGTGACTTTAGGGCTAATGTGGACATCGCCTATAATAAGTAACTATGATGACGTGAGGTTAGACCTAATTCTGTAGGGTAAATCCACCCAGCTAATCCGGCGACCAGTTCCTACGAATAGTCAGACTAATGTAAGATGTCTCCATGGGGTGCGTGTCATAATACAAAGGACCTGCTTTGAAAATTTAAGGTGTTAAGTGGTTGTTTTAGGGCACACCTCTTTTCCATATGTGAAGTGTTAAATGGTCGGGATTGGGTTTAGGTATGGTTGACGTTATCTCAAAAAATTCCACTTCAATGGGAAGTAATAAGTGTCCGAAGAGATTTCCATGCAATGTTAGCTAGGTAGGCACTTGTGAGAAGTCCACCTCGGGAGTAGGTATTAAATGATAAGGGCCTGCCTCAATTGAGGTATTAAATTGTTGGAGTCTACCTATTTTCCGTTAAAACGGTATTTAGTGGACTGGGTACTATATCTCGCATTGGTAGACACTAATAACAATAGTTATGAGTTATTGGTTATGGAATTGGATAAGCCTTAGGGCTTATAATTGGAAAGACTTTGAACATAGCTTATGTAGTTAATATCGAATAATATCGCTCGCCTATATATTCTATATCGCTTCCAAGCTAATACTTTTTTAAAATATCACTTAAAAAATCGTTATCAATATATCATTAGATATTTGTCGACATATTGCTCCGATATTTAGTGTGAAATACCTGATATTTTTTAAGGATGTCATTCTTCATTGTATGTGTCGGAGAAAATGGAGTTACAAATAAATATCTTCACATTCTTAATATTTGTTTTTTGTATAGATGTTAGCGCCGAAATTGGTCATTAACACCCAAATCCAGATGAAAGCACCAACTAACAGTCACCGATAACAGATAGAGTGTGTGTAGAGAGTAATAATATGAAGAACAGTTAAAATTAAAATGAAAGTAATAAAGAACAACAGATTTTATAGTCGTTCGGCTAACTTCGGCCTACGTCCACTCCAGAGTTTTAATTTTATTGATGTAATAATCCATTACAGTTACAACGTGGTAGACTTGTCTTAGTCTTAGAAAGTAAAAAGTAAGAGAGGGGATAGAAGAAGAAGCAGTCGTTCCCCCATCTGGAGACCCACATGCTGTATTTATAAGCAAAACCAGGTTGTTGGGCCTTATGAGTAGTTTGGGCCCACCAAGGGTACCGAGGGGTCGAGGTATTGAGCTACCAAGGTGTTGAGGTATGGAGCTACCGAGGTATGGACGTATGGATCTACCGAGGTATGGAGGTATGTATCTGCCGAGGATGGATCTACCGAGGTATGGAGGTATGGAGGTATGGATCTACCGAGGTATGGAGGCATGGATCTACCGAGGTATGGAGGCATGGATCTACCGAGGTATGGATCTACCAAGGTATGGATCTACCGAGGTATGGAGGTATGGATCTATCGAGATATAGATCTACCGGGGTATGGAGGTGCGAGGTGCAAGCCGAGCGAGGTGAGGTATGCCGAACCTCCACCATGTCGAACCATCTTTAATGTCGAACCATGTTTAATGTCGAACCATGTTTCCTAGACCCAAATTATAGTTGATTCATCTTTATCCGATCATATTTCCATCTCCCAATCTTATTGCGTCATCCATCCATCCAGTCGACTGAATCCATCGTACACCAGCCTCGACGAACATGCAGTCGATTAAGTTAAACCCACCTGTCCACGGCCTGGCAAAAAGGCGGGTTAACATTTGCCCCCAAAACATGTCCTACTGTTGGAAGGTGTGTTTTTAATAGCCTCGAATCCGATATCCAGAGTCCATGTTTCATCCATAACCAATAACCGACTTTAGTACCTCTACGGGTCAATATCCAAATCCTCTACCGTTCATAGTCGATATCCATATCCGTAACCTCTCCGGGTTCTTGTCAAGCGCAATCCACACCTGACGACCATGATCATGTGTCCCTGGATGTTGAGTATTGCCGTGGCTTAAGTCCTAAGCTGAATCCTGGTCACTACGGACCCTTGCCGAGCATTGTCCATACTTGACGACCTGAAATAGTAACCGATAATATGGGGCCTAAGTCCTAGGCCGAATCATGATCTCTCCGGACCCTTGCCGAGCATAGTCCATACTCGACGACCTGAAATAGTAACCGATAATATGGGGCCTAAGTCCTAGGTCGAATCCTGGTCTCTCCGTACCCTTGCCGAGCATAGTCCATACTCGACGACCTGAAATAGTAACCGATAATATGGGGCCTAAGTCTTAGGCCGAATCCTGATCTCTCCGGACCCTTGCCGAGCATAGTCCATACTCGACGATGTAAATAAGTTGATTTGTCGTGTTTGGACAAAGCGACCTACCTCTTGCCAGGTATAATCCATGTCTGACGACCATTTATCAGAAACCAGATAAAAATTTCAATCGAAAGCCAATCCAAAATCCATATCAAATCAGGAAACAAAAAATCCATATCGAAAATCCAAATCAAAAAACAATCATCCAAGTAAAAGTCCAAACCAAGAAACAACCAAAACCAAACATTCAAACTAAATCATAAAAAAGCAAGTGTCCAAGCCAAGAAAAAGAGAAAGCAGATTTCACAAACTAGAGCGTCGCGGTTTATCATCATCTCAGAGCATGCCTAGGGGCTATCTCCGTCACCGTACATGAGTAAGTGACTTGGCCATTTTCCCGTAGTTTGCTACTTATTTCATAATATCCTAGTCAATTGATGACCAATCGACCATCATTCATGTGCCTCGCACCATCACTGTGTAAGGTAGACGGTGGTTGCTCCTTCCCCACCGTTGCATTCCGAGCTTCGACATATTATCGCAACTGTCCATTCCTTACATGCTCCTCAATTATGTCCTTTAAGTGCCTGTAGCTGTTGGTATCATGCCCATCCAAATCGTGGAAGAGGCAGTGTTTTTATGATGATCTCGGCTAATCCAGCATTGTCTGTCAAGGGTTGCCCCTCGAGTCCCCGAGGGAATTCTAGTACATACTCTTCATCCTGCGCTCCTACATTCCTGCCAGCATCTTTTTGTGTAGTTCTAACTGGAATCCCTCCATGAATTAGTCCAGCGTTTCTTGGTGGTGTGCCCCCGAGCCCAGGTCCTTCCAGATTGATAGTTGTCTTCCGATTGGGGGCTGCCCCCTATTGACTCACTCCATCAACCTGCTGATTGAGTTCCTCTTGTCCAGCCCCAAGACCTTGAGTACCTGCTGTTCCTGATTGTCCAAATTGCCTAAGAAGAGCCTGCATCATTTTCTCTTGCCATTTCATCATCGCTTCCATCTCCTATCTGGTGATGTAGACGGATGTTTGACCTGCTCCATTTCCAAAGGAAGCTTTCTGAATTCCCTCTTGATTGCTTCTTCCTACCAATTGCTTCCTTGTTGATGGCCTAGCCATTGCTCCTTAGAATCCAAGTTCATAACTCCAAAATTCCTGAGTGCTTGCGTTCTCAGCGAAAGCACCAAAATGTTAGTGCCAAAATTGGTCACTAACACCCAAATCCAGATGAAAGCACCAACTATAGTCACCGATAATAGATAGAGTGTGTGTAGAGAGTAATAATATGAAAAACAGTTAAAATTAAAATGAAAGCAGTAAAGAACAATAGATTTTATAGTGGTTTGGCTAACTCCGGCCTACGTCCACTCCAGAAGTTTTATTTTTATTTATGTAATAATCCATTACAGTTACAATGTGGTAGACTTGTCTTAGTCTTAAAATGTAAAAAGTAAGAGAGCGGAAAGAAGAAGAAGCAGTCGTTCCCCCATCTGGAGACGCACATGCTATATTTATAGGCAAAACCAAGTTGTTGGGCCTCTTGAGTAGTTTGGGCCCACCAAGGTTACCGAGGTATCAAGGTGTCGAGGTATGGAGCTACCTAGGTGTCGAGGTATGGAGCTACCGAGGTATGGAGGTATAGATCTACCGAGGTATGGAGGTATGGATCTACCGAGGTATGCATCTACCGAGGTATGGAGGTATGGATCTACCGAGGTATGGATCTACCGATGTATGGAGGTATGGATCTACCGAGATATGGATCTACCGAGGTATGGAGGCATGGATCTACCAAGGTATGGATCTACCAATGTATGGATCTACCGAGGTATGGAGGTATGGATCTACCGAGGTATTGATCTACGGGGGTATGAAGGTGCGAGGTGCAATGCCGAGCGAGGTGAGGTATGCCGAACCTCCACCATGCTGAACCATCTTTAATGCCGAACCATGTTTAATGACGAACCATGTTTCCTAGACCCAAATTATAGTTGATTCATCTTTATCCAATCATATTTCCATCTCCCAAGCACATTGTGTCATCCATCCATCCAATCGACTGAATCCATCGTACACCAGCCTCGACGAACGTGCAGTCGATTAAGTTAAACCCGCCTGTCCACGGCCTGGTAAAAAGGTAGGTTAACAATAGATAATGACAATATCTAGACTATATTAGAAATCCCAGTGCACCCCAGTGCACTATTTTTTTCAATTTTAACCATATATTTTTAGTCTTCTTCATTAGTATTTCAATAAAGAAAACTCTATTTATTCTATTATTTTATATATATTATTTTCAGTGAAGACTTTACCACTAAAAACAAGATGTTGAAAGAGCTACTTCTCATTTTACTTGTTTTCTATTCACCATTTCTGATTAGTAATTTGGCTTATGAAAATCCATTTTATCAGCTTTTGTCCTATGCCAAGAACAAAAAGCTTAAGAGTAGTAAAGTTATATATTTGACATATTGATAAGGAACAAGCTAAAGTAGTAATTGGTATCAAATCAACATTGGTTGTTCTGTTTATTAAGTGAAAATGAAATGACGAAGCTATAAATATGAAATTTATTTGGGAAGTAAAATAGATGATTAGATGACTAAAGAAATAATGAATATAGTACAAAAAAGAAGAAAATATTGAAGATGCATAGTATATAAATTTATTAATTTTAATAAGCATAAACTATGATTTGTATTTAATTGAATATTCCAGTAAATGAATTATAACTGTAAAATATATGGATATTTGATAGTAATTTGGTATTACTTATCCAGAAATTTGAAAACTAACATCAATATAACATTATAACATAGTACAATATCTGTGACAACCCGCATCCCTTGGCATGCCAAACGTCTCCATATCAAGAAACATAAATCATTGGAAGGAAAAAGTAGTATCACAGAGACTAAGAAATCAATGAAGAGGTAATCTATATAGTTCAAACATCATCACAACTAAAACAAAATATTAGATATATGGATAATCCCATATTAATAGTAATTGAAATCTCAAAAGTATCAAAATATCCAGGTCCCAAAATATCGTAGTCTTAGAAAACCATCGGTACACATCAAATATCAAAGTATCATAAAAATAATCCTCATAAGAAAAATACTGAAAGAGCAAATGTATTGGTAGGAAATACATGATAAAGGATAAAATAGGACTAGACCCCAGGTACGATAATCCAAAGGCAGCAATAGACCTGTCAACGGCTACTCTATCCACTTGTGCTGAGGGAAAAATAGAATAGGTCGCACATAAAGGCTGGTGAATGAGGAAAATACTAACAAGGAAATTAAATACAATTGACTTCAATTCTACTTTAGGTGATATAGGGTGTGTCTACATTGTCCATGCACCTAAGGTCGCAAGCTTAACGTTATAGCTTAACATCATTAGTCTAACATCATGGGGATAACAAAAAAACCGCATCTCATTGAACGACCGTCTAGTTTTGGAAAAACTACTACTCCACTTTAACTCACACTAGAACTAGAGATGAAGAACACGCATATAAACTTGCATAGCGACTCATCGTATGCACCCGTGCTCAACCCCTTGATCCGAGCCGCAAAATACCTCTTACGCACCCCTCGGAGTAACTGCACTTAACTCCACTTGGTAATGAGCACTACCTAGCTTCCAATGTCTACGCCCATTAGGGCCCACAGGAATGTCCATGATCCAGTCTTCGATCCCAACCCCCTGACTAACGACCAGAAATCCTATCCTAATAGCCTCAACTAACAACCGGTAATCCGGTCCCAACACTTGTGCGCACCTTCTGCAACATAAGTTGCACGTCTTAAAGACTGACACGGAAATGCAAACGAAGTTCGCCATCTCAAATAAGAACACCTAAATTTGTCTACCCAATCAAGCAATTTAGAGAGAAACAAGGTCATACCCCTACCAGCTTAAGGCCCCAAAAAGTTTGCTAACTCTAAATTGACGACAATGACCTACGCTAGTCTTAAGTCGATTGCCTACATTTCAAACATCTTCTAATTTACTTGTTTTAAGTAAGTTATTCATTTTATTTTATTTTCAGACTTACTCTAGACATCTTTCAATGTACTTGTTTTAAGTAAATTAATCCATTTCGTTCAACTATCAGACGTAATCCATTTTAATTATCAGACTTAATCTATTTAATTCTTATTTCAATTAGATTAATTTTTTATCCTATTTTTATTACAGCCATTGCAACATTTGTATTATTCTAATTAGCAATCTATAGGTGTCAAATCCAATTTTAGTATATAATTTATGGTTTTACAGCTTCCATATGCCAATTGCAACTTGATAAAAAGATCAATTATTTTAGATTCCCAATTTAATAAATTAATAGATTAATACCAAAATTAATATTCAAATCGTCATAGGAAAGAAATAAAATTAATTAATTTAATTAACTTGTTAAATTTGTGCCCACTCTCCTTTGTCCTAAGCTTTTTGATTTTCCTCAGACGTCGCAAGCTTTCTCCCCTAAATCCGCTAAGGTATCTTCTCCAATTGCTAGATCTCCCTTTTAGTTCAATTTAGATTGAGACTTAGAATAGGATTGGGGTTTAAAATTGATTTGGGAAATTAGGGCATAAGGTTTTATTTTGGTATAACTTCACTGTAACAGAGAGAATTAGGTTTAGATTGACCGTATCTGTCAATTTAAAGAGGAACACCTCAACTCACCACCATCAGATCCAGCCCAAAATCATCTCATTCATCCCCGAGACCGTGGCCAGCATGCAATGACCTCGCACGACAAAACGAATCATCTCCAGGTCTTCGCGACCCTACGATCGACCATGGGTCTGGTCGACCGCCCATGGTCGACAGGTCCATTTGGGTCGACCTGTCCCTAGTATATTTCTTTTTTAGCTTAGATTTCAACAAGTAATATTTGAAAGTTGTCCGAAGAATTACTACGGACACAACAGTGCAAGTCCTATAGTCAAATTCGGATGTATGTGAAATTTCTCTTTAGGTTAATTCTTATCTTTTAACTATATTTTCTTATTTATTTCTAGAAAAATCCTAGGGCATTGTATTATCGTTTATAACATGTTCTACACATATCCGATATTTTACCGATATTATCATGTTATTTTAAAATATCTCATATTGGTTCTTGACCGATATGTATCTGATACTGATATTAACTACTTAGGTTTAAATGCGTAGGACATATCCTTATTTAAATTATATTTCCCAAGTACTAATATAGTAAGAATTGAGATTTTATTCACCAAATATGACGATCCGCATTTTGAAAAGTTTAAATTGACAATAATCCACACATGTCCAACTCAAACAATCCGAAACACAAATAATTAATGGGCTTAATTAAGAAAAATAAGAAAAGAAGAAGAAAACAAACACAAAATCTCATAGCGGAATGAAAAAATATAATAATCAAATAAATAGTTCATGAAGCTATTTATACTATACATTTGACTACAATTTACACAACATTTATCAGAGTTACACATACAATAAAATAATAGAATAATGCAGCAGAACAACATATGATGCAGTAATAATACTAGTAATAATATATCAATCTTCATCTTCATCCTCCAGAAAATATGATCTTCAATGTGCTAAAAACTTAGGCCTAACCCGAGTGTAATGAAAAGACAAAACACTCAAGTTAGGACTATAATATTATTATGTGATTCAAATCGATATCACATACATGAGTGTAATAGCGTCAGATATGTTTACGAGATTTCACATCTCCTATCCAGTGTATATCATGTGTGCAATAACTCAAGAGTGTTACGGGATTTTCCATATCTTAAGGATTTGTAAATATTTATATATATAGTTGAGTACATTATATATGTAATGTCTAATCAGTAAAATAAATATTTTCTTAGCATTAAGGTTTTACATTAATCCCCGTCAACGAATTTTTAAGCATTGCCATACAGTTTGCATATAACGTCCCAATAGCACGTCGGAGGATAGGGATGCGCCATGACACGACAACACTATACCAAAATCGTAGTGGTCTCGTATAGGGATAAAAATACGAAAATGCACGTGAGGCAATGCACAATATCAAAATATCATATTCGCTTCAAAATACCATTTAATTTCAAAATATTAAATGCACTCGAAATATGCTATTTCACTTCAAAAATCATTCTCGCTTCAATATCTGAATTTCACTTCCAAAATCGTTTCGAATTTCCATTTAGGTTTTAACTTCATTTTAACCCTATTCGCATTTAAATCAACGATTTAAACATAAACAGTCCCTACTTTGACCAGTTTCAATTTTTAGAAGATAGTTTAAATAGTTTTGAATAGTTTAAAAGGTTAAAATATTTTAATGTAAAATAGTTTGAGTATTGAAAACGGTATGTATAGTAAAATAGCTTGGAAAATCAAAATAATTTGAATATTTAAAAAAATATTTTAAACGGTTTATATTAAAGTAATTAATTTTGAAATAATTTCAAATCAAACTGTCCTTTTCCATTTCTGGACCAAAGTCCAAATTCCAATCAAGTTGATTCAAATTCAATTATCCCAACTCAAGTCATTTTCAATCTCAGTTCAATTCAAAACGACTCAATTTTGATTTCAATTCAAATCAATTTCAATTCAAATCAATTTCAATTCCAAACTAATTTCATTTTCAATTTTAAAGTCGATTCAACCATCCGATTTAATGGTTTAAATTTTAATTCAATTCAAATTTTTAAACCATTTCAATTAATATCAGTTACAAGTTCACTTTCAGAATATCGATTTAAATCGCTTAAATTAAACTTAACTTTGATGTTCAATTTAATGTTTAAATCTTTAAAATAATTCAATTTTGATTCCAAACTTAAATATTCATTTAAATCACTTTCACTTAGCAACATTTTAAAGTTTGAATAAAGGTCCAAATCTTTTAAAGACAAATAAATTTACGAAATTAAAATCATATTTCAATTATAAATTCAAAATCTCAAATTTCATTTTAAACAATTTCGTTTAACAAACTTTAATTTCACATTTCAAAACTCAATTTCGAAATTAATTCAATTTCTATATTTCAATTCAATTTTAATTTTATAAAACGAAATCATCTGAATAAATTCAAATCCAAGAATTTAAAACCATTAATTTAACCAATCCATTGTCCGTATATAATTTTTTATCCTTTGGCCAAGTGATCAATTATTTGGATTTTAATTTCAGGGATGGATATATATCATTTCAATCTAAAATAAATGTCATAGGTATATATCATTTCATCCTACTAATTTATTCGAAATAATTCAAATAACAGTTTATATACGGTCAAATAATTTATAGGGTGATAACAGGATGGATAAAATAAATAAACACCCAAATCATCCAGTACATCAACCAATAATCATCCATCACAAATAGCATCCACATCAGTCAAAATATCACAATCATTAACTTGTTATCAATATCGAGCGTCTAACAAAAAATTTAGTTTCACTTTCAATTTAACTGTCAACTACAAATTTCTAACAGTTAAATTCGTATGTCAATTTATATGTCAATTAGATTACCAAACAACAGTCAATAAAATTAAATTACTTCATGATATCAATTTAACAAACATAAAAATATTTTAGTCCTGAGCATTATAAAACACTTGCCTTTTATTTGAAACTGAAACCAGCTTCAAATAAATTCCAATTTGAATCCATGCTGTAGACGACGTCGATGCGCTCGCATCGCGACTAGTTTCGCTCGAAACGGACATCGTATGAAAAAGATATGCAATTATAAGCATTCAATATAATTAAGACATAATTAAACAAAATAATTTAACTTAATAAAACAACGCTTACCCTAATCGCTTACCCCTTTCGACCGCGTGTAGTAAATTGGCAACCCACGCGTCTTTCTCTCCCAGGCTCAAGCAATACTTCGATTTGTTTTTTATTGTTTTACATACGACTAATCACCCAACTCAGCCAAGCTGCCACCCTAGAATCCCGCGCGCCACCCCAACGTCGCCTACCTCCATCACGTGCACCGCTTCCTACCTCCGTCGCATATGAGCGATTCGAAGCCCTAAATCTAAAACCTGAATAGATGAATGCGAGCTTCTGTCGATTTTGAACCCTCTCTCTCTCCTAGTCGCCGCCCTCGCCGCTCCCTCGTGAGCTCTCAACGACCGCTGGCTTCGATTCAATTTTTTGCTTTTTTTCTAATTTCCCTTCATTTTGGCCCAAAATTGAAATGAGGGGGAGAGAGGGAAGTACGGGGGAGATAATAGGTACGCTACCTTGTACGAAATGTTGGAGGAGTAAGTTTATATATCATTATAATTAGAAAATATCTGACTTATAACGTCCGAAATTCTCGATCTTCAAACGAGGCATGTCCCCCGGCATCCTATGTGATATACCTCTATTCCGAATGCAATGGAACTAGTTTCGGAAGCCAATTTCATCATATTTAGAAGATAAAATTTCAAAATCAAATTATTTTAATTAAATTCCAAAATTAAATTCTACACGTTTCAAGCTCGCACGACCAAATGATAAGTCTAATCGCTATGAAACTTGAAATCCTATAACAATTCACTATTAAGGATCTGATGAAAACCGGTTTCATCGAATTCCAAGACATTGATCAAAATGGCCATTTTTACTCGTTAATTAAAATATAACATTTTCAATTTCTATTTGTTCACTTTTAAATTCAATTTTATAACTTAACAAATTTCATTCTTTTTTAAATAAAATTTAAATCAACTTTCGACACCATTTTCATTCATATTAAATTCAATACTCAATTATTTAAACAAATTTCAATATTAAATTTAAACAATTCCATTATCAAATAAAACAGTATAATTGAAATATAAGCTATTTAATTTATAAAATTTAACTTTTAAACGAATTCAAATAAAAATGATTACTTCCATTTTACAATAATTCAACATTTATTATTCAGTTTCAGCTATTGATTATAAACACATTCAATACATAGAATTTCATTATAATACTTATTATTTCCAAAATAATCAAAATTGGTTATTTTAAAATTTTATTAAAGTTCGTATTCAATAACTACATTTACAAATCATTAAATTTTCATTTATAACCATTTTTATTCAATAATCATATTAAATTTAATAATTTAAAATAGTTAAAATTATGAGTCGTTACACCAAACAATACCGTTCCGACTCCTTCCTCATTACATACTAGTTAGGGAAGGAGACGATGATTCAGATGAAGACGATGATACGAGGAGCTTATGGCCATAGTCGATTTATCTATTTATGTTATTTTCCAATATACCCATTTAAAGATGGCAATGTGTTTTTGAATATGATGAATCTCGGTTATGTAATAGTTATTGTTGAAATCGTATTATGGTTTATTGGTATTTGAGATTTCAAATAAAATGGGTATTATTTATGTTATTATATTTTATCCTTTACCTATGAATCCTGAATGAGTAGATAAATAGCTATTTATTGTTCTTTTTACCAAGCAACAGTCAGCTTTGGAACAGATCTAAGTTGATAGGACTTTTCTAGGTCGGAATTTAGGTCTGTTTCGAGGTGGGTTGTTACAGTCTTTCTTAGAAAGTATGATTCTAGACTATGTTGGAACATTTCCACACTTAGAATTCTTCATACCGAACCTTTTCAGCATGGTATCTATGTATAGGGATTGGGACAATCCCAACAACATTGTAGATTCAACTCTTTAGGTCTTTATACCCAATATATAAGCTGCTTCTCCCAAATCCTTCATGAAGAAATTCTTGAAAAGTCAAGCTTTCACCGATTGCAGCAACGAAGTGTCATCGCCAATCAGTAATAGATAATCGACATGTCGTACAAAGAAAATAGTAGTGTTGCCCTATCCTTTCTATATATGCACGCTTCCTCTGTGTTTTGATAAAAACCAAATCATTTGATTACCTTATTAAAACACTTATTCCTACTTTTTGAAGTTTATTTAAGTCCATGAATGGAGTTTAACAACTTGCAAGCATTTCCCTCACTCCTACTGACCACAACACTCTTGGGCTGTGACATATAGATGGTTTCTTCTAAATCACCATTTATAACGCTGTCTTTACATCCATTTTCCATATTCATAGTCATGTAATGCAGCAATAGCTAGCATAATCCAAATGGATTTAAGCATGGCTACGGGTAAAAAGGTCTCATCATAATGAACACTCTGAATTTGACGAAATCTTTTTGTAACTAGCCTAGATTCGTAAGTCTTTACTTCTCCATCTGCATTTAGCTTTTTCTTAAAATCTATTTGCTTCCAATGAGTTTTATCCCTTTAGGTACGTCCAATAAAGTCCATACTTTGTTTTCATACATAGAATCCATTTAGGATTTCATCGCTCTAAGCCAAAAGTGTAGAATCTTTAGTCTATAGTTCTTAATGGATAGAGGAGCATCTCCATCCAAGACACGATCCTCCTATTCTCCATCCATGAGAAAACCGCAGTATCTCTCTGTTGCATAAGGTTCCTTACTAGACCTTATAATAGGTTGTGTATTTTCGCATACGGACGAACGCGGTTCTCCCACTTGTTTGGCCTTAGTGTTAACTACTTGGATCTCATCCAAGTCTACAGCCTTGATGTGAATTTCCTTTGATAGAAATTCATTTTCTTAGAAGAATAGTGTATTTAGAAATCATAAACTTTTGTTTCTCGGTATTGTAGAAAACATATCCCATTGAACTTTTGGGATATCCTATAAATTTACACAATACCGATTTTTCCCCTAGTTTATTCGGACTAATGTTCTTAACGTATATCAGACAACCCCACACCTTCAAATACTTGAGTTAGGTTTTCTTATCATGCCATATCTCGTATGTTGTTTTAAGCACAAATTTAATGGGTAACAAGTCAAACACATGCGATGCGGTTTCTAGAGCATATGCTCAATGGGACAGAGGTATCTCTACCTTACTTATCATGGATTGAACCATATCTAATAAGGTTTAGTTCCTTTGCTCCGAGACACTATTGTGTTGTAGAATATAGGGTGGAGTAACCTGAAAGATAATCCCATTAACTTTTAAGTACTGTTGAAAATCTAGTCCTACATACTCACCTCCTAGATCTGATCAAAGAATCTTAATCTTACGACCTATTGGGTTCTCTACTATAATTTTTCTATTTAACAAATTTCTCATAGACATCGGATTTGTTCTTTATTAGATACACATATCGTAGTCTCGAGAAATCATCAGCGAAGGTAACAAAGTAAGAACTATTATCTTTGGTGACTATAGGTATAAGGCCATATACATCACTATGTACTAACCCTAAGAGTTCATTAAGTATTTCATTGCTCCCACAAAGGGTGTTTGGCCTTTTTACCTTTGAGACATGACTCACACCTGTCAAATGATTCAGAATCAAGTAACGAAGAAAACCTTTGGTTTTCATTTTGTGTGGTCATTTTTCAATAATATAACCTAGCCTACAATGTCAAAGATTGCTATCATTTATGTTGTTAGAAGAATTATTCATAGAACACACAATTAGCATTAATCACATAATTCCATTTTCAAGAGTACTATGACAGACTTTATTTCCATCCAAACTAATGTTCACAATATTATTTGCACAATGAAATATATATCCAGTCTCAAACAATCTAGAAACAAAAATAATCCCAAAAAATAAAGTCTTTTATAAAATTGCAATTATTTAACACTAATACTATTCCACTTGGAAAATGTAAATGATAGTCTCATACTGCCATTACATCTGCGATAGATCCATCAGGAATTTGGAGCCCCATCTCTCTGTTTGCCACACAATGCCAGTTCCTAAGTCCCTGCAATGAATTATATATATGAGTTCTAGATCCAGTATCTAAGACCCAAGACATTTTATTAATTACAAAACAATTTTGAATCATAATTATACATGATGAAGCCTTTAAATCATTCTGCTTCTTTTCTTTAACAATCTTCAAGTAGTCAAGATAATTCCTTTTCTAGTAACCTTCCTTGTAGTAATGGTGACGCTCACCCTTGTCATCGATCTTTAATTTTTCTTGTTTTTCTTACCTTTTCTTTTTTTCTTCTTCAAACTCTTCGAAGATGATGCACTACCCATAATAGCAAGTACGGTCCCTTAATCCTTAGATTATTAGGACGGATCATAATAGTTATTCGTATAATATTAGTAAGGTTAAACTTTATGTTTTATTTTACTAATAAGCTCTCGGTAGTCTTTTTTATTTCGCCAGACCCTAAGTCGAAACGTAGAAGTCTTTCGACTTCACTAGTAGGTGTTAGGACTCATCCATCTTGGAATTCCAACCTTGAGTTTGCTCAACAAGTCATAGTACCATGTACGATGGATAACTCCTTATCGTTTGTATCGTATACAGCTCCTAACCCTTGGAACCTTATCCTAATTTCACTTCGACCTTGAGTTTTCTTAACAAATCGAAACGAAATCATTTACTCATACATACCAAATTGTGATGGCCTGAGTATACTATATGTACCTTAAGTTTGCTCAATGACTACATATAATCATCTTACATCATCTACTCAATATATTAATAATACTACACATAACATTCTTGTTGAATATGTGATTATATGATTTTTGTTTGATGATAATAAACATATATATATATATATATATATATATATATATATATATATTCATTTAAATGTATTTGTTAATGTACTATCTTATTTTCACATAAATAAATAAATATTGGCTGAATAAAAATAAATAACATAGAATTTGAATTCAAAGAGAAATTTTATTCAAACAAATATTTATTTCAATTTTAGAATAGTACAAATTTCAAACTCCCACTATATACAATTTCAATTACAATACGAATTTGATTAAATTAAAATTCACATTAACATTGCACCTCACTACATATCACTCATTCACTCAACTTGTACTGATCTTCAACTTTATTCCAATGTGAATCCAACATCTGAGAAATCTGCAGAAATATACATTAACGCAGTAAAATCGAAAATAAAATATTTTTACGGTATAAAATAAAACGTGGATTTTGAAAATAATATTGGCCTCGGTTATTTGGGTTGTTCGTCATCATTTAATTTTGAATTCATCATACACAAACAGCTTGTGACATACACAGTGTATCACTGCATATGCCACAAGGCCGTGCACACCGATATATACACTTGATAGAATTACAGGGACAAGTGAGCACAGGTCAAACCCAAAACGCCGGGTTCAACTCAAGTGCAATAAAAATAATGTCACAATACCAGCACAAGGTCAAACCCGAGCTCCAAGCTGGATTCAACACAGGTGCAGTTCGAATATACAAGTTTAATAAAATGGTCAGGAGCAAGCCAGTCAAAGTATGCAAACATGTACAAGCTCATACATATATGCAGCCTCGACTAGCCTCGACTAAAACTCCAAAGTACATATGAAGAGAACAGGAAAAATGAAACGATTGACTCAAATGCATCAAGCAACACCAAGCAGATTATGCATGAAACAAATATGCAAGACTGGACAACATGAATGCAAGCAATACACTACAGTGAAGACTGTACTAAGATTACAAGTGCAAAACAAAGTAAAGCTCCAACCAAGTGAATATGCAATATGTACATAAGTGAATGTAATTTAGTACTCGAGACAATCAGACATCAAGTATATATGGAGGCTGCAAACACATAAAACAGCGATGAACCATTTCATGTTGAACAAGACAAAGCCAAAGAATAGGCACCAAGTATACATCAAACCAGACCAGCTTATAAATACAAGTCAAACTCAATGAAGTACATCAAACTAGAACAGCAAGTGGAACTGACCACAAAGGAAAAGGTTGACCAAGTGGTAAACAAACAACACATGAAAATGAACCAAATCCTTCTGTAGTGAACAGAGCAACAACAATGATGAACCAACAGAGTTCAAGTTTCAAACACAATAACTTGATGCATCACTGTGACACAGTTACAAGCTAAAAGGTACACTGCACTAATCCAGACAGCATGAACAACATCAATGATCAAACACCAATGAACCAAATAAGTGGGCAGGTCTGTGACAATATCAGGTGAAGCCACTAGAATTTCATATCAAGCAAGTTCGGCATCAGGTCGAAAACACATTGCAGGACAAAGCATAACCGAAGTCACCACATATAAAACAATGAATCCAACAGATGCAAACTTCAAAAGGTATCTGACTCGAAACAGAGACAAGTACACAAAGACTCCAAGTTTGTAAGCATTTCAAACATTGAAGTTCCAGACAGTATCAAGTTCGAACAAATTCAAAGCCGAGACAATACCAGCATAAGCCAGTGACATGACTAGTTCGAACAAGGACAGAGGAGAACTGAAGTTCTAAGTGACCGAAGTCAAAGTACCAAAGAATTCAAAGCCATGGTAATCAAGAAATTGCAACTTCAAAGCCAATGTAACAGTCTTGAGCAAGTCATAAGAAACAAATTCAAATCATTGGCCGAGATAAATCAATATCGTCAAATAAGAATCGAAACCGTGATGACCAAGAAAAATGAATGGTTCAAAATCGAAGCCACGGAAATCAAGTAATAAAGAATTATACGAATTTGAATAAGTCAGTGCAAATCATCAATATTCAAGTTGAATCGAACGGCAAGCCAAAAAATTATCAGACGAATTCAATGAGTACATACGAATGAAATTATAGGGGATTAAATCCTATATAAACCCAATCATCATTGGCGTAAAAATCATCGAGTTCAAGAAAGTATAACAGTAAAGCAAAAGCAATAAATCACATACCAAAATCACCGAACTCGATCGAGAAGAAGCAGCCGCGTGCAAAGTGAAAAATACAATCGATCATCAAGCAATCATGAAAATAACCCACCTGATCGATCAACAAAGTCGGCGCCTTCATTTCTACAAAGCCCTAATTTGGAACGAAGAAGAATAAAAGGAACGAGCCATTTTTTCATAGAGCAAATTCGGCCATATAATAGAAAGAAAAAGGAATTAATTTTATCACTTGTTTATTGTGTGGGTCGGCCGTGTTTTATTTTAAAGGATTTAGTTATTAGGGTTTTGGGTTATTTTGTTTTTAATTTGTATTTTCCTTTTTTAAACATTGTAATTTCTAGTCATGTGACTAGGGGACAAACTACGTGGCATAGTTTGAGAATTCGCAACTCAGTGGCTGAGTTGTGGCAGTGTTTTGAGCATAGAGTTAGGTTGGTCAGTAGCGGGTGTCGCGAGTTTACGTGTGTAAGCGTGTGACTACTTAATTTGTAGTAGAAACCTTAGGGCAGCACGTAGGTAGGGTTTTGCCGAAGCTAGGTAAATTCTGTGTCGTTCTATTTCTGCATTTATTATTCTGCTATTATCTATGCTGCTATAATTTTGATATATCGGTGTTGAAATAATTTTATAAGCTTCTGCAATAATTTATATAATTAACAGTATTGCCCTATTCACCCCCCTCTAGGGTGAAATCTATCCTACAAGTGGTATCAGAGTTAGGAATAGAAGTCAACTTTTGTTTTAAAAAATTCGTTTTTCAAAAACCAATTTTTGTTTTAAAAATTTGAATTTTTAAAATGACATCTTTTAATAATGCTTTTGCTGAGGGTCAGTCCATAGTTAGACCACCAATGTTCAATGGTGAATACGCCTACTGGAAAAATAGAATGAAATTTTTTCTGAAAACCATTGACGCTTGGAATATTATTGAGACAGGTTATAGAACACCAACTATAATTGTAGATAATCAGGAAACAGAGAAACCAAAGGATCAATGGACATAACTAGAAAATAAATTACAAAATTCTAATGCTAAAGCTATGAATTCTATTATCTGTTCATTGGATCAATTTGAATTTAATCGTGTCTCACATTGTCTAACAGCGCAGGAAATATGGCATATACTAGAAGTGACTCACGAAGGAACATCTCAAGTCAAAGAATCTCGCCTTGCCATGCTAAGCAGCGAATATGAGAACTTCACAATGGTGAAGGAAGAAAATGTCAAAGAGATGTATGGACGACTTTCCAATATCGTATACAAATCAAAAGCTCTCGAAAAATCATACACAGAGTTGGAGATAGTCTGAAAAATCCTTAGAGTCCTTCCATGAAGTTTTAAAGCCAAAGTGACTGCCATTCAAGAATTAAAAGATTTAAAACAGATAAAAATTGAAGAACTCATCGGAAATCTCATCACTTATGAGCTAGAAATGAAATTCAAGGAAGAGCGTAAAGGATGTGACACTCGAAAGAAATCAATAGCTCTTAAAGGAACAACAGAAAGTGATGGTGAAGATGATGATGATGATGGAGCAGCAGAATTGGAGCTGATAATAAAAAAATTCAAAAGGTGGAATTACAAATACAGAAATTCAGCTCTAAATCGAAAATTGAAAAGCAGAATAAACAAAATACTAGACAATCCAGAAGAACAGAAGATCATCTGTCATAAGTGCAACCAACCCGGACACATCAAACCCAATTGTCCTCAAAATCGACGCGACTTTGAAAAGAAATCAAAAAGGAGAAGTTTTATAGCCCCGTAGAATCCAAGTGATGAAGATAATCAAAGTACTAGCGGTGAGAGTGAGAAAGCAGATATGTGCCTTCAAGGAAATATAACTGATAGCGACGATGATGAGCCAAGCGAGGTATCAAAACTCATTCACTCAAAACTACTTATATATTTTCATAAAGTAAATGGTTGTTTTGAACGACTTAGGGAAAAGTATGCTAAAATTGAATCACAAAGAGATAGTTTGATAGAATTAAATGAACAACTTGACCAATTAGTTAAAACCTATCAAAGTAGGATCACTAAGTGTGATAAGTGTCCAACATTCGAAGAAGAAATTAAAAAATTAGAAATAAATATAAAATCAATTGAGAATGAAATTTTTATTTTAAAAGAGAGTGAAAATACTAGGAGAGAAAATTCTATTAAAAAGTGCACATAATTGTTAAACGAAAATGAATCCCTCAAAACACAAGTCCAACAATTGTCAACGACTTTTGATAAATTTTCAAAAAGTGAAAAATCATTGAATATGCTATTAGGGAAGTAAATTGTTAAAACAGTTAGACAAGGACTTGGATATAATTAATCTGAAAAAGTTAAAAGCAAAATTAATCAAGTCAATTCTATGTGCACAATTTGTAGAAAATATGGACACAATCACAATAATTGTTGGTATAGACCCAAACACGTGAAAACTATACCAATTTGGGTTCCAAAAGGCACAAATATAAAATATCTCAAAGTTAAACAAATTTGGGTGCCGAAACGAACATATATAAATAGTTTCGGGTCTCCACAAAATTATTTTTCAAAATATTCTGCCACTAACAAGCAAGGACCTATAAAAACAAATAGGTCACAAAAATCTTTTATCGTGTAGGAGTGGTGGTAGGCTAAGGAACAACAACAGTGTTATCTAGATTCTGGCTGTTCCAGAAATACAACGGGAGACAAAGCAAAGTTCCTTAGCCTAGTATAAAGGTGACAGAATCACAATGGACAACAACGAAAAATATCGTAAAGGTAAAACAGGTAATGCTATATTTATTTGAACGATATATTAAATGTGATAATCTGCACCGTAATCTGAGTTAAATCAGCCAATAATGTGATGATAAAATAATGATGATTTTGATTCTGACTTATTCAAAATTGTTGACCGATTATATTCTTATGCTAAAAACACTATAAAAATCTCTAGAGCCTTCGAATTACTTCATATATATTAGTTTGGATTAATAATAGTGTTTATTGGATGATAATACATTTGGTTATTTTACGACTTACTCTATATTCAAAGTTTTTGATTATTTACACGGCTTCAATTCAAATTCAAGAGAATGTCATTTAAAAGGCTGTTAAAATTGATTTTGAGCTCTTTTGTTGCACACTTCATGGTCTGGTCTATCAAATTCAATTAATGATAATTTTGAGTGAAAGATAAATTCAGATACAGATTACACTGGTAATCTAGTTGATAGAAAAATTACTTGTTGAACTTAATTTTTGAGACATTTAGTAACTGCATCGTTTTTCAAAGAAAATATCTGCATATTTTTCATTTCAAATAATTTTCAAATAGCAGAAATTTTTTCTCACATAACCCCTTCTGGAAAATCATTTTTGACCATGTTTTCAGATCAGTCATTTTGAAAATTTGATTTTATAATTATTTTTGAATTTGATTTTAAATGACTATTTTGACTAATCTGACTACCAAATAATTATCGAAAAGATAAATAGTGATTGAAAAAGTGACGAGCGTTGATATTTATCATATGTTATGACTTGAGACGGTATAATTAGTAAATTTCTTTAGAAATTTAAACAAGAGTTATAAAACTTTTTGTTGGTAAAAATTCCATGACCATCTCTATTTCTATCATATTTATAACGACCATCACTCATCAAATTCTATATAGTTTGTCAATATGTGGTACTTTATACAGGAATCATTCGTTTTTCATTTTACATTTTTTTAATAAAATAATAATAGTAATAATAATAATAATAAAATAAAATCCAAAGTATTCACTCTCATTTAAAAGTCTTCATGGTTATGCATGGGTGAATTATTTGGAATTTGTTATGTGCTTCCATGCTCATTTAAAAGTCCCCACGGTTATGCATGTATGGAACGCATATCAAAATTGATTCATTAAATAAACAAGTTGATTCTAATCCCATTTAAAAGTTCTCACAGTTATGCGTGGTTAGAAGATACTTGAATTCATTTTTTAAAACAAAACTGGAATACTACTAATCTCATTTAAAAGTCCTAACGGTTATGCACGGTTAATAGATATTCAAATTCCTGATATAAATATACCACAAATAGACACGACTGTATGGTTTTACATGATGACATCATTCCCATCATTCTAAAAGTGGAATATGCGCCTAACAAAGTATTTATGATTTTTGTTTGATTTTTTATTGAAATTTAATATTTATATTCAATTGAGTTTTAATGTTGGATTAATATCCATCACTTTATCTCCATTTTTCTAACGCTGTTACTCTTTTGCTGATGTGACATCCCACCTCTATGCTCACAATAACAAAGAGTATTAAAAGAAATACTGTCCGTTATTACGAAGAATAAGGCTGGATAGGAGCGGCCATCCGTAGTTAGGCCTTACACTAGTATTGGTTATCTCGATAGGATTGATATATATTTTTTATTTTTCTTCTCTTATTTATTTACTCCCATCGACATACCCAATTCTAGTATAAAACGAACTGCGATGGTTCATAATAGTTTAGGACAATAAATATAATAATAACACGGATAACATAAATGCGGAACACAGATAAAACAAAAAGTCTCATATATATAATAACTGATGTCAGTTACAATACATGATACAATACATATGATACAACTATAACTGTCGACTCTGGAAGTTACACATAAAAGTACATTATCGTGACTAATATACATGAATACATAACATCATATATCAATACACTGACTACTAAAAATGACAACGACTACTCCAAAAGATATGAAATGACTTCATAACTCTAGCAGCAATCCAAAGCAAGATATCTACAACCTATAATAACTCGGGTCTGACCCGAGTATTAAATTCAAAAGAAAATAATACACGGGTCAGTCTAATTCAAACTCAGTTATTAGTGCACAGAAGCAATAATAAATAAGTAACAAATAGACAACAGTCACAATAAATCTCGTCTATCCGATCCTTAAATAAAGAAATCGGATAACGATAAATATAACACGTAACAGTGTTAAACAACAATCAGCAGATTCAAATCATCAACAAAGATAAGTAAAAAGAATATCAATGAAGATAATTTGGAAAAACATCGAAATTTCAAAATCGACAATTAACAAAAAAATCATCAAATTAAACCAATCAAAATACAATTCAAATCATATTGAATTGAATAAACGAAATAGTTCAAACCATTGAAATATCAATTAAAATAACAATACGGGTAGGGCTGCAGTACACGCACGTGTGCACTGCCTCGCCACTACGGAATATGGAATACACAAAAGATCCATAAATCGAAAAAAATAGAATATCATACACGCCATACCGTGTGGCTGCAGTTCACGCTTGCGTGCACTGCCCTGCCACTATAGTGATGTCGTGCCCAAAAACTCAATACCGTGTGGCTGCAGTTCACGCTTGCGTGCACTACCCTGCCACTACAGTGATGATGTACCCAAAAGATCATCGAACCGAAATCACATGAAGAATCAATTATCGATACCATGGCCTCAACGTCAAAGCAGGAACAACAGAATTCACTAGTATAATAAAAATGAATCAACATCAATATGCAAAGATGCACATAACGACTCCAAGAATTAACAGCCACTCGAAACTGCAGAGGTCAAGTCATGGATATCATGACTCATCACAACTGCAAGGTCAAACAAAGCTAACAGTATTACCAAGAAATCCAACAAGGTCGGGCTGGGCAACAATAATGACCAATAAATTCACGTCACCGCCCCACTATATCGTGAAATACAAATACTACATGAAACTGACAGTACTGGAAGGACAATAAGATGGTCAAGAAAGTGGTAATGGATGATCAAACTCGATGAAACCACACTGCAGATGCAGCTCAGTTCACCCCAATGCCCAACACAAATGAACTACATGATGTACAAGTGTGCAGTGACAACATCAGTGAATGTATGCAGAGTTAATGCCGCAATGAAATCACAACCCAAAGATAAAACATGTATGCACTGTAAACTGGATAGTGCAACTATCATACTCACGACCCAAAAGCCAAAGCGCAACTCAACTCAACTACAGGTGAGTTAGTGAAACAACAAAGTCCAAATGAGTACTTCATAAATGCAGACCAGATCAGAGCGACAACAAATACAAGTATCAACTTTGAACAAGACATGACTGCGGAAGGTTTTGCAACAGCAGATAAAATTCAAGTCCAATGCAGACAAAAGGTTTTACAAATCAAGTCAAATGCAAACAATAATACTTCAAGCCATGGTCAGAACCAAGACTAACAATGCAGACAAGCAAACTACAGACCAATTCCTCTGAACCAATGACAATTGCAAACCAGACCAGAAAATAGTGACATATACCGGAACCAATGACCTAGGCTACCACTTCAAATGATGAACACATGGCCGAGAAACAACATCAGTGCACTACAATACAAACCATATGCTCAACTGAACCTCACGTATGCAGTAATGCAAATGCAATCCAGACCAGTTAAGGGATGCAGACCAACCAGAACAGATGCAGATGCTCAAGAATGAATACAAAATGACCAAAGAATTCAAAGTAGTAATTAGCAAGAAAACCACTGCAGTTCAATGTAACCGCAACGGTGATGGCCAAAGATGGCAAAGTCATGGAATCGCATAGCCAAAGTCAAGACCAACAGAGATTGAAGTCACAAAAGAAATCAACATCGTCCACTAAATTCAAAGTACAAAAAAAAATTCATGTAGCAGTTTTCCCCCAAATCAACATAATCAAACTAAATGACCAGAGGCAGTGAACGGTATAGCCAAAGTCAAACAAAACAACATCATAAAACCAAGTCGAAATCGAAGGCCACAAAACAAAATAAACAAACATGTACGAACGGTTCGAATTAGATGTGAGTGAAGAGATTACTCACCTTTCTCGACGCGAAAAGAAGCAGCCGCAGTGAGCAACGAGGGATTGATCGAGCAAGACAACTCTCGAACAATCACTGATTCGATCGAAGTAGTAACGGCACTCCAAAAACCCAAAATTTCAGATCTGAGAAAGAACGAAGCCACCATATTCACGAGCCCTAATTTCGAAAAGAGGAACGAGCAAAATAAACGAAGCCGCCATTATTTACTTCGATTGTTTTGATGTTTTAGGGCTTGCGAAGTCAAAAATGAACAGAGAGGAGGGAATGGGCATGAATTTTATCTCGGCAAAATAACGTGGGCCAATATTATTTCAAAGCCCGCTTAACCCTTAACAATAATTTAAAAGAATTTAAACCCGATCAAATCCCAATAACAATCAGCTATCGCCATTAATCATTTAATGAAGATAATTAATTGATTTAAAATCCCGGGTTGTTACAGACTCCCATCCTTATAAAAAAATTGCGTCCCCGCAATTTTCATAATTAAGGTCGTCGCTAACTATTATTTTTCTAACATGAACTGGTTAAGCTAGAAAATAAAGGTCGAGAATACAACCGACAAAGAAATCTTTTAATCTCAATAAAAGAAATTCACAAATTCTCAACAAAATCTAATTATCAAGAAGATAATCAAAATACAAAAATCGCAAAACAACAATGTCTAATTATCGATACGATAATTAGAAGACAGCAAAATCTAATTATCAACAAAGATAATTATAAAACATAAATCGCAAATCGCAAAACCGCAAATATCTAGTTACCAAAATGGTTATCAGAAAACAACAAAGGTCTAATTATCAAAAACGATAATCAGAATTCACATCAATAAATATTCAATTATCAAAAACGATAATCAAATCTCAAATCAACCAATATTTAATTATCAAAAATGATAATCAGAAACAACAAATATTCGATTATCAAAACCGATAATCAAAACTCATATCAACAAAAATCCAATTACCAAAAACGATAATCAAATCTCAAATCAACAAATATTCGATTATCAAAAACGATAATCAAATCTCAAATCAACAAATATTCAATTATCACAATCGATAATCAAACCTCAAATCAACAAATATTTAATTATCACAATCGATAATCAAATCTCAAATCAACAAATATTTAATTATCAAAAACGATAATTAAATCTCAAATTATTCGATTATCAAAAACGATAATCAGGACTCATAACATCAAATATCTAATTATCACAAGCGATAATCAGAAACAACAACTATCCGATTATCAAAAACGATAATCAGAACTCATAACATCAAATATCTAATTATCACAAGCGATAATCAGAAACAACAAATATCCGATTATCAAAAACGATAATCAGAACTCATAACATCAAATATCTAATTACCCGCAGATAATTAGATTCAACAAATATCTAGAAATCAATTAAGATATTCTAGAAAATCAACATAAAAGGTTGGATCGATCCCATCATATGACGAGTTTTAGCTACGCCGCACATGCATCTCATATGGCCGAAGCCTACCAAGTACTGTCATCATAATTTTGGCGCCCATCATATGACCCGAAGGTCCAATATATGACCCGAAGGTCTGGTACTGGTATTTGACCCGAAGGTCCATCATATGACCCGAAGGTCCTTATAATGGCTCGAAAGCACACGAAAATCATCAAATATTTCAAATAACGAGTCCGGAATTAACCAAAATAGCAAACGCACATGTCCCATAACCATGAGTATTACTAAATTGTTTAAATCTCTTCATCGTTTCCTTGAAAGTGCAAAATTGTGTATTCCAAAATAACATTTCACATTCTCAAACAGACAAGTCCGGGATTAAGCGAATCAGTAAAAGAAAGGGTTCATAGTCCTCGATTTTGCTGAAACGTTTAAATCGCTTCCTCATTCTTTTGAAAGTGCAAACTGCAAAACTTCTGAAAACAATTTCATTTATTTTATAAAAGTAATAATTTACATTCTCAAACGAACAAGTCCGGAATTAAGCGAATCAGTAAAAGAAAGGGGTCATAGTCCTCGATTTTGCTGAAACGTTTAAGTCACTTTCTCATTCTTCTGAAAGTGTAAATTATAAAAAATTTGGAAAACAATTTTATGTTTAAAACGATTTGCAAATCCGTGAAAAACAACAACATTAGTGACAATTTCGACAAGGAAATTGCACTTCTCAAAACACCGTAGAAACGGATCTCAAAATCAGCATTGCGGGATAACCGCTTGAAAATCCACTTTAAAAATTGACGGATACTGAAGTCAAAGCGACAGTGATTTTTAAACGTCAAAATCTCATCAAAATAATTCGCATCAAAATATAACATCAGTGAATTTTCATTCATTAAAATGTCAACAAAACACCGTGCTTCAAAAATTTAGCATTGGTGTAAAAATCCCGTTATATAAAATAACGGCAACAAAATATGTTTAAACTAAGCATCGGTTCAGCGTAAAATTTAATGTAGTAACGTGCAACATAAATTTGCACGTATACCGCAAAATGAACAAAGAAATCATTCAAATATATCTTCAATGGAGATAATTCAAAACAGCAGAAATCTCAACAAAATCACATAACTGCAACAGCTTCGAATTCTCAAATTGGATTTGAATTTTCAACGAAAACAAAATAAACACAGCTATGTAAACAACAAATGAAATTTATTTCAATTTCATATTTTGATTTTTAAATCAAAAAGGATATCAGCCGTACTCAGCGAAGACAGTCTCACTGTTTTCGCTGCGCACTCTGATAAACAAAACACGAATCAACTAATCATCAAAACACAGTTTCACTTTTTTATTTTTAAATAAAAATATTTAAAAATTTCATCAAAATTTCAAAACTTTAGTTTTGACTCAAAGCACAACTAAAACATCGACTAATAGTTGTAACACATGTTCCATCCAAGTTATGTTTTATATTATGTCCATAAACCCCAAGCTCTGATACAAACTGTGACGCCCCACCTCTATGCTCACAATAACAAAGAGTATTAAAAGAAATACTGTCCGTTATTACAAAGAATAAGGCTGGATAGGAGCGGCCATCCGTAGTTAGGCCTTACACTAGTATTGGTTATCTCGATAGGATTGGTATATATTTTTTATTTTTCTTCTCTTATTTATTTACTCCCATCGACATACCCAATTCTAGTATAAAACGAACTGCGATGGTTCATAATAGTTTAGGACAATAAATATAATAATAACACGGATAATATAAATGCGGAACACAGATAAAACAAAAGGTCTCATATATATATATATATATATATATATATATATAATAACTGATGTCAGTTACAATACATGATACAGTACATATGATACAACTATAACTGTCGACTCTGGAAGTTACATATACAAGTACATTATCGTGAATAATATACATGAATACATAACATCATATATCAATACACTGACTACTAAAAATGACAACGAATACTTCAAAAGATATGAAATGACTTCATAACTCTAGCAGCAATCCAAAGCAAGATATCTACAACCTGTAATAACTCGGGACTGACCCGAGTATTAAATTCAAAAGAAAATAATACACGGGTCAGTCTAATTCAAACTCAGTTATTAGTGCACAGAAGCAATAATAAATAAGTAACAAATAGACAACAGTCACAATAAATCTCGTCTATCCGATCCTTAAATAAAGAAATCGGATAACGATAAATATAACACGTAACAGTGTTAAACAACAATCAGCAGATTCAAATCATCAAAAAAGATAAGTAAAAAGAATATCAATGAAGATAATTTGGAAAAACATCGAAATTTCCAAATCGGCAATTAACAACAAAATCATCAAATTAAACCAATCAAAATACAATTCAAATCATATTGAATTGAATAAACGAAACAGTTTAAACCATTGAAATATCAATTAAAATAACAATACGGGTAGGGCTGCAGTACACGCACGCGTGCACTGCCTCGCCACTACGGAATATGGAATACACAAAAGATCCATAAATCGAAACAAAATAGAATATCATACACGCCATACCGTGTGGCTGCAGTTCACGCTTGCGTGCACTGCCCTGCCACTATAGTGATGTCGTGCACAAAAACTCAATACCGTGTGGCTGCAGTTCACGCTTGCGTGCACTGCCCTGCCACTACAGTGATGATGTACCCAAAAGATCATCGAACCGAAATCACACGAAGAATCAATTATCGATACCACGGCCTCAACGTCAAAGCAGGAACAACAGAATTCACTAGTATGATAAAAATGAATCAACATCAATATGCAAGGATGCACATAACGACTCCAAGAATTAACAGCCACTCGAAACTGCAGAGGTCAAGTCATGGATATCATGACTCATCACAACTGCAAGGTCAAACAAAGCCAACAGTATTACCAAGAAATCCAACAAGGTCAGGCTGGGCAACAATAATGACCAATAAATTCACGTCACCGCCCCACTATATCGTGAAATACAAATACTACATGAAACTGACAGTACTGGAAGGACAATAAGATGGTCAAGACAGTGGTAATGGATGATCAAACTCGATGAAACCACACTGCAGATGCAGCTCAGTTCACCCCAATGCTCAACACAAATGAACTACATGATGTACAAGTGTGCAGTGACAACATCAGTGAATGTATGCAGAGTCAAGGCCGCAATGAAATCACAACCCAAAGATAAAACATGTATGCACTGTAAACTGGATAGTGCAACTATCATACTCACGACCCAAAAGCCAAAGTGCAACTCAACTCAACTACGGTGAGTTAGTGAAACAACAAAGTCCAAATGAGTACTTCATAAATGCAGACCAAATCAGAGCGACAACAAATACAAGTATCAACTTTGAACAAGACATGACTGCCGAAGGTTTTGCAACAGCAGATAAAATTCAAGTCCAATGCAGACACCAGGTTTTACAAATCAAATCAAATGCAAACAATAATACTTCAAGCCATGGTCAGAACCAAGACTAACTATGCAGACAAGCAAACTACAGACCAATTCCTCCGAACCAATGACAATTGCAAACCACACCAAAAAATAGTGACATATACCGAAACCAATGACCTAGGCTACCACTTCAAATGATGAACACATGGATGAGAAACAACATCAGTGCACTACAATACAAACCATATGCTCAACTGAACCTCACGTATGCAGTAATGCAAATGCAATCCAGACCAGTTAAGGGATGCAGACCAACCAGAATAGATGCAGATGCTCAAGAATGAATACAAAATGACCAGAGAATTCAAAGTAGTAATTAGCAAGAAAACCACTGCAGTTCAATGTAACTGCAACGGTGATGGCCAAAGATGGCAAAGTCATGGAATCGCATAGCCAAAGTCAAGACCAACAGAGATTGAAGTCACAAAAGAAATCAACATCGTCCACTAAATTCAAAGTACAAAAAAAAATTCATGTAGCAGTTTTCCCCCAAATCAACATAATCAAACTAAATGACCAGAGGCAGTGAACGGTATAGCCAAAGTCAAACAAAACAACATCATAAAACCAAGTCGAAATCGAAGGCCACAAAACAAAATAAACAGACATGTACGAACGGTTCGAATTAGATGTGAGTGAAGAAATCATTCACCTTTCTCGACGCGAAAAGAAGCAGCCGCAGTGAGCAACGAGGGATCGATCGAGCAAGACAACTCTCGAACAACCACTTATTCGATCGAAGTAGTAACGGCACTCCAAAAACCCAAAATTTCAGATCTGAGAAAGAACGAAGCCACCATATTCACGAGCCCTAATTTCAAAAAGAGGAACGAACAAAATAATTGAAGCCGCCATTATTTACTTTGATTGTTTTGTTGTTTTAGGGCTTGCGAAGTCAAAAATGAACAGAGAGGAGGGAATGGGTATGAATTTTATCTCGGCAAAATAACGTGGGCCAATATTATTTCAAAGCCCGCTTAACCCTTAACAATAATTTAAAAGAATTTAAACCCGATCAAATCCCAATAACAATCAGCTATCGCCATTAATCATTTAACGAAGATAATTAATTAATGCAAAATCCCGGGTTGTTACAGCTGATAACAAAAGGGGGAGAGAAAAGTTAAGATTTTGTCAAATAAAATCAAACAAAGGTCAAATATTTTCAATTTGCATCTAGGTACATTTGCATATTTTTAATTATATGCATATGTGAAGGGGGAGCTTTGTGTAGAGAGGAAGTATTTAAATAGAGGGAGCAATTAGAGTATATCAATGATCAAATACATTTAACATATTCAAAATCTTAAATATATGTTTGTTATCATCAAAAGGAGGAGATTGTTGAATATGCGATTATATGATTTTTGTTTGATGATAATAAACATATATATATATATATATATATATTCATTTAAATGTATTTGTTAATGTACTATCTTATTTTCACATAAATAAATAAATATTGGCTGAATAAAAATAAATAACACAGAATTTGAATTCAAAATGTTTATTCAAACAAATATTTATTACAATTTTTGAATAGTACAAATTTTAAACTCTCACTATATACAATTTCAATTACAATACGAATTTGATTAAATTACAATTCACATTTACATTGCACCTCAGTACATATCACTCATTCACTCAACTTGTACTGATCTTCAACTTCATTCCCATGTGAATCCAACATTTGAGCAATCTGAAGAAATATACATTGACGTAGTAAAATTGAAAATAAAATATTTTTGCAGCATAAAATAAAATGTGGATTTTGAAAATAATATTTGCCTCAGTTATTTGGGTTGTTCGTTATCATTTAATTTTGAATTCATCATACACGAACAGCTTGTGACATACACAGTGAATCACTGTATGTGCCACAAGGCCGTGTACACCGATATATACATTTGATAGAATTACAGGGACAGGTGAGCACAGTTCAAACCCACAACACCGGGTTCAACTCAAGTGCAATAAAAATAATGTCACAATACCAGCACAAGGTCAAACCCGAGCTCCAAACTGGATTCAACACAGGTGCAGTTCGAATATACAAGTTTAATAAAATGGTCAGGAGCAAACTAGTCAAAGTATACAAACATGTACAATCTCATACATATATGCAGCCTCGACTAGCCTCGACTAAAACTCCAAAGTACACATGAAGAGTATAGGAAAAATGAAAAAATTGACTCAAATGCATCAAGCAACACCAAGCAGATTGTACATGAAACAAATATGCAAAACTGGACAACATGAATGCAAGTAATACACTGCAGTGAAGACTGTACTCAGACTACAAGTGCAAAACAAAGTAAAGCTCCAACCAAGTGAATATGCAATATGTACACAAGGTGAATGTAATTTAGTACTCGAGACAATCAGACATCAAGTATATATGGAGGCTGCAAACACATAAAACAGCGATGAACCATTTCATGTCGAACAAGACAAAGTCAAAGACCAGGCACCAAGTATACTTCAAACCAGACCAGCTTATAAATACAAGTCAAACTCAATGAAGTGCATCAAACCAGAACAGCAAGTGGAACTGACCACACAAGAAAAGCTTGACCAAGTGGTAAACAAACAACACATTAAAATAAACCAAATCCTTCTGTAGTGAACAGAGCAACAACAATGATGAACCAATAGAGTTCAAGTTTCAAACACAACAACTTGATGCATCACTGTAACACAGTTACAAGCTAAAATGCACACTGCACTAATCCAGACAGCATGAACAACATCAATGATCAAACGCCAATGAACCAAATAAGTGTACGGTCTGTGACAATATCAAGTGAAGCCACTAGAATTTCATATCAAGCAAGTTCGGCATCAGGATGAAAACACATTGCAGGATAAAGCATAACTGAAGTCACCAATCCAACATATGCAAACTTCAAAGGTATCAGAATCGAAACAGAGACAAGTACATAAAGACTCTAAGTTTGTAAGCATTTCAAACATTGAAGTTCCAAACCGTGTCAAGTTCGAACAAATCCAAAGCCGAGACAAAACCAGCATAAGCAAGTGACATGGCTAGTTCGAACAAAGACAAAGGAGATTTCAAACTGCAGTTCTAAGTGATCGAAGTCAAAGTACCAAAGAATTCAAAGCCATGGTAATCAAGAAATCGCAACTTCAAAGCCAATGTAACAGTTTTGAAAAAGTCATAAGAAACAAATTCAAATCACTGCCTGAGATAAATCAACATCGTCAAACCAGAATCGAAACCATGATGAACAAGAAAAATGAACAGTTCAAAATCGAAGCCATGGAAATCAAGTAACAAAGAATTATACGAATTTGAACAAGTCAGTGCAAATCATCAACATTCAAGTTGAATCGAACCGCAAGCCAAAAAATTATCAGACGAATTCAATGAGTACATACGAACGAAATTATAGGGGATTAAATCCTATATAAACCTAGTCATCATTGGCGTAAAACTCATCGAGTTCAAGAAAGCATAACAGTAAAGCAAAGGTAATAAATCACATACCAAATCACCGAACTCGATCGAGATGGAGCAGCCGCGTGCAATGTGAAAAATACAATCGATCGTCAAGCAATCACGAGAACAACCCACCTGATCGATCAACAAAGTCGGCGCCTTCATTTCTACAAAGCCCTAATTTGGAACGAAGAAGAATAAAAAGGAACGAGCCATTTTTTCGCAGAGCAAAGCCGGCCGTATAATAGAAAGAAAAAGGAATTAATTTTATCACTTGTTTATTGTGTGGGCCGGCCGTGTTTTATTTTAAAGGCTTTAGTTATTAGGGTTTTGGGTTATTTTTTTTTTAAATTTGTATTTTCCTTTTTTAAACATTGTAATTTCTAGTCGTGCGACTAGGGGACAAACTATGTGGTGTAGTTTGAGAATTCGCAAATCAGTGGCTGAGTTGTGGCAGGATTTTGAGCGTAGAGTTAGGTTGGTCAGTAGCGGGTGTCGCGAGTTTACATGTGTAAGCGTGTGACTACTTAATTTCTAGTAGAAACCTTTAGGACAGTACGTAGGCAGGGTTTTGCCGAAGCTGGATAAATTCTGTGTCATTCTATTTCTGCATTTATTATTCTGCTATTATCTGTGGTGCTATAATTTTGATATATCGGTGTTGAAATAATTTTATAAGCTTCCGCAATAATTTATATAATTAACAGTATCACCCTATTCACCCCCCCCCTCTCTAGGGTGAAATCGGTCCTACAATTTTTAGCTTGAGTTTGCTCAACAACTAAGGAGTATGCAGGTAATTTACATACACACACACACACACATATACATATATAGCAGATAACTTTATATTAGAGATTTATAATATTCAATATATTATATTGGGTGATATCAACTTATGGAATAATGTAATTCTTGTGAATTACTATTGTGGTTCAAGTGTTGGACATATTGAAAATCGCGGTATGTGAACATTTACATATGCATTTATTTCTTAAGTCTAGTCAGGGTTTCTTAATATTTCACCTTTAATTGATACATTCATATTATATAAGTTCTATTATTATATAGCTTTTATATTTTGTATTACTTACATAATAATCTTATGTATAATATTTTATTATTTAATTAATTTAATTAATTAGCATTTCAATTAATTTTATGTTAACTTAATATAACATTTATATTTAATATTTGTTACATACTATAAACTTTATAGTATAATACAAACATACATACATATTATTTAATTAATTAATCTCTTAAATAATTTATTTAATTAAACAATATTAATTAAATTAAATATAATTTTAAAAAATCATTTCATATATATACATGTATACTTATGGTATCTTAAACATTTTGAAATATCATAACATATATTATAATATATAATACATGCATATTTTTTTCATTAATTAACTTATTTTATCAATAATTAATTTTATTGATCATATTAATAAATTTAATTTTTTTTGAGATTAATTTATTTAATTTTCTTACATTTTGAATTTTTATTACATTATTAACTTCGAAATATTTGTATATCTTATTTTAAATTTAAAATCTTATATTTTTTATTTTCAAATAATTTGAAAATTAGCTCAATGCCTAATTCAAATTTGGGCCTCTTTTTTTAGGGATAACCTTTGGGCTCACATATTTGTTCAGACTAGACTGGTGGCCAAGTAGGGTAGAGTACTTGATTACCTAAATCCAATCCTAGACACTTACTCTCTAGACAATCTATTATTTAGGATGTGAGCTTAGTAGTTAACCCTAACATGACTACGCATGGGCTATTAGGCTCTGGTACAAGTGCTGGTACTTTCCCCATCTGTAGCGGAAGTAATGGATGAATTCAATTATTTTGCCATTTTGGATCATTGTTGGTCCTATGAAGTCTAATTTGTATAGAACATTTCTAAATTTCTTTTAAATAAAACCCTTATTTTATTTAATTTATAAAATGACTAAATATTATTTAATTTAATGTTATATTTTTATATACATGTATCATATACACACACACATATATATCTCTATGTATGTGTGCACGTGTAACATACCAATTCGTGCATGGTAAAACATGTCCATGTATAAATGCTAGGAGTTACAGTGCAACGAGCATGTTTGCTCGTTCAATATACAAATATATTATCCAAATGCATGTTTACATACTTTTATTTAAGTATACATAATGTTACAAATACAACACGCACACATAAACTATAAATTTATGTAAATAATTATATATATAAAAACATGAATATAAAGTACTAACATTGCATATATTTATAATTATTTGAATATGTTTAAATTATTTATTAAATACAATATTGTTTGTGCCAAAAATGGTCACAAAGACCCTGTTATAAGTGAAAGCACCAATGTTCAATATTTAGATCAAAACAGAGAAATATAGATTAACAGATCACATAATATATTGTAGAAAAGTAAATGAACATGCAAATTTTATAGTGGTCCGGTAAACTCCGACCTACGTTCACTTCAATAATCTTTTATTTTTATTGTAAGATCAAAAGTATAGTTGTTTTTACCTTAGAAAGTTAATGAAGGAAGAGATAAGAAGCGATGAAGGAGAGTCAACCAAAAAGTCCTTTGCAATGAGCCAAGTCCGCTGTATTTATTGGTGAAGACATGCATGGGTCGGGCTGAATTTTGGCAGAAGAACCTCCAAGCCCATACAACCCGACCTACAAAATTTAGGATCGATCAGACACTAAAAAATAATTTAGGCCGATCATTCCATACTAACTCCAATAAGGCAATGATCGTTTTTATAGGGTCCCATATGCCTCTAGTCCATACTCCCAAAGATTTGCGCGATTCTGACTTACCGTTTGTGAGATATCGATCGATCTTTATTATATTGAGTGAAAATTGGATCATAGGAGATCATTCCATGCTTCGTACTTTTGAGCTATGATCGATCATGTGGGTTCCATGATGTTGGCTACTTGTTCTCCAAATTTCATAGAATTCCAACATACATTTCGTGAGATATCTCATTTTCCGTGAAACCATGGATTATTCTGGCTAATTTGTACAGTAGTTCCAATAACGATCAACCTCTTTTTCCATGATTTGGGAGTTTTGTCTTACGATCATTTTTGTGGGCTCCACTCTTCAATATATTAATGCTCTGAAAGTTTCAAGTGCATTGGCTTTGTAGATTTTGAGATGTTGATCGATCTTTGTCAATTTATGTTGTTTTATGGATCGTTCTCGATCGATCCATATAAATTCTTTCTTTGCCCATAATTCGAGCATACAAACTCTGATTGACTTTAAATTTGAAACATGGCCTTACAGGGTCTTCCTTATCACTTCATATTGATTGCACCTTGATTGGCACCCGATCCAAATCTGCCCAACTATTGTCCATAGTTTCAAATATCATCAATTTTCGAGCCTGATAACCGTCTCTACGGGCTTACTACATTGATGATCACAGAAGCCATTTAGCCAACATTTATGATATACTGCCTAGTCCAAAGGAGGTATAACAAACATATGTTTTTCATTGTAAAGTCGAGAAATGTATATTTCTAGTAGATCGGGATGAAAGGAGATTGAGAAATAAGGTGGTGAAGCTTGTGAAGGTAGTGGAGTGATGATCCCCGCGATTGTACTTGGGAGACGAATGATCATATTAGAGAAACACACCCTGATGGAATGTCAGGTTAGTTGTTTATTGTTTGAAAGCATTATGTATGTTCTATTATGGCATAGTTGCTTTGAATTATTATATATATTTCTTGGTATAATATATTCCTTTTAAATTGTCTCTTTGTGTATTAATTCCGGAGACGGAATTCTGCTAAGAATGGGAGAATGTAACGATCCATAAATTTATCGCTTTGAATTTAAATATTTAAATCATTATTAAATATTTAAATAATGGATTTTTATAACCAAAAAAATATATTTTAAATATGAATTAATTACATTAAAATTATTTTCAATGTTTGTTTACCAATATAGTTAGTTTAAACAAAAATAGAAAATGTGAACAAAAAGCGTTTTTTGAAATTTCGACTTTTTGGCATCAAAAAATTGTCGGAAAAAGTTGTGCACTCTTGTGTACATGTACACACATATACATTCATGTCATATGATTAATTTAAGAGTAAATTAGGATTATAAAGTAGGATTTAGTCAACAAAGTAATATGTGACATTAAATAATCAAGTATGGTGCAAATAGTGTTAAATATTAACCTAAGGACCTAAGTATGTACACATACATACCCTAAACACCTTAGGTTAGTACTTGGAAGCATGGATTAGTACATGGAAGCATGGTGAGTGTTGTACATGTAGGTGATGTGGGGAGCAAGGTATGGAAGGAGATATGGTGTAGCATGACATGTTTATATTATTTTATATAAGGTTAGTTTAGTAATTTCTTGTTTTGAATTCCTATAAATACCTCCCACCTTCCTGACTTTTCCCTTTACTTCATTTACTTTCTCTTCTCCATTTCTAGCTTCTTTCCAAACTACATTTATTTCCATGGCTTCCACCTCCTTTCCTAAGAGAAAAGTTACCGTATATACCCTAAAACCAAGTCTAAAATCACCTACATCCACTTACATACCTCTTCTCACCAAAAAAATCCCTTACATCCCCTAAATAGTGTTGGCTGAGCCCATTCCTAGCCTAGGCCGAGCCACCTTACACCCCTCAATCCCACGCAAGTTCATAAATCCAAGTCAAGGAAGTTTGCTTAGAGTTTAGTCAAGTTCAGTGGAAGTTAAACCTTGTTTTAGTGCATTTTGGTGGGTAAAAATCTCACCTTTCAAACTAATCTTTTAAACCTTTTGCATGTTCCATATTGTTGGTATAAATTTCTTGTTGGAGTGTAACTGAATGATGTTGGATATTGACTTGGTTTGTGATTCAAAAAGTAGACAAATTTGGATAGTTAGCTAGTAACCTTCGAGTTAGTTAGCGAAAGTTATATATGCTAAGTTATCCTCTCTACATATGTTGTAATAGCTAAGTATCATGTATAAATGCTCATATACTTGCTAGGTGATGTTTAGTTGTATTTATAATGACATGAACTTGATTTTCGAACTGTCTATATAGCGATAGTCGCTATATCAGCACTTCTGAAAAATCACTTTTATCGCAACCATTTTGTTTCATTATCGTGCTTGGATTAGTTTTACAAATTAAGAAAGTATTGAAATGATAATGATTTCAAATTTAATTAATTATTTTAATAATGATTATTTAATTTAATTACTTGATTAACAAGGATTAAGGTTAATTAATTGACAGTTATTTAAATTTAACTAATTACTTAGTTAACAGTGTTTTTGAAATTAATTAATTATTTTGTCTAATGATATTTAAAGACAATTAAATATTTAATAATGGTAGATTAAAGTTAATTAATCAACTAATTAATGATGTTTGTAAATTAATTAGTATTTTTAATTAATTACTTGAAAGGAAATCAACTTGTTTAACTATTAATTAATCTTTCCTTTAATAATGTTTTAAATTGATTGATCATTTTAAATAATGATATTTAATTAATTGTTAAATAATATTATTAATTAATTGAATTAATGATGTTTTATAGATGATTTATCCTTTTTAGTTAAAGGCATTGAAGAGAATTTATCAATTTAATTTATGAAGTTTTAAAGTGGATTAATCAAAGTAACAAGGATGTTTTAAGTTTTAAATCCTTTATATAATAATGTTTTGAAGTTAGCAAACTTTTTAACAAAGTGTTTTAATGCTAATACATGTGAAGCCAAGCATGAATTCGATTTTTAAAAGAAAACGTTTGATTCGTTTATGGAGAATGAATTAATTTCCATAAAGCTATGTCAATTATATGGAAACGATTTATTTGTATGCTTAACATTAAACGTCGAAGATGTAGGCTCGCCACTATTTCAAACGTTAAGAAGGGTCATGAGGCATGACTTTGAGATAACACGACCTTGACTTGTCTAGCATTATTGTTAACCGGGAATAGTACAAGTTTGAACCTAATGAGTTGTGATGGGTATACAAGACTTAATTTCCATATACGATCATTTTATATCATTGGTAATTGGTTTTTTGGCTAGCGATTACTTCAGCTTCTTTATTTTTCGTCACCCTAAGATGATGTATTGCTCTTTTGAGCTTTGTTACTCTTTGTTAGAAATGACTAAATCCAAAAAGATTATGGGCGTCCAAGTATGTGGGTTTGCTCCCATTAAAAGGGTATTTCACATCTCATCTAGGTTAGATTCGGTTGTGCATTAAGATGTGAAATATTCGGATACTTGGAAAGGTTTGGCGGAGTCCAGTTGGTACTTTTCTCGAGGAGGTCATCGAGTATATGACCTTTTCAAAAGTATATTATTGGAGGTATACTTCAAAGGGGCCGCACCCTTCTAGTCATTGTTGGAAAAAATTCCTTTCTTTGTTTGATCTGAACCTTCGAGTTTGTTTCCTTTAATTGCAATGGGAAGAATCTACAACTCTTCGCGTTATTTAATTATTTTCGTTCCATCCTTTAAATTTGGTTGTTGTTTATGTGGGAGAAAACTGTTCTGCGTTAGCGGCATGTTTCCATATGTTATTGTTGAAATACACCCTCTTTTATTTCAGAATTTTACTTATACCAGATATATTGTCTGACCCGAGTTGTTTGTTTTTCCCTAAACTCTCAAGTACTCATTTTATTTTAGTAGTCTGAGAGTAGCAGATTTCTCTTTGGGATCTTTTGAAGACGGGGTTCGAGCAGGAATCTTTTATCTACTTGTCATCTGTGCCACTATTTATCTAATTCGTTTATGTATTTTGCTCAGCATATGTATATGGCAGGCTATCATAACTGCTTAAGCCGATTTTGGTACTTTTGTGTAATTCTAATAACTCCATGTTAAGGAGTAGTCAGATGTATTATCATACTGTTATGATCTTATTAGCAGTTTCGTTGTGAGGTTTTCTATTCTGTTTTTTATTTTACCCCACGATGATTCATCTTCCCGAGCCTTAGGCAATGACACACGAATACCGAGGATGTATTAAGCGTCGTTCCTATGGGTTAGAAAGGTGGGTTATCACACCAGTTTTGACTGTTGATTACAGCGAGTCTCTTCGTCAAAAATATATCATTTTGGAATTATTGAATTTGGTAATAGTCAAAATTCCAATATCATCCATATTCAACTCTGTAGTCCAAATACAAAGTCCTTGGTTCAATAATAACAATTATTATTAACCGAACTACTCTAGCTATAGGTTATGACTTTGAGTTGATCGTGATACTAACCCTATATATATAATTGAGGAGACGAATCACCTCTTGAATAATGTTTCACTTCCAATACTTCCACCTGACTTAACTATAGTAACTCAATGGACGTCGTGTCATGGTTTAACTATAATCAAAGCAGAGCTTTTATATTGAAGGTCAACAGTATTCTCAAGTCGAGAGAACTATGTAAATCGGTCACGTCAATATTTTCTGTTTAACCTTAGTTATATTAACCAATATAAAACTACCAAGTGAGTCATTATGTAGTTATCCAATAACCATCAGTACGTAACCCCTAGGTGCCCCCAAAATTCATGAATAATACATTGCCCAACGTTTGGAGAGCATTACTAATCCAATCTTAATGGTTACATTGGTATCTAATCTCGATGTATCTTAACTAGAAACATTTAAAATGACGTGCTTAATTATATATTATGGTACAGTACTCATGATTACAACTATTTGTAATTACTGTCACAAACACATCACTTATGGATTTTTTATTAAATATTTAATTATTTATAATACATTATATCAAATATATAACAAAAATAAAAACACCTTTATTACGAATGAGAATTGATTACATAGTAATTAGTTTGCAATAAATTATAGAATTGCCACTAGGGCACACCCTTAATTCTATCACACTAATCGATGAGGCTGTATTTCAAAATCCTCACTATACAATGAGGTTAAATTCAAATTCCTCACTATATGCTGAGGTTAAATTTCAAAATCTATATTTTACGATGAAGTTAGATTTGAAAATCCTCACTATACAATGAGGTAAGATTTTCAAATCCTCAATATACGATGAGGTTAGATTTCAGAATCCTCAATATACGATGAATTTCATAATCCTTACTATAGATGATGTTAAATTTTAAAATCCTCACCATATAATGAGGTTAGACTTTCAAAATTCTTACTATACATGAAGATAGATTTTCAAATCCTCACTATACGATGATGATAGTTTTTTCGAAACCCTCACTATACTATGAGGTTGGATTTTCAAATTCATACACAAATCCTTACTATGTGATGAGGCTAGATTTCAAAAATCCTCGTTATACAATGAAGTCAAATTTACTAATCAATATACAAAATACTTATTATACTATGAAGTTAGATTTTAAAATCCATATGCAAAATCACTACTGCACATGGGTTAGGATTCGAAATTCTGTCAGACATTGATTGGTTTTAAAGTGATGAGAACCTAATATAAACTAAAGAAAGAGTGAAATAGTAGTAAAGTACAAAATTATGACCTAATTCTCCCACACAAAATCCAAAGTTTACTTCATATTCATCACACTAAGTAAACTTTGTGAGGAGGGGGCATGTGTTGTACCATAAAATCTACCCAGTTATATTCAATCTCTAACTGTATAAGCCGAGACTCGAAAGGAAATCCCAAAGTATTTACTTCACATGAATGCCGAAAGTTTCAACCTTTTAGTCACTTAAATGCCGAAAGTTTCAACCTTTCAGCTTATGACTGAAAGTTCTACTCTGTGTTTAGCTTCCCATAAGTATTGAATATCGATGAGAACTTTGTGTATATAGCTCCCTTTGGTATCTTAGTTTGAAGGCTAAGATCTCATACCGAATCGAAAAATGTCTAAAGGATAGATGCCAAGCATGATGCTTAGACCCAAAGAACGAGCCTACAATGTGACAAAAACCGAGCACTAAGGATGTCACTTGAAAGCAATGGTCATCTAGCCGGCCTTCAATTGAAAGCATAAGTCAAAAGACCAACTTCATATAAAAAGCATCAAGTCATGCTAACGGACCCGAGGTTACACACTGCCTTCTTCAAATCATATACTTAGACCCCTTAACGGTCATTACCTAAAGAATCGGCCCTAGGCGGCCATAACTGAGAGTACATACCAAAAGTGCCTAGTCTAGCATATGAGATAAAAGTGTCTCTATTCAAGACCAAGAGTGACTCGATGCTAAACCAAGATCAACGACTAAAGTAGCCTCCAGATGCATCAATAACTGGGAAAACCTAAAGTTTATACAAGGTATACTGATCAAAGTGCCCAAAGAAATGTACATGTATGCCACGTCATCAATCCACTTTAATCTACAAGCAGCCGATGATGACAGATGTTAAATCTTACCTTTATAAGCAGGCTAAGTCGGTAATCCATAGGAAAAGCTCTGCACCAATGATGGAATATCAAGATGTCTATAGATATAAAGCACATACCCCTATATACGGGATTTTGATTGGGTGCCTAAAAGATTGACATTATATTACCTTAATCTTTTGTATTCATTTTAAACTTTACGAACTTAAGCTTTTTGACAAAGATCATTAATGTGGGACCAAACCATCCTGACCTTATAAAGCCATTTTCGGCTCAAATGACAAAGTGCTAAAAAATCATCTCAATAGTGGACGTAGGGACAAGTTCTTGAACCACTATAAATTTCTCTATTCTTACTTTCCACAATGTTCTTCTTACTAGTTTTGTCTAAGGTTCCAACCTTCGGGTTGTATTTCCTTTTGAACTGCTACTTCTCAAACTTTGCTTTCGGATCTTTAGGGTGTCGGATTGTGACAAAAAATCACCTCAAAAACTTTTTTCACATGATTTTATTTAATTTGTTTTGGCTTTCTAGGCTTAGTTGTAATGATTATTCTGTTCTTTTACCTTCTTATTGATTTTTACTTAGTATTGTTCAATTTGATTAGTTTAGTCATAATGTTTATTTTAGTTCTAATTTCATATAATTTGTTTCGTTCAACTGTGCAGTAGTCTTGATTCATCCTTCATATCATTTCTTTTTCCTCTTGTGTTACTTAACTTATATTGCCCCTCGCATAGTTTAATCTGATTATTATTAGTTTTTCTGTATTTTTATATGTACTTTTGCATATATATGCATATGAATATTCATATATATGTGTGTTGGTCTTACGTTATGGTTAATTTTTTTAGTATCGGCTGTTATCGCTGTTTGGATGGTTACAACCATTTTGTTGCTTTGGATAGCTGAGGTTGCTGACATACCGGTATTTTTTTGCTATTGGTGATTGGATGTGATTCTACTATGATCGGTTCTAACGAACCATGAACGTTTTGAAGGGATGGCTCGATTCTTTTCGCTATACAATCATTAGTCATTTATTATTTTTATTGGGGTCTTGTATATTTATCTTTAGAGCATCTCCAACTGTTTCAATATTCTCAAATATGTACCGAAGTAGCTCTCCAATGCGGTTCCAAAAAATCGAATAGTGCAGAAAGAGGGAGCCAAAGTGTCGAAATGGGAGATCAGGTGAAGCGCATGTTAGACAGGCGCCTGGATACTAAGCGCCTATTAAGCAGGCGCCTCACAATGAGGCACCTGTTCAACGGGAGCCTGGTATCTAAGCGCCTGTTTAACATGCGCCCCTTTAATTTCCACCCAACGGTCACCCCAACGGCCATATTTCCCCTTCAAATACATCCCCCTCTTCTTCTTCCCTTCACAACCAATTTCCTTCATCCATCACAATATTTTACTGTCACTAATCTCAACTGAAAATGTACTTCGATTTCGACGTCGATGCTGCATGGTTCAGTTTTGAAGACTACGAATTACAAGATGTTACGGTTTCGATTGGGGGAGAAGTAACTAATGCAAGTTGGAGCGCTGCGAAAGACTACGATCTTTGCTACATTTACCGTGCACTCTTAGTCGACCATATTCGAGGGACCGATCAAAGTGTTGAGACTTTTTGGGGCAAAATTACTAATTGCTACAATTGGAAGAACATCGATCGAAAAAGAACGCTATCTTTAGTCAAAGTTCGTTATGGAAAAATAAATCGTCAAACGCAAACGTTCGATTCTCAAATTTTCAAGCTAAAGAAAACGAATCCTAGTGGATTTGGAAATGAACTGCGTTTGGTAAGCTTTAATATAATTTCATTGTTCTACTTTTTATCATAGTTCTCTAATTATATTTGTGTTTTTTTAACAGAGAATGGCCGCAAAAAAGTTGTTCAAACAAATCTATAAACCTGATAGTAAACAAGCACCACATTTTTATCAGTTCATGCATGCTTATGACATGCTAGTCGAGCACGTTAAATGGGAATCATCACTTCAGGAAAACCTTCAACAAATTCAATCAAACAGTGGTCTGGGCTAAAATGCCTAGAGTTGGAGAAAGCTCTGGTCCTAGGAAATCGCTAAGAAGCTATGGTTTAGGATCAGAAGAAGACCTAACCCCAACCAAAGATCATTTTGTTAGGCCACAAGGAGCAAAAGCGGCCAAAAAGAAACAGACTGCTTGAGCGGATCAAGTAGAAATTAAAAAAACTCCTACTTGAATCTGAAGATAGATTTAACCAGGAAATGGAAACTCGAGCAATTCAACACCAAGAAAAGTTGTCAAGAATGGATCAACTTATTGCTGGAAACCGGAAAAGAGATGAAGATGCAATAATGTTCATGGATACGTCACACATGTCTACAGAACAACTGGAGTATAGGAGCAAAGAAGGAGAGAAATTATGAGGCGTAAACTTGAAGAGGGTCATTAAATGAATTATCGTTTCTACAACCTTTGTATCTTTTAATTACCGTTAGTTGTATTGTGTTCCGAATGCAAGCAATTATTAATATAAGTATTTTCATTGAAATTGCATTACATTGAAAAAAGATTATAACAACATTACATTAATTAAACATAAACATATTACAATAACAATAATAAGTAACAATAACATAAACAACAGTAGGAAAAGTAACAACAGAAATATAGTTTCACTGATTTCCAAAAAAGCTCCAAAGATGATCTATGAGATCATTTTGTAGTCTTCGATGTAGTTGTACACTACGGTAGGACATTTGGCTTTCTACATGAAACTCGAGTTCTAGTGCGCTTCCAATCATATCGTTGCGCCAAACAGGCGGTGGTGTTGGAGCACCCTCACAAAAGAAATCTTCTTCCATGTCTCTTTCATCCTTTATAATCATATTATGTAAAATAACACAAGTGTATATTATTTTGGTCATTTTAACTGGTGACCAAAGTCTATATGGATTATTGACTATGGCAAATCTAGATTGAAGAACCCCAAATGCTCTTTCAACGTCCTTCCTCTGGCCTTCTTGCATCGCTGCAAACTTTGATTGTTTATTGTTTTGTGTGTTAGGAATTGTCTTGACAATGGTACTCCATTTATGATATATACCATTGCCAAGATAATATCCATGATCGTATGTGTTACCTTCTAAAGTAAAGGTATAAGGAGTTGATCTACTATTTGCTAAATCATTGAACAACGTAGATCGTTCGACTGCATTAAGATTATTGTTCGAACCCGGCATTCTAAAAAATGCATGCCATATCCATAAGTCATACGATGCTACGGCTTCAAGAATAATAGAGGACCTACGAGACTTACCCTGATAAGCTCCAGCATATGCCTTTAGACAATTCTTCCACTCCCAACGCATGCAGTCTATACTGCCTAACATTCCAGGTCAACGTCTACTACCATGCATATTTAATAACATAACTATATCTGCCTTGTTCGGTCTGCGTAAGTATTGATCACCGTAAATGTCCATGATAGCTTGACAGAAATGCTCCAAACACTCTAATACCATGCTTTCCGCCACTTTCAAATTTTCATCAAGTGCGTCTGCCGGTCCTGCATATGCAAGCATTCTTAGTGCAGCTGTCATTTTTTGAATTCCAGTCAATTCCATTGTACGAGATGCATTGGGTTTGAAGATAAAATATTTGTTATTCTACTTGACACATTGTAGGATAATAAGAAATAGAGGACGTCGCATGCGGAATCTTCTTCTAAAATCAGCATCTGTGTAAGTAGGATTTGGAACAAAGTAGTCTTCCATCAGTCTGTCATTGTGCCATGAATGTCTATGATTTTTATACCGACAACCAACAACTGATCCATCATGTTGCCTGCTCAATTGACCAACCTGTAGTGCAGCCATACTTATTAGTTCCTTTTCGCGACGAAAATGATCTTCCATCATTTCATCAAATTCGTCGTCGCTATCATCAAAAAATATATAATCTTCGGCCACCATTTGTTATATTTGAAATTGTATGAAATAAGAATGAGCAATAATACTTCTCAGCATCTGACAAGCTTTTTATAGCTTAAATCACATGCTGGCTTTCATAACAAAACAAACAATCACATGCGGTAGCATTAATTTAATTCAACCACCATTTATAAAGTAGATTCCATTTATATCATGCAGTGTCTCGTCCTATCTAAACACTATTGACTCTTGATGCAGTGTCCCGTCCCATCGTACAACTGTAGCCGTATTCTTGACATACACTATTGATTGTTGATACAGTGTCTTGTCTGCAGTGTCACTTCTGCACTGTCTTGTCCCCTCCATACACTATTGACTGTTGATGCAGTGTCTCGTCCCATCATAAAACTATAGCCATGTTCTTAAGGCAATAACATAGAAAGAAACAAGACAATGTTACTGAAACACCCAAACATTAACACAGTCAATGACAATACATACACAAACAATAATACACTCCCTTGGTAGCGGATTTGATGGAATGCGAACTATACCATACAACTATAGCCAACGTTGCTCCCCTAAATACCATATAAATGGACATGTAGGAACCTGAAAGCAAACCCTGCGTCGCGACATGGAAAACTGAAAAGTGAGTGGATGATCAAGACCGGGCTCTAGGAACTGTAAGTACTGATTGTAACGACCCGTAAATTTTGATAATTAAATTGGTTAATTTAATAAGAATTTTGGTAATGAAATTTAGAAATGAATATTGCATTGGTAATTAAAATTAATTATTGACAATTGAAGTGAAATCCCAATAATGAAATAGTGTAAATTGTTGCACTTGGTTATAAAATAGAAAATAAGTGAATAAGAGTAAGAGTGTTGAATCAACCAATGGAATAATATATTGATTAATAGTAACCGAATGTAAATTTATTTAATAAGGTTTATGCAAGTTGAATAATAATAACAACTAATTTAGTGCAATACCTATTAATTGAAACAATTGTAAGGTTATAATTGTTTGAAATTAGTAAATTGGAAAATAAATTCAAAGTTATATTAATTGATGAAATAACACGTAATAAATTGCAATTGGATAGAATCAATGATAGATAAGTAACTATAATAATTGTTGTTTGATAATTAATTATGAATGTGAGTAAATTAGACAAATAGTGATAATTTTTAATTGTTTACCCATTCATTTAATTTATTGAATTAGATCTAAATCAATTGCAACATTTTTTTGTTAATAATAGCTTATAAGTGAAATTAAACGTTAAGGGTAAAAATTATTATAAGTTAACCATTTATTTAGTATATTAAATTAAAACTGGTAATTAACTGCAATAAATCTAAATTAAAAGTTATGTTAGTATAAATTAAGGAGATAATTGGAAATAATGTCAATTTTATTTATAATATGACAGTTGATTGAATAAAAGGAATGGAAAGAAAGTTTTATCAGTATTGGAATTTAATTTATGATAATAGGATTAATTGAAATTAAATGAAATTAAATATTTAAATATTACGTAAATGGAAATTTAGATGAAATCTGAGAATATAAATGTAAACAATCATGAACCAATATTAACTCCATCCTTTTGATAATGATGAATTGAATAATAGAATGAAAAGTAAAGTAAATAGAATTATTGGAAATTAAATTTATAATTTTGAATTTAATGAAATTGAGGTTAACACTGAAATTGGTAAATTAATCAACTCTAAATTGACATTTAAATTTGTTTAAACCATTGTAAATGATTAAGAAATCAAAAATGATGAAATTTGTTAATTATAGAGTTGAAATTGAAAACTTGATTTAATTAATTAATTTGTAATTTATTTAATTAATGTAAAAATAGCTATTTTGGCCACCGACTCGGATTTTGATGAAACTAGTTTCATCGGATCCGTAACAGTGAATTATAGTAGGATTTCAAGTTTCGTTAGAATCAGACTTATCATTCGATCGTACGGACTCGAAACGCCCAGAAATCAATGAAATTGAGATCAATTGAAATCAATTTGAAATAATTTGATTTTAGCATAACTTCTTCATACGATTGAATTTGGACTCGAAACCTATTCCATCAAGTTTAAAATATTCAAAAACATCTATTTTGATATGGGTTAGCCCAATTTCGTTCCGGAGTCAGAACGGACTTTTCGGGCTATTTTATCGTCCAACGCGTATATCAATCGTGACCATCCATTCTAATTTCAGCTTGCCTATATATACCCTGTTATAAACCCTAGCCTATTTCTTATGTCATTATTCTATACGTACAATTCCTTCTCGCCTCCTCATTTCAATGGCACACAATTCCAAACCCAATTGCAATTCAAAAACCAAATCAAAATTTCAATCTCTCCAAACTATATCGAATTATATATGGATTTGAAGCTCTCGACGAGCGCAGGTCAAAAATATGATTCGTTTTTCAATTTGAGTTTCGGTGTGGCAGAAAATCGATGAACTATCCACGGCCGTTCATCACGCTGCAATCAAATTTGTCCGACCGTCAAAAATACTTATGGGTTTTGAAGAGTGGATGGAGGGGAGTTCATTGGTGTAGGTAGTTTGGCGTTTTGACGGTCAGAACGATGGCAATAATTCACCACGGGTTTTCAAGGGGTGGCGGCAGCTGTCATTTTGGGAGTCGCAAGAGGCCATAGCCGCGTAGGGGGCGGCGTCTCGTGGTGTTGGGGTTCGTCAGGTGGCGTGCGTAGTTGGGTGGCCATAGGAGGCAGCGTGAGTTCGTCGTTGGTGGGATGGCAGCATTTGTATCCTGTAGTGTTCGAACGAGGCTAGGCTAGGGTGTGAATTTGTGTGCTAGGGTTGCTGTAGAAGAAAATGACGTGTCTGAAATGTGTGTGGAGAGTTAATTTTGTTTTATTTTATATAAATTTAATTTCGAGTCGCACTAACCAACATAACTTTCGCATACGAGGTCAAATTCACACGCAGTTTTCTCCGCTAGGTTTGTATTGGAATTCCGAATATTTTGGCGCTAATTTGGACGAATTCTGAGACTGTTCAAATTTTGGGTTTAAATTCAAAAGGTGAGTGTTTTAACCCACTCACAACTTCTAAAATTTCTTATGTTTGTTAAATTGATTTATGATGTGATTAGAAATTTATTTGTGACTGTTTAACATATTTATAATCATCATCTCGGTTAAATTGAATTTATTGTATTAAACTGTTATTTAATTTATTATTGCATATAAACTACCAGTTAAATTTTTATTTAATTTATTATTGAATATAAACTGTCAGTAAATACCTATTATTCATTATCTATTCGCTATAAATGTTATTGATTGAATTGGGTGATGATTGATATTGGATGAATGGATGTTGTATTTTATATTGTTATAAACTGCAAGTTGTTATGCATTTTTATTTCATTCAGAATTGCAGTTTAAAATGATATATAACCATATTTTTATTTTAAATTACGGATTGAAATGATAAATATCTGTATCATTTGATCATATGATAGAAAATTATAGACAAACATCGTCGGTCTATATATATAAATATTTTGAAAATGATTTCTATGGTTTTTGGTAGAATCATACGGTTTAATAAATATTGATTTTTTTTGATATTATGTAAAAGAATATTTTATATATAGTTAAATTCATGTATTTAAGCCATGTATAAATTTGTTTAATAATAATAAGTTTAATAATGGAGTTTGATTTTATTAAAATAAAATATGGTTAAGTATTTAAATCATACTTTAATATATAGGTTATAATGATTTAAATAAATTAAGATTAGAAGGTAAATTGGAAATTTATTTGAAATTGAGTTTATTTAAGAATTAAACTCCGTATGTTGATGTAAAATTTATTAAACTTGAAATTTTAAAAAGTATGATTTTTATAACTGGATTTTTGTTCAAGATGAATTAAAGGAATATTTCAAGTATAAATAAATTGAAGGAAATATCTAGTTATTTGTAATTTGAGTTTTAGTTAAATGATAATGGATTTATTATGCAAATATTTCAAGACTAAATAATAGAACATTGAATTGTTGAATCGTAATTACCAAACTTAGTTTTGAAATTGTTTAATACTCAAAGTTTGAAATATATTGGAATTGAAATGGTTTATTGAAACTGAAAGTGAGTTGAAAGTTATGAATTAAGATTTAATTTAAAGTGAATAAAATTGTAAAGTCGAGGAAATTATTTTGTTTTATAAAGTAATCTTAAATTCAAACTATTTATTTTATATACTGTTTGAATATCCAAACCATTTAAATTTTGGAAGTTATGGTTTAGAAGCTATGAAATTCAAAGTAATATGTTTTGAAAGGTTATATTTAAAGCACTTGGTTTCAAAATATTATAATTTTTAAAGTGTTATGATTTTGGAAAAAGGATATATGTGAAATAAAAATGATATTATATTGATTTGGGATTTCTTTAAAATGATATCGTGTTGATTTAGTTTTGAAACGAAAATGATATCGTATTTATATGGTTTTGAAATGGATATCATATTCCGATTTTGAAGCATAAATTATTTTGAAATGACCACGGTGTTATAATAACGTTTGGTTGTTAAAGAGACCGGGATCGGAAGTTGTCATACTCTATGCCAACTCCGAAAACCACTTTAACAACCATGTACGAGGTGGAGATTCCAGAATGAAGTAGGATGGTGACGGTGTTTCCTTTGAGGTAAATACGTGGACCCGACTCCCGTGAGTTGGCATAAGGTGGCTAAAACAGGAGCGAGTGACGGGCTAATAAGGTAGCACCTTTGATCGGACACATCCCTTTGATATTATACTTTGACTTTGGATTGATTCGGTGGCCACTTTTGATTTTTATTTAGGGGTGTGGCTCGAGGTGGGCGATAGCTGCGGCTATGCGTTACCACGGGCCCGGAAGCATAATTGATATATCTATCCTGACATTGCCTAGTTGTGTCGTGCCACCTACCCTGGCGCGCCTTGTACGAGTTTGGTTTTCTTCCGTAGCCCGTGTGGTATCCTCTGGTGGCTTCCCGATCAGGAGGAACCATGATATTCGATGGACTACTAGGGCTATTACGTGTTAAGGTGGAAAATGTAAAGCCTTAATGCTATTTAAAAGTAAGTTTATTTTACTAATAGACATTATTGTAATAGAGAAATATTACTACATAGTAAATAGTTTAACGGATCCTTAGGAGATGTGAATCCCGAGCATCTTTTAAGTTACCACACTCACGTTAGACACTGGATAGGAGATGTCAAATCCCGTAAATGTCTCTGACGCCGTTCCACTCATATTTTTCCGTTGATTTAACTTACATAAGATCCTTTAGTTCTGACTCGAGTGTTTTATCTTTTCAATTCGCTCGAGCCAGCCTGAGCATTTCAGGATTTGGAAGACCGTATTCTAGAGGACGAAAACGAAGATTTATTATTATTATTTATTATAGTATTCCACTACATTCATACTGTGCCGCTGCATTATTTATTATTCTCTGGTATGTGTAACTATGATATATATTGTGTAAGTATAATCGAATATTTTGAAAAACAGCTTCATAAATTGTATATTTGATTATTATATTTTATCATTCCGTTGCAAGACTCTGTTTTGTTCTTTTTCTTTCTCTTTTTTTCTTGTTTACCCCATAACAATCCGCCCTTCTGTATGGTTTAAGTCTGACGTGTGTGGTTTATCGTCGATTTAAAGCGTACAAAAAGGCGGGATGTTACATATGGTATCAATACTTTGGTTTAGCGATAAACCTTAGCTTTGTGGGGTTTGACTCTTTATTAATAGGTAGTAATACCCTATAATGAGTCACTAAGCGTATATATATGAGAGAGCATATTTGTTAGTGTTATAAAAAGGTTTTAATATTGTGTTAATTTGTTCCGTTTTGTATTTATGAATTCGGGTTGATGCATGAGACGTTATGACATCAATAGGGATTTCTAAACACTTAATAGGACAGACCCACACAATATATGTTTTGAATATAGGTGAATGAAATAATTTTGCCTATTATATTTTCTATATATATAAAATAATTTTTAATAAATAATATATATTTGGTTATAATACATTGGTTGTTAGGTAGTAAAATTTATAAATATTGGTTGGAAATAAGATTCAAATTAAAATAAATAAAATTGGAAATTTAGAATTTAAGTTCCGGGGTTTTGAAAATTTCTTTTGAATGATTTGAAATATAATAATAATATTGTTAGAAGTATTTTTCGATATAAATATTTCAATATAATTTGAAAGAATTGTTTTAAAGAAACTCTGGAAAGAAATAAGTTGTACTCCCCTCTCTCTCGTTGGAAAATAATTTCAGTGATGAGTGCATGCATCATCGATATTCATTTTCGAGTTTCGAACTGGGAAGGCCACTGTAGTAGTTTTACTGCAGATTTATTTTGATAATAAATTTTAAACTGTTTTAAATATAATTGGATATATAAAGTGTAAGTGTATACATTATCTATTATTTTAAAATAATTTGAAATTTAACCCGGTATTTAGTTCTAAATGTTCCATTAATTAATAGTTTCAATTGCCTTAGTGAAATGGAATTCAACAAATAATTGAAACCTCTAAATGAACTAATAGATTAAATGCTAGGCTATAGATGAAATTTCAAGGAAGTTGAAATTAGTAACCTATAAAATAAAGGATATTATTATCGAACATTTAAGTTAATTAAAAGAAATAAAATAAACTTGGGTAACTTTCAATTGCATTCTTAAAAGCATATATATAACTTACCAAATAATAAAAGTTACAGTATTTAATAAGAAAATGTAATAGAATATTATACAAGTAAAAATTTGAAGTAATGAAAGTATTCAATGAAATTCTTCAACAAATAAGAATTTGATATTGTAATTGTTGTGAACTTAAGTTATAATTGAAGTGTTACTGTAATAAAGGTAATAGGAAGTAAGTATTGTAAGTATAAGATTATGAACTTAAGTAAATGAATTAATATGCAAAGAAATTGAATTAAAATATGAATATTATGGATAAATGAATGAAAATAAATGAAATTGAGAAATGAATGAATGTAATGCAATAAAAAGGGAAAATTTTGCAAGAAATAAATGTAAAATAAAAAGATAAACCATTATATGAATGAAAAAGAAATCAAACAACAAATGTATGAATGTAATTAATAAGAACTAACTTAATGTGTTGTTTGAAATCGTTGCTTGTTTGGTTTATGGTTGTTTGGGCAAGGATACTTTAAAATTGTTTAGATGAATGAATAATCTATTTAGCTTCATCTAAGACTGTTGATGTGATGACCCGCAAATCCGTACCCCTTGAATCAATACTATTCTACCTCTGTTAACTCAAGTGGCACAGAAATACGAACCATTTGGGTTTAAGAAGAAGAGATAGAAGAAGAAGAAGCTAAACAATATCAGAATCTCACAGTCGCAGCGGAATAAAATATAATAGTAAATATAGATCTTTACACAAAATGAAATCTATAACTATTTTATACATCATATCATCATAGTGTCTCATACATCAACAATTACCAATCAGACAATCATACAATCATAGCAGCGGAAAATATATATAAGTACAGATAATACGTCTCTGACTCCGCTCCTCTCCTGCTCCAAGCATCCTGTCCTGAACAAATAATACACGGTCTGACCCGAGCATTATAATGAAATAACACCCGAGTCAGTCTGGAATACCAGCTGATAATAATGCATCCAAATTGATTATTAAAGTTTCAAAAATCCTTTGAAAACAAAAGCATCTCGTAAGACCACGCCCCAAATAAACATGTCGGGTTTTTACCTTACGATAGCTAAAACACTTTTTTATAGAAATCCTCTAATATTATAATAGGGTCTATTTACAAATACTAATAAAATAGCCGAAATTGTTACATCTATTAAATTTCAGCTACTAGCCACAAAAGTGGGTAATACAAACAAAACTCGTAAAAGGCACGTAGGGAGAATGGATTTCCAACAATGACTACGCACTGGGGTACCACCTGTCACAGTACGGGGCCTAGATCACCGTACCGAGGACCACTCCCGATCCCCTGCAACACAAGGCCGGACCCATACCTTACTGGACAGTTCCGAATAAGATCACCCCGCGGTTGGGATCAGCAACCGCACCACTAAGCCAAAATAAAAAGGGACATCTAGACAGGGATGACCTTACTCTCCAGTGGGGGCTACCCACGAAGCTTGCTGCATATCCCCTGATTTTCAGTCATTCCCATTTGATGAGGCTTGAGGCTAAGCGTTACCTTTAGAACGTTTCACTTAGAATGCCCATCGTCCACCTGACGATGTTCCGAAAGCATTCGTTCATACAAGTCCGTCCCGAGTTCGAACGGAACCGAAGGCACTACTCCTACTACATCCAATTTGGAAACATCCTCAGGATTAGTAGCGACTAGCCCTTGCACTTCACTGCTTCATCTTCGACTCCGAACACGTTTTTCGCATGAAACTACAAACCGGATCGAAGTGGTTTTCGAGAAATAAATCTCGATCCTGGTCTCTTCGAAACGATCAACGCATTTGTCCAATATTGATAGTCGGTGATTTAACTATCAATTTATATTCATAAGCAACCATCACACAATAAATAATTTCCCACATTATTTATTTTCCTCAAATATCTTTAAAAGATATATTTCCAAATTTTCAAAGCTCATTTGAAAACAATTTCCCAAAGTTCTTCCTTTATAAAGTAAATCCTTTACCATTAATTCCCATTGGAAATAACCAAGTTTAAAACAATTTGGAATTAAAACAATTAAACACTTTATTCTGAAATATACTTTAAAATATATAAATTTACTACTAGTTATTTACTCAAAACATAATTTCAAAATATTTAAAGTAAAACTAATTTATAAGATATAACTTGATTTAAAATAAGGTGTTAGTTAAACTAAATTTAAAAAGTAGAGTTTAAAAGAGATTAATACTAATTCCATAACTTAGGTCAAAACCAGCTTTTTAAAAAAATCCATTTGTAAAAATAATTACTAAGGTATTTATAAATATTTACTATCGCTAATTTATTAATAATTACCTTAAAACAATAATTTCCAAAACACTCTTTTAAACAAGTTTGAATTTTAGACTTCCTTTTAAAAAAAATCTGTTTAAAACTCGAACTTGGTTTTCCCAGGGAACTCATTTCCACTTAAACATCTCAGAAAATCCTTCTTAGAAATTCTGTCGATTTTATTTCAATTCAGATTTAGGTTTTAATATTATAAATTTACTTTCCGCGTTATAATAACTTCTTACGAAGCTTAACTATATTTCCGTTTTCGAAATTCACTTTCAAAGTATAGGTTTAAGAGTTTTGTTTTTTTAAAATAATTCTATTATAAATTTATTTAACGGAAACCATACTTAAGGAATTGCTTAATAAATACCTACTTACATTTCAATGGTTATAAATAGTATTTCTGAACATTCTCATATGCAATTTATTGCTAATTTAATTTAAAGGGTTTCTTTTGAAATCACATTAAATTCCAGGGAACATTATTATCAAATAACTCCTTCGTTATTTTTAACCATTTATAACTTCTTATCCAAGTTTATCACCAAAATTCCATACCTTCACATTTATCAACTAATAAATATTCCACTTATTTATATTTCCAAATTTACAAATTTCCATTCTTCACTCAACCCAGATTCCAAATTGTATTCTTTAAATTCTTTATTTATCAATTTCTTTTTTTTCTTTTAAAATCCCATTTATTTAATTTTATTTTTAAATTGTATATATACTCATCCAACAATACCACAGTATAATTTAATCCAGAGTTATCAATCACAATATATAAACAGGTTACATCATCAATTATAAAATGATTATTATAGTGTGAGGAATCCAGTTGGATCCCTCCAACCTGTTTTCCCTGCATCCACAAATATTAGCACATCACATATATATAAATATCAATCCAAACTGGTAACAACAATTATATTCAACCAATCACACAGATATTTAAACATTAACTATTTAAATTGTCTAGAATCCAGATGTGAGTGAGAATAACTCACATTGAGTTTCGGCGAGCGTTCGAAATTTAAATTAAACCGAACGACGTTCGATTTAACTTAAATTTTTACTTGCCCGGAAAGAATCCAGAATTGCACCATTTCGTAGTGTTCGTCTCTGCGATTCCAATGTCGTTGGTTTTGTTCGAATCTGACGTCATATGAGGGAGTTATTAAATTTTTTAAAAAAAACATTTGATTTAATATATAATATATCCACATTTTACTAAATAATTCACAAACCAAAAATCTCAGGCCGCATGATCTGGAAGGAGACAAGTCACGGCCGCTCTTTCTCTTCTCCTCTCACGTATGCTGCTTCTAAAAACATCGAACCCAAACGTCGCTCTTAGGGTTCAAAATCGCGCCCTACACTCTCGACGATAGGTCGATCGAGTACTACCAGAACGAGCGCCTAGGCGCTCTCTACCTATGGCCGTGACCTTGCCAAACTCGGTCACCCTTAGGTGACGCGACTCCCTTTGAACGCGCGAAGAACGCGACTGCCCCATGCCCCCCCCTCCACGCTCCACTAAACTCGATCTCGACCGTATATATTTCATCGTCTCAATGGGCTTTTCGATTTACTAGTTGACGATTTTGGTTAAAGGTCGATGGATGGAGAGAGATTGGTGGGGGAAGACGATCGTTTTCGGCCATTAATATAAGAGGAAGCGGCGGCTGAGGAAATATTAGGGTTAGGGCTAAAAACGTGAATACATATATTCATTTATTAACATTATTTTAATATTAAAATCAATTTTAATGAACATTTGCAAACGAACTCAAAACAAACGTGCCGACAGGCGTTACTAGAGTTTATCCGCATTCCGGACACAATGGAATAGGTTTCGTAAGCTAATTCGGTCGTCTGTGCGAGGTACGGAATTAAACGATCAATTTTAAATTAAATCGATTAAAACGATTTCGATGCGTTTCGAGCCGCCACGGTCAAACGACAGCTCCGATTGCTACGAAAATTGAAATCCGATAATAACTAACTATTACGGATCCAATGGAACTGGTTTCGTCGAATTCCGAGACTGTGCCTCGGAAGACTATTTTAACTCGTCAATTAAATCGAGCGATTTTCAAAATTATCAAAAACGCCTAAAATATTTAGTACCATAATAATAAATCATATAAAATATATAATCACATTGCAAATCATTCTGGCACATTCCGGACCAAAATCTGATTAAATTGCATTTTAATAATATTAAATTCATTTTTAAATTAATATAAAATCCCAAATACTAATTTATCAACTTTAAAATTCTTCTAAAATTCCCACTACGCTATTTACACTCAAATAACACAAAATAATTTTTAAAACCATTTTTATCACTATTTACATCCAGATTTACTTTTATTTCAATTCCGAATATTTGAATCATTATTTTTCCATTATTCAAATTCAACTCGAATTACTATAATTAAAAATTATAGCTTATTTCATTGATTGAACCCGAATCCATCCATCTACAAAATCAATTAAAAATCCACATTATTATTATTATTTAAATTCCAATTGGATTACCATATTGGGAATTATACGTAATTTATTAATTCCACCTAATTCTTTTTATTTTAAAACTAACACAAAATCTACATTGAACATTTAAAATGAATTAAATATTCAAAATTAAATGCCCAAAAATTTCGGGATGTCACATTCCTCCCCCCTTATAAAAATTTCATCCTCGAAATTTGCTAAGGTAGAACATACTCTTAAACTCATTTATTTACCCAACTTGCTTAGTTAAAAGCTTATATTCACTTTCCACAATCCTTTAGCTCCATCCCAAATTCATTTGTTTTACTTGCTCTAAACCTTTAAATTCTAATGTATTTCAAAATAACTTTCCAAGTTATTAAATTTTCCCAAAACCCCAAAAATTTTCTAACTCCCAAAATTTCCGGAAAATTTTGGCAGAGTCTCCTCTATATGGAGGAGCTTTCGCGATATCGCGATACAGATAAATATATATACATCGACCCACACGGTCGGAAATCAAAATATATCACAATATATATATATATATATCATTTCCCAATTATATTTGCGTAGGCGTATCTTTTTAAGCAAATTTTAAAAGCAAGCGGCTAATATTTTAGCATATACGCGCTCCAACTCTATCGAGCGCCTCCCATACCTGTACTTACTCAACAAACTCATCAGTTTCAAAGATATGAACATCTTAACAACATTTCCAATATAATGTAAGCCAACATATCCATTTCATAATCCAATCAACAATTTGCATGGTTTCATAAGTAAACCATATTTTATAACATGCACAAAGTTCCTTTTTTAATTCCAATTTCCATTTTATTTCGCACAAGGGATCTACATACAAGTTTCGCTATTCCAATTCATAATTACTACCACCAATTCATGTTCACTTCAATATTATGAATATATGCTTTTAATTCATTTACCTTTCTTTTTAATTAACCTGCATTTACATACCAACCCACTAAATAGATTCCAATCCATTCCTATTATTCAAATATCATTTTCATTTACTTCTTTTAATTTATTCTCTTAAGTTTAATGACTAATTTCCATGCAGGTTGTGGTTATTCAAACAAAGAACCAATTCTTAAACTTATAACCATTCACATTAATCCCAACTTATATTCATATTAAATTTATTAAATTTCACATGGTTCACAACCAAGCATTCTCATTCCATTGCAATTTTTAACTCCATTTCTTATTCTCAGTTCAAGATCATCATTTAAGTTTAAATTAATAACATCCCTTTCTATATTATTTACAGCCCAAACATTCTTGCTTTATCATAATTATGGAATTAAATTCAAATCTTATATTTCCAGATCACTATCCATATAGGTTTATATTAATATCATTCCATTCTGGATTATTTACAACTCATACAACCTTATTTTATCACAATAATTAATTTAAATTTCTTTTTCACTTGCATTTAAATTTTGTCATCTAACAAATTTCATTTAAAATTACTTAATAAAGCTCATCCATTATTATTGTTTTCAATTTGCTTATGTTCTTTGAATTTTCACAATATTTTCATTATCTTCTTATACCAATTTTATTTTATTTCCATTTTATTCTCATTCCAGTCAATTCCAATACATTTACAAATTTGAATGCTCTTTGTTTATTTATCCAATCCATTTACAAATTTATTCTATTAACAAAGAGAACATTTAAATAATTTCTCTCATTTGAATTTACTTACAATTCAAACCATCATTATTATAATCTAATTCCATTATACATTCACACTTCCAATATTTATCACCATAATTAAATCCCATGCCACAATAGGATTTTACTTACTTTCCAAATTTTGACCAAACTATCAAAATTCTATTCACTTCAATACAAATTCCATGTAATTGTAATTCAATTTAGTTTCTAACCTAATCCATATTAGGTTTTAATACGCTTTCCCAATTCATACTGAACTTATTTACAATACGACCATTTTCAAATGTTCTAAACAAGAACAAAGTTCCATTTTACCCTTCAATTATTAACAAGCTTCCAAAATTATACCCATTCCAGTACTATTTTCATTTAACTTAGCTTATACTAAATTCATCATCAAGCTTCTTTTTATTTAATTCAGCTTATGCTAAATTCATTCTCAAATAATCCCTTTGAATTTAGTTGAGTCAAACTTTTATTCATACAATATCCTTTCAGCACAATTAGATTTCTTCCAATTCAAGTCTTTCCAAATTTAGATTCAAGTTTTAACTAAATTTATTTGGCCATCTTGAATTCATTTCATTCCCTTTACTATCTTAAATAAGAATTAAATTCCATTCATTTCTATCCATAACACAATTGAATCTTGCTTTTAATTAAATCTAAGTGCATCCCAATTCCACTCGATTGAAGTTAAATCCAATTTTAATTCTCCATAAATAAGTTCAAAACTTATTTTCTATTTTAAGTTCATTCACAAATTTTAGATTTAATATCTTCTTCATCTGATTACATTCACATTTCTTTTGAGATTAGGGTTGAATTCACCATGCCATTCAATTATTTCCCATTAGTGATTATAATTCCATTTTTTTCTATTTATAAGTTCACCAACTTATTTATTTTAAAGCTCATATTGCTCATTTTAATCCATCTACATCTTATAATCACAATTTCAAATTTATTCCAAATTTTTATATATACATACATATCCGGAATTCTTAAAGATACAAATTTTCTTTCATTTAACTTCTTGCACAAATTTAAATTCACATTTCCAGATTATAAGTATAACATTTAATAGCTCATGGGTATAATTTATTACACAATGACCCACAATTATAAAGTCATTTTACTTCTAACTTAACTCTAATCACTTTAATTCCAATCCCCAATTTATTTAACTTATCCCAAGTTAAATTCCAATTTTTACTTACTTCAATATATTGCATTCACTTTCATTCACTCAAGTTAAATTTTAATTCCAAGATTAAAATTTTCATTTCTCCCTTCATATTAATATCAACTTCACTTAACAAGTTCAATATTTGATTCATTTCAACATTACACATTATTTAATTAGAATTTTCCCAGAATTCTATTACCCGGTTTTATTTCAAAACCATTTTAAAATAATAATCAACTCATACCCATTTGGTATATCAATCAAATTTCCAGATTTTCCAAAACAACTTGTTTATACAAAACAAATTTCCTCCTTTTGAAATTTCCAAAACAACTGTTATTCCCAACCAGTCCAAACAATACCATAACCAAGTACTAGGGAAGCAATCCATCACTTTAGAAACTCGAAAATGAATTCTAATGATGTGGCCAGCATCATCAGGATTATTTTCCAGTGACTGAAGTGAGTTCAATGCTTTCTTACTTTCCCAAATTCATTTCAAAACAGTTCCCATTCAAAAATACTTCCCAAAATAATATTCCATCATTGCCTTTAAACACCTTAACAAATATTTCAAACTTCCCTAGGATTTTTAAATTTCCAATCTTTGTTTTCAATACATTTAAAATCCCTTACAAAATCCCCGGGATTTAAATTCTGGTTTAGTTTAAATTTGGTTATTCTTTTTTTTATATACTTATAAAAATTTATTTGATTATAACCATTTCAAATTTCAGATCAAATTTTAGATTCTTATTTGATTTAGACATTAACAACCAATCATCCAAAAATATAGATAATAATTTCAGAATTTTTTTTTATATCAAAATATAATTTCGGTAAAATAATTCCACTTACCCCCTTTCAAAAACAATAATATGTCGGTTTATCTTGTTTAAGAGTTTAGAAACCCCTATCGATACGGTTGTACTTCCCGCACCGACCAGAATTCATAAACACTCGACTGATAAGTCAACACAGTATAAAAACAATTTTATATCCATTAACAAGTACGTTCTCATATCTATTATTACTCTCAACTCATTATAGAGTACTATTGACTCTGTTTAATGAGTAATTTCCCCCACCAAAGCCTAGGTTGTCGCCAACCTAAGCTCTGATACCAAGTGTGATGACCCGCAAATCCGTACCCCTTGAATCAACACTATTCTACCTCTGTTAACTCAAGTGGCACAGAAATACGAACCATTTGGGTTTAAGAAGAAGAGATAGAAGAAGAAGAAGCTAAACAATATCAGAATCTCACAGTCGCAGCGGAATAAAATATAATAGTAAATATAGATCTTTACACAAAATGAAATCTATAACTATTTTATACATCATATCATCAGAGTGTCTCATACATCAACAATTACCAATCAGACAATCATACAATCATAGCAGCGGAAAATATATATAAGTACAGATAATACGTCTCTGACTCCGCTCCTCACTTGCTCCAAGCATCCTGTCCTGAACAAATAATACTCGGTCTGATCCGAGCATTATAATGAAATAACACCCAAGTCAGTCTGGAATACCAGCTGATAATAATGCATCCAAATTGATTATTAAAGTTTCAAAAATCCTTTGAAAACAAAAGCATCTCGTAAGACCACGCCACAAATAAACATGTCGGGTTTTTACCTTACGATAGCTAAAACACTTTTTTATAGAAATCCTCTGATATTATAATAGGGTCTATTTACAAATACTTATAAAATAGCCGAAATTGTTACATCTATTAAATTCCAGCTACTAGCCACAAAAGTGGGTAATACAAACAAAACTCGTAAAAGGCACGTAGGGAGAATGGATTTCCAACAATGACTAGGCACTGGGGTACCACCTGTCACGGTACGGGGCTTAGATCACTGTACCGAGGACCACTCCCGATCCCCTGCAACACAAGGCCGGACCCATCCCTTACTGGACGGTTCCGAATAAGATCACCCCGCAGTTGGGATCAGCAACCGTACCACTAAGCCGAAATAAAAAGAGACATCTAGACAGGGATGACCTTACTCTCCAGTGGGGGCTACCCACGAAGCCTTGCTGCATATCCCCTGATTTTCAGTCATTCCCATTTGATGAGGCTTGAGGCTAAGCGTTACCTTTAGAACATTTCACTTAGAATGCCCATCGTCCACCTGACGATGTTCCGAAAGCATTCGTCCATACAAGTCCGTCCCGAGTTCGAACGGAACCGAAGGCACTACTCCTACTACATCCAATTTGGAAATATCCTCAGGATTAGTAGCGACTAGCCCTTGCACTTCACTGCTTCATCTTCGACTCCGAACACGTTTTTCATACGAAACGTACAAACCGGATCGAAGTGGTTTTCGAGAAATAAATCTCGATCCTGGTCTCTTCAAAACGATCAACGCATTTGTCCAATATTGATAGTCGGTGATTTAACAATCAATTTATATTCATAAGCAACCATCACACAATAAATAATTTCCCACATTATTTATTTTCCTCAAATATCTTTAAAAGATATATTTCCAAATTTTCAAAGCTCATTTAAAAACAATTTCCCAAAGTTCTTCCTTTATAAAGTAAATCCTTTACCATTAATTCCCATTGGAAATAACCAAGTTTAAAACAATTTGGAATTAAAACAATTAAACACTTTATTCTGAAATATACTTTAAAATATATAAATTTACTACTAGTTATTTACTCAAAACATAATTTCAAAATATTTAAAGTAAAACTAATTTATAAGATATAACTTGATTTAAAATAAGGTGTTAGTTAAACTAAATTTAAAAAGTAGAGTTTAAAAGAGATTAATACTAATTCCATAACTTAGGTCAAAACCAGCTTTTAAAAAAAATCCATTTGTAAAAATAATTACTAAGGTATTTATAAATATTTACTATGGCTAATTTATTAATAATTACCTTAAAACAATAATTTCCAAAACACTCTTTTAAACAAGTTTGAATTTTAGACTTCCTTTTAAAAAAAATCTGTTTAAAACTCGAACTTGGTTTTCCCAGGGAACTCATTTCCACTTAAACATCTCAGAAAATCCTTCTTAGAAATTCTGTCGATTTTATTTCAATTCAGATTTAGGTTTTAATATTATAAATTTACTTTCCGCGTTATAATAACTTCTTACGAAGCTTAACTATATTTCCGTTTTCGAAATTCACTTTCAAAGTATAGGTTTAAGAGTTTTGTTTTTTTAAAATAATTCTATTATAAATTTATTTAACGAAAACCATACTTAAGGAATTGCTTAATAAATACCTACTTACATTTCAATGGTTATAAATAGTATTTCTGAACATTCTCATATGCAATTTATTGCTAATTTAATTTAAAGGGTTTCTTTTGAAATCACATTAAATTCCAGGGAACATTATTATCAAATAACTCCTTCGTTATTTTTAACCATTTATAACTTCTTATCCAAGTTTATCACCAAAATTCCATACCTTCACATTTATCAACTAATAAATATTCCACTTATTTATATTTCCAAATTTACAAATTTCCATTCTTCACTCAACCCAGATTCCAAATTGTATTCTTTAAATTCTTTATTTATCAATTTCTTTTTTTTCTTTTAAAATCCCATTTATTTAATTTTATTTTTAAATTGTATATATACTCATCCAACAATACCACAGTATAATTTAATCCAGAGTTATCAATCACAATATATAAACAGGTTACATCATCAATTATAAAATGATTATTATAGTGTGAGGAATCCAGTTGGATCCCTCCAACCTGTTTTCCCTGCATCCACAAATATTAGCACATCACATATATATAAATATCAATCCAAACTGATAACAACAATTATATTCAACCAATCACACAGATATTTAAATATTAACTATTTAAATTGTCTAGAATCCAGATGTGAGTGAGAATAACTCACTTTGAGTTTCGGCGAGCGTTCGAAATTTAAATTAAACCGAACGACGTTCGATTTAACTTAAATTTTTACTTGCCCGGAAAGAATCCAGAATTGCACCATTTCGTAGTGTTCGTCTCTGCGATTCCAATGTCATTGGTTTTGTTCGAATCTGACGTCATATGAGGGAGTTATTAAATTTTTTAAAAAAAACATTTGATTTAATATATAATATATCCACATTTTACTAAATAATTCACAAACCAAAAATCTCAGGCCGCATGATCTGGAAGGAGACAAGTCACGGCCGCCCTTTCTCTTCTCCTCTCACGTACGCTGCTTCTAAAAACATCGAACCCAAACGTCGCTCTTAGGGTTCAAAATCGCGCCCTACACTCTCGACGATAGGTCGATCGAGTACTACCAGAACGAGCGCCTAGGCGCTCTCTACCTATGGCAGTGACCTTGCCAAACTCGGTCACCCTTAGGTGACGCGACTCCCTTTGAACGCGCGAAGAACGCGACTGCCCCTTGCCCCCCCCCCCACGCTCCACTAAACTCGATCTCGACCGTATATATTTCATCGTCTCAATGGGCTTTTCGATTTACTAGTTGACGATTTTGGTTAAAGGTCGATGGATGGAGAGAGATTGGTGGGGGAAGACGATCGTTTTCGGCCATTAATATAAGAGGAAGCGGCGGCTGAGGAAATATTAGGGTTAGGGCTAAAAACGTGAATACATATATTCATTTATTAACATTATTTTAATATTAAAATCAATTTTAATGAACATTTGCAAACGAACTCCAAAACACACGTGCCGACAGGCGTTACTAGGGTTTTTCCGCATTCCGGACACAATGGAATGGTTTCATAAGCTAATTCGGTCGTCTGTGCGAGGTACGGAATTAAACGATCAATTTTAAATTAAATCGATTAAAACGATTTCGATGCGTTTCGAGCCGCCACGGTCAAACGACAGCTCCGATTGCTACGAAAATTGAAATCCGATAATAACTAACTATTACGGATCCAATGGAACTGGTTTCGTCGAATTCCGAGACTGTGCCTCGGAAGGCTATTTTAACTCGTCAATTAAATCGAGCGATTTTCAAAATTATCAAAAACGCTAAAATATTTAGTACCATAATAATAAATCATATAAAATATATAATCACATTACAAATCATTCTGGCACATTTCGGACCAAAATCTGATTAAATTGCATTTTAATAATATTAAATTCATTTTTAAATTAATATAAAATCCCAAATATTAATTTATCAACTTTAAAATTCTTCTAAAATTCCCACTACGCTATTTACACTCAAATAACACAAAATAATTTTTAAAACCATTTTTATCACTATTTACATCCAGATTTACTTTTATTTCAATTCCGAATATTTGAATCATTATTTTTCCATTATTCAAATTCAACTCGAATTACTATAATTAAAAATTATAGCTTATTTCATTGATTGAACCCGAATCCATCCATCTACAAAATCAATTAAAAATCCACATTATTATTATTATTTAAATTCCAATTGGATTACCATATTTGGAATTATACGTAATTTATTAATTCCACCTAATTCTTTTTATTTTAAAACTAATACAAAATCTACATTGAACATTTAAAATGAATTAAATATTCAAAATTAAATGCCCAAAAATTTCGGGATGTCACATTCCTCCCCCCTTATAAAAATTTCATCCTCGAAATTTGCTAAGGTAGAACATACTCTTAAACTCATTTATTTACCCAACTTGCTTAGTTAAAAGCTTATATTCACTTTCCACAATCCTTTAGCTCCATCCCAAATTCATTTGTTTTACTTGCTCTAAACCTTTAAATTCTAATGTATTTCAAAATAACTTTCCAAGTTATTAAATTTTCCCAAAACCCCAAAAAATTTCTAACTCCCAAAATTTTCGGAAAATTTTGGCAGAGTCTCCTCTATATGGAGGAGCTTTCGCGATATCGCGATACAGATAAATATATATACATCGACCCACACGGTCGGAAATCAAAATATATCACAATATATATATATATATATATCATTTCCCAATTATATTTGCGTAGGCGTATCTTTTTAAGCAAATTTTAAAAGAAGCGGCTAATATTTTAGCATATACGCGCTCCAACTCTATCGAGCGCCTCCCATACCTGTACTTACTCAACAAACTCATCAGTTTCAAAGATATGAACATCTTAACAACATTTCCAATATAATGTAAGCCAACATATCCATTTCATAATCCAATCAACAATTTGCATGGTTTCATAAGTAAACCATATTTTATAACATGCACAAAGTTCCTTTTTTAATTCCAATTTCCATTTTATTTCGCACAAGGGATCTACATACAAGTTTCGCTATTCCAATTCATAATTACTACCACCAATTCATGTTCACTTCAATATTATGAATATATGCTTTTAATTCATTTACCTTTCTTTTTAATTAACCTGCATTTACATACCAACCCACTAAATAGATTCCAATCCATTCCTATTATTCAAATATCATTTTCATTTACTTCTTTTAATTTATTCACTTAAGTTTAATGACTAATTTCCATGCAGGTTGTGGTTATTCAAACAAAGAACCAATTCTTAAACTTATAACCATTCACATTAATCCCAACTTATATTCATATTAAATTTATTAAATTTCACATGGTTCACAATCCAAGCATTCTCATTCCATTGCAATTTTTAACTCCATTTCTTATTCTCACTTCAAGATCATCATTTAAGTTTAAATTAATAACATCCCTTTCTATATTATTTACAGCCCAAACATTCTTGCTTTATCATAATTATGGAATTAAATTCAAATCTTATATTTCCAGATCACTATCCATATAGGTTTATATTAATATCATTCCATTCTGCATTATTTACAACTCATACAACCTTATTTTATCACAATAATTAATTTAAATTTCTTTTTCACTTGCATTTAAATTTTGTCATCTAACAAATTTCATTTAAAATTACTTAATAAAGCTCATCCATTATTATTGTTTTCAATTTGCTTATGTTCTTTAAATTTTCACAATATTTTCATTATCTTCTTATACCAATTTTATTTTATTTCCATTTTATTCTCATTCCAGTCAATTCCAATACATTTACAAATTTGAATGCTCTTTGTTTATTTATCCAATCCATTTACAAATTTATTCTATTAACAAAGAGAACATTTAAATAATTTCTCTCATTTGAATTTACTTACAATTCAAACCATCATTATTATAATCTAATTCCATTATACATTCACACTTCCAATATTTATCACCATAATTAAATCCCATGCCACAATAGGATTTTACTTACTTTCCAAATTTTGACCAAACTATCAAAATTCTATTCACTTCAATACAAATTCCATGTAATTGTAATTCAATTTAGTTTCTAACCTAATCCATATTAGGTTTTAATACACTTTCCCAATTCATACTGAACTTATTTACAATACGACCATTTTCAAATGTTCTAAACAAGAACAAAGTTCCATTTTACCCTTCAATTATTAACAAGCTTCCAAAATTATACCCATTCCAGTACTATTTTCATTTAACTTAGCTTATACTAAATTCATCATCAAGCTTCTTTTTATTTAATTCAGCTTATGCTAAATTCATTCTCAAATAATCCCTTTGAATTTAGTTGAGTCAAACTTTTATTCATACAATATCCTTTCAGCACAATTAGATTTCTTCCAATTCAAGTCTTTCCAAATTTAGATTCAAGTTTTAACTAAATTTATTTGGCCATCTTGAATTCATTTCATTCCCTTTACTATCTTAAATAAGAATTAAATTCCATTCATTTCTATCCACAACACAATTGAATCTTGCTTTTAATTAAATCTAAGTGCATCCCAATTCCACTCGATTGAAGTTAAATCCAATTTTAATTCTCCATAAATAAGTTCAAAACTTATTTTCTATTTTAAGTTCATTCACATCTTTTAGATTTAATATCTTCTTCATCTGATTACATTCACATTTCTTTTGAGATTAGGGTTGAATTCACCATGCCATTCAACTATTTCCCATTAGTGATTATAATTCCATTTTTTCTATTTATAAGTTCACCAACTTATTTATTTTAAAGCTCATATTGCTCATTTTAATCCATCTACATCTTATAATCACAATTTCAAATTTATTCCAAATTTCTATATATACATACATATCCGAAATTCTTAAAAATACAAATTTTCTTTCATTTAACTTCTTGCACAAATTTAAATTCACATTTCCAGATTATAAGTATAACATTTAATAGCTCATGGGTATAATTTATTACACAATGACCCACAATTATAAAGTCATTTTACTTCTAACTTAACTCTAATCACTTTAATTCCAATCCCCAATTTATTTAACTTATCCCAAGTTAAATTCCAATTTTTACTTACTTCAATATATTGCATTCACTTTCATTCACTCAAGTTAAATTTTAATTCCAAGATTAAAATTTTCATTTCTCCCTTCATATTAATATCAACTTCACTTAACAAGTTCAATATTTGATTCATTTCAACATTACACATTATTTAATTAGAATTTTCCCAGAATTCTATTACCCGGTTTTATTTCAAAACCATTTTGAAATAATAATCAACTCATACCCATTTGGTATATCAATCAAATTTCCAGATTTTCCAAAACAACTTGTTTATACAAAACAAATTTCCTCCTTTTGAAATTTCCAAAACAACTGTTATTCCCAACCAGTCCAAACAATACCATGACCAAGTACTAGGGAAGCAATCCATCACTTTAGAAACTCGAAAATGAATTCTAATGATGTGGCCAGCATCATTAGGATTATTTTCCAGTGACTGAAGTGAGTTCAATGCTTTCTTACTTTCCCAAATTCATTTCAAAACAGTTCCCATTCAAAAATACTTCCCAAAATAATATTCCATCATTGCCTTTAAACACCTTAACAAACATTTCAAACTTCCCTAGGATTTTTAAATTTCCAATCTTTGTTTTCAATACATTTAAAATCCCTTACAAAATCCCCGGGATTTAAATTCTGGTTTAGTTTAAATTTGGTTATTCTTTTTTTTATATACTTATAAAAATTTATTTGATTATAACCATTTCAAATTTCAGATCAAATTTTAGATTCTTATTTGATTTAGACATTAACAACCAATCATCCAAAAATATAGATAATAATTTCAGAATTTTTTTTTATATCAAAATATAATTTGGGTAAAATAATTTCACTTACCCCCTTTCAAAAACAATAATATGTCGGTTTATCTTGTTTAAGAGTTTAGAAACCCCTATCGATACGGTTGTACTTCCCGCACCGACCAGAATTCATAAACACTCGACTGATAAGTCAACACAGTATAAAAACAATTTTATATCCACTAACAAGTACGCTCTCATATCTATTATTACTCTCAACTCATTATAGAGTACTATTGACTCTGTTTAATGAGTAATTTCCCCCACCAAAGCCTAGGTTGTCGCCAACCTAAGCTCTGATACCAAGTGTGATGACCCGCAAATCCGTACCCCTTGAATCAACACTATTCTACCTCTGTTAACTCAAGTGGCACAGAAATACGAACCATTTGGGTTTAAGAAGAAGAGATAGAAGAAGAAGAAGCTAAACAATATCAGAATCTCACAGTCGCAGCGGAATAAAATATAATAGTAAATATAGATCTTTACACAAAATGAAATCTATAACTATTTTATACATCATATCATCATAGTGTCTCATACATCAACAATTACCAATCAGACAATCATACAATCATAGCAGCGGAAAATATATATAAGTACAGATAATACGTCTCTGACTCCGCTCCTCACTTGCTCCAAGCATCCTGTCCTAAACAAATAATACTCGGTCTGACCCGAGCATTATAATGAAATAACACCCAAGTCAGTCTGGAATACCAGCTGATAATAATGCATCCAAATTGATTATTAAAGTTTTAAAAATCCTTTGAAAACAAAAGCATCTCGTAAGACCACGCCACAAATAAACATGTCGGGTTTTTACCTTACGATAGCTAAAACACTTTTTTATAGAAATCCTCTGATATTATAATAGGGTCTATTTACAAATACTTATAAAATAGCCGAAATTGTTACATCTATTAAATTCCAGCTACTAGCCACAAAAGTGGGTAATACAAACAAAACTCGTAAAAGGCACGTAGGGAGAATGGATTTCCAACAATGACTAGGCACTGGGGTACCACCTGTCACGGTACGGGGCTTAGATCACCGTACCGAGGACCACTCCCGATCCCCTGCAACACAAGGCCGGACCCATCCCTTACTGGACGGTTCCGAATAAGATCACCCCGCAGTTGGGATCAGCAACCGTACCACTAAGCCGAAATAAAAAGAGACATCTAGACAGGGATGACCTTACTCTCCAGTGGGGGCTACCCACGAAGCCTTGCTGCATATCCCCTGATTTTCAGTCATTCCCATTTGATGAGGCTTGAGGCTAAGCGTTACCTTTAGAACGTTTCACTTAGAATGCCCATCGTCCACCTGACGATGTTCCGAAAGCATTCGTCCATACAAGTCCATCTCGAGTTCGAACGGAACCGAAGGCACTACTCCTACTACATCCAATTTGGAAATATCCTCAGGATTAGTAGCGACTAGCCCTTGCACTTCACTGCTTCATCTTCGACTCCGAACACGTTTTTCGTACGAAACGTACAAACCGGATCGAAGTGGTTTTCGAGAAATAAATCTCGATCCTGGTCTCTTCGAAACGATCAACGCATTTGTCCAATATTGATAGTCGGTGATTTAACTATCAATTTATATTCATAAGCAACCATCACACAATAAATAATTTCCCACATTATTTATTTTCCTCAAATATCTTTAAAAGATATATTTCCAAATTTTCAAAGCTCATTTGAAAACAATTTCCCAAAGTTCTTCCTTTATAAAGTAAATCCTTTACCATTAATTCCCATTGGAAATAACCAAGTTTAAAACAATTTGGAATTAAAACAATTAAACACTTTATTCTGAAATATACTTTAAAATATATAAATTTACTACTAGTTATTTACTCAAAACATAATTTCAAAATATTTAAAGTAAAACTATTTTATAAGATATAACTTGATTTAAAATAAGGTGTTAGTTAAACTAAATTTAAAAAGTAGAGTTTAAAAGAGATTAATACTAATTCCATAACTTAGGTCAAAACCAGCTTTTTAAAAAAATCCATTTGTAAAAATAATTACTAAGGTATTTATAAATATTTACTATCGCTAATTTATTAATAATTACCTTAAAACAATAATTTCCAAAACACTCTTTTAAACAAGTTTGAATTTTAGACTTCCTTTTAAAAAAATCTGTTTAAAACTCGAACTTGGTTTTCCCAGGGAACTCATTTCCACTTAAACATCTCAGAAAATCCTTCTTAGAAATTCTGTCGATTTTATTTCAATTCAGATTTAGGTTTTAATATTATAAATTTACTTTCCGCGTTATAATAACTTCTTACGAAGCTTAACTATATTTCTGTTTCCGAAATTCACTTTCAAAGTATAGGTTTAAGATTTTTGTTTTTTTTAAATAATTCTATTATAAATTTATTTAACGAAAACCATACTTAAGGAATTGCTTAATAAATACCTACTTACATTTCAATTGTTATAAATAGTATTTCTGAACATTCTAATATGCAATTTATTGCTAATTTAATTTAAAGGGTTTCTTTTGAAATCACATTAAATTCCAGGGAACATTATTATCAAATAACTCCTTCGTTATTTTTAACCATTTATAACTTCTTATCCAAGTTTATCACCAAAATTCCATACCTTCACATTTATCAACTAATAAATATTCCACTTATTTATATTTCCAAATTTACAAATTTCCATTCTTCACTCAACCCAGATTCCAAATTATATTCTTTAAATTCTTTATTTATCAATTTCTTTTTTTTTCTTTTAAAATCCCATTTATTTAATTTTATTTTTAAATTGTATATATACTCATCCAACAATACCACAGTATAATTTAATCCAGAGTTATCAATCACAATATATAAACAGGTTACATCATCAATTATAAAATGATTACTATAGTGTGAGGAATCCAGTTGGATCCCTCCAACCTGTTTTCCCTGCATCCACAAATATTAGCACATCACATATATATAAATATCAATCCAAACTGGTAACAACAATTATATTCAACCAATCACACAGATATTTAAATATTAACTATTTAAATTGTCTAGCATTCAGATGTGAGTGAGAATAATTCACCTTGAGTTTCGGCGAGCGTTCGAAATTTAAATTAAACCGAACGACGTTCGATTTAACTTAAATTTTTACTTGCCCGGAAAGAATCCAGAATTGCACCATTTCGTAGTGTTCGTCTCTGCGATTCCAATGTTGCCAGTTTCGTTCGAATCTGACGTCGTATGAGGGAGTTATTAAATTTAAAAAAAAAACATTTGATTTAATATATAATATATCCACATTTTACTAAATAATTCACAAACCAAAAATATCAGGCCGCATGATCTGGAAGGAGACAAGTCACGACCGCCCTTTCTCTTCTCCTATCACATACGCTGCTTCTAAAAACATCGAACCCAAACGTCGCTCTTAGGGTTCAAAATCGCGCCCTCCACTCTCGACGATAGGTCGATCGAGTACTACCAGAACGAGCACTAGGCGCTCTCTACCTATGGCCGTGACCTTGCCAAACTCGGTCACCCTTAGGTGACGCGACTCCGTACCCCTTGAATCAATACTATTCTACCTCTGTTAACTCAAGTGGCATAGAAATACGAACCATTTGGGTTTAAGAAGAAGAGATAGAAGAAGAAGAAGCTAAACAATATCAGAATCTCACAGTCGCAGCGGAATAAAATATAATAGTAAATATAGATCTTTACACAAATTGAAATCTATAACTATTTTATACATCATATCATCAGAGTGTCTCATACGTCAACAATTACCAATCAGACAATCATACAATCATAGCAGCGGAAAATATATATAAGTACAGATAATACGTCTCTGACTCCAGCTCCTCTCCTGCTCCAAACATCCTGTCCTGGACAAATAATACTCGGTCTGACCCGAGCATTATAATGAAATAACACCCGAGTCAGTCTGGAATACCAGCTGATAATAATGCATCCAAATTGATTATTAAAGTTTCAAAAATCCTTTGAAAACAAAAGCATCTCGTAAGACCACGCCACAAATAAACATGTCGGGTTTTTACCTTACGATAGCTAAAACACTTTTTTATAGAAATCCTCTGAAATTATAATAGGGTCTATTTACAAATACTTATAAAATAGTCGAAATTGTTACATCTATTAAATTCCAGCTACTAGCCACAAAAGTGGGTAATACAAACAAAACTCGTAAAAGGCACGTAGGGAGAATGGATTTCCAACAATGACTAGGCACTGGGGTACCACCTGTCACAGTACGGGGCCTAGATCACCGTACGAGGACCACTCCCGATCCCCTGCAACACAAGGTCGTACCCATCCCTTACTGGACAGTTCTGAATAAGATCACCCTACGGTTGGGATCAGCAACCGCACCACTAAGCCGAAATAAAAAAGGGGCATCTAGACAGGGATGACCTTACTCTCCAGTGGGGGCTACCCACGAAGCCTTGCTGCATATCCCCTGATTTTCAGTCATTCCCATTTGATGAGGCTTGAGGCTAAGCGTTACCTTTAGAACGTTTCACTTAGAATGCCCATCGTCCACCCGACGATGTTCCGAAAGCATTCGTCCATACAAGTTTGTCCTGGGTTCGAACGGAACCGAAGGCACTACTCCTACTACATCCAATTTGGAAATATCCTCAGGATTAGTAGGACTAGCCCTTGCACTTCACTGCTCCATCTTCGACTCCGAACACGTTTTTTGCATGAAACGTACAAACCGGATCGAAGAGGTTTTCGAGAAATAAATCTCGATCCCGGTCTCTTCGAAACGATCAACGCATTTGTCCAATATTGATAGTCGGTGATTTAACTATCAATTTATATTCATAAGCAACCATCACACAATAAATAATTTCCCACATTATTTATTTTCCTCAAATATCTTTAAAAGATATATTTTCAAATTTTCAAAGCTCATTTGAAAACAATTTCCCAAAGTTCTTCCTTTATAAAGTAAATCCTTTACCATTAATTCCCATTGGAAATAACCAAGTTTAAAAAAAATTGGAATTAAAACAATTAAACACTTTATTCTGAAATATACTTTAAAATATATAAATTTACTACTAGTTATTTACTCAAAACATAATTTCAAAATATTTAAAGTAAAACTATTTTATAAGATATAACTTGATTTAAAATAAGGTGTTAGTTAAACTAAATTTAAAAAGTAGAGTTTAAAAGAGATTAATACCAATTCCATAACTTAGGTCAAAACCAGCTTTTTAAACAAATCCATTTGTAAAAATAATTACTAAGGTATTTATAAATATTTACTATCGCTAATTTATTAATAATTACCTTAAAACAATAATTTCCAAAACACTCTTTTAAACAAGTTTGAATTTTAGACTTCCTTTTAAAAAAAATCTGTTTAAAACTCGAACTTGGTTTTCCCAGGGAACTCATTTCCACTTAAACATCTCAGAAAATCCTTCTTAGAAATTTTGTCGGTTTTATTTCAATTCAGATTTAGGTTTTAATATTATAAATTTACTTTCCGCATTAAAATAACTTCTTACGAAGCTTAACTATATTTCCATTTCCGAAATTCACTTTCAAAGTATAGGTTTAAGAGTTTTTTTTTTAAATAATTCTATTATAAATTTATTTAACGAAAACCATACTTAAGGAATTGCTTAATAAATACCTACTTACATTTCAATGGTTATAAATAGTATTTCTGAACATTCTAATATGCAATTTATTGCTAATTTAATTTAAAGGGTTTCTTTTGAAATCACATTAAATTCCAGGGAACATTATTATCAAATAACTCCTTCGTTATTTTTAACCATTTATAACTTCTTATCCAAGTTTATCACCAAAATTCCATACCTTCACATTTATCAACTAATAAATATTCCACTTATTTATATTTCCAAATTTACAAATTTCCATTCTTCACTCAACCCAGATTCCAAATTGTATTCTTTAAATTCTTTATTTATCAATTTCTTTTTTTTTCTTTTAAAATCCCATTTATTTAATTTTATTTTTAAATTTCTGTATATATACTCATCCAACAATACCACGGTACATTTTAATCCAGAGTTATCAATCACAATATATAAACAGGTTACATCATCAATTATAAAATGATTACTATAGTGTGAGGAATCCAGTTGGATCCCTCCAACCTGTTTTCCCTGCATCCACAAATATTAGCACATCACACATATATAAATATCAATCCAAACTGGTAACAACAATTATATTCAACCAATCACATAGATATTTAAATATTAACTATTTAAATTGTCTAGCATCCAGATGTGAGTGAGAATAACCCACCTTGAGTTTCGGCGAGCGTTCGAAATTTAAATTAAACCGAACGACGTTCGATTTAACTTAAATTTTTACTTGCCCGGAAAGAATCCAAAATTGCACCATTTCGTAGTGTTCGTCTCTGCGATTCCAATGTCGCCGGTTTCGTTCGAATCTGACGTCATACGAGGGAGTTATTAAATTTAAAAAAAAAACATTTGATTTAATATATAATATATCCACATTTTACTAAATAATTCACAAACCAAAAATCTCAGGCCGCATGATCTGGAAGGAGACAAGTCACGACCGCCCTTTCTCTTCTCCTATCACGTACACTGCTTCTAAAAACATCGAACCCAAACGTCGCTCTTAGGGTTCAAAATCGCGCCCTCCACTCTCGACGATAGATCGATCGAGTACTACCAGAACGAGCGCCTAGACGCTCTCTACCTATGGCCGTGACCTTGCCAAACTCGGTCACCCTTAGGTGACGCGACTCCCTTTGAACGCGCGAAGAACGCGACTGCCCATGCCCCCCCCCACTCTCCACTAAACTCGATCTCGACCGTATAGATTTCATCGTCTCAATGGGCTCCTCGATTTACTAGTTGACGATTTTGGCTAAAGGTCGATGGATGGAGAGAGATTGGTGGGGAAGACGATCGTTTTCGTCCATTGATATAAGAGGAAGCAACGGCTGAGGAAATATTAGGGTTAGGGCTAAAAACGTGAATACATATATTCATTTATTAACATTATTTTAATATTAAAATCAATTTTAATAAACATTTGCAAACGAACTCCAAAACACACGTGCCGACAGGCGTTACTAGGGTTTTTCCGCATTCCGGACAAAATGGAACAGGTTTCGTAAGCTAATTCGGTCGTCTGTGCGATTTACGGAATTGAACAATCAATTTTAAATTAAATCGATTAAAACGATTTCGATGCGTTTCGAGCCACCACGGTCAAACGACGGCTCCGATTGCTACGAAAATTGAAATCCGATAATAACTAACTATTACGGATCCAATGGAACTAGTTTCGTCGAATTCCGAGACTGTGCCCCAGAAGGCTATTTTAACTCGTCAATTAAATCGAGCGATTTTCAAAATTATCAAAAACGCTTAAAATATCACTTTGAAAATTTTAGTACCTTAATAATAAATCATATAAAATATATAATCACATTACAAATCATTCTGGCACATTCCGGACCAAAATCTGATTAAATTGCATTTTAATAATATTAAATTCATTTTTAAATTAATATAAAATCCCAAATATTAATTTATCAACTTTAAAATTCTTCTAAAATTCCCACCACGCTATTTACACTCAAATAACACAAAATAAATTTTTAAAACCATTTTTATCACTATTTAAATCCGGATTTACTTTTATTTCAATTCTGAATATTTGAATCATTATTTTCCCATTATTCAAATTCAACTGGAATTACTATAATTAAAAATTATAGCTTATTTCATTGATTGAACCCGAATCCATCCATTTACAAAATCAATTAAAAATCCACAATATTATTATTTAAATTCCAATTGGATTACCATATTTGGAATTATACGTAATTTATTAATTCCACCCAATTCTTTTTATTTTAAAACTAATACAAAATCTACATTGAACATTTAAAATGAATTAAATATTCAAAATTAAATGTCCAAAAATTCCGGGATGTCACAGTTGAGTAAATGGTGCAATTAGTAGTTTATTCTTCATTCTGTACAACTTAAAGTTTTGAACTCGAACAACTATTTGTTTTGTTTGATATGAATGAATGATTGATTTGTGTTGGTCTTATGTGATGGTTGTATGCCTTTTTGCAAGTGATTGTTGTTTGTATTGATTTGTTGGCTTATGGTTGAAGCAACTATAAACATTTCATTCTATATAATTATTAACTCTTTTTGGATTATACAAGTGAAATATAGGTTATGGAAGCAATTGCTATTGCTTTTGGTTTCATAATTAAGCATAATTGCCCGACCAATAAGTACGTTTTCGGATTACGGTTTTATAGCGCTATTATATTGTTTTTCCCATGTTGGGATATATTATTTTGGAAAATATATGTTGTATATTGTTATATTTGATATTATATTTTCTCTCGAGCCTCCCTGTACAAAGGAGACTCTACCGGAATTTTCCGTAAATTTTGGACTTAGAAAAATTTTGAAAATGTTTTCCAAACTTTATTAGTTTGAGTAATAAAAGATTTAATGGTTATAAATTGGTATATTTTATTTAAATTAATTAATTTTGTAAATTTATTTGTTTATAAAGTTAATATTTTTGAATAAGATGTATTGTTTACTCAATTCTTTCTTTTCCCTTTTTTTCCTTTTCGGGGACGAAAAGTTTTGAGTGGGGGAGAGAGTAACGACCCGTAAATTTCGATAATTATATTGGTTAATTTAATAAGATTTTTGGTAATGAAATTTAGAAACAAAATAAAACTTCATAATTTATAATGAAGCGAAAGTTAGAAATGAATGTAGCATTGATAATTAAAATTAATTATTAACAATTGAAATGAAATCCCAATAATGAAATAGTGTAAATTGTTGCACTTGGTCATAAAATAGAAAATAAGTAAATAAGAGTAAGAGTATTGAATCAACCAATGGAATAATATATTGATTAATAGCAACCGAATGTAAATTTATGTAATAAGGTTTATGCAAGTTCAATAATAACAACAACTAATTTAGTGCAATACCTGTTAACTGAAACAATTGTAAGGTTATAATTGTTTAAAATTAGTAAATTGGAAAATAAATTCAAAGTTAAATTAATTGATGAAATAATACGTAATAAATTGCAATTGGATAGAATCAATGATAGATAAGTAACTATAATAATTGTTGGTTGATAATTAAGTATGAATGTGAGTAAATTAGGCAAATAGTGATAATTTTTAATTGTTTACCCATTCATTTAATTTATTGAATTAGATTTAAATCAATTGCAACATTTGTTTGTTAATAATAGCTTAAAAGTGAAATTAAACATTAATGGTAAAAATTATTATAAGTTAACCATTTATTTAGTATATTAAATTAAAACTGGTAATTAATTGCAATAAATCTAAATTAAAAGTTATGTTAGTATAAATTAAGGAGATAATTGGAAATAATGTCAATTTTATTTATAATATGACAGTTGGTTGAATAGAAGGAATGGAAATAAAGTTTTATCAATATCTTGGAATTTAATTTATAATAATAGGATTAATTGCAATTAAATGAAATTAAATATTTAAATATTACATAAATGAAAATTTAGATGAAATCTGAGAATATAAATGTAAACAATCATGAACCAATATTAACTCCATCCTTTTGATAATGATGAATTGAGTAATAGAACGAAAAGTAAAGTAAATAGAATTATTGGAAATTAAATTTATATTTTGAATTTAATGAAATTGAGGTTAACACTGAAATTGACAAATTAATCAACTCTAAATTGACATTCAAATTTGTTTAAAGCATTGTGAATGATTAAGAAATCAAAAATGATGAAATTTGCTAATTATAGAGTTGAAATTGAAAACTTGATTTAATTAATTAATTTGTAATTTATTTAATTAATGTAAAAATAACCATTTTGGTCACCGACTCGGGTTTCGACGAAACCAGTTTCATCGGATCTCTAACGGTTAATTATTGTAGGATTTCAAGTTTCGTGACGATCGGGCTTGTCGTTTGATCGTACGGACTCGAAACGTCTAGAAATCAATGAAATTGAAATCAATTTGAAATAATTTGATTTTAGCATAACTTGTTCATACGATGGAATTTGGACTTGAAACCTTTCCATCGAGTTTAAAATATTCAAAAACGTCTATTTTGATATATAGGTTGGCCCAATTTCGTTCCGGAGTCAGAACGGGCTTTTCGTGCCATTTTATCATTCAACGCGCATATCTATCGTGACCATCCATTCTAATTTCAGCTTGCCTATATATACCCTGTTATAAACCCTAGCATATTTCTTATGTCATTATTCTGTACGTACAATTCCTTCTCGCCTCCTCATTTCAATGGCACACAATTCCAAACCCAATTGCAATTCAAAAACCAAATCAAAATTTCAATCTCTTCAAACTGTAACGAATAATATATGAATTTGATGCTCTCGACGAGCGCAGGTCAAAAATGTGATTTGTTTTTTAATTTGAGTTTCGGTGTGGCCGGAAATTGATGAACTATCCACGGTCGTTCATCACGCCGCAATCAAATTTGTCTGATCGTCAAAAATACTTATGGGTTTTGAAGAGTGGATGGAGTGGAGTTCATTGGCGTAGGTTGTTTGGCGTTTTGATGGTCAGATCGATGGCAATAATTCGCCTAGGGTTTTCAAGGGGCGGCGGCGGCAGTCATTTTGGGAGTTGCGAGTGGCTGTAGTCGCGTAGGGGGCGGTGTCTCGAGGCGTTGGGTTCGTCAGGTGGCGCGCACAGCTGGGTGGCCGTAGGAGGCAGCGTGAGTTCGTCGTTGGTGAGATGGCAGCGTTCGTATCCTGTAGTGTTCGAACGCGGCGAGGCTAGGGTGCGAATTTGCGTGCTAGGGTTGCTGTAGAAGGAAATGACGTGTCTGAAATATGTTTGGTGAGTTAATTTCGTTTTATTTTATATAAATTTAATTTCGAGTCGCTCTAACCAACATTACTTTCGCATACGAGGTCAAATTCACATGCGGTTTCTCTACTAGATTCGTATTGGAATTCCAAATGTTTTGGCGCTTGTTTGGACGGATTCTGAGACTGTTCAAATTTTGGGTTTGAATTGGATTTAAATTCAATTTAAATTCAAAAGGTGAGTGTTTTAATCCACTCACAACTTCTAAAATTTCTTATGTTTGTTAAATTGATTTATGATGTGATTAGAAATTTATTTGTGACCGTTTGACATATTTTTAATCATCATCTCAATTAAATTGAATTTATTGTATCAAACTGTTATTTAATTTATTATTGCATATAAACTGCCAGTTAAATTTTTATTTAATTTATTATTAAATATAAACTGTCAGTAAATAACTGTTATTCATTATCTATTCGCTATAAATGTTATTGATTGAATTGGGTGATGATTATGATAAATGTTTGATGATTGATATTGGATTAATGGATGTTGTATTTTATATTGTTATAAACTGCAAGTTGTTATGCATTTTTATTTCATTCGGGATTGCAGTTTGAAACGATATATAACCGTATTTTTATTTTAAATTACGGATTGAAATGATAAATATCCGTATCATTTAATCATAGGATAAAAAATTATATACAGACACCATTGGTCTATATATATAAATATTTTGAAAATGATTTCTATGGTTTTGGATAGAATTATACGGTTTAATAAATATTGATTTTTTTGATATTATATAAAAGAATATTTTATATATAGTTAAATTCATGTGTTTAAGCTATGTATAAATTTGTTTAATAATAATAAGTTTAATAATGGAGTTTGATTTTATTAAAATAAAATACGGTTAAGTATTTAAATCATATTTTAATATAGAGGTTATAATGATTTAAATAAATTAAGATTGGAAGGTAAATTGAAAATTTATTTGAAATTGAGCTTATTTAAGAATTAAACTCCATAAGTTGATGTAAAATTTATTAAACTTGAAATTTTAAAAAGTATGATTTTTATAACTGGATTTTTGTTCAAGATGAATTAAACGAATATTTCAAGTATAAATAAATTGAAGGAAATATCTAGCTATTTGTAATTTGAGTTTTATTTAAATGATAATGGATTTATTATGCAAATATTTCAAAACTAAATAATAGAACATTGAATTGTTGAATCGTAATTACCAAACTTAGTTTTGAAATTGTTTAATACTCAAAGTTTAAAATATATTGGAATTGAAATGGTTTATTGAAACTGAAAGTGAGTTGAAAGTTATGAATTGAGATCTAATTTAAAGTGAATAAAATTGAAAAGTCGAGGAAATTATTTTACTTTATAAAGTAATCTTAAATTCAAACTATTTATTTTATATACTGTTTGAATATCCAAACCATTTAAGTTTTGGAAGTCATGGTTCAGAAGCTATGAAATTCGAAGTATTATGTTTTGGAAGTTATATTTAAAGCGTTTGGTTTTGAAATATTATAATTTTTAAAGTGCTATGATTTTGAAAAAAGGATATATTTGTAATAAAAATGATATTATATTGATTTGGGATTTCTTTAAAATGATATCATATTGATTTAGTTTTGAAACGAAAATGATATCGTATTTATATGGTTTTGAAATGGATATTATACTCCGGTTTTGAAGTATAAATTATTTTGAAATGACCGAGGTGTTATAATAACGTTTGGTTGTTAAAGAGACTGGGATCGGAAGTTGTCATACTCTCTGCCAACTCCGAAAACCACTTTAACAACCGCGTACGTGGTGGAGGTTCCAGAATGAAGTAGGATGGTGACAACATTTCCTTTGAGGTAAATACGTGGACCCGACTCCTGTGAGTTGGCATAAGGTGGCTAAAACAGGAGCGATTGACGGACTAATGAGGTAGCACCTTTGATCGCACACATCCCTTTGATATTATACTTTGACTTTTGGATTGATTCGCTGGCCACTTTTGATTTTTATTTAGGGGTGTGGCTCGAGGTGGGCGGTAGCTGCGGTTATGCGTTACCACCGGTCTAGAAGCGTAATTGGTATATCTATCCTGGCATTACCTAGTTGTGTCATGTCACCTACCCTAGCGCACCTTGTACGAGTTTGGTTTTCCCCCGTAGCCCGTGTGGTATCCTCTGGTGGCTTCCTGATCAGGAGGAACCATGATATTGGATGGAGTACTAGGACTATTACATGTTAAGGTGGAAAATGTAAAGCCTTAATGCTATTTAAAAGTAAGTTTATTTTACTAATAGACGTTATTACAATAGCGAAATATTACTACATAGTAAATAGTTTAACGGATCCTTAGGAGATGTGGATCCTGAGCATCTCTTAAGTTACTACACTCACGTTAGACACTGGATAGGAGATGTCAAATCCCGTAAACATCTTTGACGCCGTTCCACTCATATTTTACCGTTGATTTAACTTAAATAAGATCTTTTAGTTCTAACTCGAGTGTTTTGTCTTTTCAATTCGTTCGGGTCAGTCTGAGCATTTCAGGATTTGGATGACTGTATTTTGGAGGACGAAGACAAAGATTTATTATTATTATTTATTATAGTATTCCACTACATTCATACCGCTCCGCTGCATTATTTATTGTTCTCTTGTACGTGTAATTCTGATATATATTGTACAAGTATAATCGAATATTTTGTAAAACAGCTTCATAAACTGTATATTCGATTATTATATTTTATCATTCTGCTGCAAGATTCTGTTTTGTTCTTTTTCTTTCTCTGTTTTTTCTTATTTACCTCATAATAATCCGCCCTTCTGTATGGTTTAAGTCTGATGTGTGTGTGGTTTATTGTCAATTTAAAGCGTACAAAAAGGCGGGATGTTACACTAATCCCATGAACGAACGATAATGTTACCACGCCGTCTCATATCCATCTACTGCCTAGCCTCCATTAGCTCATCGTGCACCCCTTGTGCAATGCAGGACAAATGCACAGGAGGATCCCAACGATGCAATTTAGGAAAGTAAATACAAGGTGTGACATTCGCCTCTACAATAAGTCGGGGGTGCATATTTGCAGTATACTCATAGTACCATAATGGAAGAATGTACCAAAATCCATACATCTGTCTAGGCTGCTGAAGTGCATAAGTATCCAATGCTACGTACAAATAACCAATAATAGCAGTACGTAATCATATATATGTAGTTCATCCACATCTACTAATCTAGCCAAAAAACCAAGCCTAATAGTACCCTTATTGTTACTAAAAAATGTAGATCCAAACAGGTATAATATGAAGGCACGGATAACCGGAGTGTGCATATCCTCAACGACCATGTACTCTACTATATACTGCTGCAAACAAGGGATAATAACAGCTCCTCCTCTTACCTCATCATCGGCCATAGTCGGTAAATAAGCTGAATATGACTCGAACTCCTCAAATGAACTATCAAATGGAACAAGGAGACGGTCAGGTCGACCAACCTCTATACCAGTGAGCATATAAAAGTCTAGAGGAGTCAGTCCTAGCTCAAAATTAGGGAAATGAAATGTGTGAGTGGTATGCCACCCTCTCTCGGTGAGGGCCTCTACTAGGCAATGATTTACATGTGCAAATCTAGGTAAATCTAAAAATTCACCAAAAGGCGACGCATGTAGCCTATGCAAAATCGGTTGCGGTAACTGATCAAAATACTCAGACATACACCTATACCAACTACCTCGCATCGCTACGTGATGAACCTAAATATATGATTATTTAATGTTAAAATAAACAAGCAATTATCATACACATACAGTTAAATGGTTGTTCATCAAGCAATAAAGAAATAAACGTATACTTATGGTGTCGCTATAGCTGCAGTAAGTCGATGCGAAACAGTAGGGGGCAAGTCGTGCAAGGATCAAAGATCGTCTGGAGTCACAGTAGCATCAAGAGGGACATGAGCAGGTCCGATATTGGCATCGGTCGCATATCGAACAGTGCGCCTACCAGTTTTGACCGGACGGCGCGGAATTTGGACGCAAAGTAAAATTAAAAAAATTAACTGAAAAGAGAATAGAAGAGGTGGAAATGAAGGAGAGAGGGAGGGAAGCGTCCGAAATAGGCGCGTTCATCAGGGGCCTGTTGAACAGACGTTCGGTTTTTTTAAAAACGCAGACGAGACGCTTAAGCTTCATGCGTCTGTTCAACAGGCGCCTTGCCTCATATCTGTTACAGAAATGAGGCCTCCAACGTTTCGAATTGTGGAAAATCCAATTTTCACACTCTGAACTGTTGGAGATGCTCTTAGCTTATATTTATTGATTTTTTTTTCCATTATGGACTTTAGTTATTAAGATTTGAAAAAGATTTTTATTTTCGTGGTTTGGAGAGAGGGGGAGGAAAGGGGAATCGCTGCCTGCCGGACATGTCGGCGTGATCCACATTTTGTTTTTTTTAAAATAAAATAAATGAAAAATATGTTTGGTCGGACATTAACGAACTATCGAATTTTTCATGCAATTTGCATCGTACACTTCTGGGTACCTTGACAGATAAAAACTTATGGGAGAATTTAGAGATTTTTGAAAAGTATAACCTGATCAATCCTTTTTATCTTTTAACACGTTGGTTTGAAAGGTCACACAACGACACGCTTTACAAAAAGATGCCGTTAAAGATATAACTCTCCTCCTATCCACAACTTAATCCTATTCACCTTCTCCTTCCTTCCTTCCTTCCAAAGCATATCCATCTCGAATCTCCGCCACGTGTACGGCCCGATTCATACCTTCTTCCTCCTCAAATCTCAAAACCCTAACATCTTAATACTACTTTCATGTACTCCAATAATTGAAATCTGGTGAGTTATGACGAGAAAATGTTCCCATTGCAGCCACAACGGGCACAACTCGCGCACATGCCCCAATAAAGGTGTGAAGCTGTTCGGTGTGAGATTGACGGATGGATCTTCTTCAATCAGGAAGAGCGTTAGCATGGGTAATCTCTCTCACTACGCGGCAGCAGCTGGCGGTGGAGCGTCTCCGGCTGACGGAGGAGATCATGGTACTGACGTGGCGGATGGGTATGCGTCTGAGGATTTCGTTGCAGGTTCTAGTTCTGGATCGAGGGAACGAAAGAGAGGTTTGGATATATTTGATTTCCTGATATGATTAGAAATATTTTGTGGGTATTTGTTAGGATATTTTTTAATTAGTGGAATTAGTTTGCCTTATTATGCAAAATACATTAGTTGTTGATGTCGGAAATCTAGCGATTGTGGTTGGATTCAACTACTTCTAATTATTAAACTGCTTCTAAACCGCTTATTACTTGATTTGGAGAATTCGGTGCATTTTCTAAATAGTTGTTTTGAATTGAAATGGAAAAGAGTTACAAAAACAGGTTCTTAGTTAGGTCCAATAAATAAAGTTGCATCATTTAGTAAATTATTGGAGGTATAGAAGCAGTATGCCACCTAATTTTAGTAAGTTATGCTATGCATGATGAATGATCCATTTTTTGGGGTTATTAGCTTCTAGTTGATATTTGAGTTTGAAACCTGTACCTTTCAATATGACTAAAGTTAGATGAAAGAAGATATTGAAGTGTAATATGCTGCTTTATGCTGTAGGATTCATATTGAATGAATAAATAATCAAGTAGGTTCAGCCAAGAATCTTGCTTTTTTGCAGTCACCATTGATCTAAGTAGGAACGGTCAATCATTGTGAGGCAGCAGACCAGTGATACTTGGATTTTGTCATTGATTGTTATGCCACATGTGCGCCTAAGTAAATTGGGTAGTCTACAAACTGGCTCCGTAATTCCGGTTATCCTGTATGATATAAGATGACGTTGATTTGCTATTCTTTAATCAGAAGCAAAATTGTTTCATCGTTTATCTCAAATTTACTGTCATCCACCGATCCTGAAGATGGATCATGGATTGCTCTAATCTTATGCGTTGTCTTCAAGAATTCACTTCTTTTAAACATCATTTTAAATCTTAATTTTGGTTTTTAACATTGCTTCTTTAAAGCAACTTCTGTATATATAGATTATCAAATTTACATTAACTTGCTAAGGGTACTAAATTTATTAACTCAGATTCTTCTTTATCCTAATAATTGTTAAATCCTTAAATCATTCTATTATCTCAAACGAATCAGAAAATGAAATTGCATGTAGCACAACATAAAGCTTAGTTCGTATTCAGTAACATGAATTACAGGAAACTTGTTGGATTTAACTAAGGATGCAAGGCAATAATCCTTTCATATCTCTATTGAGTCAATGTAATTTTGAGTGAGACTTTTTGCCCTATTAGAAATCTTCTGTTGCAGCATACATCAGATTTCCCCTTTTTATGTTCTTAATCAAATACATTAACATGTACCTGAATACAGAGAATACTATATGGTTTTCCAAATTTTGGAGTAATCAACTGACAACTTTGACACGTTTAAATCTATAAATCGGTTCTATCATGTCTTTAGATACTTTGAGGAATGTAGGATGTCTATTTTCTAGGCAATATTGTCAAGTGTTGTGTTTGCACTTTCTTTCCCCTGTTAGATCGTAATCAAAATGCTAGATAGATATTGCGAACCTGCTAGGTAGCTTTTGCTTACTGTTAGAAATTTGAGTATAGGTATTGCATGGATACCATGAAATTTATATGAATAAGATTTTGATGTCAGCTAGTGTATAGGCACTTTTATTGGGTTATGTTTATAAGGTGGTAACATAATAACTAGGAGAAGCATCACAAGAAATTAAAATGCATACAAGTGCCTGTGCAAAATAGCTAAGTCGTGTATACAAGTGCCTGTGCAATATTAATGCTAAATAATATAGTAGAGTAAAGTAAATAAAAACGATCAAATCAGAGTTTTTATACCGGTTCAGACTTTCCGTCCAACGTCCAGTCCCGAAGCTCCCCTTCGAATTTCCACTAACAAAAATACCCTCTGTTCGCCTGGAGGAATGTCATACAGTAGAGTTTTTCGACTTGACGAACTTGTGTTCCTTCAACACTGATTTTGACTGATGGTACATAACTTTCTATAATCTTCTTGATGATTCAAGATGCATGCACCATGATTATTGGAAGTGTATCGAATGATTCTCGAGTAAGCAATATAGTTTGAAAGCAAAAGCATTCAAGAGAGAAGAAATCAAGAAAGCAAGTTATTTTGATTTCTGAATGTTGAACTATATTTATAGATATCAACGAGTTGCATCGAAGAGTTATAATTGTTCAGAGAGGCCATTACTTTTCACAGAGATACATTTGAGCGATCAACCATTCCAAGTGTCATTTAGAAAATAGCCGTTACATGGTAGTTAGTCGACTGAGAATAAAAGACAGTATACTGAACAAGAACATTAAAAATAAACGGCAAAAAGTAAATTTGAGAATAAAATAAAATACGTTGGTTCAGTCGACTAGAATTATTTTCAGCCGACTGAACCTATATAAAAATCTTTTTATATAGTCAGCCTTGTTTTAAATTGTTTAACTCTTTGTTTTTTTGAAAATGAGGTGGAGGCTTGACGCAATGATTGGGTCACCCACATGGTGAACTGGGCATTCAGGTTCGAGTACGAAAATAGTCTCTTCGCAATGCTAGAGAAAGACTGCGTATATTATGACCTCCGCAGAGCCCGTTATCGTGCGAGAGCCTCGTGCACTGTGTTCCACCTTTTGTTTTTTTTGAAAATCTTTGTATGCAGATATGTGTGTGTATATGTGAACTATCAAAGAGATTTTATAAGTAAATCTAAGATCAAATACTCACGTTTGACCAGATGATCCGTTTATTCTTGGCTTTCGATGTGTAGATGATCCTTTTACCTTTCTCCTTGATTTTTCAATTCAAGATCTTATGGTACCCGCATAATATAATATTCTAGATATATATATATATATATATATATATATATATATATATATATAGATATAGTTGTCATCAAAAAATTCAAGCAATGTTTTAACAATCTTCCCCTTTTTGACGATGAGAACTATATGCACTGAAATAACATTATATACAATTCTTCCTTATGATGTGCTCCCCGTCAATATAATTTCTCTCCTTTTGTCATCAACAATAAGGAGAATATGATGAAGGCGAGGCCAAAAATAAATAAACAACATAGTTGATGAAAATAAACAAACAACACAAGGGATGCGTTTAATAAACGTATGACAATAAGTCGAACAAATTTCACTTGAAACACAAACGAATATATGACATTCATGACACATGACATACAAACACATGAAATAACACTCAACATAAACCACCACAAACAACTAGTAAAACATAACAATAGCGCAATAGTTCATACATATTCAAACAACCACCACCACTACGTTAATACTACCTTACTAGTGCAGACAATCTAAATTGTTCACAAACATTACACAGACAGCACAAATAGTTCACCACAAGACCAAACCTGTGTAGTTAATGCCCCGCTATTACCCCGCTATAACCCCGCAATATCTTATAGCGAATTTCTACCGCTACGATTTTTCAATATAGCCCCAAAATATAGCATTTCCGCTTTAATCCCCGCTATTTCCGCTATATCTTGTTATTCCCGCTATATTTTGCTATTTCCGCTATATTTTTTTTAATAAAATGAATTAAAAAATTGCATTTATACATTATAAAAATTATGAAACTAATTTATTTGATTTAATTTTTAATATATTTTCGGAAATGAAAATAATCTGATATTCTACTAAATTCAATTATGTTATATAACATTTTTACGTTTATTTAAAGTACAATCGCACATTTTTTGGGTTTAAAATCATTTATGTATTAATTATAATTCAATTGAATGATAATTTTTTATTTAATTATCATTTATATATTTGTAAAAACATTAAGTACGAGTTTTATATGTTATTTTAGAGCTATCCGCTATATCCCGCTATATCATCGCTGTATCCCGCTATGATTTTTTGCACATGCACCGCTTTGAATCTGTTGAGCGCTTTAACTACACATGACCAAACACAAGCAAAACAAAAGTCTAACCAATTGAAGTCATATTAGTGGAAGATGTTTCAACTTTCAAGTTTTATGGAAGAGTTAACTGAAGAGGATGAGAGAGCAAGAAGAAATCTTGCTCCAAATCTTTTCGAGGAAGCCCATTGTGTTCTTTTCAAAATTCTTTTGTTGTTCGATCATTTTACATTGTTGCCTGAAAAGGATTTCTTAATTGCGGAGAATTGCAATTTTGACGGAGATGGTTTTGGAAGGCTCCAAAAGTGAAATCTCCTTGTCGCTACCTGTATACCAAGAGACTTCTTCAATTTCATGGTGAGAAGATGGTCGTCGGTTGTGGTTGAGATGAAGTTGGCCTATATTTTCTTGAACCAAGAGGGAGAGATAACCTTTGTAGGGCACAATCAATTCCATTCTTATGGTAATTTCAATAGAGAGATGGATTTTTGTCCATAACCTTGGGTAAGGTAAAGTATTGCGAGTTATCCACATCGATACCAAAGTGAATGGGTACTTTTGTCAAGTATGAAGCAAAAAACATGATGTGTCAGGAGTGGACATGGAAACTTTGATACCAAATGAAAGTGCACAGTGATCTAGTATAAAATGGCTAAGTCGTGTATATAAGTGTGCACAATGTTAATGCTGATAATATAGTAAAGTAAATAAAAACGATCACATCAGAGTTTTTATACTGGTTTAGACTTCCCGTTCTATGTCCAGTACCGAAGCTCTCCTTCGGAATTCCCACTAACAAATATACTTTCTCTTCGCCCGGAGGAACATGCTATATAACAAAGTTTTTCGACTTGGCAAACTTGTGTTCTTTCAACACTAATCTTGACTGATAGTACAGGACTTCCTATAATCTTCTTGATGATTCAAGGTGCATGCACCATGATCATTGAAAATGTATTGAATGATTCTTGAGTAAGCAATGAAGTTTGAAAGCAGGAGTGTTCAAGAGAGATAAGAAATCAAGAAAGCAAGTTAGTTTGATTTCTGAATGTTGAACTATATTTATAGGTATCAAAGAGCTATATCGAAAAATTGTAATCGTTTAGAGAAGCCATTACTTTTCACAGAGATGCACTTGAACGATCACAACCATTCAAAATGTCATTTCAGAAAATAGCCGTTACAGGATAGTCAGTCAACTAAGAATAAAAGTAAGTCTACTGAATATGAACATTAAAAACAAAACGGCAAAAAATAAATTTGAAAATAAAATAAATTACACTGGTACAGTCGACTGGAATTATTTTCAGTCAATTGAACCTATATTTTTTTTTATAGTCAGCATTGTTTTTAAATCGTTTAACTCTTTGTTTTTTTGAAAATCTTTGTACGTAGACAGTGTGTTTTTTTTGAAAATCTTTGTATTCAAATATGTGTGTACACGCTTGTGAATTATCAATGGGGTTTTACAAGTAAATCTAATACCAAATACATACATTTGATTGGATGATCTGTATATTTTTGGCTTTTGATATGTAGATGATACTTTTACTTTTCTCCTCGATTCCTCGATTCAAAATCTTCTGGTATGCAATATTCTAGATATATATAAAGATATAGTAGTCATAATTAAAACATACAATCAGGGTTCTAACAAGAAAGATTGATCATTCTAAGGATATAAATTGATTTGTGAACCGTGTTTATATTGAATCAAATACAAAAGGATATGCAAGTTCTTGAAATCTGGAAATGGATCAGCATGTATTTTTGAGTGGTGTGGTTTAGACTGTTAAATAATATGAAGTAAACAGATTGATTTGTGTTACAAATTAACATAGAGTTTTGCTTGTCATTGCGAAGTTTCTCAACTTTGTCTATTATAACACCTAGAATGATCTGTCAGTCCTTTAAAAATGGCAAACATGTGATAATTTTTTTTACATTATTCAAAAAATTCCAGGTGTACCATGGACTGAAGAAGAACACAGAATGTTCTTACTTGGCTTGCAAAAACTTGGAAAAGGTGATTGGCGAGGAATAGCCCGCACCTTTGTAAAAACAAGAACACCTACTCAAGTTGCTAGCCATGCACAAAAGTTTTTCATTCGACAAACTAATATGGGTAGAAGAAAGAGAAGATCTAGCCTCTTCGATATTGTACCTGATGAAGTAAGTGTTTTTCTGTACTTTTTAGTTTTTATCTTCATTCACATCCTTGGTTTTAATAGTTCTTGTCCAAAATTACCTGATGCTTGCTGTCTACCTGCTAGATGCCACTCAGTGATGATATAATGACAAACAGTCATTCAGTTGTTACCTTTAACAGCACACAATTCCACCAATTCTGTTAGCATTTGATCTCATTTTCATATATAACTTATTATATGGATTCTGTTTAATAATTTGTTACCGGAGGTCTACCATGTTTTAAAAATATTTGGAGGAGACATGTTACTAAAAGAAAGATGAAAATAGGCAGTCGTATGTGAGTCAAGTTGTGCTAGGTAAAAGGGTGATTAGTAACGAACCATCAGAGGTTTTAGATACCCTTTCAATACCCACTATGTGTAACGAACCAAGGACACGACAAAGGCTTTATCTTTTTAGAGCTTGGCACACAGATATTTACATGGGTCCGTTGATCTGCCCAACTAAAGGAAATGTTTATTGACTTGATTTTATTAGCACTGTCACACTGGGTTAAGCCAAAAAAAGTTTTAGAGGTTGAAGCAAAGCGTTGATATGTTCATGTCAAACAAACGCTTACTTTTGTGACGCGTGACTAAATTTTACAGGGTAAAGTACACCTAGTTGCTAAGTATCAATGTTTAAGGATTGATATGCGATATTTGAAAATATCGAAAAAAAAATTGTATGTTTATTAGCAAACTATGTAAATTATGTCAATAATAAGAGATATAAATATTTTTTTTCATTTCAAATAATTTTAATTGTTTGATAGAGTGTGTGTGTGTGTGTGTGAAGAATTTGCATGTATAATCTATTGTTTTATTATAATGTGAGATATTTATTTACTTTTCTTATAAACGGTGATTACATGATAATTCTTTAAGAAGTTTCAGTATGTGATATATCACAAATAGCCAATATGTTCTTAAAGTCTGGTATGTGATATACAAAGACCACCTTTAAAATCTAACCTTCTCGTATAATCTATGGCAACAAAATGACAATTCTTTAAGAAGTTTCACTATATTTCTTGCATTTATCTATATATTTTGTCTATAAAACGTTACAGTCCAAAATTCTGATTGTATACTTTGGTTTTATTTGTAATGATCTATATATTACAAACAACACACATTTTCCTACAAAATTTAAGCACTTCGACCACGTTGAGCCAAGTCAATCTGTGGGTTTGTATTCTTCAAATTGCTTAGTGGAGGGATGATATTTGCAAGTCAACACAGTGTTCAAAATTTCAATGTTTGCAAAAATTCCTAGGGTGTGACAATGAGAATGATAAGTGCTGATGGTAAATGAAGAAGAGAAGTGTCTGCAAAATGAATTTCGTCTTTGTGATCATCGTTTGCATAGATGTTTGTTGATGGCGAGTAGCTTAGTTGTAGACACATTTTAAGATATCGGTGAACATAGATGATTGATAATTGTTTATTCCTGGACTTATGTCAAGGGTTAATGCAAACATCATAGACCACAATGAATAGAGATGGAGAGGGTGACAGTCTACTTAGATTGTTTTGAGGTAGATTTTCATTCAATGAAATCATGGTTTTGAAAAGCTCATCTTGGTGCACGCTATGGCCCGTCGTGCACCTTTTTGCATTTGTGGCAGCATGGCGCAGTGCATATGAGAAAGTGCACTAAATAACACACTTAATGCAAAAGATATATATGGCTCACGATGCAAAGATATGTCTTTTTAGTGTTTGTTCAAAATTTTATTTTATTAACAGTCCAAAAATGCGTAAATTTTCTTTTACTATATTATTTTGTTCCAAGACAAATATATGTAGAATTTATACGAAAAAACCAACTTTTAATTTTTATTTTTGAAGCAAATCGAAATACTTTATTGTTTTATCTTGTAATATAACATTGGTCATGTAAGATCAAAGCTAAAGTTGATATTTAATAAATTAAGTGTTTTTCATTTTTTTTTTTTTTTTTGTGGTTGGGGGTGGGGGGGATGTTGTGTAACGTGCTTGTGTAAACACTATGCTACGCATGTGTCAAATAACTGAATAAAATAATAGACGTAGAAAAATCAAAATAAGAAATTAAACATTCAAAGTGATCCAAACAAAATACAGTCAATTACATATAAACGTTTAGTTTAAAAACTTAAATACATAAATACAATCAAAAAAGAAAACCTAAACATTATGTTACAAACAGTTGAAAATTTTATTTTTGCTTGAGGTAAAAAATAATTTCCTCAAGGTCTACTCCTTAGAATCAAAAAATTGATCTAAGCAAGTCTCTTGGCGTTTTGCCGCTTGAGGCATGCTTGAGGTGGACCTTTTAAAATGCTATATTAAGTATATCCCCTTTTTAATACATGTACAGTAATTCAAAAAATGCGCCCCATGTGCCAAGGTTCTAGGAAATTGTTTTTTACCTTGGGTTTTCTCCCAGTGCGCTATTAATAACTATGGTAAATGGTAAAGTCGGTGTATGTGATGGGTTCATTTTTAATACATTTTTTTAGTGACTTTAGTCCATGGTAGAAAAATTATAAAGGAGAAGTTTGTGGTATTCTATTTTTTATTTCTTAAATAACCCGTTCAATGATCCAAGGAATATGTAACCCACTTTGCTAGTGCAATTTGTGACATATCTCATTTCCTAATTCACAATATCTTTCCTCTTCCGATATAGCTCTGATGCACAGCAAAGCATATCTTGAGGGTTTGGTTTTAGTCTGACTTAAAAGCTAAAAGTGCATGCTCTTAAAATATTCCATAGGCAACCTAATTGTATGCTCTTAAATTTTACCTAGGCTGCCGATTCACAGTTCTTACCTATGAACGATCAAGACCCCGAACTGATTGGAAACGGTTCAGTGCCAGTACCTCAAACTGTCGATGAAGAATGCGAATCCATGGATTCCAACAACTCGGTCGATGGAGAAGCAAATGCCCCAAAACAAGAAGCACCACAGTCCGTTTACCCATTTATCTACCCTACATTTTTCACACCTGTTTTGCCTTACCCAGTGCCTGTCTGGGCTGGGTACAACTCTTCGGAAACTACAGCAGAGGCCCAAACACACGAAGTCGTGAAGCCCATCCCTGTACATTCGAAAACACCAATAAACGTGGATGAACTTTTAGGCATGTCCAGGCTGAGCATTGATGAATCAAATGCTGATGCTTCCACACTTACAAAAACATTGCTTGCCGATTCCAATAGGCAGTCGGCCTTTCATGCCAATGCAAGCATGAAGTCGAGTGCAAGCCAAATCCATGCAGTGCAATGATATCATCATATATATATGGTGGTTGATATCAATGATGATGATTTGGCATCATCTTGTTAATAGGGAGATGCAGTTTTAACTTTATTTATATCTGTATTCTACTACTTTATATAAAGGTGCTTTGTGTATGTATATTATGATTGCTTGCTTAACCCCTGGAAGTGGTTAACTTGTAATTTATTCATTTTAGTACTATTCTGCTGAAACTTCCCTTCACCTAAAAAAATAACTTTCTGGGTCCAGGGATTGTGAATTTTTATATGGTACACTGGTTGGCTCAGATTTAGCAATGCTACGTTTTCTTATCGTGCATCATTGTTGATTGTAGTGTTGTGTATATTGTGCTGTTTGTACAGGTTTTTATTGTCCAGACTGCACGTTACATCATAAGATGTATTTTGGTTTCCAAATGTATTTGAATTACTTGCATGGATGAAGAGAATAAAAAATGAAAAAGAAAACAAATGGAATCTGCTATACGGATATTCTTCAGTTAATGGAGAGTGGTACCATGCTTGTCAAAAGCATGGTCAATTCATTTATGATCCTTTATTTAATTGTCATAAATAAGTTAATGAGCAACCCATTTATACGTTTTATTAGGAGGGTTTAACATGAATAATTGGTTTATCTATTTACTAGAAGTTGTAAAATTTAAAAATATGAATGTTGAATTTTGAGGATCATAAATTTTGAAAATTCAAAATTTCAAAATATGTACTCCATCAATTATGCATAAGTTGTTATTTTCTTCGTTTAAACTGCATTTACTTTTTATGCTAGCTTGAAATCAAACAAGATTTTAACCGATGTAGTCCTAGACAATATGGAACATTTAGATATTTCATAATTTGGAAATGTGTTATGTTTCTTCATGATAACTAACAACTATGTTTAACAAATAAAATATTACACTCTTCGCATCTAAATACCGATTCGAACAATACTTCAATAACTCATTTGTCTCTAGATCACTGGAAGGTCCTGTGGAACAATTTGAATTTTCAAAATTTATAGTCGAGCGACTAGATAAAAGTTCATTTTTTATTCATTCAAACTACTACAACTTCTTCATACTGACTTGGAGTCATACGAAAGTTTAACCATTGAATTCATATCAACACCACGGATAATATGAAATACTTGGATACGTCATATTTTGAGCATATGTGGTAGTTTTTCATGGTAACTAATGGTTATGTTTAGGAAAATAACATTCTACACTCCACATATAAACCCCGACTCGAAAAGTACTTCAATGATTCATTCATGTCTAATCCATAGGAGTCGTGTAAAAGTTTAACTCTAATAATTTGAATTTGGGAAATTTGATTTTTTTTGAATTTGAAAATTTAAAATTTAGAAGTTGAAAATATAAAATAAATTTGAATGCTAGTGAATATCAGGATTTGAAATTTGATTATTTAGAAATTCAAAAATTAAAATGCACAAATTGAATTTTTTTATATACTTTTAAATTCTTTTACAATTCAAATTTAATTTGAATTATTAAATAAGTAACCTATATATTAAAATAGGTTAGATCAGGCTGACCTTTCAATTAAATGGGTCAAACTATAAATGGATCAGATCAAACCTCTTGCGATCCCACCCGTTTGAAATATCTAATGGAGAGTCGAATGTTTTTTACATACCGAATGATTGAATTTCTTTCCCTTAATGAACGTGGAAAAAGAGGAAATAATATCACTCAAAATGGAGCTTACTTATTCCTATTGTGAAAACTGAAATTCTAATTTTGATGTTGTTGTAAATGAAATCCTTGTGTCAATGAATATTTAATTCAAGTCATTATTTTCCTAAAACATAAGTTGCAAACTAGCTTGCATTTATCTGATAGAAGACGCAATTTATCTTGCATTTTTCGAAAAAGTTCTCCGAAAATATGCAATTCGATTTTTTGTTTGTTTGTAAATGGTTATGATTATTAGTTAGTATGTTTTTAGCAAATAACTTTATTTTGTCACCTAAATTGGAAAAAACAAAACCAAAATCAAAATCAACTTGAGTTTCCTATCAAAAAACTGGAACGTAATTTGTGTTAATCGGGTTTTTAACCCATCATAATTCAATAGGAGTTAGAACATTCAGATTATGCTAAAATAACTCAAGACTCAACCAAAACAGCCAAACGAACAAGTAAATAGAACTCAAGGAAAATCAACTAATAAAATATTAGGTAGATGGATCGCTAACGATCTATCACACATGGATCGCTAGCGATCCATAGGGAAGCATCTTGATTCTTCGAAACCTCTTGCATCATGATTCATTATCATTTCTAAGCACACTTGTCAAGTTTCATCACATGCAAAAAATCTAGCTCGAGAAGTGAAGATTCATCTGGTTCAAGCTATTTAATCAAAAGAAGCCAACTTAAAATGGACTTAGAGAACTCATATGGAGTTGGATTGACTTAAAAATTTGGAAGAACACTTAGACGAAATAAAAGAAGATTTAGAGAAAAATGGGATCATTTGGAGATTGTTTGATGGATCGATAACGACCTAACTAGATGGATCACTAATGATCCATGTAGATTGGGCCTCACCACTTGAATTTTTTTGGGTAAGTCTTAGACACCCTCTGGAGTGTACCTTCAAAATTTCGTCTGATTTCGTAAAGTTTTGAGCGGGTTATGGACGATTCTTTTGGACCAGATGACCTATGAAGATGGATAATCAAACAAACACCAAACGACTTGACATTTGGACTAGGCACTCAAATAGATGAAAGGAAGGAAACCCAAATGGGTAGACTCAAAAGTAGTCTAAGAGCATGAGTCGCCAGCGATCCATTTCCCATGGATCGCCAGCGATCCATCATGTTAGCTCGGGCCGCCTTGAGTTTTTCTTGACTTCTTCCTAGCACCGAGTAGCGGATTCTGACAAGTCGGCTTTGACCCCAATGGATCTTTTTCAGGTTGAGAGCCGTCGTTACTCTATTGGATTTCGTTCACTTCTTCAATTTTCTTCTCCCTCACAACAATCATCAAGGGGTTACTGTTATTCTTAAGTTGACTCTTATACTTGTGACTTATTCTACCTTATTGTAACTTAGATTTAAGGACTAACTAGTTAATATCCAAAGAGATTCAACTAGTATAACCATAATAAAGATTGATTAAAGTGGACGTAGGCCAGAGTCGGCCGAACCATTATAAAAATTCTATGTCCCTTTTCTTAATTCTACTTTTAATTTGTTGTTTATCTGACATTTGTGCTACTGATTATCTGCATTAGTGCTTTCACACTCAATCCACTCTTGATCCATTTTTTGGATTAACATTTCGGTGCTTTCATTGAGAGCCTTGAACGAGATTTGAATAATTGAAGTTTGAATCTAAGATTTAGAGAAGACGAGTAAGCCTAATACTAGATCTAGAACAGTAGCAAGTCAACCGGAGCTTAGGGGCAGCCAGGAAATGTCCTCCAATTCTCATCAACCCAACTATGTGATTAGAGAGGAGATGAAAAGGATGATGAAAGAGATGCATGACGTAATCTTAGCTAGACAACATGAGATAATGGACGACTTCCTCCAAAGGATGGAGCAGCAAGAGTGACTAGATCTGTAGGGAATAGGAATCAAATTTCAGGAACAACGCAGGAGCTGCTGAAGTTGGATTGGAACAAGATGGAGTCTTGTCCCCATGCACAGAGCAATTGATACTTACGGGCAACGCTGGAATCAACATGGGAATCAAACCCAATGTCGAAGTGACTGTTGAAACACCAAGAATTGGTGGTATGAGAGCTAATCCAAATACTAGGATGCAATCGATAAAAGAATATGTACCAGAACTTCCTTGAAGGAACGCACGTCTGAGTGAAGCTAGAGTTATGAATCAGAACACAGGCATGTAGCCAGAAGAGTGCATCCGAGGATACCCCCACCAGAACAGAGGCAAAGTATTACTTTAGGGCGGTGACCTTCATTGGACGGCGAGAACCGAATTGTTAAATTGGTACAAAGGTTCATTAGAGGAAGACCTCTAGATCAGGGTCTGGAAGACATGAACATGAATCCGTTTAGTGCTAATATCGAAATGTGAGAAATCCTCCAGATTTCAAGCTTCCGATGCTGGAAATGTACGTTGGGAAGACAGATCCAACGATTCATACGATGAGATATATCCAACATATAGAGGTGTTGGGTGCTTCTGAGGAGGTAATGGGGCGGTGCTTCCCTTTATACTTAACGAATTTGGCTGTAATATGGTTTAGATAGTTGGAAATAGATCCATAAGCACATGGACCGACATAGTGGGCAAATTATTGAGACAATTCAGAGTTTATGTCTCACAACCGAGGAATGTACTTATGCTCTCAAACGTATAATAAGGCCCAGAGAGTCCTTAAGAAGTTATTTAACAAGATTCAATGCGGCGATAGCTACGGTCGACAAGCCGGATCCATCATTTATCCAAATGGCAGCAGTATCTGGAGTCGCGAGTAAGACTGATTTCAAAGCTGCATTGAAAAGGGATCCACCAATGGATCTTGTGAAATTTTACTATGAAGCTGAGAGATATTTGCTTAGGAAGACGCTGAAGCCAAGGATGAAGATGTGGATACTAAAATAAATGCGTGGAGGATATTGGATCGTCTACGGCTAGAATTGGAAAAGACAAAAGGAAAAGGAAAACCGATGATGACTTCAGGGAGCCGAAACGACAAAGGAAGGAGCCGGGATTCTCTTCATACACTGACTTGACTGAAACGCCGGAGAGGATATACTTGGATACTAGGGGAAGAACCTCTACCGGAGGCCACCTACTAGGAAGCCCACTGATCGAGAGAAAATATCTGGAAAGTTTTGTATCTTCCAAGAGTTGAATGGGCATGAAGCAAATGAGTGTCGACACCTTCGTGATCTGATATAAGAACTGATTTGGAGCAGTCAGCTACTATAGTACATGCGGAACATAACTGCAGTAGAATTGTAAGAACAACCACCATCCGTAGAAAATGCTTCAAGAAACGCCCAGGGATTTGAGCCAAGACAAATTATCCGATGATCGGGGTAGATGAGAGTCGGATCCGGCTCCCATGCTTTGCTTTTCCGTTTCTTTTTCTACACTTTTCTTTTGGTATTTAGACAAAAATAACCTCATGCCACTTACATGTGTACGGGATCCCGAACGATCCCTAGCGTGCTTTGAATCGGATGCCTCAGATGTCTATTTAGGAAAATTATAACCTTAGACCGCTTACACGTGTATGAGACCCAGATTGGTCTCTAGGCATACTCTAAGTCGGATATCCGAGGTGAACATTTAGAATTTCTGCTTGTTTTGATTCCTGCATGTTTAATTTCTGCTTGTTAGTTTTTATTTGAATATTTAAATTTTTAAAAATTCACATTGATTATGACGACTAATACTGATATAGTCCCGCCACAAAACCAGAGTGCAGGGTGCAAGTCTCCTTACCAGAGAGCGAGTGGATGAAGTTGTAAGATACTGATCGCCTTAGAGTCCCGATTGGAGCGATGAAACCGGAATGCAAGAAGTAAGTCCCCTCACTGGAGCGTGAGCGGTTGGGCTTACTTAATCCCCTTTAACTTAAAAAACAAACGGTCCAGAGAGATCATCCCCTTAACTTAAAACATTAAAAAGATCCGAAAAGATCGTGCATTAAACTAAACATTAAACGATCTGGAGAGATTGTGAATTAAACTTAAACGATCAGTAGAGATCGAGCCTTAAAAAAAAATTGATTTAATACAAATTTGATTTAATAAAAAGATTTGAATGCCTTATAAATAGAATAAAACTGGTAAATCCTGGATGAACACAGGATGATATCGATATATGATGTGATTCTGATATATATGATGTGATTTTGATATGTGATGTGGAAACTCTAAATGGGAAGCCAAAATGATAATGATTTAAATCCGGAACGAACATGAGACAACTAGAGATATGTGATGTAATTAAAAACATGTGATTTAATTAGAGATATGTGATGTAATAACTCCAAATGAAATCAGAATGATTGTGATGCACAGATTACACTTAGGCAGACTCTGGAGTCTTAGGATGTAACAGTTTGGAACGACTTTTGATTGGCAAAAGAATCCGAAGAAACCATACGATTCACCAAGGCTAAAGCAGCTGAAAAGCTCAATTATCGAAGTTGGAGATATGGATTCGTTCTTAAGCAAAGCACACCTTTCATTCAAAAGGTGTACTTTGAGGGTCAAGTGTTAGCCGGGTTTTTAACCCATCAGAATTTAATAAGAGTTAGAACATTCAGTCTATGCCAGAATAACTCGAGACTCAACCAAAACAACTAAGTACAAGTCAATAGGACTCAAGAAAAATCAGCCAATATCATACTAAGTAGATGGACCGCTAGTGATCTATCACCCATGGATTGCTAGCATCCATAGAATGCATCATGAGTCATCCAAACCTCTTGCATCATGATTCATTACCATTTTAAGTTAGCTATTTTTGCATGTGGTGAAACTTGGGAAGCATTCTTAGAAATGGTAATGAATCATGATGCAAGAGGTTTGGATGACCCATGATGCATTCTATGGATGCTAGCAATCCATGGGTGATAGATCGCTAGCGATCCGTCTACTTAGTATTTTATTGACTGATTGATTCAAATTTTTGGAGATAGATCACTAAGAATGATAAACTTCTAAGTGAAGACTCATCTGATTCAAGCTATTTGACCAAAAACAACTAACTTAAAATGGACCTAGAGAACTCATACAGAGTCAGATTGATTTAAAATTTTGGAAGAACACTTAGAAGACATAAAAGAAGGCTCACAGAAAAAATGGGATTATTTTGAGGTTGTTTTATGGATCGCTAGTAGCCTAACTAGATGGATCACTAACGATCCACGTAGATTGGTCCTCACCACCTCAATTTTTTTGGATAGATCCCAAACACCTTCTAGAGTGTACCTACAAAATTTCGTTTGATTTTATTAAGTTTTAAGCAAGTTATGGATGATTCTTTTGGACCAGTTGACACTTGAAGACGGATAATCAAACAAACACCAAATGACTTGATATTTGGACAAGGCATTCAAATAGATGAAAGTAAGTCAACCCAAAATGGTAGACTCAAAAAATAGTCTAAGGGAATGGATCACTAGCGATCCATCATATTAGCTCGGTCTCCTTGATGTGGACTTTCCCTAGCACCGAGTAGCGGCTTCTGACAGGTCGGCTTTAGCCCAACTGCTTTCCTATCTCTATAAATACAATCCTACCTGCAACTAGAGATGGATCTTTTTTGGGGAGAGAGCCACTGTTACTCTAATGGAATTCCTTCGCTTCTTTAACTATTTTCTCCCTCACAACAATCATCAAGTGGGTTACTGTGATTCTCTAGTCAACTCTTATACTTGTGACTTATTCTAACTCATTGTAATTTAGATCTAAGGACCAACTAGCTGCTATCCGGAGGGATTTAACTAGTATAATCATAATAAAGATTAATTAAAGTGGACGTTGGCCAGAGTCAGCTGAACCAGTATAAAATTTTTGTGTCTATTTTCTTAGTTATGCTTTTTATTTGTTGTTTATCTGATATTTGCGCCGCTGATTATCTACATTGGTGCTTTCATACTTGATCCAGTGTGTTGATCCATTTTTTGGGTTAACAACTTGCATTTCTTTTTTTGAAAGTAGAAATCTAAGTTACATACTCATGATATAAAGATTTTGATGAACCTATGTTCTTTTTGTTTACTATTTTGCTCAACCATAATGGAAATAATCAGCAAACACCGAATATCCAGTTCATCAGCAAAGAGGAAATATATAAATGCACCCTTTTAACCATGTAATGGAAAAAATTCATGTCGGTAACCACAAATTCACGTCCTGCTTGGTTTGTTACTTTTAATTTTGTGTTCTCGTTCGAAAAACATGCACACTACGTATGTATTTTTGAAAAAAAAATAAATTTGAAAAAATGAAGTTAACATATAAAATAAAAAAATTATTTTATTTTTCGTGTTTTAAAGGATAACAAAAAAAGAAAAACAATTCATCCCCTCCACCGTCCCTCCATCTTCATCATAATTGCCTAAAATTTAGAATTCTCTATAGCCGCCCTCATTTTTTTTTACAAATGTTGAAAACGCAAAATACGAAATACAAAGTGAAACAAATAGGCCCTCAGTCACTACCCAATTTTCAATTACCGCACTTGATCATGAAATATTGTCCTTTTATAGCATCAATAGCCATCAAAGCATATTTGAGGAGTTTGTTTATGTTTAATGCTGGAGCAACCACTTAACTATATAATATCACAAAGATTAAAGACTGCAAAAGATTTTTACAATAAGACATAATCGTAATAAAGTGTTTCCTGATTGGCACACAAGCAGCTGCATGATATTATTTGACTTTACTTTTAATAAAGTGAACTAAATATGGTAGTGGATAAAACATGATATGAAAAGTGATGTTTTATTTAAAGCTTAGATCTTCCATGCCCAAACTAAGGGCCCCTTTCATGTCATAAAATAAGTGGTTTTCATGCTTTTCAAAATAAAAGGTCAAAAAGTCTATATGGATCAAAAAAATAGTAATTTTAAAAAGTCACTTTGTTACTTAATTGAGAAACTTCATTTTTTCAATTTTCTAAAAATACCTTTTGATTTTTAAAAGTAATTACATTTGCATAAAAAAGAAATATGAAATTCTCACACTAAAACATTTAAATTCATAATTTTAAAATCCAAAATTTCAAAATTCAAAATTTCGGTTTTAGCTAGATTTTCAAACATTCAAACTGAAATTGCAAATTTAGAACTCAAAATTTCAAAATTGAAAATTTAACCTTCAAAGTTTGGATTTTAAAAATTCTTATGTCAAATTTCAAAAACCTAAATTTTAAATTTGAACTTTAATTTTCAAATATTGAATTTTCAGTTAAGAATTTTCAAATTCTGAATAAATTTTAATTTTGAAAACTATAATTTGTATTTCAAAATTAGAATTCTGATTTTTCAAAAAAATTCAGGTTTTCACTATTTATTGAATAATTAAAGTTTCATGATTAAACTTTTTTAAAATTTAAGTTCACAATTTGAATTATCGAATTTGCTAATTTTAAATTTGAAATTTCAAAGTTTCCAAATTCAAATTTGAAATTATAACTCATGATTTAAAATTTGAAAATTGAATTTTTAAAATTACAAATATTCGTTTTCATATTTACAAATTCTAATTCTATATATTACAAATGAAATTTAAAATTTTCAAATTTGAATTTTGATAAAAACTTCAAAATTTGAACAATCAAAGTATAAAATTTTTGAAATTCGCATTTGAAAATTTTGTAATAATTCAAAATTTTCAAATCTAATTTCAAAAATTATAATTTTAATTCAAAAGTCAAAATGTAACAATCTGAAATTTCGTACAATTCGTATTTCAATATCTTAATTGTTTAAATATTTGAATTTTGGATTTGATGTTATCAAATTAATTTAGTAACCTTCTTAACCTCTTGTTAAATTATAACTAATGATGGCAAACTTGTTTTGCAAAAATATTTACAAAAATAAACACTTGAAGAAATATCGATGATGTGACCAAAAATTATTTTATCAATAAAAAAGTTTTTACTCGTAAGAAGTCGTTCATAGTTTTATTGCATGCACTTACTTGCTTACGAAATCTATAAAATAAAATAATTTTTTTATCATTTGTGGAAATAAACTTTTTGACGATTACGATGATGTCATGGGTGATGCCATCAAAGATATTTTGAAAATGAGCTTTAAGAAAAGACTTAACTTTTAAGTAAAGATGTAAAGGTGCATGTGAGAGGGAGGCTCCTTTGTAACCTTTCATGGAAGGTAGAAGGTGGTAATGACCTCTTGCACAAACCTACAAATACACAAAATCTTGGAATGAAGTAAATGAATAAAAATTATGAAAGTGCTTAAGCATCAATCCATTAATTCTTCTCTAACTTTTTCAAGTCCAAACCAAATTAACTTCAGTCACTTCCAAACTTTCACTAACACCTTAGAAATCCTTAGGAAACTTAGACCTAAAGTCAAAGTGGAAGGAAAGTGAAGGAGAAGGGGGATCCTAGATGGGCCATGAGCAATGGAAGAGGACCTTGGTTTGACAGTGCTAATGGTTGGATCTTTAGACTTTTGGTGATGGTAGAAGGTGGTTCTATGATTCCTGAAGCTTTATGCTTGTGCTTAGGTTGGATCAAAATGAGTATCTTACTATCTTATAAGTATATACCGTGTATATATATGTTGTGTGCAAAGTAGAAAGTTAAAATGGCGTCAACTAATTAGAGTTATAAACTTTGGACCCCTTTTGCTTTTGAAAGAAAATGACAATTTTATATTATATAACTTCACTTATTTTACCCTTATAAACATGTGGTATAGCCTTGAGTTAATGTTTAAATGGTTGTTTGGATTATGTGTTGAATTAAAGCGTGTTTGAAAGTGTTTGAAGCGAGAATAGTCATTATAAGTGCACTTCGATATCTCTTAACTTTAACTTATATAAATTGAATATTTATGATCTTAAATTGGGATCATTTGATCTAGCTGTTCTCTACATATATTTTTGTGTATTGGACAATAAAGAAATGGTTTGGAAAGCTATAGAAATTGCGAACAAAAATTGTGAAAGTTGAAGCAAAAATGTGGTTATAAGTACACCTTGTAAATATATCTTGTTTACGGAGCTTTTTAGAAATAAACTGAAAGATATTCTTGGGGTTTCTTTTCATGGTTTTTAAGTAACCAAAGGGTAGTACTTACTATTAAAATTTCAAATCTTATATCATTTGTTAAAGTGGTTGACACTAGTCACAAAAATCGTGCTTTTCAATGTTGTTTTTAACAAAGACTTTTAACAACATTTATAAATATTGTAGTAAGTTGCTAATGGCTTTAGGTGTTTAAAATTGATATTTAAACTTTGTATTTTCATCTAATCTTTTCAGAGATATTTTCAAACACATTTTGAAGTATTTAAAATTTGGTTTGAAATTTAAGTATATTTATAATAATTATATATGTTTTTTCAAAGTAAAGAGTTTTTATAATATAAACATGTTTTTTATAAAATTAAAAATAAATTATATTCAAGTAATATTTTACATAGATGTTTAAAACCTATTTGCAAGTATTTTTAAATTTTTGGAAAAGGTAATTGGCTAGGTTTAATCCTAAAAGCCGACGAGGTAGACTTCTCTGTTTGTGAGGATTAAGATTGATGCCGAGTAGGGACAGAGCAATAGAGCTCTAGCCTACCGGCTTCCCTCTTGAACGAGAAATAGTTATGTTGGAATGTCGAAAACATGTTAATCTTGTTGTTTACTTGCTTTCTTAAAAGGTAATTAACTTTGTTTAATGCTAAAGCCCGACGAAATAGGCTTATCTGTTTGTGAGAGTTAAGGTTGATATCGAGTAGGGATATGAGCAATAGAGCTCTAACCTACCGTTTTCCCTCTTGAATGAGGAATAATTTAGTTGGAAATATCGAAAAAGTGTTAATCATATTGTTTTCTAACTCGTTTATGGAAGTCATTGATACTATTCTTAACACTAAAAGCCGATAGTAGATTTATCTATTTGTGAGACTCAAGAATGTAGTGTTCACGAAAGGCTTTGATGCAACCGGTGCTCTAACTTACCTGGCTTCACTCTTATATGAGGAATAGTTAAGTTGAAATGTCAAAAATGAGTTAAGCATACGAATAGTGATTTGTATAAGCAATTGTTTTAACCAGATAATCGATTAGTTGACCATCGAACATAACCTATTATCAACTTAGATCTTTAAAAATAATGTTTTTAAATGTAATATAGGTATGGAATGGTTTAGGATTTGTTGAGATATGTGTTAGTAACATTCATTTTAAGCCTTTTTGATATACATATGAATGTAAATAAATCTTTAAAAGGATGTTTTAAAGATAAGTATAAATGAAATAGTTTTGGGTTTGTAGTAACAATGTTTAAGTAACATTAGTCTTAAACCTTTGAATGGATTTATCACAGTACTTAGATCATTAAAATTGATATATTAAAGGAAATTATAAGTAAGGAATCTTTTGGATAAAGGTAGAAAAGCAAAGGTTTTAAGTAAGAAATCTTGTTAATGATTTGTGAATATACTTTTACCATTTGAGATAAGTATATGAATACCTTTGAAGTATTGAAAAGAATACAAATGAATAATAGTGATTAATAAATGAAGTTTTATTAGATAAAAAAAGTTTCACTAGTAAAAGAGGTTTTAATTAATAAAATATTAATTAAACAAAAAGGGGATTAGAAATTTCTTATATGACTTAATCATGCTTTGTATGACTTGATTATGCTTTGTATGTTATTCGTTTATGGCAAGTATTTACTTGTATACTTAGCACTTAAAGCAGATGAAGTAGGCTTGTATATCTGTAAGAATTAAGACTAATGTTCATGTAGGGATATGAGCAATCGAGGTCTAACTTACCAGCTTCACTCTTAATCAAGGGATATTGTGAGATGAAAATATCGAAAGCATGATGAGTACGTATAGGAGACTTGGTTTCCATAGGCGATCGTTCTCATTATTATTGAATGACCAAAATTCATCGATTCAGTATTGAAGAGACCGAGATCGGTAAGCATTTTACTTATCAAAAACTACTTCAAGACTGAGATATGTGTTCTATCTCTTGGAAGTGGATTTGTTCGAGATGCTAGAATCCATCTGTGGTTTCGAGATCTATTCGAGATGTGTGAATCCAATTGTGGATTCATGTTCTGTTCAAGCGATGAAGAATCTTGTGAAAGGTGCTGAACGTAACCTCGATATTGGAAATGACAGAAAACAGATTAGGGGCATAGCTTAGGGTTTGACTGACCCACTTTAGGATATTATCACTCTATATCTAGAGTATGCTTATCAATGTTGCGCGCAGGAGGTGATGGTATTTGGATCACGTATTTACACATGGACCGATTATGTTTTCCTTAATGGTATATTCTATCTAAAGATATATGGTGCTTGAAGGTAGTTTTTGACCTTTGTGTAGGAGATACGCTTCAGTTTACTAGAGGCATCTCTGTGGAAAATCTATTATGTAAACGTTCCTTATTAGGATTGATTGACCCTCTAATATGTTGTTGAATGTAATGAATGTAACCTATTCCGGCTATGTTATATATTTATATTCTTCGTCCTAGACATTATCTATTATATAACCTTGTATACTTATTAGATGGTGGTTCTTTTGAGAAGATAACCATTATGGCATTCCATCCAGTCTCAAAAGTTCTATTATATGCTAGCTACATATTTCTTGAGTTTTTCATACAAAACTTATGTCCGATGCTTGGTTTTTTTCCAAATTCCTTATGTACTCTTTCGAGTAGTTTAAGAAAGGTAGGTTTTCGTTGACGTTGTCTTGAAATCAAGAAGATGAACTAGAAATTTCACCTACCATAGTATTCTTAATTCCATTGCATTATTGTATTGTACATGTCAGCATTGTGAGGATATCCAGTTATAACCGTCGAAGCTGATGATAGTACTTAGATTTTGTAACTTTGAAATTTCTGTATCGTAGTAACCCTTTGTTCCATTCTTTATATATTATATATTATCATTCCGCTAGTGAGATTTTGAAGTTTTATTTTCTTCTTTCTTGTTCTATTTCATTTTCTTTTTATTTTGCCCTAATAATCTTTCTAGGACTTGGGTGCTCAACACGTGAATACCATGGATATATTAGTGTCAACGTTCGAGGGTCGACAAGGCGGATCGTTACACCTGATATTAGTGCCGAAGGTTAAGAAAGAGCCTTGGCTTTGATGGGTTATGACTCACTAAGGGAAAGGGTAATGGAATGCCCTAGCATGAGTGGAGTGGATTATACATATAAGATCGTATTTGGTTTTGTTTTAAATATATACCTTAAAGGTAACTATAAATGCAAGAGTTAAAAATCTTATATTAGATAACTTATATAAGTGTGAATTTTTAAAGTATAGTTTAATTAATGTAAGGATTAATGATGTTCATTAACCACCCCTCATTAATTTGTTTGTCATGCTTGGCCAGCTTATAAGCATTGACTATCATCTATTGATTGCTGATTTATGCTCAACCAGTTTATTGGCAGTTTTACCTTTTCACTTCATAGTTAGGTAGACAGTAAATAGTCAGAACATTGAAATAAACACCTTGTGAATTTAGTTTCATGGTTTGACTGTAAGAAATTTGGTGATAATGTTGGGTTAAAAGTTTATTTAGTAAAAGATGTTTATTTAATCTAAAGGAAAGATAAGATATTTCGTAATTAAACTTTTGTGAATTTTTTTATATAAAAAAGTGATTTTATATAAATATGACTTATAAAACATGATTTATAAATAAGGAGGATTTAATTGATATTTTGAGAATTCAAATCCCGTTATCTTTAATTTTTTTAAGGATTTTGAGAAAATAATAGCGGTATCATTTGAAAGTCAGTATTTGGGAAATTGGTTTATGAAATTAAGTTCAGTTTTAGTAATATTCACGTAGTATTTAATATTTTTTTGAAATTATTTTGGTTATGTCCAAAAGGCATGAATTAGATGTACTGAACTCACTTCTGTCGCTTGAAAATAATTCTGGTGATGACTTCAGCATCATTGGCGTTAATTTTTGGATTTCTGCGTGGAGATGCTAAAGGGTTGTTTTAGTAAAATGGGTCTAGATTTGATTTCGAATGTATGATTCGTTATATAAAAGATATATATGTATGTATGTATGTATGTATGTATGTATTATTTTAAAATGAATTGAAATAAAACTAGGTATTTAGTTATGAAATTTTTCTTTGAAAAGAAATTTGATATGAACTTTTTATATGTTGAAGTTTTATGTGTATACTATGTAGGGTATCCGAGTGGTAATGCTTTTGCTTAGAATAAATGGTGGAACTTTTCATGTTTTCCCTTTTTGGGTAAAGAGTGTTTGATAAGTTACTGAAATTTGTTATGTTATTTTATAGACACATGTAACCTATGCATTAGGATTGTATGGTATGTTTATCATGTTACATGTGTTCGTTTGGTGCCTTTCATTTGTTAAAATAAAATGGAATTTTCGACAATTTTCGACAGTTGGAAACATTCAGATTGTTATGGAACTTGGAGTTAAGTATTTTTGAAAATATGAAGTTGAGTTTATATAACACTTGAACTTAGAAGATAGTAGAATTTAAACCACTTTTGAATCCGATGTTTTTTTATATACTCTTAGGATTAGTAGAGTATTATACAAATATGAACATAAGTTATAAATGTTGATAAACTTGAAGTTATTTTTTATGAAATAGTTCATAAATGATTTATAGAATGACTTATTATTTGAATAAAAGAATGTGATGAAAAGATACTGGTGTAGTTAAAAAACCAATAGGATAAAATACGTAAGTTGTATATAGATCGTTTTATTTGCATGACTATTTTTGATCCAGTATTTGAGTACATGATTTCGAGATGGTTTACACTAGTATGAACAAGGTTTTTTAACAAGATTCTTGATGGCGAACACTTGATATAGATTCTAGATATGATCTTAAAGTTCTATCATAGTATATGGCTATGTAAAGATAATGGGGGTTTCTAATCAAGGAACCCGATTAGAGTTCGTACTAGAGAGGTCAAGTGATTTATACTAGTTGGTAAGTGAAATTTATGTGATCGAGCAAGTAACTGGAATTGATATCGCATATGGATGGTCCATGTGCATCGAACGAGTTTTAGTAAATGCATACTATGTTTTGTTGGCTTATGGAGAGTTTAGGTGATGATTCTTCGATTTGCTATGAGGTAGCATGAATAGTCTACTAAGTAATAACCTGAGGCTGTTAAGCAAACGATATGCGTAGTAGGTTGTTTATCATCCTTGTGCAATGAGGATTTTGAACTTAAGAAAACCATGAGTTTTGTTTGCTAGTGATTGAATATCATTAAATATTGTTATGTGATTGTTTTTTTGTTGCACGTGTTGGAATTTCGAGGACGAAATATTTTTATTGAGGGAGAATGTAACAACTTGGAATTTCAGATACTTCATATTTAAATATCTGAATTATTTAAATATTTGAATCTTTGATTTAATGTTATTAAATTGATTTAACAACCTTCTCAAATTCCTTTTAAATAAAAAAGAATGATGGTAAACTTGTTTTGGAAAAATGTTTACAATAATGAATACTATGTGATGGTAAACGTGTATTCAAGAATTTTACTCGTCAAAAGTTGCTCAAACATTTTTGCATACACTTATTTTCTTAGGAAATTTATAAAATGGAATAAAATCTTTTTATCATTTATGGAAATAAACTTTTTACGATGTCATGGGTGTTGTCATCAAAGATATTTTGAAAATGAGCTCTTAAGGCACGAGTTAGCTTTAAGTGAAGATGTAAAAGTGTAATGGTGCTTGTGAGAAGGATGCTCCTTTGTAACCTTTCATGGTAGGTAGAAGGTGGTAATGACCTCTTGCACAAACCTACAAATACACCCTTAAGGTAAGATTAAATCGCAAATTCACAAAAGCTTGAATGGAGCAAGGGAATAATACTGGTGAAAGTGCTTAGTACTAATCCACTAATTTTTCTTTAACATTTTCAAGTCTAAACCAAATAAACTCCACTTTTCCAAACTTTCACCAACACCTTAGAATACCTTAGAAAACTTAGATATAAAGTCAAATTGGAAGGAGAGTAAAGGAGAAAGGGGGATCCTAGATGGGCCATGAGCAATGGGAGAGGAGAGGAGGTGTTGCCTTGGTTTGAAAGTGCTAAAGGTCGGATCTTTAGGCTTTTGGTGACGGTAGGAGGTGGTTCTTGATTCTTGTGGCTTTGTGCTTGTGCTTGGCTTGGTTCTAAGTGAGTTATCTCACTATATTATAAGTATATATTGTGTATATATGTTTTGTGAAAAATATAAAGTTAAAATGACATTAACTAATTAAAGTTATAAACAATAACGATCTGCCTTCCTTACTACTAAAGAAGACACGTAATACATTCTCAGTATTCATGTGCCAATTACTTAGTCGTCCAAAAGGCATGTCATTAGGGGTCAAAGAAAGAAAAGATAGAATAGAATCTCATAAAAACGTGATTAATAACATATACTATATAAATAAGATCTTTACAAAAAGAAAGAACTTTAATACATATACAATATCAAAGTACACTGACCTATTATCAGCTTAGATAGTTATAACAACCCGCCCTTACAATTGCTGATATCTACAACAATATCATGCAACGGAAAATAAAAGAAAATATAAAAATACATCTTGGACCTCCAGCTCGTTTCCTAAGCTCCAAAGCATCCAAAACTAACCAGTAAACATGCTCGGTCTGACCGGAGAATTATAAGAAAACAATGCCCGGGCTAGTCTGGTAAAACCAACGTGAGAAAAACTCAAAAGATCAAAACATGTTGATTTCTATATCTAAAAACCTTTTCAAAATAAAGTATCTCGTAAGACCATATAAATACAGACAAGTTTTTACTTTACGATAACCAAACCATTTTTATTATAAAATCCAGTGATATTATAATAATATTTAAGGGTTTAAAGTAAATATATCAAGTAGCTGTGATTTGTGTACATCACAAAAATAATAGGTATAAAATCAAAAACCGAAGGCACGTATTAGAGAATGGATTGCAACAACAACAAGGTAAGGGATTACCTTTTGAATTCTATATTTATAGTGAGATCGAAAACCTTTCGACCTCGGCATTAGACCGACCTACCCCTTACTGGATAATACCAAATATGACCACCCCTAGGTTGTGATCAATAACCAAAATGGGCCCTAAAGCACACATAATCATAGATACTGATCTAGATAAGGCAATGATCATACCCTAATAGGAGCAATCGACATAGCCTTACGGTCTACCTTGTTTTTGCCATTCCCGAGAGTGTGAGGCTTTAAGAGGCCACGATTACCTTTTCCTCATAGAAGACTATCTTGGGATGCTAACACTACCCTCTAGGTAGAAATGAAATTCCAGCATTCATCCATACAAGTTGTTTCGGGATTGGACAAACATTCAACATTTACTACCTTCCATTTTGGAATCGCCCTTAGGAAGAATAGTACAACTCCATAGCATACTTCATAACGACCCATTATGAATGTTATTAGCTTGGAGTGGTTTGAGTAAATCATACTTATCCAAAACCGATGTCTACTGAGTGGTAATTCCCGGTTAACTCAATTTTGATTCTTTGAAAGTATGCAACAAGTATTCGAGTCCTCACCAAGGAACTTATACACCATATACTTCTTGAGTTAAAATATGTCAAGATTTGTTAGTTGTTTATTTAAGTATCAAATACACATCAAACAATAATCTATAGATTTAATTTTCCCATAGCAACCACTAAGCCTCAAAATAAGTTTTCATTTAGTTAAATCTTTTTTCATAATATTTATTGAAATATTCATATGCTTATAGCACTAGAATAAGTATATTCACAACACATTTTGAAAGATTTCTCATTTCAAAATCATATTAAAAGGATACAAACAAATGTTATTTAAATTAGAGATAAGGATAACCGCAAACACTATTCTCTCAATGTTAAGCATGGAACACTTGTCCACACCATCATAATTACGAAGATCGGTTAAGAGAAATTCCACCTTCAAACCTTTTATAAATTTTCATTTATAATTCCCTTTTTAAAATATCATTCCCATTTATAAATATCATTTTCTTAAATTATAATTCCATTTATAAAGCTCTTGTATAAATATCCAAAAATCATTTAAAAAACTCTTTTATAAATATCCAAAGTCATTTATAAAACTTCTTTATAGATCCACAAAATTATTTGTAATTTATTTTATAAATCTCCTTAATAATTTATAAAAATCTTTTAAAATTCTCCATTTATAATTCCTTTTTCTTAAAGTATCATTTATAAATATCATTATAAATCTCCTTTAAATAAATCCTTTATAAAATAGTAATTACAAAATATCATGTATAGATATATTTATCAAAATAATTGGACAACTTACAAAGTCATTTAAAATACTTATCCTCAATTTGATATTTAATTAAAGTAAATTTAAAAACCATAAATTTTACAAATTTGAAAGGAGGCTTAATGACCACAATGGTGCTAAATGAAGTTACCATTTTAACTAAATTTGACCTCCAAGTCATATAACAGTTATTTACATAAGCCAACATATATTTAAAGATCATCCATAACTAAATTAAGGAATAATATATGAATACAAACCAACTAGCAAACACATGTCTAGATAACATAATAGTAGGATGATGATTTGTCATACTAAATAGATGTTCAAACAATCTATTGAGTTTAATATATATCAGAATGGGGATTTATTCTGCTAATGGATGTCCAATAATCTACTTAATTAAGATAAAGCAGAACGAGGATTTACTCTGCTAACAAATGTCAAATTTTAGTATAACCTGTTCACATTTTTATGGTTACTTAATGGCATCGACGATAGAATCCCTTGTATTCAAAAACTATTCTTTATAAAAGAAAGTTGCCTTATACATATTGATCCTTGGAAAACAAAGCAATTAAGAATTTAAACCTCTTTTTAAATAATTAATTACAAATTAAATCCATTTTAAAAACACAATTAAATATTAATTAAGTCTTAACTTAACTCAATTATTTGCTAAAAAATAACTAAACATTAATATATAATTTATTCATAAATTAAACCCTTAATTAATCTATAATAAGAATAATTAAACACTTGTTTAATAATTTATTAATAATTGAATCTATACTTAATTAATAATTAATTAAAAATAAATCACATACTTAATTATAATTAGTTAAAAATAAATCTTACCAAATCAAAGATTAAATAAAATTAATCTCACTTTTAAAAGATAATTAATTAGTAATTAATCCTCACTTAATTATAATCAATAAACTATGTTTAATACTTAATTAATCATTAATTACCAAACTTAATAAATAAATAATAAACCTTTAATTAAATTCTTGATCATTATTAATTAATTGCTATAAAACATTTCCAAAGTGTTTTAAGTATAAAAACTTAATTTACAAAAGGTGGACTTTTAGCGAAACTACTTCCATAGCAACTATTGCTATGAATACCATAACTAAAAAATATTTTTCTTAGCTTCCTTTTTGAAAACTTAACATTTTAATGGTTGCCGACCTTTTCAAAACATAAAGTAAGAGTTTGTAAAACCAAAATAAAACTTGAAAGTTGAAAATGCCATGGATTTTGAAACTAATAACCGTAGTGTCGCACAAGTATTCCAAATCGCCAAACCATATAAAGGTGCTAACTTTTCTTAGGATACTGTAACAACCCGGGTATTTTAACGAATTTATTTAATTTAATTAAGCGTTTTGTGTGAAAAAATATATATATAAATATAAGAGATAAAATTTTGAAATAAAAATTTGATATTTGGAATACGTCCAGTTAAACAAAGCAACCGGTAAATTTTCATCCAAAAATACGAAAGGTTATGTCGTGCGTAAATTTACTTCAATTTAATCAGTTAAAAAGCGATGAAAATAAAACGTTTTCAAAACTAAAATATTTTTACATAGAAAAATTCTAAAACATCTTTTGAGCAAGTTGTCAGTTTGTCGTTTTTCCGAATTCGGACATCTTTGGCTCCGTCGATCTTAATTTTCTGCGATTTTCACGCATTTTCCGCTAGTAGAAAATTTCGAAATTTTCATAATGCAATCGTACCACTGATATTTGTATACCGTTTTGACCACCTCGTTGTTCTGATCTCCATAGTATATTCTATTCTGTGTTTTGTAGTCTAATGCGAAACAGAATCTGTGAAATGATTATCGATATCGGTACCGTTGAACTTTCTTAATTTTTGTTTATGTTCGTTCATCTTCTACGAATATCTGACCGGTGGCTTTTAATATTCCCAAAAAAATTCATTCTCGGGACTTATTAGCTTCCCACCGTTTCATTTTTTTTGGGAAAGAAAATATGTATAAACTTTTCATTTACAAATTTTGTTAACACGTCCTGTAGCTCTTCACCTATCCCTCTCTTTTCATTTTCACCCAGGCTCATGCCTCATCACAAGTTTCTACCTTTCACCTCTTTGCTATGGCCGAAGTCCACCAGACCCGACTATTTCCATCCACCACACGAGAATTTTTCCCTAGCTTCCAGCCGAAGCCACCATAACTATCTGCCGCCGCTAAGTCTTGTCGCCCACAAACCCACGTTCGACCTCTTCCATCTCTCGGCCTACCACCCGAGCCTGTGCAGGCGTCTCCACTACACGCGCTTCAAGCCTCCACTGGCCTCACCACAGTTGCCGAGCTCTTCCACCGCCTCTGTACAAGTTTAGCGACCCAATCCATGTGCACTCAAGCTTTGTGTTGCTGAAGTATTCGTGTATAATATTGTATGTAGAATCTTGGATTACTTTATGCAATGTCCTTGGGTTTCTAATAAGTTTGAACCCCTCATATTTTACTGTAATTACTTCCTAGTCAATGGCGAGGCAGTTTGGAGTTCTTCTGCATAGAAATTCCTTGTGCAGCCATTTCATGGGAAGAACTTGGAAGTTCAGGCAACCGATGGTGACCGGTGAAATTTTGGGATGTCATGCATGGATATTCAGGCATGTCATTTATCTTAGTGGAAACAAGGTCTGTTCCTTATTGTGAAACTTGATGCGCATATGCTCCTTCTCTAAAGCAAGCTTTAAATTACACCCTAAAACTATTTCTAATAATAAAAAAAAAATTGTCGCATTTTCCAAAAAGTTATGTAGTAAAATTTATAAAGTATACAAAGTATAAGCTACATGTGTGGTTATAAATATTATTTGCATTTTGATTCATTTTAGCAAGGCTGCATATATTTTGTATATTTCGGTCACCTTGCTTTCATATAAGCATGAAGGTTTATATATTATCCTATGTACAATATATATTTGGTTTACCTTAAGTCATTTATGTTTACAGTTATCAAGTTGAAAATTAATAATAATGCATACTTATATTTTTACCTATTATTATCTGTCACTTATATTTGATGTGCAAAATATGTACAGTTATTAAGTTGAAATTATGTTACTTATAATGCATACTTATTATCTGTTTTTTTTAAGTTATCTAACTACAAATTATATTTAAGTTATTAAACTATGGGCTGTAGTAATGCATATATGTTGATTTTATATATATATATATGTTTTAATTTAAAATTATGATTTTTTTTGAAACTCATATTTATATTTAATTAATATATGGTTGAATATAAATATGATTTATATATATTTACCTGTGAGTTCACTTATACCAATTATATCCAACGATCCAATTCTGATTCGATTTCGTCCATTCCTATTGATCAGCTTTGTTCGTCAATTCGTGCCAATCCACTCTGCTTTGCAATTCGCGCTTGGATTCATAGCTAATTCTATGTGACGAATCATCTCTAGCCTCGAAAGGTGAGCAATCACTCACGATTAATGTTATTTTATTTATTAAATTTGATTTCAATTGAAACGACAATTGACATATGCTGCTGTTATTTATTGCACTGTTATTTATGTATCAGTTCACCTTTGACATATGACACCATTATCTGTTATTTATGCAATGATAATTCAATTTGGTTGATAAATGATTGATTGTTGATGTTGTAATTGGACGTTAAATTGTTAATGTGGTATGTGATAAATAAAGTGAAATTGAAATTGACGTAGAATAGTTAACAATTTGAAATTGATATGTGTTGTAGTTGATTAGTTAAATTTGTATAATATGACCCCTTTTAATGTTAAATAAATTGACACGTAGAAATAGCGTTAACGACACCTTGAACCATTTATGTTGTATAAATTGATGTAGTTTGAAATTGAATAATAAATGACAAGTGAAGAACCGTATAAATAATTTGTGTAATAATCTTTAATCTACATGAAATGATAGTGCAGATTCTAGAAATAATTATATTAATTCGCACAAACAACAATGTGAATTAATACGATTATTTCGGATTATTTGAATTAATTATTGGATTGTTATTGATTATTGTTATTGCTTGTTTATTTACTTTGACACCATCCCAGTTATCACACTGCAAGTTCCCTTTATTATGTTTGATCTTGAATTGAAATTGGAATCGGGTTGAAATGATATATACCCAAATGAATTTGACCTAGGATAGAGAATTAATAAAATCCGATTGGTCAATAAATTGATTTAAAAATAAAATAATGATTTTATTCGAGCAAAGAATAAGTTTTGAGATGAAGTTGTAATTTGAATTTTACGAAAGGAAATGTAAAGATTGAAATCTGAAACAAATATTAACGTAGTAATTGATGAAAGAACGTCGTTTGAAATTTAATTATGTAATAATTAAATTGGGAATAATTAATAAATAATTTGAAATTGGTAATAATTGAGTTTAGAAATTATTAAGTTTGAAAACATTTAACAATTAAATTTGAAATTATAATTAAGTTTGGAATTATAATTAAGTTTGAAATTATTTAGTTAAATGTATAATTAAGTTGAAATGATTTGATAATTAAGTTTGAATTCAAAATTAATTAAGTGGAAATGATTTAATAATTAAGTTTGAATTTATGATCAAGTTGTAATTATTAAGTTTTGAAATTATTAATAATTAAGATCGAAATTATTTAATAATTGAATAAGATTTAATTATTGATAATTGAATAAAAATTGAATTCTTTGATAACAGAAATTGAACTTTTGAATAAGTGGATTGGACTTCGTTAATAAATGAAATTGGGTTTCTTTATTTATTAAATTTGAAAAATTATTTAAGTAAATTAATAAGTGAAATTGAACTTCTTGAATATGTGAAATTTAGTTCTTTATTAATTGAGTTAGAAATTTGTAACGAAGTTAATAAATAAGTGAAAGTTTAATTTCTTTAACAAGAAATAAAATGTGATTTATTAAAATGAATGGGATTTATTGAAATTAACGTAAGACTTGTAATTTAACGAATTGATTTGACGAACTTGATTTATTTCAATTTGATGTTTTGATATAATGAAGTTGAACGTAAGTAATTGATTTAAATGAATTGGAATTTAAATAGAAGTTGTTTTGAAGGATAAATTTACTTAGCGAATATTGAATGAAATCGATAAATGAATTTAAATTGATTTGAATGAAAATCAAACCATTTTAGTGACTTTGGAATGAAATGTATATATGAACTTGAATCAATATTTGAATTGTTTAATAAAAGTTGAAATCGAATTATAAGAATTTGAAATGGTAATTTGGAAGTTTTGAAACGTATATTTCAGAAATTGATTTAGAAAGACAAACGAAATGTTGATTTACGAATTGAAATTGAAATTGAAATTAATTTGGTTTAAAATTTACTAAACGACCAATCGGTGTAATAATTACGAAAGTTATTAAAGAAACCGGAATCGGTTATGGATATACTCTCTATCTAAACCGAAAACCACTTTAATAACTATACGCGGAGTGATGATCCAGAACGAAGTGGTTGGAATGGTGTACGTGATGACCGAAGAAAGAGAACGATAATGGATAGCCTTGACACTTGTGTCAAATTGGAAATGACTAAAACAGGAGCCGTGCCGGGCCAAATGGGGTTAGCCACCTCGAGCGAACACACTTCTTCGTAACTACTACTCATTACTTGTGATTGATTGGTGCACCCTCGTACTTTCAGGAGTGTTGTTTCGCGGTGTTGCGATCGTTGCGGCGATGCGTTCTCACCAGTCCGGATCAGGCAAACGGTAGTTTCACTACCTTGGGTATTGCCTCATGTGCCTTGTCATACTTGTATCCATATATGCGCGACCACTACGACTTTGTTTTGTGTTATACCTATGGAGTACTCCCTGATAGCCCACTAGTTTACGGTGGAGTTTACAGTGCTGTATAGACTATAACGCTTATAAAAATGTGTTAAGGGGGATAATGGTAACGCCTTAACACTATTTTGATACTTATATTACTGATAGACATTATCTATTTAGCGTACACTACTACATAGTAGATAGTTTAACGGATCCTTAGAGGATGGTGATTCCAACATCCTTTGAGTTACTTGTATTTTGATTGCTATTTCACTTGAGTTGGATTTATTGATATAAGAATATTAATCCTGACTCGAGTGTTTTGTGTTTTGCTTTACGCTCGGGTCAGACTGAGAGTACCAGCTTTCGAGGCTTATCTTTGGAGTTGGAGCTTCGCCTGGAGATCCAGCTATCTATCTAGCTTTCAGATATTCGATGATTCCAGTGATGTATTCTGATTCTTATATTTGACTATTGTATTCGAGACTTCTGTTGTAACTTATTTAACTCTGATGTATCTTATATATTTATATAGTAGCTTCATGAACTACTATCTCTTTTACTTCCGCTGCATATTACTACTCTGTGATTCTGTGATTATGTATTTATTGTATATCTAAGTTTTTCCAAATTTAAAATTAACAATTCGGTATTTTGAATTATTCAAGTCCGACATGTGCGGATGCGAATAGTCCTAAATAGCGGGTTGTTACAGATACTATTTCATATGCTTGTCCATAGAACGTACAACACAACAATAGCCATAAATAATCTAAAAATCCAAATTTATTACATCCATAACACATATAGACTTAATTATCAAGTCTAAGACAATTTCCAAGCACAAGCCATATAAAATCACATTACAAGCATGTAAGTAACTAATAACAAAACAATATCATATACTAATGCTAACATAATTTAAATATGTAATTTTTACAAGAGGATGTGAGTTTTTACTCGTCAAAATTATGAAGCAAACCAAACATTTTAAAGATTTTGGAATAAACTCTAGAATATTGAAAACCCTTTAGCAAAATTCGTTTTTTTGAACTAAGTAAAGCAAAGTGGGCTCGACCGTGGTACCTTGGGCTCGGCCTAGAGTGCTTGAGCATGGCCATGATGTATAGAGGAAGTATGGGCTTGAATTTAGGTGGAGGAGGGGTTTAGGAGAAGAAATGAGAGAATTTAAAGTGTTTTTAAGAAATAAAAGTAAGAAAGAAGTGTTTTTAAAACTTTGAAAATATTTTGGAAGCCATTGATGAGAGTTTGAAGCTTTAGAAAAAAGACGTAAAAAATTTTAAAAAGTGGAAAATGAAGTAACTATGAAGAGAGAAATTTGGAATTATTTTTTATAGAGTGAAAGTATAAAATTATCTAAATGCTCTTTGTACAAATGCCCTCCATTTAAATTTATGCCACATCACCACACACCCCACCATGCCTTGAATCGTGCGCATGAACCAAGGGTTCAGCCTTTTATCCAACACACAAAGCTCTTCTCTTATACTTAAGATGTAAGATAATAAGGACATGTCATGATTTCTTTTATTTAATTTTTTAAACTTGAAAATTATCACATCACTTTCTTTTCACTTAAGTAAACATATATTTCCCCCTTTGCAAACTTAATTAAATTCATCTTAATTTTATAAGTGTGTGTTTAAAAATATTATGGTGTTTTATAACTTTTTAGATAACTTTTAAATGATATAATATCAGGATATTTGAAAAAGCTTTCCAATCACATTTTATAATGTCCTTTTAACCAATTTTTTTAAAACCAAATTCAAAAAAGAATTTTCTATCGTTAGTTATAAATTAAAAGAGGGATATTTTAATTACTAAACCCATTTGTTGAATATTTAAAATTAAGTATTCACCCATCAAAGTGGTAAAATTTTAGTTCATTAAATTCTTCCTCCTTAAAAGAATTCCGTCTCTGAAAGTTTCCCACATGAACATCCAATGCTATTCATAAGTCCGTAAGATGTTCATAGATCATCCATATGAAAAATCTAATTCGATCAATATTGGAATACATAACTTCATTTTCAAACTAACATCGCTTACCTGATTCCCTAGTGCGGACTCCGATCGGGCTTCTTGGTTAGAAATCTACGTTTACCTTACATAGCTATATACTATAATAGAAAACTTTATTTCCTACCCAGTACTCTTACTAAGTGTCCGCCGTTAATAATCGAGTGATAGATCCGTATTTAGAATGGAGTGAAACACCTCAAAGTCTGTATTCGAATAGTCGATCAAACTATATGAAAACAAAAAATGATATACGTTCAACTAACACACTTATGTTATTGGTTCTTACTAATGCCAATGCTACTGCTACTAAAATTATTTATGAAACCACTTCAAAAAATTAAACTTAGGTTCAGACATTTTTAAATGATACAATATATTTATGAAACCTTTCATAAAATCATCTAAAATTATTAACTTGGATAATACCTTCCCACATCCTAAGTGTGTGTGTGTGTGTATATACAAATTTTTTTTCAAAATTCTATTCACTTTTAACTATTCGGATGCATGTCCAAATAATTTTAGGTCTTAAAAACCGAGTTGACCATTTCAACCTCTTTATCTATTTGGTCTAGCAAGTAGACAAGAAGAGTATGATGCAGGTATCCAAACTCAGACTTAGAGTCCACTTTTTCTTGAACACTTCTAAGATAAAGGTTTTTATTAGTCGACCCAATAACATTAAATAATATTTAACCTCCTAAGTGTTAAAATCCAAAAGATGTTGTATAACAAAACCAAGTCTATTAAACATTCTTATTAAATTAACTCAATTTTAAAACTTCATTTGTCAACCATTTTAAACCAAGATACCTTTACATCCAGAAAACTTGGGAGATAAATACCCGAGTTTTATTTCAAAATTCCTTTGAAATAATACTATATATTTAATCCATAGAAATTATATATAAACTCGAGTAACCCTAAAATGATATCGAGGAACTAGGTCCTACCTGTGCAATTAATGCCCCGCTATTACCCCATTGTAATCCTGCTATATCTCATTGCGGATTTCCACCACTACATTTTTCCATATAGCCCTAATTATAAGCTTTCCACTTTAAGCCTCGCTTTTTCGACTATATCCTATTATTCGTGCTATATTCCGCTATTTCCACTATATCCTTTTTAATAAAATGAATTGAAAATGACACTTTTACATTATAGAAATTATGAAATTAATTAATTTAATTGAATTTTTAATATATTTTCATAAATGAAAATACTCTAATATTCTACTAAATTTAATCATGTTATATAATAGTTTTACGTTTATTTATAGTATATTCGCACATGTTTTATTTAAAATTATTCATGTATTAATTATAATTCAATTGAATGTTAATTTTTCATTTAATTACCATATATATATATATATATATATGTTAAAACATTAAGTATGAGTTTTATATGCTATTTTAGCGTCATTGGTTATATCCCGCTATATACTCGCTGTATCACTACTACGACTTTTTGCACCTCCGCCGCATTGAACCTGTCGAGTGCTTTAGCTGCACAGGGTACTACCAAATAGTATCATATATTCCCTTACCTAGAAGGGCAATACTCAAGAGAAGTGTTTACCATCCAAACACATCTCATCCCTATTTTAAGTTATCTTCGAGCCACTCAAACTAGTTAACCTAAGAATACTTTTCTATTTCAAAATCCTCCTTTCTGAAACAATAATTAACATATATTCAACAAAATATTTATTACCAACTAGCTTTGGGTTCGTTTGGATTTGAACTTGTTTCGATTGTACAACGATAAAGAGAATAATTTACTAAGTGCATTGCAATGTTCTCCTATGCAACATCCTATCGTTACTTACAAGATTATTCAGTTCATCGTAAAACAAATCAAGACTCGTTACCCAAACCAATCCAAAGGAAACACTTCTTACCTAAAATTTCTATGCCCAAAAATTTCTCTTTTGTTAAGAAAAATACTTCCAAATAATACCATTATTACTTTTCAAAACCTTGAAAACCGTTTTTCAAAAGCACCAGGATTTAAGTACTTAGTTTCCTACTTAAATCTTTTTATTTATAAGTCACATCTTATAAACCAATTTTATAAATTCATTTTCTTATATAAATTTATTTATAAATATTCTAATTTTTAAAAGATTTTATAAATAGAATGGGATTTTATAAAGGAATAAGATTGGTTTTGGTTATTTATCCCTATTAATTAGGGTGGTAAGGAAATGTTCTTCCATACTTAACATTTAAGGATAATGGTTCGGTTTGTAGTAAGAAATGTTTTAAAAGATATTTTGTTTGGCCCTTTTAAATATTAATTTTGGAAAGATACCAAAAAAATCTTCCTTAACTTTTGTTAATATACTTATATCAACGAGATAAGTATATGGATATGTTTTTTGAGTATTGAAAGTGTGATGTTTTGATAATATAATTATATCATTGAGATAAGTATATAAAGATTTCCAAGTATTGAAGAACTATAAGTTGTTTGTGAAACAATATCCTTTGTAAAAGGTATTTTGAATCTTTAACTTTTAAAAAAGATTTAGTTAATAAAGATTAATTAATAGAGGCTTAGTGGATCCCATATGGAATTAAATCTATGATTGATTGTTTGTTTGTTTAATAGTTAAACAACCAACTATTAAATTCGGACCAAACTATAATTCTAAAAATATCTAGGAGAAACACATAAGTTATATGGCACAGTCATCTCCGATGATGTAGTACTACGCATATAAATCTTGTTTTGTTCTCCTAGGACGAATGATAAGGAGATATCCTTCTAAAATGGTTAAGGGGTGATCCCCACATTTATTCATTTGTCTATTTATTTCTAAAAGAACCAGGGTTGAGTTTACTAAAAACTATCGAATGCTGTTTCGAAGAGACCAGGATTGGATAAGTATAAATTATCCGAAAACCATTTCGATCCAACTAAAGAGTTCGAATTTGAAGACATCTTGAAGAAGATGGGATCAAAGAAAGAGTTCTTGAAGTGCAAAGGCAATTTGTTACTAACCCTTAGGGTGATTCCAAAATGGGTATAGTAGAAGTAATGCCTTCAGTTCATCCATTTTCTAAATGAATTGTATGGACGAAAGCTAACATTGCATTATCGCCTGGAAGGAAATATTAGCATTCCAAGTAGGATTGCTATCCAAAAGGTAAGACGTAGCCTTAAGCCTCAACAACCGAGAATGACTAAAATTAGGAGAGATGCAGCAGGGCTAAGTGGGTCGCACCCATTTGGATATGCCATTATCCTTCTAAATGTAGATATACATATTTATGGAATTGGTTGTACATGAGAGCTATCGGGAAAAGGTTGCAAAGTAATCAGGATGATGACATATTCGGTGCTATCCGGTAAGGAGTTAGCCGGTCTTGTCTTGGTAGAGGTCTAGGTGAGGCCCTCAGCACATTTTTTAGAGGTGTACCATGGTTGGTGGTACTCCGGTGCCTTGTCATTGTATGGAATCTATTCTCTAATAAACGTCATATGGACATAGTTGTGCCCAACTACGTTGAAATGTGAGATGCAAGCATTTAAGCTATTTTATCTGTTTATTTTCAAGCCTAGACATTAATATAATTTACTGGATTTTCTATAGAAATGTTTTGGTTATTGTAAGGTAAAAACCCATCCATGTTTATGTACAGCGTGGTCTTACGAGATACCTTTACTTTCGAGAGGTTTTTATTACATAAGTAATCCATATGATTGTGTTTTCTCGCTCTGGTTTTACCATAACCCGAGCATGTTTTCCAGATTTAGATGTCCTTACTTCATTTTCCGCTTTTTTAATTTTTTTTTACATGAAGTAAAAGTATAAATTACCTAAATGCCCTTAGTACAAATGCCCTCCATTTAAATTTATACCACATTACCACACACCTCACCATGCATTGAACCACACACATGGACCAAGGGTTCACCCTTTTACCCAACATACAAAGCTCTTCTCTTGTACTTAAGATGTAAGATGATAAGTACATGTCATGATTTCTTTTATTTAATTTATTAAACATGAGAATTGTCACATCATTTTCTTTTCACTTCAATAAACATATATTTATCCCTTTGCACACTTAATTAAATTCATATTAATTTCATAAGCTTGTTTAAAAATATTAAGGTGTTTTACAACTTTTTAAACAAATTTTAAATGATAAAAAATTAGGATTTTTGAAAAAGCTTTCCGGTCACATTTTCTAATTTTCTTTTAACTAATTATTTTTATAAACCAAATTCAAAAATGAATTTTCTATTATTGATTATGAATTAGAAGAGGGCTATTTTAATTATCGAACCCATTAATTGAATATTTAAAATTAATTATATATTCACCCACCAAAGCGGTATAATTCCGGGTCGTTACATAAACTTTGGAACCCTCTTAATTTTGAAAGCAAGTGACAACTTTATATTGTATAGCATCACTTTTATTACCCTTTTAAATATGTGGCATAGCCTTGACTTGATGTTTAAATGGTTGTTTGGATTGTGTATTTAATTGAAGTATGTTTGAAAGTGTTTAAAGCTAGAATAGTCATTATAATTGTACTTCGATATCACTTAACTTTAACTTATGTAAATTGGATATTTATTATCTTAACTTGAGATAATTTGATTTGGTTTTTCTATTCACATATTTTTATATGTTGGACGGTAAAGAAACGGTTTGGAAAGTTATGTAAATTGTGAACAAAATTTGTGAAAGTTGAAGCAAAAATGTGGTTATAAATACACTTCGTAAATATAACCTGTTTTTGAGAACTTTTATAAATAAATTAAAAGATATTCTTAAGGGTTTCTTTCCGTAGTTTTTAATTACCCTAAGAATAGTACTTACTATAAATTTTTTACTCTTAAACCATTTGTTAAAGTGGTTAAAGCTAGTCACATAAACTATGATTTTCAATTTGTTTTTAACAAGGACATTATACAATATTTATAAATGCTGTAGTAAGTCGTTTATGGTTTTAAGTGTTTAAAATTGATATTTAAATTTGGTATTTTTCTCGAAGCTTTTTAGAGATGTTTTCAAACACATTTTAAAGTATTTTAAACTTGTTTGAAGTTTAAATATATTTATAATAATTATATATAAATTTTCAAAGTAAAGTGTTTTTATGATATAAAACATGTTTTTCATCAAGTGATAAATTATGTTTTTGCAAATAATATTTTGCATAGATATTTAAAACCTATATACAAGCATTTTTAAATTTTTGAAAAAAGTAATTGACTAGGATTAACACTTAAAGATGATGTGGTTGACTTTTCTATTTGTAAGATTTAAGATTGACCTTGAGTTGAGACAGAGTAACAGAGCTCTAACCTACCGGCTTCCCTTTTGAATGAGGAATAGTTAAGTTGGAATGTCGAAAAAGTGTTAATCTTGTTGTGTAATTACTTATTTACAAGGTAATTAACTTTTCATAATGCTAAAAGATGACGAGGAAAGCTTATCTATTTATGAGAGATAGGTTTGACGGTAATTAGGGACGAACCAGTGGAGCTCTAACCTACTGCCTTTTCTCTTGATCAAGCAATAGATAAGTTGGAATGTCAAAAATGAAACGACCCAGAAATTAATCGCTATTTAAATGAATATTTATTTATATTTTAAATAATAAATAAATGGATTTTTATTTGCAATTAAAACTATTATAAATAATAATTAATGATGATAAAATCATTTTCATAATTTATTTACCAATATATATAGTTTATAGAAAAATAGAAAATCTGACAGGAGATCATTTTCTGAAATATCAATTTTTCATTGGTTAAGAGTTTTTTTAAACGTTATAACACTATCTTAAACACATATGCACACAACATAAACTACTTTAACATGTTGTGTACATGTACATATGCATATACACATTTACACACTCAAACATATTAACATATACGATCTCATTTAATAAAAATAACTATATATATACATATAAAATACACTTTTTTCAACATAAGTACACTAGAGACATAACATGAATAATTGAAAGTGAGGGGGTGAAGTGGATGGTTTTGAAGTGGAGGTAAGGGTATGACTATGCATGCATATGTGTATTTAAATATAAAACACTTCATATTATTTAAAAGGACAACATTCCCATATAAGTGATGAAGAGAATGATGCTTGTAATTTTAGTAATAATAGAATTTTGAATTCTAGTAGATGAGATATTGAAAGGAGTAATAGAGTAAGATAGAAGTTATCTTTGTCTACTCCATCTATTTTTCTGTCGTATAAATTTATAAAAGGAATCTTTGACAATTGTATGGATCTAAATGATGGTCGATAAATAAGTTAGAAGTTTTTGTATAAGCAGAAGCATTTATCTAAAGATGAGAATTTTATATGTTTTTCCTAATTTGAATACAAAAGTTATTAATAATAATATTGGATTTGATAAAGAAAAGTGTTGCAAGAAATTTTAGGAGTTTTTAAGCAAAGTTACGAGATATATTTCATCAAATAATAGTAAATTTTGAGTAATGAGGTAATAAAGATTATTATATACTTTAGAAGGAAATAACTATTATCTTGAAATGATGATTGTGAAAAGTTTATTATTTCGCAAACGATAATTCTTATAGCTAGAAAACTAATTGAAACAAAAATGGTTTAACATATTATTTTGGAAGGATAATCAAGTCTTGAATATTTTGTGATTCTTATTTTCAAAGAGTAAATCCTTATTTTAGTAAATTTATTGAAAAGAAAAGTTATTCATAAGTTCCATTTTAAAAAACCAAGAGAATTCTGAATGCCATAAATTAGAAAGCTTAACTTTTAGGAAAATGTTTGGATAAAGAAAGTTTTAAAAAAGATCATCGAATAAAGGAATTTTGAATCTTTGACAAATGCTTATTTTTAAATAATTTATTTGTATAAAGGTATTTTATTCTGTGTGCAAAAGTTATGATTTTGTAAAATTTTATGGAGTAGACAGAGATCATGACCTAGGTGGGATATACTAAGGTTTTTAGGATTGGAATAAAATAAAAATAGAATATACAACCTGATCTGGAAAGTTGAAGTCAGTCCCAAACCCCTATTTGAAGAAGTTGGTAAAGCGTAAAGATATTTCAGATCTATAATTGGATTGTGAATTAGGTTGCCCATAATGTATAAATTTCTATATTTTATTTTTGTAATAATTTCCACATAATTTCCATAAATTATCCAATTCTAAAATACATGTAAAAGTGTATTGTTTGAAGTAATAAGGAATAAACTAAAAAGGAAAGAGATGCGTAAGGGATGAATATTCTTTTCCATAGTTTACACTGTTTATTTCAATAATAAGAAAAGAAATGATTCCTTGTAGTTTTAAACAATGCAAAAATCTTAATTGTGGTTATTTTATGGCAGCAATCATTTTGGAAGGATAACTTACAAAAATGAGTATTCTAGTTGTAGAATTAATAATTAGATATTGATATCGTGCACCTATGCTAAAAGACTAAAATATGTATAGATAGCATAAGCTGCGACTATATGCGTATTATTTAGTAATTGACAGATTAGGATTTATGGATGTTAATTACGAATTTAATGGGTAGTAAATTTGTAAATAATGAGAGGAAAAGTAATCTAAAGAAGGGCTGATTAAGGAAACTTGATATTGCGTTTGTGGAAGAAATAAATTTAAGTAACGAATGGATTTTGGAAATCTGAAGAAGGTTAAAAAGATTGAAGAAGGATTAATTTGAAATGGTCCAATTTTGATAGTAATAATCAACTGCTATGGGTATTAATTGAAGCAATAAATGGACCATATTTATTAAAGACCGAAAAAGAAGAAGTGGAAATTAAGAAAATGGGTAGCAATGGAATGAAATATTAAAGATAACCTATCTTAATTTAGAAAGGAGTGGTAAAACCTCAACACCATTTATATTAACTGATAATAAATGACAACTTCTAGTAAATTTTCTTTTGCATTTCTTGGATTATAGTCGCTAATTGTCTTCCTTAGTTATTGAAAAGTGGACAATGTGGTATAAGATATATTCCAATTTTATTCTTGTGCACCTTTTATGAATAGGATTTAAACCACTTGATATATGTTAGGAACAAAGCAAATAAGGAAATTTTATGGGAAAACTTAACTAGCGATAGACCATAGTAAAATAGGAAGTTAGTGAGGAAATTAGTTTAGCAGCCTAAAGTGAGTAAAATTTTCAATCTCAGAAATCGTAGATTTTGGGAAACATAAGGGATTTAACTCACAAAATGACATTATGCAAGGAAAAGGGAAATGTGTAGGAATGAGAATGGAATTTCCTATTGATCAAGGATTAAGAAGATGGTGATAGGAATTTTCCATTAGAAGCAATAGAACCACAACATTGCAACACAGCTTTATGGAGTTGCATTCTGCATCGTTAGTGGTAGAGACCCTTAGTTTACTAGCAAATTTGGAGGGGTTTGCTAGTAGCTTTAGGAGCTTTGTTGAATCACAACATTTCTTACCAACTAAAGACTGATGGACCAACTGAAGGAATGGATGGGAACTTGAAGGATTTGTTAAGAGCTTGCATCTTGGACTTTGGAGGACCTTAGGAGTGGCGCTTACCCTTCTTAAAATTCGGTAGGATTGTAGTCATCAATGGACGGTTAGTATGGCATTGTTGAAGCATTTTTTGGGGAGACCACGCCAATCGTAAAGTTATGGGTGGGAAATCACCGATAAATTTTACTCGGACCAGATTTGTATTGTGAGACTTTAGAAAAGTCGAAATTGATTAGGTAGCATACGATTTGGGTAGTTGGAAAGCAGGAACCATATTTATTAAGGCTTCTTCCAAATATGGAAAAACAAGAAAACTTTTATGTTGGATGGAGTCCATGATGTTTTTGCATTTGAGGAGGTGCCTTCGTAGCTTAAAAGTTGTTGTAGAGCCTAATCAATTAGGTAATTTTAAGGAGCCAATAGTATCCAGTGCCACTGCATGTATCGTAGAGTGTGGAAATCGAAAGCTCCACAGTAAAGTATTAGATTGGTTCAAGTACGGTAGTGAGAAAATATGATGTGAGGCACAAGGACTCTTCATCCTAAACCTTTCTCTAGAAAATTTTATCCCTGAATTTAGGATTTTCACTACATTGTGATTGCTAGATTAGACGGTAGGAGATGGTTGCTGCATCTTTTCATAACCACTTTACACTCATGTAGATATTTTTATGCATGTTTAGAGTATTTGCATACATACTATCATGACATCATTACACACATGCGCTAGGATTGTACTCATTTTAGTTTGTCTGCAGTACATAATCGCATCGCACTATTGGTTGAGTAGATGGTTGTGTAGATAACTTGGTTGTATAACATGGATGTTATTGCGCGTTACGCTGATCTCCCCTTGAAAATTTTCGAAACGAAATCCTTTTTATGGGGAAGGAATGTAACACCCCATATAATGAACCATAAATAAATGGAGTAAATTAAATATGATAAGGGTTGAATATGGAAATTTTTTAAAAGTTGGAATTTGATCACGTAAGTTATTATTTTGCGTTCGTGGTGAAATTCTAATTTGTTTCCATATATAATATATTGAAAATGGATCTCGAATGAAGAAGTTATAAGCGTTTGAAGTTTTCAGATCTAAATTAATTTAATTTGAATTCAAATTCAAATGAATATCTAAATTTAGGGTTTGATTTTCAAAATTAGCTTGGGGGATAAATAAATGTTTTAGTTAACATTTATCATTAAAGTTAAATACGTTAAGAAACTAATTTAAAAGCAACAAAATAAATAAATACCCCAAATAATCAACTGGTCGACACTTTTACTATGACCGGTTGACGCCTAGCGGTCGACCGATTGGGGAAGGGAGGTCGACTGGTCGAAGTCAAATTTTGGCAGTGGCGGCTAGGGTTTGAAGGGTTGTGCTATTTATTTGTACGCTCCAGATTTTTTCATTTTGAACTATTTTCATCCTTCAGTTCAGGTGCATTTCAACCCTTATAGGTAGAACCATATCCTCTCCACTTTTATTCATATTATTTTGCAGAATATGACGTTACTCTGCTATTGCTATCTCTCTATTAAGATTTAAAAACTCCTAGAAAATTCAGGTAAGGATTCAACTTATTTCTTACTCCAATCTATTCTTATCCTATTCTTCTCAAATTATTCTGAATCTAATGAATATATATATACACTTTTTCATATTATTTGCATGTGTATCAAAAGAGAGAGATTCCAGAAGAGATCGGAAGGCTGGAAATTTATTTAAGTAAAGCTAAGGCTAATCTGCGAGTGGAAAACATAGTATTTATTTTCAGTAACTGTTTAGTGTATTTCTTTTGAATTTGAACATGCCTTAAGGATTTCGGGATTTCGAAATATGATAGATAAAATTTCCCGAAATTCCTTTTTATTTTGATATGTCAATTTTATGTTGAGATTCCCAATTATTTACATTAATTTGATGGAATTTGTTTCGTTTATGCAATTTTTGATAATTTCGTAGTCTATTCCACTTCTCCTTCTTCTTTAGGTCAAATTGTAATCCATCAATAAAATAAAGGGTTTAGATTATGAACTCTATTCATAGTTTATGCCACTTATTCATATCTATTTCTTTGTAAAAAGAGAAGTCAAATGGAGTATGAGGTTTATATTGCAATTCTTATTGTCAAAGATATTCCGTTGAACTAGTATAATAAATTAAGTTTCTATTTTATTTATAAGTCTGTTATTGTAGTTTTGATTACGAACATTTATTCCCTGTTTTGGACATTTAAATTCCATGAAATCTTGAGAATTGAAGAAAAAGCACTTGTAATACTTAATGGGTTAGAGAATTGACATTTGACGCTAGTTTAGGGCATAAAATCCATGCATTTAGAACTTATTAAATGCGATTTTTTTTTCTATTTGCATAATCAACGTATAGCTATTGCATATATGGTGTAGTTAATTAGGTATTTATTTACATTTATTTTCCTCTAGTAAGAAGGTAATTGACCGTGAGGCGAAAATAAGAGGAAACTCTTATATTGCCTATTTATTATTTTAAATCATTATTAGATAAATTTCTTATAAAGCCTTATTTATGAAATGATGAGATGGGCGTTGTGTGTATACATATGTGTATTTGTGTATGATGTTTATATATATAAAGAGAGTATTTGATTATGGCTGAGTAATTGGGACGTGAGGTCAATAGAATTACATGATGGAAGTTTACTCTTTGCTTTGAGGATACCAGCAGTTGTGTACACTTTTATTGATGTGAGATATCCTTTTGATAAATATTTGTAATGGCACGAGGTTAGTTCCAAATTCTATAGGGGAAATCTTCCCAGCGAATCCGAATACCAGTTCCTGCAAATAGAGGACTAATGTGAGACATCATTATGGGTATGAGCCATAAGACGAAGGGCCTACTTCGGTGTTTGAGATATTAAGCGGTTGGACCCGCCTTTTTCCCCAGATGAAGTATTAAATGGCCAAGGGGTTATGCTAGATGGTATCTCTATAGGGGTCTGCTTTTGGAATTAGGCCTTGAATGACAGGATCTGCATATTTTCCACTTGAAAGTAATAAGTGGCCTATGAGATTCCATATGATGTCAGCTAGATAGTACCATTGAGAAGCACGCTTATAGAATTAGGCCTTAATGACGGGGTATGCCCATTTTCCACTTGGAAATGTTAAGTGGCTTAGGAACCATCTCTTACGTTATTAGCTATTTATGACGTATGATTAGGAATATGAGACATACTTCTAAAATTGAAGGTATTAAGTGGTTGGACCCACCTCCTTTCCTTATAAAGAAGCATTAAATGATTTTAATGGTTTTATGTTTGTAGATATATTCTTATTTTGAAATGTACTGCGCGAGTACTAGAAAAATAAGACTCGAGGTTTTTATTCACCAAATACTTATTGTTTTGACCCCTTCCTCATTACAACACAGGTTAAGGATGGAGTGATGGGTGTGAAAATGCTTAGAGATGGAGAAGCTTGGCTTGTGGCAGTATTTATTATTATTACTTGCTTTGATGTGTACCCATGTATTTAGACAATTGTTGTAACGGATATTATGTTACGGTTTTTATGGAATTTTGTATTATGACATTTTTATGGTTTTGAAATAAATGGTACACTTTGCTATTATATTTTGTTCCATCCGCTGTGAGTTCTAAAATTTTAGTTATGGCTCTATACAGTTAGTTTTTTAGTTCTACCAATAGCTTTCCTTAGAATGGATTTATGTTTCGATGGGCCTTCTCTGGGTTGAAATTTGGACCTGTTTCAGGGTGGGTTGTTACATTTGGTATCTGAGTTCTCAGTTAACCGATCAACTAGGAAAGAATACTATGCGTATGAGTGACATACTTGTTATATCTGAAAAGGTTTTCAAAAGATTTTTCTAAAAATAATACTATATATATACTTATTTTTTAACGTTTAACTCTATAAATTCCGACAATAGAATTAGTTGTGGCCATACTCCCAAAGGATGGGCGAGGCGACTATGAGTTGTAAGAATAAATTGTGGTTTTCTACTCCTACTCAAATTATATGTGGAGTGAAGATAATATCTTTAGGAGAAAACCAGGGAGAACATGACTTCAACTTATAGAAGCACCCTAGAAGCTGAATAGCAATTGACTCCTTGATAGGACCTAGTCTTCCCAATCATTATAGACCCTATAGACATTTAATAATAGGGGTGACCATAGATGGGAAGGTTAATAGGAAATAAATGACCTTAAGGTAACGTCTGTTAAGCTGATTGTTTTGTATGAAAGTAAGGAAAGGGGGAAATTTCCATAAAGGAATACGTTAATCACCACAAGGAGGAAATAATATTTTTAATGGGTAGAGCACAAAGGTTTAAAAGAAATAAAAAATTTATTCCTATCTTTTGTGATATAATTTGATAAAATGGTTTCTTTGAAAACCCATTGAAAATTTTGGAAGTGCCTTTCAAAAGATTTTGAAGCGAAATTCTTATAAGTTAGAAATTTTTGATAAAAGTGATTTTAGATGAATTTTGAATTATACCGCCGTTTATTTTATAAATAGTTTGAAAAGTGGTTGAAAATTTAAAAAGGGCAGTGAAACATTTTTGGTAAGTGATGTTGATTCAAAAGTTTGGTGACCTGAGAAGTTGAAAAAAAGTTTTCAATTATTAACTTCTCAATTTAAAATTTTTTTGAATTAGAAAAGCTTTCAATTTCCTTGTTTTTGTATTCTTCCATTTTTTTATGTTACATTTTCTATGCAATAAATTTGGAAATTCTTTCCTCTTTAACTCCTTAGAAGCTGTATAAGTGAGAAATTTTTGGAAATATAATTATGGTTTTAGATGACTTTGAAAATATACCACCATTAGTTTTAGGGAAGTTTGGAAAGGTAATGTAATTTTTAAAAGTGATGAATATCTTTAAGTCAAAATGGTTGATGGTTTTAATTGTAAATAAATACCTTGAAAAGTTTTCATCTACTAACCTTTTTAATCTAATTAAAAGGATTTCAATTTTTGGTTCTTTAATTCTTCTATTTTTCCTTGTTTGTAAACCTAAAAATTCTTTCTTTAGAACTTTTTTAGGGGTTTATAGATAGAATTAGCACCTATTTTGGAACAGAGAAATTGAAAGAAAGGAATGCCTGATAGTGTAAAAATGAGAGCATTCTCATATAAGGTGATGAAGAGAATGATGATTGGGATTTTGGTAATAATAAATGAATGGAGTAGTAGAGTAAGATAGAAGTTATTTTTGTCTACTTCATCTATTTTTCTATCATATAAAGTTATAAAAGGAATCTTTGACCATTAGTTGGATTTAAATGATGATTGATAAATAAGTTAGAAGCTTTTGTATAAGGAGAAGCATTTATGTTACGATGAGAATTTTAAATGTTCTTCCTAATTTTAATACAAAATTTATTTAAATAATAATAATACCGGGTTTGATAAAGAAAAGTGTTGCAAGAGATTTTAAGAGTTTTTGAGCAAAGTTAAGAGATATATTTCATCAAATAATAGTATATTTTGGGTAATAAGGTAGTAAATATTATTGTATGCTTTAGAAGGAAATAACTATTATTTTGAAATGATGATTGTGAAAAATTTACTAATTTGTAAACAATAATTCTGGTAGCTAGAAAATTCTTTGAAACAAAAATGGTTTAACTTGTTATTTTGAAAGGATAATTAAGTCTTAAATCTTTTGTGTTACAAAGTTCCTATTTTCAAAAATGTGTAAATCCTTATTTTAGTAAAGTTATTGAAAAGGAAAGTTTTTCATATGTTCCTTTCTATAAAACCAAGATAATTTTCAATGTCATAAATTAGAAAGTCTAACTTTTCAAGAAAAAGTTTGGATAAAGAAAGTTTTAAAAAGGAAGATTATTTTATTCCTATTTGGGAATAAAGGTGATAAAGGTTTTTGTTAAAGTTTAAAATTTCAAAGATGGTGATATTGAATTTGATACTTCATGTTTAATGTAGTGCAAGAAATGAAGCAATGCTTATTTTTAAATAAGTTTATTTGTATAAAGATATTTTATTTTATGCGCGAAAGTTATGATTTTATAAATTTTATGGAGTAGACACGGATCATGACCTAGGTGGGACAGACTAAGGTTTTTAAGATAGGAGTAAAATAGAAACGTATTGTACCACCTGATCTGAAAAGTTGAAGTCAGTCCCAAACCCCTAATTTAAGAAGTTGGTAAAGTGTAAAGATATTCCAGATCTATAATTGGATTGTGAATTAGGTTGCCCATAGAATATAAACTGCTATATTTTAATTTTGAAGCAATTTCCACATAATTTCCATAAATTATCTAATTCCAGAATACACGTAAAAGTGCATTGTTTGAAGTAACAAGGAATACACTAAAAAGGAAGCAGATGTGTAAGGGATGGGTATTCCTTTCCATAGTTTACAGTCTATTTCAATAATAAGAAAAGAAATGATTGCTTGTAATTTCAAACAAAGAAAAATCTTAATTGTGGTTATTTTATGACAGTAATCTTTTTGGAAGGGTAGCTTCTATTGTACACCTACGCTAAAAGACTAGAATATACATACATACATACATACATACATACATACATACATACATACATACATACATACATACATACATACATACATATATATATATATATATATATATAGCATAGACTACGACTATATGCATATTAGTTAGTAATTGATGGATTCGCGTATATGGATGTTAATTACAAATTTTGACATGTAATAAATTTGTAATTAAGGAGAGAAAAAGTAGTCTAAAGAGGGACTGCTTAAGGAAACTTGATATTGCATTTGTAGAAGAAAGAAATTTGAGTGATGAACGGGTTTTGAAAACCTGAAGAAGGTTAAAAAGATTGAAGAAGGATTAACTGGAAATGGTCCAATTTTGACACTAATGATCAGCTGCTATGGAAGCAATAAATGAACCATTTTTATTAAAGACCCAAAAAAGAAGTGGAAATTAAGAAAATGGGTAGCAATGGAATGAAATATTAAAGATAACCTATCCTAATTTAGAAAGGAGTGATAGGACCTCAAAACCAATTATATTAATCGACAATAAATGAAAACTTCTAGTAGAATTTTCTTTTGGAGTTCTTGGATTATAGTCACTAGTTGTCTTCCTTAGTTATTGGAAAAGTGGATAATGTGGCATAAGATATATTCCAATTTTATTCTTGCGCAGCCTTTATGAATGAGATTTAAATCACTTGATATATTTTGGGAACAAATTAAATAAGAAAATTTTATGGGAACACCTAACTAGCGATAGACCATAGTGAAACTGGAAGTTAGTGAGAAAATTAGTTTAGCAGCCTAAAGTGAGTAAATGTTTGAATCTTAAAACTTTTAGATTTTGGGAAACATAAGAGATTTAGCTCACAAAATTCCACCATGCAAGGAAAAGAGTAATGTGAAGGAATGACAATGGAATTTCCTATTAATCAAGGATTAAGAAGAAGGTGATAGAAATTTTATGTTAGAAGCAATAGAACCACAGCATTGCATCTCAGCTTTATGGAGTTGCGCTATGCATTGTTAGTGATTGGGACCCTTAGTTTACTAGGAAATTTAGATAGGTTTACTAGTAGCTTTAGGAGCTTCGTTGAATCGTAGCATCGCTTACCAACTAAAGACCAATGGACGAACTAAAGAATGGATGGGAACTTAAAGGATTTGTCGAGAGCTTGCATCTTGGATCTTAGAGGACCTTAGGAGTAGCTCTTACCCTTATTAGAATTTAGTAGGATTGTAGCCATCGATGGACAGTTAGTATGGCACCCTTGAAGAGTTTTTTTGGTGAGACCGCGCCAATCGTAAAATTATAGGTGGGAAACCATCGATAAATTCTACTCGGAAGAGACTTGTATTGCAAGACTTTAGAAAAGTGAAAATTGATTAGTTATTGTACGATTTGTATTGTTGGAAAGTAGGCACCATATTTTGTAACATCACAATATTTTATGGGAAATATAATTAAAAAGAAATTAAAAGCGCATTTAGTATAGTGGTAAAGGCACATGTTGACTTCCTTATTTATCAGGGATCATGTCCCGTTGTTGCCTAAAATCCGAAGCAATGTTTTTTAGCCAGTACATTTCCAGCATTTTTCCTACATATTTCAGCGTTGTTTATGATATATGGCGGCTTCCATTCACTCTAGTTATGTAATAGGATGAGATGGCTATGTTTTATTGATTGAGTGATGTGTATGGGCTAGAATGGATAACCATTAAGTGTATGAAAGAACCAGATTTAATCTAAATGATCTAATGAATTATATTCATTCAAACAATCAATAAATAAACCATCTAACATAAACCTAATCTCTTATTCCACCGTCGCCATAATTCTACACTAAAATTAATGTGTATTATTCTTCCACCTTTTCTCTACTAAATAAACAAATCTCTACCAAATTAAATTATCCATATATATTCAAGCAATTTGGGTAATTTAGAAGAATCAAAGGAAGAAAGATTAAAGAAAAGCTTTTTTCAAATTTATGCAAGCTCAAGTGCCAGATGAGTGGGAATTAATATGAAATAGAAAAACAAAGTAGTTCAATTTCAGTTCTTTTCTAGCAGTTAATATGAATTAATTTCTGTTATTAATTGAGAATAGATGTAAATTATTGCAACTTCTTCTTCTTCTTCCAATTCTCAAATCTAATTCATGTTTGATTTAAAATACGAGACATATAAATTGTCTATTCATGTTTTATGGCACAAATAAGATTGAAATTTATGTAAACTATTGTATCTCTTTCTTCTTCCACTTCTCAATTCTAATTCATGTTTGGGCTGAAATTTGGAACAAACAAATTGTTATTCACGTTTCATGGCGTAAATAAGATTGGTTTAATTAAATTGAATTAGAATTTTTATTCAATTTCTAATGGTAGAATAGGTTAGTTGAATAAATTCAGAATATGGTACTTGAGTAAAATTATGGTTTTGATTGATATAATTACATAATTTTGAATATGGTTTTGGAACAAAATTGGAAAGTCTAATTAGCATAATTGTTTGTTCATATGTGACCTAAAAACATAAAAGTGGAATTTTGTGTAATTAAATGGTTTGTGCCTATTGGATAAAAATTTTGTACAGCTTAAAACTCTAAAAGGAGAACATAAATTAGGGTGAAAAAAATATAAATTAAATAGACCCTAAAGGCTAGTGTAAATCTGTAACAAAATGGCATAAAAATTACAGATAAACTATACGAACTGAACGGACGTGAGGTTGAAACACCATTTATGTAAGAAAAAGGGAAATGGTGAAATAACCAAATCGGATGTAAAAATTGCCTAAAGCAGATTAATGGAAATAAACAGTATGTAAACTATAATGGTAAAATTAACTCTGGAAGCCATTTAGTCACAGTGCACGGGTGAAGAGCATGACTTTCACGCTATAGCACGTGGATAAGTAAGGATAGCAAGTCTGATAGGCCGATTGACGTTTAGTATTACTGCATGGTTCACTTTCCTAGAGTGACCATAACTTTGGCTTCTTAGAAACTGTATCTAAGAAGGATTCACTGCATTATATTATTCACCCTCTATGATATCCGGGAAGGACCTAGAATTAAACTGTTTTATTTTTTATGCTTCATTTTATTTTTCATTCACCGGCCTTTATGTTTGACTCATTCCTATTTTTCTATTTTCCCCCAATCACATGAAGGCAGGTCTAGGTTGCAGTTCTTTGCAGCTTGGAGGGTCATTGGAGCAGTTGTTATCTTAAGCTTTTATTTCTTTTGTTTCATGTACTTTATTTCTCTTTTTTCCATCCTTTAATTTATATATGGGGACCTCTATTATGAACTTTGTTATGTTTTATGTTTTGGTGGAGACTACTCGACACTTTAGGTTTTAGAAATAAATTAGGTATAATATTGTTTTTTAATGAAGCTACTTTGCTATTAATTTATAAATAGTGAAAGTTTCTTTTCCGCTGTAATATTTTAATCATTTTATGATGTTACCTTAGTCTCTGTACTATGTTATGGCTTTTTATTTCACCCACCACCCTTGCTTCTAGTCATGTTTGATTTTCGGGGTGCCTAGAGGTGTGAGGTGTCACAGATTTATTAGGCCTTTTTTCCAATATGGGAAAAACAAGAATATATTGGCTAGAGTCTATGAAGTTTTTGCATTTGAGGAGATACCTTCGTAGCATAACAATTTTTGTGGATCCAAATCAATTGGGGGATTTTAAGACGGAGCCAATAGCGTACAATGCCACTGCATGCATCGTGGAGCAAGAAAATCGAAAGCTCCGCAATAAAGAATTAGACTGGTCCATGTACGATAGTGAGAAAATCTGATGGGAGGCACGAGGACTCTTTGTCAAAAACCTTTCTCTGAAAAAATTTCTCTCTAAAATTAGGATTTTGGTTGCATCGTGGTTACTAGATTGGATGGTAGGAGATGGTTTCTACACTTTTCCACAATCACTTTACACTCATGTAAATATTTTTATGCATATTTAGAGTATTTGTATACATACTTTAATGACATGATCATACACTCACGCTGGGATTGAATTCATTTTAGTATGTCTGCAAAACATAATCACATTGCACTATCGATTGAGTGAACGGTTGTGTAGATAACTTAGTTACATTGTTCGCCCCTTGAAAGATTTCGGGGCAAAATCCTTTTTAAGGGGAAAGAATGTAACACCCCATTACACTTTTTATGATATTATTGCATGTTTAAAATTAAAGTTAAATAGGTTAAGAAAGTAATTAAAAAGCAACAGAACAAATAAATACCCAAAATAAACAACCGGTCGACACCATTACTATGGCCCGTCGACGCCTAACGGTCGATCGGTTGGGGAGGGGAGGTCGACTGGTCAAAGCCAAATTTGGGCAGTGGCGGCTAGGGTTCGAAGGGTTGTGCTATTTATTTCTATGCTTCATATTTTTCTGTTTCAAACTATTTTCATCCCTCGGTTCTGGTGCATTTCAACCCCTATACATAGAACCCTAATCTCTGCACTTTTATTCATATTATTTTGCAGATTATGACGAAACTCTGCTATTGTTATCTCTCTAATAAGATTCAAAAACTCCGTAGAGAATTAGGGTAAGGATTCAATTTATTTCTTCCTTCAATTTATTCTTATCATATTCTTCTCAGACTATTCTAAATCTAATGAATATATATACTTCTTTCCTATTATTTGTGTGTATCAAAAGAGAGAGATTCTAGAAGAGATCGGAAAGCTACAAATTCATTTGAGTAAAGCTAAAGCTAATCTGTGAGTGGAAAACTTAGTATTTCTTTTCAACAATTGTTCAGTGTATTTCTTTTGGATTTGAATAATGCCTTAAGGATTTCGATATTTCGAAATATGTTAGATAAAATTTCCCGAAATTCCTTTTTATCTTGATATGTCAATTTTATGTTGAGAATCCTAATTATTTACATTAATTTGATGGAATTTGTTTCATTTATGCAATTTTTGATAATTTCATAGTCTACTCCACTTCTCTTTCTTCTTTATGTTAAATTGTAATCCATCAATAAAATAAGGGGTTTAGATTACGAACTCTATTTATACTTTAAGCCACTTATTCAAATCTATTTCTTTGTAAAAGAGGAGTTCAATGAAGTATGAGGTTTATATTGCAATTCTTATTGTCAAAGATATTCCATTGAATTGGTATAATAAATTTATTGAATATGCGAGTAAACCAATTTTTGTGTTAAAATTTGAATTTCTAAAATGACTTCTTTTAATAGCTGAGGGTCAGTCCGTAGTTAGACCACCAATGTTCAGTGGTGAATATGCTTACTGGAAAAATTGAATGAAATTATTTCTGAAAACCGTTGATGCTTGAAATATTGTTGAGACAGGTTACAAAGTGCCAACTATAGTAGTAAATAATCAGGAAACTGAAAAACCAATTGATCAATGGATAGATCTAGAAAATAAGTTACAGAGTGCTAATGCTAAAGCCATGAATGTTATTATCTGTTCATTGGATCATACTGAATTTAATCATGTCTCACATTGTTTAACTGCGCAGGAAATCTGGAATACATTTGAAGTGCTCACGAAGGAACATCTCAGGTCTAGGAATCTCGCCTTACAATACTTACTAGCAAATACGAGAACTTCACAATGGTCAGGGATGAGAATGCTAAAGATATGTATGCACGACTTTCCAATCTCATATACAAATCAATAGCTCTCGCAAAATCATATACAGAGTTGGAAATAGTCCGAAAAATCCTTAGAGTCCTTCCATGGAATTTTGAAGCAAAAGTTACAGCCATTCAAGAATTAAAGAATTTGAAGCAAATCAAAGTTGAAGAGATCATCGAAAATCTCACCACTTACGAGCTAGAAATTAAATTCAAGGAAGAACGAGAAGGAGGTGATACTCAAAAGAAATCAATTGCGCTTAAAGGAACAACGGAAAGTAGTGATGATGATGATAATAGAGCAGCTAAGCTGGCACTATTAACGAAGAAATTCAAAAAGTGGAATCACAAATACGGAAATCCATCTCTAAATCAGAAATTGAAAAGCGAAATAGCCAAAGCACTAGACAACCCGAAAGAGCAGGAAATCATCTGTCACAAGTGCAATAAACCTGGCCACATCAAGCCCAGTTGTCCTCGAAATCGACATGGCTAAGAAAAGAATTCAAAAGGGAGAAGATTTGCAACCACGTGGAATAAAAGTAATAATGATTATAAAAGCACTAGCAGTGAGAGTGAGAAAGCAGATCTTTGCTTTCGAAGTGATATAACTGATAGCAATGATGATGAGCCAAGCGTGGTATCAAAACTCACTCACACAGAATTATTTATATATTTCCATGAAGTAAATGGCTGTTTTGAAAGACTTAGGGAGAAATACGCTAAAATTGAATCACAAAGAGATACTTTGGTATAATCAAATAAAGAGCTCGACTAATTAGTTTAAAACTATCAAAGTAGGAGCCCTACGGTGATGTGCGTCTATCACTTGAAGAAGAAATTAAAAAACAAAAATTAAAATTAAATCACTTGAAAATGAAATTCTGATTTTAAAAGAAAGTGAAAATACTTGAAGAGAAAATTCTATTAAAAGATGCACATAATTATTGAATGAAAACATATGCCTCAAAGCACAAGTCCAACAATTATCAACAACTTTAGGAAAATTTTCCAAAAGTGAAAGATCGTTGAATATGCTAATAGGAAAACAAACAATCAATATTGATAGACAAGTACTTGGATATACTCACTCTGGACATGTTAAAAGAAAAATTAATAAAGTCAGTTCCATGTGCACAATTTGTAGAAAATTTGGACACAATCAAAATATTTGTTGGTATAGACCCAAACACGTGAAAACTATACCAATTTGGGTTCCAAAAGGCACGAATATAAGATCCCTCAAAGTTAAACAAATCTGGGTGCCTAAAGGAACGTATATAAATATTTTTGGGTCTCCATAAAATTATTTTTCAAAATCTTTTGCCACTAATAGCCATGGACCCATGAAAACAAATAGGTCACAAAAATCTTTCCTTATGTAGGCGTGACAGCAGCTAAGGAACAACAACAGTGTTATCTAGATTCTGGCTATTCCAGGTACACAACGGGCGACAAATCAAAGTTCCCTAGCCTAGTATAAAGGTGGTAGAATCACAATGGGCTAAGACGAAAAATTATCGTAAAAGTAAAAGAGGTAACGGTATATTTATTTTGAACAATATATTTAATGTGAAAATCTGCACCATAATCTAATCAGCCAGTTATGTGATAAAGAAATGAATGCTGATTTTGATTCTGACTTTTTCAAAATTGTTGGCCAAATTATTCTTTTATGCCGAGAACACTTTAAAAATCCCTAGAGTCTTTGAACTACTTCATATAGACTTGACTGATGATAATACATTTGGCTGACTCTATATTCACGGTTTTGTTTACATGGTTTCAATTCAAATTCAAAAGATGTAAAAATGAATTCAAGGCATTTGTTGCAACTCACGGTCTGGTCTATGACATCAAACTAATGATAATCTCCAGTGAAAGAAGAATTCAGATGTAGATTACACAGGTAATCTAGTTGGTAGAAAAATTACTAGTGGAACGTGATTTATGTTGAGATATTTAGTATCTGCATCATTTTCAAATAAAATATCTGCATATTTATCATTTTAAATAATTTTCAAACTGCAGACATTTTTCTTATAAAACCCCTTGAGGAAAATAATTTTTATTGGCCTTGTTTTAGATTAGTTATTTTTGAAAATTTGATTTTATAATTATTTTTGGATTTGATCTTAAATGACTACATTAACTAATCTGGCTCCCTATCGATTATCGAAAAGATAAATAGTGATTGAAAAAGTGATGAATTTTGATATTAATCATATATTATAACTTGAGACGGTATAATTAGTAAATGCCTTTAGAAATTTAAACAAGAGTTATAAAAACTTTTTGTTTGGTAAAAATTTCATGACCATCTCTATTGCTATCATATTTTTATCGACCATCACTCATCCAAATCCAATATAGTATGTCAATATGTGGTATTTTAAATGCGAAAGCAATAAAAATATACAAAGTATCCACTCTCATTTAAAAGTCCTCACGGTTATGCACAGGTGAATTATTTGGAATTTTTGATTATGTGCTTCTATGCTCATTTAAAAGTCCTCACGGTTATGCATGTATGGGACACATATCAAAATTGGTGATTAAATAGAAAAGATTGATTCTAATCCCATTTAAAAGTCCTCATGGCTACGCAGGGTTAGAAGATACTTGAATTCATTTTAAAAAAAATTAGAATACTACTAATCCTATTTAAAAGTCCTAATGGTTATGCATGGCTAGTAGATATTCAAATTCCTGATATAAATATACCACGAATAGACACAACTGTATGGTTTTATATGATGACATTATCCCTATCATTCGAAAGTGGAATATGCACCTACCAGAGTATTTATGATTTTTGTTTGATTTTTTATTGAAATTTAACATTTATACCCGATTGAGTATTAATATTGTATTAATATCTACCACTTTATTCCTATTTCTCCAATACTAGTACTCTTTTGCTGATAACAAAAGGGGGAGAGAAAGGTTAAGATTTTGGCAAATAAAAGTCAAATATTTTATTTTCTATATGCATCTTGGTTCATTTATTCATTTACATTTATTTACATGCATATATGAAGGGAGAGTTTTTATTGTAGAGAGGAAGCATTCAAATAGGGGGAGCAAATCGTAATCTAATACATTTAATAAATTCATCTTAAATATTTTTTTGTTATCATCAGAAGGGGGAGATTGTTGAAAATGCAAGTATATGATTTTTGTTTGATGATAATAAACATACATACATACATATATATATATATATATATTCATTTAAATGTATTTATTAATGTACTATTTTATTCTTTAGATAATTAAATAAATATTTGCTAAATAAAATAAATAACAAAGAATTTAAATTCAAACAGATATTTTATTCAAACAAATATTTATTACAATTTTGAATAGTACAAATTTAAGCTCTCACTATATATACTAGTATGGGCCCAATGCTTCGCATACGGGCTACACCACAATTTTCATTTACCTTAGCACCTCACTACATATTACTCATTCACTCGTATTTATCTTCAACTCCAGCTCAGGTTGAATACAGCATTTGAGCGATCTACAAAAAGACACACTGACGCAGTAAAATTGAAATTGAAATATTTTTGCAGTGTAAAATAAAATATGATTTTGAAAATATTATTTGCCTTAGTTATTTGGATTGTTCGTCATCATTTAATTTTGAATTCATCAAACATGAACAACTTGTGACATGCACAGTGTATCACAGTACATGCCACAAGGCTGTGCACACCGATATACACTTGACAAGATTGTAAGGACAGGTGAGCACAAGGTCAAAGCCAAATCAAAATCCGGGTTCAACTCAAGTGAAAGTCATGGTATCAGCATAAGGTCAAACCCAAGCTTTAAGCTGGATTCAACACAGATGCATGTTCAATAAAATGGTCAAGAATCCAAAAACAACATAAATAAAGCCTCGATAAAAATTCAGTGAGAAAACAATGAACCGGTCAGTGCAAACAAAATCAATAAAGGTTCATACATGAATCATAAATCAATATCAAACCATCTGCACCATAGCTCAATGCAATGAATGCCATCAAACCAGATACAAGAAAGATAGGCCAGAACATCAAGGAACAACAATATGATGAAGTTCCAAATCAACATAAGTTCAGAGAAGCATGTACAAGCAACTCACTACATAATGAACGCAGTGAGGTAGAGCTGAATTCCCTGAAATAAAGAAGCAACCAGACCAATGGCATACATGAAGACTAGCCAAGTAGTGAAATAAAAATATAAACATATGTATATGTAACCACCACTGACTCAATTGAAATGCAACAGTAGTGAAAATGGAATGCATCAGAGTTCAAACATATCCAGACCAGATGTCAACGTGACAACATGTACACATGAATTATGGTAGTATGCAAATTCAAGTGCATCGTACCACAATGCATCAGATGTCTAGACCACGAACATACATAAACAAATCGAGTAAAACAAGAAAACAATAACATACAATACAGTGCAACATGACAACTCGGCTAATGAACAAAGGATCCAGGATGAACTCAATAAGATATATATATATATATATATATATATATATATATAATGTTGACCTGCACACATCAAGTATACCGAAACCAGAACACACGAAATCATGGAATAGCAAGTGGAACAGTACTGTAACCAGATGAACCAGACAAGACACAAGACTCAATCGTACAGCCTTAAGTATATATGCAGTAAATTGGACGCATCAATTATTTTCTCACAAACACATACGTATACATACATACATGCCATGAAGCAGTCAGAACCAAAACAATGCATATTGAAGCATAAGGCGTGGACAATGCAAAAGCAGACAAGCTACATGATCACTGATCGCATATAAAGCAACAACTCAAGTCAGTGCACAACAACCCAATACAAACTACATTAAATCAATGCATAAACATATATATATACATATGTAATACACATTTGTACATACATGTAGTGACAGCATAGCAGACTAACCAAGTTAAACAATGCAAGCTCAAATTGAATCAGGTACAAGTGTAGTCTCAGCGAAGAAATGCAGCAGTGACAACACAAGTGTAGCTTCAACAATGAAGACCAAATAAAGACTCAAATATCAATGGTCGAATTCATAGAGCAAAAGGATTATCACTGTCTACAAGCACAGGCAGAAATTTTCATAAGTGACCAAAGTCAAATGTAACAGAAGTCATGTAACAGTTTTTTGAAACAAAGTAAAAAATCATCACAAAATCACCATAACTGAATTCAGCAGCATCATGTCAGAGGAGCCGTGGTGACTAAGGCTAAAATCGAGCAAGTTCAAATTTTAACAAAATCAAACTGTCTGAAGTCAAAGAGAAAAGAACAAACCAAAATCAAAATCGTGGTAATTCCGAAGCCAACATAATTTCAAAACCGTGGTCAGATAATATCGAACAAATCAGAGTCACAGTCGAAATCACCATAGCCGAAGTCACCAGCAAAATCAACGCCATGATGACCAAGGAAAAAAGAACGAATAAGTCAAAAATCAAACAAGCCGTGGTGGCCACATAAGAAATCAAGCCATGAGAAACAAGCAAACAAAATATACGAATTTGAACAGGTGAGTGATCAATCATAGCATTCGATCAAAATCAAACGGCCGAGCAAATTATTAGACAAACGAAAATCAAGGGGTTTGAACCCTATATAAACGATTAACATCATCGGCAGTTGATCATCGAGTTCAAGCATATCTACCGGAAAAGCAAAAGGAAAATAACATACCAATACAAGTCGAACTCGATCAAGAAGCAGCCGACTTCGAGTCAAAGTGACAATTTGATTGACAAAGTAAACCGTATATAATTCATTCTTCAATCAACTACATAAGTCAGCAGCTTCAACAGATTCAGAAGCCCTAATTTCAGAGCAAAGAGGAACGAACAAACAAATTTCACAAAGAAGAAAGATACCGGCCGAATAATAAAAAAGGAAAAAGGGATTTATTTGTTTATTATGGGCCGGTTATTAGAGATAGTGTTTTGGGCTTTTTAAATAAGGGGTTTATTACTTTAATTGCTTTTAAATTTGTATTTTTCTTTTAAACTTGTGTAGTTTCTAATCATGTGACTAGAGGACGAACTATGGTGCTGTAGTTTGAGAATTCACAACTAAGTGGCTGAGTTGTGGTAGTGTTTTGAGTGTAGAATTAATGTTAGTAAATAGCGGGTGTCGCAAGTTTACATGTGTAAGCGTCTGACTACTTAATTTCTAGTAGAAACCTTGGAGGCAACATGTAGGTAGGGTTTCACCGAAGGTGGGTAAATCTGTGTGTTCTATTTTCTGCTTTTATAATTCTGCTATTATCTGTGCTATTGTTATTTGACTATTATCTGTGCTGAAATTACATTATATATATACTTCCGCAATAAATTTTTATAATTAACAGTATCACCCTATTCACCCCCCTCTCTAGGTGAAATCGATCCTACAAAATTGAGTTTCTATTTTATTTATAAGTTTGTTATTGCAGTTTTAATTATGACCATTTATTCCCTGTTTTGGACATTTGAATTATATGAATTCTTGAGAAATTGACGAAAAACACTGGTAAATACTAATTTGGTCAGAGAATTAACATTTGATGCTAGTTTAGGGCGGAAAATACATGCGTTTTGAACTTACTAAATGCAAATATTTATTTATTTCTATTTATTAATTAACGTATAGCTATTGCATATATGACGTGATTAATTAGCATTTATTTACATTTATTTTTCCCCATTAAGAAGGTAATTGATTATGAGGCGAAAATGAGAGGAAACTCTTATATAGCCTAATTATTATTTTAAGCCGTAATAAGGAAGGTTTCTTATAAGGCCTTATTTATAAAACAACAAGATGAGTGTATACACACACACACACATATATATCTGTGTGTGTATCTATGTGTGTTGTGTGTGTCTCTCTCTCTATATATAAGGAGAGTATTTGATTTATGGCTAAGTAATTAGGATGTGAGGTCAATAGAATTACATGATAGAACTCTGTCCTTCACTTTGAGGCTACCAGCAATTGTGCACACTTTTATTGATCTGAGATATCCTTGAGATAAATTTTTTTAATGACGTGAGGTTAGTTCTAAATTCTATAGGTGAAATCTGCCTAGCTAATATGACTACCAATTTCTACAAATAGAGGACTAATGTGAAATGTCATTATGGGTATAGACCATAAGACGAAGGGCATACTTCGGGGTTCGAGGTATTAAGTGGTTGGACCTGCTTTTTCCCACAGATGAAATATTAAATGGCTAAGGGGTTATGCTAGGTGGTATCTCTACAGGGGTCCGCTTTTGGAATTAGGCCTTAAGTGACAGGTTCTGTCTATTTTCCACTTGGAAGTATTAAGTGGCCAATGAGATTCCATATGATGTCAGCTAGATAGTGCCACTGAGAAGCACGCTTCTGGAATTGGGCCTCAATGATAGGGTCTACCTATTTTCCACTTCGAAGTGTTAAGTGATTTGAGAACCATCTCTTACATTATTAGTTATTTATGACTATGATTGGAATATGTGATCTACTTCTAGAATTGAAGGTATTAAGTGGTTTGGACCCATCTCCTTTTCCTATAAAGAAGTACTAAATGATTTTAATTGTAACGAGACGGATTTTGCCCGCTCGAAAATCGACATCCATACTTCATATCGTATTCGAATGCCATAGATTCGACCGTTCAAATCCGATTCGCCGGAGCTTATAACAATCATTAAGTAAACAACACAGCGAAAAAAAAGAATAATACATTGATATACAGCTTTGATACAATATCTGAAACAATAGATGATCCAATAGATATCAATATACATCAGAGATATGATACAATAAAATAGCAGCGGAAAAGAAAACGATGACACCAGCAGCGCAACAAATAACTCTAAGATAATCTTCAAGGAAGAACTCCATTTCCAAGAACCAATCCAACAATAGCTCGAACTCCCAATAATGATGCACCAAGACGGGCAAGACTGGTGTGATCCAAAGACTGAACTAATTCCAAATAACCTACTAATCTGACTATCTGAAAAAACCCAACTCTAGACTGCTCATGTAGAAAATAATGAGCACCCAGAGTTTAGGAAAGAAACAATAAACTCTGAATCAGTCGTGGGACTGGTGTGAGCAACAAAAACAGTTTATCTTTTAAAAATAATCAAAGAAAGAATTTTAAAGTCAATTCGAAATGCTTTTGGAAAATGAGACTACCATAAGGGCTCCCGCACACACACACAATGCAAACGCAGAATCGGAGGAGATTTCTCCTTATGATAGTCAAAGATGCTTGATACGCATTAAAAAGAAACATTTGATATTATTACTAGTGCATAGTGTTTTCGAAAGTAAAGATATAAATCTTAGCCAACATACGACCATTATCGTATGCCTACTATAGCTACCATGTTCAATAGCAGGTTACCGCCACATTCCATGGCAGGTTCTACAATTAAAACCGTACAAGTCTCGTATTGTTTCTTTGGATTTCCAACAAATGGTCAGGCCAAGGAACTTCCCATTGCCACATGAGAACGCCTCTGGAAGGACGTCCCCGAGAACCTAACCGGATCTCTGCCAACACAAGGCCGGGTTACCCCTAACTGGGTAACTACTGACACGAGTATGCCATCCCCCGGTCCTTTGGGACCTTTATCCGAGCGCTCGTAATCAACATCACACCATAATAAATAAAGTGTTTCAACATGAGTAAGTATTTGGGCTCCATACCATGATACCACCCTTTTCCAGAAGGAAGTGCACATAACCTAAAGGGAGCTACCCCTCATAACCTTGCCGCATCTTTCCTGTTTTGACCATTCCGGGGTGTGAGGCTCGACGAAGTCTCGTCCACAAAGCCACGCTTTATACAAAAGTTGTGCTTGGGTCAACGAATGATCATAGAAATGATCACAAAGATAAACGATCAAACAAATGATCATATCACAAATGATCAAACAATGATCATTTCACAGCAACACTTAGCATGTAACATTACCGAATTGGGAATATATCGCTGATAACCTTCAACTACATAACCTCTGAGCTCGTACGTCTCAGAGAAGGGTGTTAAGCTAAGAGAATAAATTCTCCGCCACCAACAGAAATATATTTGAAAGAAGTCAGCTTTATATCTCAATTTGTAATGTCAGACATACAATCCATACAAGTCTGTTCCGGGTTCGAACAGAACCGAAGGCACTTACAAAGAAGTCCTTGCAATCCGGATATTCACAATCCCGATCGGATTTCCCATCACTTAGGGAGTCTCTATATCGGCGCGACTCAATGCAGAGACAATCGATAGGTCATCCTATCGCTCTTGCAAATACCCGGTCTTCACCACCAGTCTTCAAATGTTATCCATAACGACGTATCACATATTCAAAATGGGTTATACGACCCAAAGGTCCTTTCCCGGCTAACCCGAATAGTGAGCGCAACATTTGAAACATATGGGTATGGGATTTCAGTTAAGTCACAACTTAATAATTCAAAACTTTCTTTCAAATGGTTTAAACCAAATACCATTTCAAATCTTTTAAACAAAAGATTTTATTTCACAAAATTCCATTTACGGATTTCAAAACAATTTCTATTTCATTTGGATTAACTCGTTTAAAATCTTTAAATTAAAGATTTATCTTATAGCTTTCAAACCTCCCAAATGTTCACTTTCAAAATTCATTTCCAAATATTCATCAATAACTTGGTAAACTATTTCAGTTTAAACTTGAAATCTCTTTTATATAATTTGAAATTCGTTTCTCCTATGAAAGTTTTTTTTATCATTTAGAAACAACAGTCTTATTTCGAAAAAACCCGATTTCATTTATACAAGTTACAATCTTTGGGTTAATTCAAATTCCCTTAAGTAATACTTTAAAAATGGTTTAACTCATAATCACTAGTATAATATCGTTAATCCCTAGTTTCAAATTACAGAATTCAATTTAAATATTGAATTCAAATTTAAATCAAAGTATTTAAATTCCAAAATTCAATCAAGTAATTTAAAAATACATTTTATCTTGAAATTCCATTTCCAAAACTTTTTCACATTTATTCCGATTCCATTTCCAAAACTTTTTCACATTTATTCCGATTCCATTTTCAAAAATTTTGAATTTAAAAATTCAAATTTAAAACTATTTCAAAAATCTGCGACTTAACTGATTTCTTCGTGAAATCCATAATTGTGTGTGTATGGTGTGGTCCAGGGGTTTAACACACAATAGTGCAACAACATTTAATCATCACAGATTAACAGATAATATACAGATGTATCATCCATAGATGAATAAATTTTACATACCACAATCTACAGAACAAAATATCACAGATCGGATAGGACAGTCAATTCAAGGCATCTCATACAATACAATCATTCATAAGTAAGGTCAAACATTTGAAAATCATTCATAAACAGGATTAATAAATCGTTTAATCCTAATTTATACAAGTTATTTCCAATTTAATTAATTACTTATGAATTTATTATCCAATTTTGATTTATTAATTACAAATTACTTGTTACCAATTTATCTAATGATTTTCTTAAATTAATTAAACTAAATTAATTAACTTTAATTAAATCAAAATATCCAAAATTAATTACAATAAGTGATTAATCCTTAATTACCTTTATTAAGTAATTACTTTTAACAATTTATAATTGATTATCTAAATGTAATTAATCTGATTTATTATTACAATTAATCGCCTTAATAAATACTTAAAAATCCTTAGTTAATTATCTTCATTAACAAATAACATTTCTCAACTTACTTCTTAATAAATCTCTAGTTCTAAATTAATCTGAATTATTAATTTATAAATTAAATAAATAAGTCATTCTTAATTATCTTATTAATTAAATTCTTTTATTATCTTAATTATTTCTAAGATATTTCATTTACTTTATTAATGACTTCATTAACATTCAAGTGTATTTACACATTACACTTCTAATTTTAAATTCAAATTCTATTTGAATTTAAGATTCAAAATGTTTAACCATTTAAACATTAATTCAAATTTTTTTTCATTACTTTATAAGTCTTAAATAATTATAAAGAACATTCGTTTCTTATGTAATAAACTTATATAAGGAAAAGTTTCAAACTAAATCACTTAATTATTTTAAAATCAAGTTTTAAAAATAATTTTACTTACAATCTTAAGTCAAACAAAGTTACTAACTTTCATTCAATTTTTAATTGATCTTAACCCATAACTCACATTAAAGTACTAATTCACTTCTTTAATATTACAACTTGAAATTTGTTTTGGGCTTAAACCCATTTTAAAGCAAACCGAGCAACCCATCTTTTTCACTTGAGTCAACTCTCGTGCCCCAACTTCTTTCTTCTCCAACTATTTTTTTCTTACTTAGCTTAAGATTTACTTAACAACACACCCAGGTTGCTTCGAGTTAATTTACGAAAATCTCGAGCAACGTCCCGAGCCTCCCTCTCCTTCCCCAACGACGCAATCACGGACGGCCAAACCCAATCCTAAACGTGCACGTGCACGTGCAAGATCGACACGGCCATCTCCGGCCACCGTTTCGATCATCAACAAGTCAACGTCCACGCCTTGAAGCCCGCTACCACCCAAACGCATGAGAAAAATCATCGAATCAAAATCGAGCATAACTCGAGTACCCTCCACTCAGACCATCAACCCAAAACACCGCGCGATCGCACCTTCGGCCATCAGAGGCTCAGCGCCGCCGGCCACGGCATCGTCACCCACCATGCCTCCTTTTCCCAAAACCCCGCATCACTCGATGCTCCACCGTAATCGCGTCGATCAAAAATTTAGCTACAGGAAAAATTAGGTTTTAAAAACTAATTTCTATCGCCGCCGTCACCTCCGAAGTCGTGACCACCTCCCATTATTTTTCCTACCACCGTAGTAAGCTCCCCACCTCCTCGACCAACCTCGACTACCCCAGTTCACCATCACGCCGGAATTTGACCAAATAATGTTTAGAATACAAGGTCGAACTGCTCTTAAATCCTAACACTAAAAATTACACTTTCGGCTTTAAAATTCATATTATAATGTATGAATTCAGTTTACATGCCTGAAATCGTAAAATAAAATGTTTGAATTTTGACTTGTTTAAAGATTTGCTCAGATGTTTTGATTTCCAAAGGGATTTACAAGTTGCTTTATCTTAAATAGAATTTAAGAACTTAGTTTATAATCAAACAACAACTTTTGTTTATATTTTAAATTCTATCAGTTATTAAATCTAAGGATGAAAATTTGTTTGCAAATCTGGTCTAGAAGAAACAAGAACAGAGGTAACTAAATTTGTACAGACGGACATATATATATTTAAACATCAACATACATACACAGGAATGCATAAATATATATACACATCTCAGACAATAATTAAGCAACATATATACTTAAGTATTTTAAAATTTAAGTTACTCACTTGGAATGTGAAGTGGAGAAGAACAGATAACACTTATTGTTTGAAAAATGCAGATGATTCCCTTTTAAATCCTGTTTGTTGTTGATCTTGTTGTTTGAATTGATGTAGTTGCTTTTCTCTTTGTTTTCTGATCTTTGTTATGATTGTTGAACGTATAAACTAAGACAAATCTCATGTATATAGAGAGGACATGCAGGCTCGAGTAAAGTACAGAGTATCATTATATTGTATAATTATTTTTATACAGGCTTGTACAACCCATGCTTTCCTCCTTCCTTCAAGGGTGGCTGAAGAGTAAGCATTTAATGAAAGCATGTTGCTTTGTATTTATAGCATGTCGTGTTCATGCTTGTTTACAGCTTATGCTGCTCACTTTATTTTATATGTAAGTGTTGTTTTTTTATTTTTTTTAAATAGTTACTTTCTTGTTTTACTTTGCAGGTTTTTATTTTATTCTTTTGGCAAGTACTATTTTATTTTGTTAGTAGATTTTCATAATCTAATGTTTTGTTTACTGAATACAACACTTTACTCTAGTTTCATTTACAACCTACTTATCTGGTTCACCTTTATATTTCTACACACTTATATAAAAATGCATGTCTTTTCTTTTGTGATTTTGTTACAAACATACATTTCAAATTTCATTTCTATTCATAGTTTATACTATTAATATTTAACTTATCACCTATATTTTATTTTATTGTTTTGAAACAATCTCTTATTTGTTAGCTATTTTTATTTATTCGTTGTTATTATTTTTCATTTAAACTTTACTATCAAAATTGATTTAATTCCATACAACTTTGTAATATTAATATCAAAAATATTAAACTTCTGTTGAATTTCACAAATTAAATTTTAAAAATTCAAATAATTTACTAAATTAAATTTAACAAAATTCCGGGATGTTACATTATATATATATATATATTTTCCAGTTCAACATCTATTTGAATCGGGGAACCTCGCTTAAATTTCCAATTAGCTATACAATTTAAATTAAAAAATTATATAAATTATCAATTTAAATTTATATAAAATTCGGGGTCGTTACATTAATGGCTTTATGTACGAAGACATATTCTCATTTGAAATATACCGTCCAAGATGGAACGATCCATAATTTTCGATAATTAATTTTAATTAAATAAATAAGTTTTGGAATTTAATATTATGAAAATTTTAAATTTTATGATTTATTAAGGAGAAGAATTACTAGAATGAAGTATAATAATTTTAATTTAAGGTAATTTCTACCTATCTTAATGTAATTCCAATTAATTGAAACAATTGAAAAGTTATAATTGGTTAAAAAATTTAAATAAGAAAATGAATTAAATGCCGTAGTAATGGTGAAATTATATGTAATTTAATAGATAATGGTTTTAATATATAATAGAAAGTAGCTATTTGTAAGTAGATGCATAATCTTTGTTTGTAGATAATAAGTTAATGAATATGGATTACTATGCTATAACAATTAGTTTTTCCTCATCTCATTAACTAGTCCGTTTGAATATTGAATTGGTACTTATTGGAATTAAATGTAATTAAATATTGTGGTTAATGTAAGAAAGGCATCAATTGTAGAAAATGAGGATAATAAGATAGGAACCTATGTTAATAATTTCATAAGGTATTGTTTGATTTAATAGTAGGAGTGTAAATCAAAATAAAAGAATAAAAATGTATAAGTTTAGTAAAGGTGTAAACATATGTTTATTTATTTAAAATGTATGGTAGCTGAAAGATTGATTGTAAAGACGAGAAACTATTATTTAGTAAGAAATATCATTGCTGTTTGTATCTTATAGTGTATAAATATGTTTAAATTACTATTATAGGAAATAATTATTCTACTTCTCATTACATTCATTTAGTCTGTTTGAAACTTAATCAACTGAAATTAATGTAATTGAAAATTTTCAATTAATAGGAGAGGGAATACTAAATTGGAAATTAATAGGTGTAATTAAAAGTAGCTCATGTTTTGTGAAAATATAAGAAAAGTTAAATTTAATGAAAAGAACATTTACATCAAATAAAATGAATGTTTCATTTGTGAATGTAGTTTTAATTTCATTAAAATAAAGAATAGAATGATTGATTTTAAAAGAAGAAATATATGTCTATTTGAACTGTGTTTTAGCTTACAAATTGATTACAAGAATAAGAAAATAATTTATTTCAGTAAGTTGTTTATTACTCTTGTGTATACACAATAAATTTATAAACATGTTTAAATAAATAATTGTTCTATTTTTTATACATTTTAGTTGTATGTTTTGAAATTTATCTTTGTAAGTAATTGCAATGAATGTAATTCAAATATTTCAATTAAAAGGAAAGAAAATGTTGATTACAATTAATAGATTTAATAAAAGAAACACACGTTTTGTGTTAAACAAAAAGGTTGTTAATGGAAATAAAAGATCATTTTGGGAAAACCAAATTGAACGTTTTCATTTTTAAGGTAAGTATAATTTTTTTATTATGCGCAGATAAAAATATAAATGAATATAAATTTGAATATTATTTGAGTTAGTGAAGTTAATTTGGTTATGTTTCAAAAAAATTAAATTTCAAAAGGTTATGCGGTGTACATGGTCCCTTCATTTCTTTTATTGTTAATGTTTCACGAACGTTTTAAAATAGTTACCTTATTATTAATACTTGATCCGTTCGTTTCTCCTTCTATTTAATACTTGAGCCTAGACTTTTAGGTTGTATTTAATTATTGCCACCTCATTTTCACGTATAAATTTTTTTACTTCCCTTTGGTTTGCAAACTTCTCTGTTCCTACATACATTTACTTATGCATTATTAATGCCTGGAGCTTTCAAAATAAAATGTGACATTTATTTTTGTCCCTCTACCTTCGTTTCCTAATTATAAATAACCTACAGCTTATTTCTTCATTTGCGTTTTGTTTCTCCTAACACCTCATGTTCAAAAGCTCTTATTCTTGCAAATCCAAAAGCTTTCTTTTATAAAACATGATTTTTTTTTTCATTTTTCGTACACGTCGTGTCCTGATCTTTGTTGTTCTTCAATCTTTTCCTTAAGCCTCATCTTGAGAAAAGTGTAAGTATTAAAATTTGTTTATTTTTTATGCGTACTAATTATTATTTGAATAATATTTCTTATAATACGAATATCTTTTACATGTATACTTTGATCCACACGCGATTTCTTCTGTTGGATTCATATTTAAATTCCGGACAATTTGAAATTGATTTAGTTGAATTTGGAGACTGTTGAGTTTTTGCTCTTCTGTTTGGATTTTTATGGGCTAAAAATCAAAGGTGGATGCTTTAACCTGCTCAAAACTACTAAATTTTCTTATGTTAGTTAATTTAAATTTAGCGATGTGATTAGAAATTGATTGGTTGATGTTTGGTATATTTAAATTGTCATTCCAATTAAATTTAATTTTATTGCATTTAATCATCATTTAATTTAATATTGAATTTAATTGTCAATTGAATAACTATTGATGATAATCAGTAATTGTTGTTATTTATTAGTTGATTGAATGGTGATTGTGATGTATATTTGATTGTTTGATATTGGATGACTGGATGTTATATTTTTATATTGTTACAACACCGCAAGTCCCTATGGGTTGAAATGATACATACCCTAACGATCTATAGATTAGGGAAAAATCATTATGGGTTGAAAGGATAAACCCAAGCGATTTTATGGATTTTGAATTTTATTCGGGATTGCGGGTTGAAATGATATATATCTGAATTATAAAATATGTGCAGATTGAAATGATAGATATCATTATCACTTGACCATAGGGTAGAAAATTGTAGCGGATTGGTTAAATTAAATGATTTTATTCCTTGAATTTTGAATATTGTTAAATGATATTTTGAAGCAATTTGATTTATATGAACTGAAATATATTTGAAAATCCGAGTTTTAATGTGAAATTTGAATTGGTCTAAATTGAAATTTTAAAGTTAGATTTGAAGTATAAATCAAATTTATCGAAATTGAGTTATTGAAAACGTTTGGAATGTAACTTTGAAATCTAATAAATTTGAAATAGTTTGGATTTATTGTTTGAACTAGGATTTGAAATCAATATTGGTTAAAGGTTTAAATGAGAATTTGAATTCAAGGACAAACTTTAGTTTATTGATTTGAAAGCTGGACATGATCCAGATGTGTTGAATGAAAGAAATAGTTTAATTTGATATTAATTTCAAATTTACTGTTTTAATATAATTTGTTTAAAAATATATTATTTTAAATACAGATTATTGAGATTTTCAAAGTATTAAACTAATGTAATCTATTTAATCTAATTTAAATCTATTTAACCTATTTTAAATCTATTTAATCCATTTTAGTTCTATTAAATCTATTTTGAATCTATTTAATCTATTATCAATCTATTTAAATTATCTTAAATCCATTTAAACTATCTTAAATCCATTTAAACTATTTTAATATTTTTTTTTTTACTATTTTAGAGTATTTGAACAATTTAAAATTTTATTTTTACTTTAGTAAACTATTAAACTATTTATAACTATCTAAGCTATTTTCCAAATTTTGGACTAAGTAAAGTGGAAGTGGTTATACTTAAATACTTGATTTAAAAGCAAATATGATTAAATGATGTAACAACCTAAGTTGGTATTTAAGTAACATATTTTGAGTAATTACGATGATTTAGAAATGAGGGTTTAACCTATTTTGAAAATATGATTTCGAAAGTGAATATGATTTCGAAAGTGAATATGATCTTGAAAGTGATATGGTTTGAATTGAATATGATATTTTGATATCAATATGAAATGGTTTTGAAAATGTAAAAGAACCGGTGTGTAATAAGTGTTTGGTTGTTAAAGAGTCTGGGATCGGATATTTCCATAATCTCTGCCAATACCGAAAACCACTTTAACAACTGTGTACGTGGTGGAGATTCCAGAATGAATTAGGATAGTTTGGCGAACAATTCTGTATGAGGTATTAACGTAGACCCTACTCCCGTGAGTCAGCTTGATGTGGCTAAACAAGAGGTATACCTAGGCCAAATGAGGTCTCACCTCCAATCGGACATGCTTCGTAGATACCATATTATGACTTTGCGATTGATTTAGTGGCCACCCCTCGATTTGATTATGGGAGTGTGTTTGAGGTGGGCGGTGGTAGCTGCTATGCATTACCACCAGCCCGGTTCTGGAAATGGTAGAATTCATCCCGGCATTGCCTCATGTGCCATGTCACATGCCTTATCGCGCCTTCTACGAGTTTGGTTTTTGTCGTACGTATGGAGTGCTCCCTGATAGCCCACCAGTTTACGGTGGAGTTTGCAATATCTGTATAGATTACATCATTATATAAAATGTGTTAAGGGGGACATAGGTAACGCCTTAACACTATTTTAATACTTTACTTTATTGTAGACACTATCATAATAGTGTATAGTGCTATGTATATAGATAGTTTAATAGATCCTTAGGAGATGAAAATTCCGACTCTTAAGTTATTGCACTCACGTTTGTGAGGAATACGAATTACGGATCTTAAGGCCAGGATTAACACTAGAGGGGGGGGGGGAATAGTGTTAATAATGAATTTTTAAATCTTTTTTGATTTATGTTAATTTAGACACCGATGTATGCAATATACAGACACAGATACGATCACAGAAACAATCACAGATACAGAAATAAAATAAAGGCAGTAAAGGAAAGAACACACTAGATTTTATACTCGTTCGGAGTTACCCTACATCCAGTCCCGCAACACAAGTACGGATTTTCTTTCAAAATCAATTGTACAATTACACCCTCGCTTTCAAGGCTACAAGGTACACCCTCCAGAATTTCGATCCTCTGGGTAGAGATACTTGATTTGCAGACCACAAGTTTACCCAATTGATTTACCAAGGCTACAATCACACCTTTTCTTTCTTGATTGATTTTCATGGCTACAATCACACCTTTTCTCGCTTAATAGATTACAAAGAAGTCTATAACTCTGAATAGCACTGAGAATCTTGTAGAGAGGGTGATAGAGAATCAAACTAGAAGTAATCGAGTTCGATTCAATGTTGATTTCGGCAGAGTAATGATATGAATATGTATTAAGAAAAGTGGAAGAAGAAGAGGAGTGAAAAACCAGAAAATCTGATGTTAAATTTGTTGAAACTAACCCCTGTTTATAGAAGAACAATGGCCATGTCCATTCGTGAAGAGTTATGGTGAATATACACTTCTTTTGAAATTTAAATTTTGAACTCAACTGACACCATGTCGACATGGGGTATATAGGCATGTCGACATCCCAAAGCATTTTTTGATGTTTTTATTTTCTTTGAAAATAACCTTTATCTTATATTTAAAACTAATTTAAACTTTGTAAATATACTTGAATATAGTTAAAATTCATAAGTAAATATAGAGAATACTATATATAGAATTTAACTCTAATTTTATATTTTAAATCTAAGTATAAATATTTAAAAGTTAAATATATTATATTAAATGATAGCTTAAAATCAGGAGTAATTTGACTTTGAAATTAAAGATAATTTTGAGGCTAAAATTATATAAAATCGGGATAGAGGATTTTGAATCTTTTAAAAGGAAAGTTTTGAAAACATTTTGAAAGGAGGATATAATTTTGAAAAATCGTTTTTAATAAAAAGTTAGCGGATACAAAGCAATGTTCCACTAGATTTTTCGTAGGTTCCATCCTACTTAGGGTTCCATCGCTTTAACATGCTCGAAGTGGATTCCATTCCACGAATAAATTGGATTTTAAGATGGTAGTGCTTTTCTATGAGTTTTAACAAAATTCCTAACAATAAAAAATACTTAACTTTGAAATCTTGAACTCTTGATAATCTTGATACTCATGAGTCTTCTATCTTGATATCTTGAATCTCTATACTGTACAGTCTTCTTTCTTAGTACCTGCACGGTTAAATCCTGCATATACATATATATCTAAACTTATAATGTTAGTTTTTATATTTTATAAACTATTCCAAGGTTGTTGTCATCAAAACCATCATTTCACAGACTAACAATCTTTCCCTTTTTGATGATGACAACCTTTGTTTATAAATTTTTACTTCTATCCTAACAACTGCCCCTAAAACTAATAACTCTCTCTTAATCTATGCCTAACTACCCTATTTTGTATTTCTCCCCTTTGTCATCAACAAAAAAAACTAAATGTAAACTATATAACTTTAAACTATATAACTATATAACTAATACTGTATGACATGTGATTATAATGATAGTGTTATCATAAGTAATCATCACTTAAATCTAATACTAAAACATAGTCCTAAACTATCAACTATCCTAAGTAAGAATTTATAATTAAAACACTTATAAGAACACGAGTTATTTATTACGTATGAAGTCGTATATACATGAATGTTTAGAAAACACAAAGAAACACAAACAACAACAGAGAAGAAAGAAAACAAACTATTGTGCGTTATAAAACATAGGAGATCTATGAATCGAACAGTTTGAATAGTGAAAACAGAAGTTTCCACGTTGTTCGACAAGATTCCCATTCTTGTCAAAACACACTTCTCCAATACACACGACTTGGTCATCATCCTCCTCGTGCGCTTCTTCCATGGGTTCTTCTTCTTCTTCTTCCTCGCTGGCCTCTTGTTCTTGATTGAGTGAAGAGTCTTCATCAATCAAGATAGGGTTGGCCTGGTTATCCATTAGGAATTTTTGCAAATTCCTAAGAATCTTGCCTTGCCTTTCCTGTTCCTTTGCCATACGAAGTTGAGTTACTTGAATTTCAGTCATCATCTGAAGTACATCCTTCATAGATTCCACCATTTTAGTCACATGAGCGAGAGTAGTACGTTGAAATGGACCCGACGTAGGAGAGGGGAATGAAAAGGTTGATTTTATGTTTGATTTGGAAGAGGAGGCCATTATTTTATTTATTTCAGAAGATAGATTAAAGAGAAAACAGAGAGAATGAACAAAAATTCGAAATAGAGAAGAATATATAAATAATTTTTTTGATTTTTGGTAGGAAAATTTCAAAACTTAAAAACGTTGCATGTCGGCATGGGTATATGGGGGATGTCGACACGGTCCTTTTTATTTAACTCTTTGAATTATTTTAGTATTAATTATTAATTATACTTATTATTTATATTTTATATTTCAGTTATAGAATAAATACCTAATTCTCTTCTTAATTTAGTAAATATTGATTCATTTAAGGGTTTTGTTAAGATATCAGCAATTTGATTTTCAGAATTGATATACTCGAGAGTAACTACTTCCTTATATTATCTCTGAGAAAATGATGTCTGATATCAATATGTTTAGTTCGAGCATGATGAGTTGTATTTTTGGATAAATTTATAGCACTTGTATTGTCGCAATAAATTGATGATTTTGAAAATTTTAAACCAAAATCTTTTAAGGTTTGTTGCATATATATTACTTGAGAACAAGCCAAAGCAGCAGAAATATATTCTGCTTCATTTGTTGATAAAGAAACTGTGTTTTGTTTTTTACAAAGCCAAGAAATCAGAGAATGCCCCAAAAAGTGACAAGTCACACTTGTACTTTTTCGGTCTGATTTACAACCAGCATAGTCAGCATCAGAGTAAGATATTAAGTCAAAAGAATCATTTTTAGGGTAGAATAAACCATAATCAGATGTGTGTTTAATATGTCTTATGATTCGTTTTACGGCTTTTAAGTGGGTCTCTTTAGGTTGGAATTGATATTTGGCACAGAGACAAACACTATGCATGATATCAGGTCTACTGGCAATAATATAGAGTAGTGATCCAATCATTCCTCTATATAGTTTTTGATCTACATCTTTCGAGAGATCTTCTTTACTAAGGTACTCAATGGTTGCCATGGGAGTGGGTTTTCCACTCATAGTAGTCAAACCAAATTTATTAATTAGGTCTTTAGCATATTTTTCTTGACTAATAAAAATACCATAATCTAATTGTTTTATTTGTAATCCTAAAAAGAAATTTAATTCACCCATATGACTCATCTCAAATTCTTTTTTCATTATTTCAGAAAATTCTTTATTCATTTCAAAATTAGTTGAACCAAAAATGATATCATCTACGTAAACTTGTACTAGTTGAATATCATTTTTATTTCTTTTAATAAAAAGAGTATTATCTACTTTACCAATTTCAAAATTAGATTGCAATAAATAAGATCTTAGTCTATCATACCAGGCTCTAGGAGCTTGTTTTAGACCATATAATGCTTTCTTAAGTTTGTAAACATGATTTGGTAATTTATCATTTTCAAAAAGTGGTGGTTGTTCAACATATACTTCTTCTTTTACAAATCCATTTAAAAAGGCACTTTTAACATCCATTTGAAATAATTTGAAATAATTATGATTTGCGAAAGCAAGTAGAATCCTAATGGCTTCTAATCTTGCTATGGGAGCAAAGGTTTCATCAAAATCTATCCTTCTTCTTAACAATAACCTTGATCGACTAATCAAGCTTTATTTCTAACTACCTCTCCTTGTTCATTCAATTTATTTTTATAAACCTATTTTGTTCCAATTATAGTTTTATTTTCTAGTCTAGGAACAAGTTCCCAAACATCATTTCTAGTAAATTGATTTAATTCTTCTTGCATAGCCAAAATCCATGAATCATCAGTTGATGCTTCTTTTGGATTTTTGGGTTCAATAGTTGATATAAAAGCTACATTACTCATTTGACTTAGTTGATTTCTAGTTTTAACAACAGATTGCATATCTCCCAGTATATTTTCTATAGGATGATCTTTTAAAAGTTTAGTCCTTTTATTAGGATGATTAATTTCATTATTAGTTTCAATTGATTCTTGATTTTGAGTGATTAAATCCTCTTCATCATTTGTATCTTCAAAATTTTTGAAATTTTCATCAAATGAAACATGCATTGTTTCTTCAATGGAATTAGTTTTTAAATTAAACACTCTGTATGCTTTACTTCTATTAGAATATCCGATAAAGATACCTTTGTCGGATTTAGGATCAAATTTATCTAAATTATCTTTTGTATTTAAAATAAAGCATTTACTTCCAAAAATTCTGAAATAAGATACCTTAGGTTTCTTTAAATAAAGAAGTTTATAAGATGTCTTATCAGTTTGAGGTCTAATTAAAATTCTATTCAAAATATAACAGGCGGTAGCAACCGCTTCTGCCCAAAAATTCTTTGGTAAATTACTATCTGTAAGCATAGTTCTCACACACTCTTGAATCGTCCTATTTTTACGTTCTACTACTCCGTTTTGTTGTGGAGTTCTTGAAAATGAAAAATTGTGAGTTATTCCCTTTATATTGCAGAATTCCCCAAACTTTTCATTTTCCAATTCACCACCGTGATCACTTCGAATAGTTATAATTTTTAGAGAAAATTGATTTTGAATTCTTTTTGAGATTGTCTTAAAACATTCAAAAGTATCACTTTTATGTTTCAAGAATATTGTCCATGTAAATCTAGAATAATCATCTACAATTACAAAGACATATTTACTGTGATTTATTGATAGAATTTGAGATGGACCAAATAAATCAAGATGAAGTGATTCAAGAAGTTCTGAAGTTGAAATCATATCTTTTAACTTAAAATAACTTTTTCTAAGTTTTCCTAATTGACAAGCATCACATAAACTATCTATTTTAAAATTCATTTTAAGGAGACCTCTTACTAGATCATGTTTTGACAGTCTAGATAAGAGTTTGAAATTCAAATGCCCAAATCTCTTGTGCCAAATCCAAGGGTCACTTGTATTTGCCAACAGACATAGGTCATCATTTGAAACTTTCATATTAAGAATATAAATATTCTTTTTTCTGACTCCTTCAAATATAATAGTTGAATTATTATCTTCAATGTGACATTTATCTTTTTCAAATTTAATTTTATATCCTTTAGCACATAGTTGACTTATACTTAGCAGATTATGTTTCAGATTCTTAACTAGCAAAACATTAGTAATAGTAGGAGTTTCAGAATTACCGACTTTGCCGATGCCAATCACGTATCCTTTTGAATTGTCTCCAAAGTTAACCAATCCTCCGTCTTTGTATATTATATCATTCAGTGTATCTGGATTGCCAGTCATGTGTCTAGAACACCCACTATCAAGTATCCACTTGTTCTTTCTGATCTGCACAATTTGTCCATTGTGGATTGATTCCTCAACACCCATAAAGCATGATTCCTGCATATCAAACAATCTTGGTAGACAACTTGAATTTGAAGATTGATTATATGCAGACTCAAGAAACGATGATGGTTTGAATGCTTCTAAACTAGTATTAACAAATATAGCCATTTTAAAGACTTTTTTCAAAAATCAGATTATGAAACTTTGAAAACCTTGCTCTAATACCAATTGTGAGAAATTCGGATTACGGATCTTAAGGCTAGAATTAACACTAGAGGGGGGAGGGTGAATAGTGTTAATAATGAATTACTAAATCTTTTCCGATTTATGTTAATTTAGACACCGATGTATGCAATATACAGACATAGATATGATCATAGAAACAATCACAGATACATAAATAAAATAAAGACAGTAAAGGAAAGAACACACCAGATTTTATAATGGTTCGGAGTTACCCTACATCTAGTCCCGCGACACAAGTACGGATTTCCTTTCAAAAGCAATTGCACAATTACACCCTCGCTTTCAAGGCTACGAGGTACACCCTCCAGAATTTTGATCCCCTGGGCAGAGATAACTTGATTTCCGAGCCACAAGTTTACCCAATTGATTTACGAAGGCTACAATCACACCTTTTCTTCATTGATTGATTTTCAAGGCTACAATCATACCTTTTGTCACTTAATAGATTACAAAGAAGTCTATAACTCTGAATAGCACTGAGAATCTTGTAGAGAGAGTGATAGAGAATCAAATTAGAAGTAATCGAGTTCGATTCAATGTTGATTTCGGCAGAGTAATGATAAGAATATGTATTAAGAAAAGTGGAAGAAGAAGAGGAGTAAAAAGCCAGAAAATTTGATGATAAATTCGTTGAAACTAACCCCTATTTATAAAAGAACAACAACCATGTCCATTCGTGAAGAGTTATGGCGAATAGACACTTCTTTTGAAATTTAAATTTTGAACTCAACTGACACCATGTCGACATGGGGTATATAGGCATGTCGACATCCCAAAGCATTTTTTGATGTTTTGATTTTCTTTGAAAATAACCTTTATCTTATATTTAAAACTAATTTAAACTTTAGAAATATACTTGAATATAGTTAAAATTCATAAGTAAATATAGAGAATACGATATATAGAATTTAACTCTAATTTTATATTTTAAATCTAAGTATAAATATTTAAAAGTTAAATATATTATATTAAAAGATAGTTTAAAATCAGGAGTAATTCGACTTTGAAATTAAAGATAATTTTGAGGCTAAAATTATTTAAAATCAGGATAGAGGGTTTTGAATCTTTTAAAAGGAAAGTTTTGAAAACATTTTGAAAACAGGATATAATTTTGAAAAATCGTTTTGAATAAAAAGTTAGCGGATACAAAACAATGTTCCACTAGATTTTTCGTAGGTTCCATCCTACTTAGGGTTCCATCCCTTTAACAGGCTCGAAGTGGATTCCATTCCACGAATAAATTGGATTTTAAGATGCCAGTGCTTTTCTATGAGTTTTAACAAAATTCCTAATAATAAAAAATATTTAACTTTGAAATCTTGAACACTTGATAATCTTGATACTCATGAGTCTTCTATCTTGATATCTTAAATCTCTATACTGTACAGTCTTCTTTCTTAGTACCCGCATGGTTAAATCCTGCATATACATATATATCTAAACTTATAATGTTAATATTTATATTTTATAAACTATTCTAAGGTTGTTGTCATCAAAACCATCATTTCACAAACTAACAACGTTGATACTGGATAGGAGATGTCAACTCCCGTAAACATCTCCGACGCAGTTGCACTCATATTTATTTACTGTTGATTTAACTTACATAAGATCTTTTAGTTTTGACTCGAGTCTTTTATCTTTTCAATTCGATCGGGTCAGTCTGAGCTTTTTAGTGTATTGAAGATCTAATTTTTGAAGGATGAAGACGAAGATTTAGTACTATTATTATTTATTTTATTTATTCTGCTATATCACGTTGTCTTGCTGCATTATTTATTAATTTCTATTGTATATTACTCCGATTCTGCAGTGTAAAGTGTAATCAAATGTTATTTGTAAAATAGCTTCATGAACTGTTAATCTATTATTATATTTTTTCATTCCGCTGTGAGATTCTGTGTTTTTTTTTATTTCTTATTTTTTCTTATTTATTCCATAACAATCCCCCTTTTGAATGGTTTGAGTTTGACTTGTGTGGTTTATTTTCCATTTAAACTATCCAAAATGGTGGTTCGTTACATTTGGTATCAAATCTTTGCTTTAACAATAATCTTAGCTTTGTGGGGTCTGACTCATTTGAAATAGGATAGTAATACCCTAGAATCAGTTGTCTAGTGTATATGAGAGAGCATATTTGTTAGTGTTATAAAATATTTTATATTATGTTAATTTATTATGTTTAGTATTTATAAAATCTTGTCGGTACATAGGACGCTATGACATCGATAGGGATTTCTAAACACTTAATAGGGAAAACCGACACAATATTGCTTTTGCAATATAGGTAAATGGAATAATTTTACCTAGTATTATATTTTGTATATAATTTTTTTTATATAAATGGGTATGGTTATGTATGATATGTTTGTTAGGAAGTTAAAGTTTATAAATATTGGTTGTAAAATAGGATTTACAAACAAAGTAAATATAAATTGGAAATTTTAGAACTTTAGTTCCAGGATTTTGAAAATTTCTTTCAAAAGATTTTGCAGTACGATATGAGTATTATTTGGAAGTATTTTTGGATAGAAATGTTTTCAATGTGATTTAAAGGAAATGTTTAAAGGAAAGTTTAAAAGGAAATAGTTTTGTTCTCCCCTCTCTGTCGCTGAAAAATAATTTCGTTGATGAGTGCACGCATCATCGGCGTTTATTTTCGAGTTTCAAAGTGGGAAAACTACTGTAGTAGTTTTGCTACACAATTGTTTTGATGACCAAATCTTAATTTTAATGTCTAAATATGATTTGGATATATGATTAAATATATTATTTTAAATGATTTGAAAATGGAACCCGGCAATTAGTTCTGAAGTTTCTGTAAATTAGTAGTTCAATCATTGTAATGAATGAAAAATAATTGTAAACTTCTAAAAATGGAAAATAAGAAGTTCGATGCTAAGCGATTAATGAAATATATAAGAAATTGAAAATATATAACTTGTAGATATGAAAATTTAGAAAATGTAACTATTGAACATTCTGTTAACTAAAAGGAATAAAACAAACTTTGTAACATTCAATTGCATCCTAAAAGACATATATATAACTTACCAAAATATTAAAAGTTGAAATGTTAATAGAAATATGTAATAGAATATTATACAAGTAAAACTTAGGAAATGAGAGTGTTTGATGGAAATATGTTATAAATGAAGAATTAAGATGTATAAGAATGTTATAAACTTTAGTTAATAACTTGAAATGATAGTATTTATAATTAATGAATGGTGAATACTATAAGTAAATAACTATAAACTTAAGTGATATTTGAGCCAATTACAATCGAAGTAAATGATAAATGTGAATTAAACTTAAATAAAATGTATGTAAATAATTGAATAATGAAAACAACTTATGTAAGTAAATGAATGTAAGTTAGTGGAAATTTGCATTATACAGGTAAATGAGAAATAATTTTTTTGGGGTAAGAAATGAATGTAAATTAAGGAAACAATCATTGTATGGGTGAACGAAACTGATGAACAATAAATGATACATAAAGAAATTAGTAAGAATGAACTTGAATAATACTTGGGAATAATTGTTTGTTTTGGCTTATAGATGTATAGGAAAGGAAACTTCTAACTATGTATTGATGTATAAATAATCTATTGAGTTTTATCTAAAACCAATGAGTGTATGGTATACTTAATAGTTATTTATCATTTTTTTACTATTAAAAGTTTCTAAACCCGAACCAACCATTTGTTTTGGATGTTATGGATGGATAGTTGATTACTCTGACTGCATGTGATGATTGTATGATTTGTTTGTAAGCGTCTACTGTTATGTTGTGTTGATTAGTCGATATTGACTGAGACAATGTAAATATTTCTCTTTTGTATAATGCTAACTCTTTTGGTTTATATAAGTGAAATACAGGTTTATGGAAGCAATAACTACTGCTTTTGGTTTCATAAATAAGCGTTGTTTGCCTGACATGTAGGTATGTTTTCAGATTATGATTTTATAGCAATATTATATTATTTTCCCGCGGTTTGGGATATTTATTTTGAAATATACGATATATATTGTTATTATTGATATCTTTATTTCTTTCAGACCTTTTCGTACAATAGAGACTCTACCGAAATTTTCTGTCAATTTTGGGCTTAGAAATTTTTTGTGAGAGTGGAAATATATTCAAATTTTAATTTAACTTGAATATGAAGATTTAATGGTTTATAAATTTAAATACTTAATTGTTTAAGTTTAAATTTTTATATATTGGTTGTTGAATAATAATATATTAATTCCTTAATTCCTTTTCTCTTTTCGAGGATGAAAAGTTTTGAGTGGGGGAGAGTGTAAAGACCCATAATTTTTTATATTTAAATTTAATTAATTAAATAAGTTTTGGAATTTAATATTGTGAAATTTTTAAAATTTAATATTTATTAAGGAGAAGAATTACTAGAACGAAATATAATAATGTTAATTTAAGGCAATTGCTACTATCTTAATGTAATTCCAATTAATTGAAATGACTGAAAAGTTATAATTGGTTAAAAAATTTAAATAAAAAAATGAATTAAATGCCGTATTAATGGTGAAATTACATGTAATTTAATTGAAAGATTTTTTAATATAGAATATGAAAGCAGCTATTTGTAAGTAGATGTATAATCTTTGTTTGTAAACAATAAGTTAATGAATATGGATTACTATGCTATAACAATTGGTTTTTCCTCATCTCATTAATCAGTCCGTTTGAATATTGACTTGGTAATTACTGGAATTAAATGTAATTAAATATTGTGGTTAATGTAAGAAAGGCATCAATTGTATAAAATGAGGATAATAAGATAGGAACCTATGTTAATAATTTCATAAGGTATTGTTTGATTTAATAGTAGGAGTGTAAATCAAAATAAAAGAACAAAAATGTATAAGTTTAGTAAAGGAGTAAACATATGTTTATTTATTTAAAATGTATGGTAGCTGAAAGATTAATTGTAAAGACGAGAAACTATTATTTAGTAAGAAATGTATCATTGCTGTTTGTATCCAATAGTGTATAAATATGTTTAAATTACTATTATAGGAAATAATTATTCTACTTCTCATTACATTCATTTAGTCTGTTTGAAACTTAATCAACTGAAATTAACGTATTTGAAAATTTTCAATTAATAGAAGAGAGAATACAAAATTTTAAATTAATAGGTGTAATTAAAAGTAGCTTATGTTTTGTGAAAATATAAGGAAAGTTTGATTTAATGAATAGAACATTTACATCAAATAAAATGAATGTTTCATTTGTGAATGTAGGTTTAATTTCATTAAAATAAAGAACAGAATGATTGATTTTAAAGGAAGAAATATATGTTTACTTGAACTGTGTTTTAGCTTACAGATTGATTGCAAAAATAGGAAAATAATCTATTTCAGTAAGTTATTTATTACTCTTGTGTACAAACAACAAATTTATAGACGTGTTTAGATAAATAGTTGTTCTATTTTTCATCCATTTTAGTTGTCTATTTTAAATTTAAATTTGTAAGTAGTTGCAATTAATGTAATTCAAATATTTCAATTAAAAGGAAAGAAAACGTTGATTGTAATTAATAGATTTAATAAAAAAGCACGTTTCGTGTTTAACAAAAACGGCGTTTTAATGGAAATAAAAGATCATTTTGGGAAAACAAAATCGAACGTTTTCGTTTTTAAGGTAAGTATAATTTTTTTATTATGCGTAGATAAAACCTAAATGCGTGCAAATTTTAATACTATTTGAGCTAATGAAGTTAATTTGGTTACGTTTCAAAAAAAATTGAATTTCAAAAGGTTGTACGATGTACATGGTCCCTTCATTTCATTTGTTATTAATTGTTTCATGAATGTTTTAAAATAGTTACCTTATAGTTAATACTTGATCCGTTCATTTCTCCTTCTATTTAATACCCGAGCCTAGACTTTTAGGTTGTATTTAATTCTAGCCAGTTCATTTTCACGTATAAATTTTTTTACTTTCCTTTGGTTTGCAAACTTTTCCATTCCTCAATACATTTCCTTATGCATTATTAATTCCTGGAGCTTTCAAAAGAAAATGTGACATTTATTTTTGTCCATCCACATTCATTTTCTATTTATAAATAACCTGCAGCTTATTTCTTTATTTGCATTTTGTTTCTCCTGACACCTCATATTCAAAAGCTCTTATTCTTGCAAATCCAAAAGCTTTCTTTTATAAAACATGATTTTTTTTCCTAGTTGTGCTCCAATCTTTTCCTTAAGCCCCATCTTGAGAAAAACATAAGTATTACAATTTCTTTTTATGCGTGCTAATTATTATTTTAATAATATTTCTTATAACATGAATATATTTTGCACATAAACTTTTATTCACGTGCAATTCTTCTTTTGTATTCATATTTAAATTTCGGATAATATGAAGTTGATTTAGTTGAATTTGGAGATTGTTGAGTTTTTGTGCTTCTGTTTGGATTTTTATGGGCTAAAATCAAAGGTGAGTGTTTTTACCCACTCACAACTACTAAATTTTCTTATATTTGTTAATTAAATTTATGATGTGATTAGAAATTGATTAGTTAATGTTTGGTATATTTAAATTGTCATTCCAGTTAAATATGATTTCATTATACTTAATCATCCTTTAGTTTAACATCGAATTTAATTGTAATTGAATACCTGTTGATGATAATTAGTTAATTGATGTTATCTATTGGTTGATTGAATGGTGATTGTGACGTATGTTTGATTGTTTGATATTGGATAACTGGATGTTATATTTTTATATTGTTATAACATCGCAAGTTCCCTATGGGTTGAAATGATACATCCCCGAACGATCTATAGATTAGGGAAAAATCGTTATGGGTTGAAATGATAAACCCGAGCGATTTTATGGATTTTGAATTTTATTGGGGATTGCGGGTTGAAATCATATATATACGTAACTATAAAATATATGCGGATTGAAATGATAGATGTCCGTATCATTTGACCATATGGTAGAAAATTATATACGGACACCGGATTGGTTAAATTAAATGATTTTAAATCCTTAAATTTGTTAAATGATATTTTAAAGAAAATTTGATTTATATAAAATTAAAATATTTTTGAAAATCTAACTTTTAAATGTGAAATTGGAATTGGTATAAATTGAAAATTTAAAGTTAGATTTGAAGTATAAATGAAATTTATCGAAATTGAGTTAGTGAAAAGTTTGAAATGGAACTTGAAAATCTACTAAATTTGAAATAGTTTGGATTTATTGTTTGAACTTAGATTTGAAATCAATATTGATTAAATGGTTTAAATGAGAATTTAAATTGAAGGACAAAATTTAGTTTATTGATTTAAAAGCTGGACATGGTCCAAACATGTTGAAATGAAAGAAATAGTTTAATTTGATATTAATTTCAAATTTACCATTTTAATATAATCTGTTTAAATATAAATTATTTTAAATACTGATTGTTGAGATTTTCAAAGTGTTAATCTAATGTAATCTATTTTAAATCTATTAAATATAATTTAAATCTATTTAACGTTTTTTAAATCTTAATCCATTTTAAATCTATTTAATCCATTTTAAATCTATTTAATCTATTTTAAATCTATTTAAACTATCTTAAATCCATTTAAACTATTTTAATCTACATTTTTTTACTATTTTAGTTTACTTTAACTATTAAAAAAAATTATTTTTACTACAGTAAACTATTTGACTGTTTATAACTATCTAAACTATATTCTAGATTTCAGACTAAGTAAGGTGGAAGTGGTAATATTTAAATCCTTGATTTAACAGCAAATATAATTAAATTATGTAATAACCTACGTTGGGATTTAAATAATATATTTTGAGTAAATATGATGATTTTAAAATGAGGGTTTAACCTACTTTGAAAATATGATTTCGAAAGTGAATATGATTTCGAAAGTGATATGGTTTGAATTGAATACTATATTTTGATATCGATATAAAATGGTTTTGAAAATGCAAAAGAACCATCCGACGTGTAACAAGCGTTTTATTGTCAAAGAGACTGCGATCGGATATTGTCATACTCTCTACCAATACCGAAAACCACTTTAACAACTGTGTACGTGGTGGAGATTCCTGAATGAAGTAAGATGGTTTGGCGAATGATTCTATATAAGGTATTAACGTAGCCCTGACTCCCATGAGTTAGCTTAGTGTGGCTAAAACAGGAGCTATACCTAGGCCAAGTGAAGTCGCACCTTCGATCAGACATGCTTCTTCGATACCATATTATGACTTTGTGATTGATTTGGTGGCCACCCCTCGATTTGATTATGGGAATGTGTTCCGAGGTAGGCTATAGTAGCTTGTATCGTTACCACCAGCTCGGTTCCACAAACGGTAGAATTCTACCTTGGCATTGCCTCGCGTGCCGTGTCACATGCCTTATTGCTCCTTCTACGAGTTCGGTTTGTGTCGTACCTATGGAGTGCTCCCTAATAGCCCACCAGTTTACGGTGGAGTTTACAGTATCTGTATAGACTACGACATTATATGTGTTACGAGGGATATAGGTAATGCCTTAACACTATTTTAATACTTTATTTTATTGTGAACACTATGATAATTGTTGAATCATAAGTTCTGATTCATGACATAGAGCTCAAACAATTAGTGATGAGACTATATGATCAAGCGACAAAAAGAGAAAGAGATACGCTATTGAACTACAAAGGAGACAAGACTTCATATCTGAGTATAATATGTTTATTTATTGAAGTTTTAATCCTAGGTTGTTAAAATCTATTCTCAAGTAGTTTACACAAAATCAAAGTATTCATTATTCAATTTTTTTAAGAAAATAGGCAAATTGTGCACCGACAACCAGGTCAGTCGACTGACCGAAAACTACCAGTCGACTGACCACGGACAATGCACAGATATGCACTGTTTTTCACTATTTTTGAAGTTTCAGTCAACTAATCGTTTTTCCCCAGTCGATTGACTGATTCTAACGGTCATTTTTCGAAAGAGACACTTCTATCTGCGAAGAGTTACAATTCAATTTGAAGAGATATGGCTGCATCTTTTGATTGAAACTCTTCGTGAATAGTTGTAACTATTTGTTTACTATATATACATGTTAGAATCACTTCTCAAATCACCAATTTTTATTTTGATTTCTTACTATATTCTCTACTATCTATCTCTACATTCGAAAAGCAATCACAATCTATATATTGCTTGAATCTCTGAATTAATTAATCTATTCTTCGATTCAAAGCAACTATTTCCTTTCTAATCTTTACACACACAATACATACTTAAGGAAAAGATTATAGGAAGGGTGTACTATCAACGATAAATCTGTGTTATCAAGAACGCAAAGTGTCAAACAATTTTATTGAAACTGTTGAAGTCCTGTTAGTTTGTATTAGGAAAAAAAGTCCTCTTCGGTTGTTGAGGTGGAAAAAATCCTGTTTGGCTGCTCAGGTGTTGTTTACCTATTCCTCCGGGTTAAGTGAGGGTTATTGAGTGAAATTCCAGAGGGAAGTCTGGGACTGGACGTAGAATGGGAAGTTCGAACCAGTATAAAAACTTCCGGTGTGCTTATTCTTATTTACTTTACTATTATTTTCTATTTCCGCATTTAGATTATAATATATTCCATATTATACTATCCTAAGCGATAACTAGCCACACAGTAGTCACTTCCATTTAGTATCAAAGCAAGGACATCCTATAACCATAACACAATTATTTGATTTTTTTTTTGTAATATGGATAGTAACATCAACTCTAGCATTAACATTAACTCTAGTTTCACTAAAGGTCAGTCAACTACTCGACCACTACTATTAACGGTCTTAACTATAACCGCTGGTCAACTAGAATGAGAATATATATGCAAGCTAATGGTTTTGAAACTTGGAATATTACCCAAAAGGAATATACCATGAGAACAGAATATTTTTCAGCTTGGACTTCTGCACCAAAAAATGATGCTACTTCAAATGCTAAAGCTATGAACATGTTATTTTGTGCATTATATAAAAATGAGTTTAATAGGGTCAGTATGTGTATAACTTCTTATGAGATATGTAGAACTCTAAAAGTAACACTCGAAGGAACAAACAAAGTCAAAAAAAGTAAAATCTCTATGTTGAAAATTCAGTTCCAAAATTTCAAAATGAAATCAAACAAAAGTATAAATGACATATACTCTAGATTTCAAGATATATGTCACTCACTATTAGCACTAGAAGAAAAAATTTCTGACTTTGATATAGTATCAAAAATCCTAAACTCTTTAATAGATGAATGGAAAGAAAGGTCTTAGTTACTGAAGAAGCTTTCCACTATGAAACCAGAAGAGTTAATTTGCAAGATAAGAAAGTTCAAGCATAGGATAAGATGTAACATCCTGATATTTTCAACCATTCGCATCCATACATGCCAGATTTGAATTGCAAAAAATACCAGATTGTTATTTATATTTGGCAAAACTCATACAATATGTAGCGGAAATAAAAGAATAGTAGTTCATGAAGCTACTATATATATTTATATCGAAGTTAAATAAGATACAACGGAAGTCTGAAATACATTAATCAAATACAAGATCAGAATACATCACTGAAATCAACTGAATAACTGCAACCTGAAAGATATAGATGGATCTCCAAATGAAGCTCCAACTCCAAAGGTGAGTCTCAAAAGCTGTATCACTCAGTCTGACCCGAGTGTAAAGTAAAACACAAAACACTCGAGTCAGGATTAACATTCTTATATCAATAAATCCAACTAAGGTGAAATATCAACTGAAATACAAGTAAATCAAAGGATGTTTGGGATAAGCATCCTCTAAGGATCCGTTAAACTATCTACTATGTAGTAATATACGCTATTATAATAGTGTCTAAAGTAAAATAAACTTACTTAAAAATAGCATTAAGGCTTTATATTTTCCACCTTGACACATATATAGTGCCAATAGTCTATAAAGTACCGTAGTCCCTCCTGATCGGGAAGCCACCAGAGGATACTCCATAGGTAGGATACAAATCAAAACTCGTACAAGGCGCACTAGGGTAGGTGACACGGCACGACTATGCAATGCCATGGTAGATATACCAATTGCACCTTTGGACTGGTGGTAACGCGTAGCAGCCACTACCGCCCATCTTAAGCCACACTCCTAAAAATCAAAGGTGCGTCCAATCAATCACAAAGTAATAAAATGGTACATAAGGAGTGTGTCCGATCAGAGGAGCTACCTCATTAGCCCATCAATTGCTCCTGTTTTAGCCACCTTATGCCAACTCATGTGAGTTGGGTCCATGCATATACCACAATAGGACGTCGCCACCATCCTACTTCATTCTGGAATCTCCACCGCGTACACAGCTGTTAAAGTGGGTTTTGAAGTTGCAGAGAATATGACAACTTTTGATCCCGGTCTCTTTAACAACCAAACGTTATTATAACACTGCGGTCATTTTAAAATAGTTTATACTTCAAAACCAAATTATCGTTTCCATTTCAAAAACCATGTAAATACGATATCCTTTCCATTTCAAAATCAAATACGATATTATTTCCATTTCAAATGTATCTTTTTCCAAAATCGTAGCATTTTTCCAAGTTATAACACTTTTTGAAACTAAACACTTGAAATTAAACACTTTCGAAACATAATACTTTGAAATCATAATACTTCCCACTTAACTGATTTAAATATTAAAATAGTATATATAATAAAATTATTTTCCTTAAATTTCACAAATTAATTCCAAGTCAACTTGAATTTCGAAAAAATTCAAATTTAATCAAATCTCAAATCATTAATTCCAATTCAATACAGTTTCTCTATAAACCATTTTAAATTATATAAATTTCAAATACAAATTTTTAACCACTGTGATATCCCGAAAATTTAAAGCAATATAAAATGTGATAATCCCCATTACTAATTATTTAAAATTGGCAAAATTGTTATTTTCAACAATAATAATAGGTTAAATATAGATAAATAAAGAATTATTAATTTCAAATTGAATTTGGGTTTTGTTTAATATATATATATATATATATATATATATATAAATATTTGAATTGATTTTAAATTGGATTTCAAATTGAATTTGAATTTAAATTTAAATTTGGATTTAAATTTGAAATTTAAAAGATAATTATCTTAAAATGTTTTGGATTTAAAAATATATGTATAAGACTTTTAGTAATGTATAATTTGTTTTCTTTTAAAGAACTTTATTTATATAAATTAAGAAAGTATTTACTAAATAGTAAAATAAATACAAAATCTTTTCATTAATATTTAAAAATTAATTAAAAATGCATAATGACAAGTATTAATAAATTAAATCATGTTAGTAACATGTGTAATGTGATTAAATTGTGTAAATGACAAATGTTAACTAGTTTAACCAGTGTCACTTATTATTTTATTTTCTTTTATATTTTTAATAAATCATAATTAAACCTATATAAACTTATATCTCACCTCTACATTTCTTTTTCCCTATCTCCATTTCAAAGCAAAGAAAACTCAAACATGTAAAACATTTCACCAACTCAAAAACCAAAACCTGAAAAACAATACTCAAACCAGAAATTAATCAAGCAAGCTTCAACCAGCAATCTTTTCCAAAGCTAAATCTTCTTAACAAAAGTGATTTCCCATTCAAACAACAAAGTTTTCAATACATAATCAAAGCAACAACTAAGCATTTTAGTTTTCAAAAGATCAAAGCAATTCAAGTTTTCAAGCGTCTCACTTTAAAGCTCTGTTCAACTAATTCTGGTGAGTAAACATTTATTTTAAAAGCTTAATTAAATAAATGTCTGTTGCATGTGAATTTTTGTGATGAAGATTGCTTTGCATGTATATATACAAGTAAAATCTCTGTATATATGTATCCGTGTGAAGTGTGCATGTCTGTTGCATGTGTATATCTCTGTTCTTAGTTCAGAGCTTAAAGTTTTGATAAAAATTCAAAATCTTTTCATCTATTCTCTGTTAGGCTTTGGGATTCAAACAAGATAAGTTAGTTTAAACAAAATCTAGGTTTTGAAAATATATTCAAGCATAATAAGTTTGAAAATCCTCTGGAATCAAGAAAATACAGTAGTAATTTTTAAAACATGTAAAAAACAAACATTATAATTTGCCAAATTCAAGTAAGTAACTTGAATCGATCTTGAAAAATATGATTTTCAAAAAGAAAATCATGATTTTTAGTTTTATGTCGAGTGTCTAAATCAGAGTTGGCCAAAAAATGGTTTTTGAGCAAATTTTGATGGCCAGAGGTACTTGGGTGGTCGGGATTCCGACTGGAGGTTGCTGGAGAGTTGTCGAGGCTAGGAAAAATGACGGGTGACTATCTTAGTCACCCTGGCATCGGCAATCGATAATAATAGGGTTTTAAACTCTAAATGGGTCGAGTATGGAAACAAGATCATTGCGGCGTCGCTGGTGAATCGGAGTTCACCGGACTTGGGGCATTGGTTGCGTGGATGCCTAGCGAAGCTGAGATGGAGTTACGCGATCGCTGGTGGTCGGAGATGTGGGTTCGAGAGGGTTTTTGGTGATGGGTTTTGGTTCCAGGTTTGACTGAGTACCTCGATTTCAATCGTGGTCTTGTGATTGTGATTGGGTGGTCGGAATTGTTTTTAGCAGTGATCGACGATGGGTTGAAGGTGTCGGCGGTGGTCGATGTTGTCACGATCATTTGTGCAGGTGCACCAGTGTGGGTTGGTGTCAGTGGTTTGGGGTGGAAGTTGGTTCGAAGAGTAACTCGGGTTTTCAGCCGTTTTTCTCGAGTATGTTTTCAAGCTTATGAGTGTTAGTATGTTTCAGGTTTTAAACTTAAATTAAAATAAGTTTTAAAAAGAAGAAGAAAAGAAGAAGGTGGATTTTACTCGGAGCAAGACTCGGGTAGAAATGGGTTGGGCCCGAAGCAGGTTTTAAAATAAAACAAGGTTTTGAAATTTAAAATAAATTTAGTTTAAAACTTTTCTTATATAAATTTCTTTTATAAATGTTTCTTCATCATTTGATTTAGGAAGTTATATAATTTGTTAACTTTAATTTGTTAAGTTAAATGTTTATTTTATTTTAAATTAAATAATTTAATTAGGTTAAATAAAGATAAATGTTTAAATAATGTTAATGAAAATTAAGCAATTAATAAAGATAATGATTTATCTTAAAGTTAATTAAGGTTTTGATAATTAATTAATTAATTAGGAGTAATTAATTAGTTTAATTAATTAATGATTAATTTTAGTTAGTAAGATAATTAAAGAGTAAATAATTAATTTAATTAATTAATGATTAAGGATTAATAAATTAATAATTAAAGGTTATAAGTTAATTAATTAGAGGTTAGTTAATTTGTAATTAAGGATTATTAATTAGATGATTAGAGATTAATTAATTAAGTAATTAAGTTGTAAGTAAGAATTAATTAATTAATTAAGTAATTTGAGATTAATTAATTAATAATTAAGGAATAATTAATTAAGTAATTAAGATTAATTAATTTATAATATGAGATTAATTAATTAAGTAATTAAGAATTAATTAGCTGTTAATTAAGGATTGATTAACTGGTAATTAAGGATTAATTAATTTGTTATTAAGGAATATTAATTAATAATTAAGGTTTGTTAATTAATAGTTAAAGGAATTAATTAGTTAATTAAAGATTAATTAATTGATTATAACAGTAATTAAGGAGTGATTAATTAATTAAATAATTTTAATTAATTAATGATTGATTAAGCCAGATTAGGTGATTAATTATTAAGTAATTAATTTAATTTGAATTAATTAAGTTAATTATAATATGGATTTATAATTCTTGCTTGTGTATGATTGTTTTGAGTTGAATGTTTGGATTGATTGATATGCATTGAATGATAATCTGTAATATTCTGTGATGTGATATTGGATATATCTGTGATAAACGTATGTATTTATCTGTGATAAATGCTGTATGAATTCAAAGTCTTGAATTGAACTGAATTGTTTAAACCTTAAACAACTTGACCTTTAAAACAACTTTTGGATTTCGATGAGACCGGGATCGGATATCAAGTTTGATTTTTCGAAAACCACATCGATCCAAGTTAAATGATAGATCATGAAATCTCAAGTGAAGATCGAGAGGGAGCTTCAGAGTGCAAGGGTTTTTGTCGTTAATTCTGAGTGTGATTCTAAAATGAGTGTAATGAGATAATGCCTTCGGTTTCGTTCGAACCCGGAACGAACTTGTATGGATGAATGCAATCAGACCATCGCTAATGGAGGACGATGTGCATTCCAAGATGCGTTCTTAAAAGGTAATCGTAGCCTCAAGCCTCATCAACTGGGAATGGATAAAACAGGGGAGGTGCACGCAAGGCTAAGTGAGTAGCACCCAAGTAGGATAAGGTTTTCCCCTGTCTAGAGGTCCCGTTTATTCGGCTATGTGGGCGGTTGTTTGGCCACAACCGGGGGGTTGTCTTATTTGGATTATCCACTAAGGGATAGCTCCGACTTTGTGTTGCAGGGGATCAGGGTGGATCCTCGGTACGGTGATCTAGGCCATGTACTGTGACGGGCGGTACCTCAGTAGCCCTGCCATTGATGGAAATCCATTATCCCTACGTGCCCTTTACAGTTTTGATTGTATAACCCACTTTATGGCTAACATGCTGGAATTTAATCATGCAACAATTTGAGCTACGTGAATATTTATTTGAAAATCCTAGACATTATTATAATATAACCAGGTTTCCTATCAAATTTTTTGGTTATCGTAAGGTAAAAAATCATCCGTATTTATTGGCGGAGAGTCTTACGAGATACCTTTTATTTTCAAAGGTTTTTCAAGTTAAACAACTTAACCGTTTACTCACACCAGACCCATATCTGACCCGAAATTTACTCTGTTTTTCTTAAACTCTCGGGTACTCAAATTTTTATGAGTAGCCAAGTGATCAGGTTTGGCTTGACGAATTTTGGAGAAGCTTGGAGTAGAAGTCCAGATGTATCTATCACTCCGCTGTGTTGTGTCTTTGTCTGTTGTATTTTGGAATGTGATGAAGTTGTATAACTTGTGTGTACTCTGATGTAAAGACTATGTAATAGATATGTGAAACATTATATTTTGTTCTGTTTCCGCTGTGAGATTCTGATGTTGTTGTTTCTTTCTTTCTATCTTATTCTATTTATACCTATTTCTTTTCATATTGATGATGCATCACTCTGTAGAATGAAAGGCAGGTCGTCACACAAAATAAACCGTTTCAATTTAAATATTTCAAAGCTTCAAATATTCAACATTTCAAAACTAGATTTGATAATTCCGTATACCTCAAATTCAGTTTAATATTCACTTAATAAATCCAATATCCTTTAAATAAAACTCAAACTTGAAATATTCATTAATCACTTTAAACCAACCTCAAGTTATAAAATCATATCCTTTAAAAATCTCAAATTCAGTAAGTTCCAAATTGATTTTAATTAAATATAATTCTTAATTAAATGAAATTTCAAATCAATTTCAAAATCCATCTTCTCAACCTTAATTTATTAAAATATTATAAACTCTGTATTAAAATATAATTTAAATAAATACTTAAGCACGTTATATTTTAATAAAATCAAACTTTATTATTAAACTTATTTTACATTAAACACATTTATACATAGCTTAAATTTAAGAATTCAACTATATATAAAATAATATTTATATAATATAAAAATCAATAATTATTAAACCATATATTTCTTTCCAAACCATAGAAATCATTTTTCAAAATAACGGTGTCTGTATAAAATTTTCTATTCTATGGTCAAGTGATATAGGTATTTATCATTTCAACCCGTAATTTCAGGTATATATCATTTCAACCCACAATTCCAAATTCAATTCAAATGAGAATCGCTTGGATCTATCATTTCAATCCATAACGATTTTCTCTTATTCTACAGATCGTTCGGGTATGTATCATTTCTACCCATAGTGAATTCTATACTAACAGGGAACTTGCAGAGTGATAACAAATATAATAATAATAATAATATAATAGGCATATATCATCAATATAAATAACAGATAATGGTGTCAGATGTCACAAGTGAACAGATACTGATAATAACATGTATAAGGCAAATGTAAATAACTAACAGCAGCATATTTCAATTGTCGTTTCAATTGAAATTAAATTTAATAAATATAAGAATGTAAATTGTGAGTGATTGCTCACCTTTCGAGGCTAGAGATGAACGAGGATGAGATGAGTTACAAATCCAAGCATGAGTTCCAAAGTAAAGTAAGATTGGCACGAATACGACGAACAGAGCTGATAAATCGAAATCAATGAAAACAAATCAAATCAGCTTGATATAAATGGAATATATACACACACACACACACTATTATTGCATTATTTTATAAAATCAACATTTTAAATTAAGACAAATAAAAAAATGTTTAGATATATATAATTTATAATATAAAACCATTGTTTAATTCAAAACACATATAACTAAGTCTCTGTATATAATTTTGAAAACCAAACTAATGTATACTTGTATATATAACTAGATTCTATAATTTCTATTTAATATAGAACTAAACATATCACTATTTATATAAAAATTAGTATATATATAAATATAATATCAAATAAGCCCTTGTATTATTATCAAAAATCAAACTTGTATGTATATACAAACTATATGATTTTATATATACAACAACTTTGGATAACTTATACATTTTAAACTTCAGATCCACTTTATTATAATCCAAGCAGCCTATTTTATTAAAATATATGTATAATATAACAAATATATATATATATATATATAATACAACAAATTATAAATCTATATAACCAACCTATGTAAACAACAGTTACATATAGCTTATATTAAGTTGTAAACACCTGCAACTTTATGTATATACACAAAACCAAAAATGAGTATAAATAAACTAATATATATTTAAAACAGTACCACCTCTTAAAATGCAATACAAAAACCAAGGCACGTATAAAACATATATAGACTGAAACTTTTATAAACTAATTTATATATCTAGACATATATATATATATATATATATATATATATATATCACAGGTTATAAGCAATCATATATGTATATATATACCGTATAGGAATCAAACAGAATATATAATATATATATAAATATATATCTAGATGACAGACTAAATACAGATATTAAAAAAAACCAATCTATTACCTCTACTAGTTATCGGAAATCATTTATATAACACACGCAGATATCTTAATAAACACATGTATAATATACAAAAACCCAGGTTATGCAAATGGCCTATCATGCCATATTACAAATGATGTACAGATTTATGCAAAGCTTTTATATCTTTGACAAACAAAACCATGCATATAACATTATATTATTATTATTTATAAATATCAATACTTAAAACCAATATATATACACATACATACATACGTAGATACATATATATGTATATATACACACACACCCCAATGCAAAACTAAACAAATGTACACGTTTCCATTTCGCAGCAAAACCAGACTTTATTTATTTGCATACTTTTAAACAATAAGATGTAAACAAAAGAAAACAGAGCCGCATATATATAAATATTGCTAACTTATACAAAAATAGAACAACTTTTATATCATATATATAACATGTTTTATAACTATATATATAACAGATCAGACTAGGATTCAATAACAAAATATATACGTTTAATGATGTATACTAGCTTTAGTTAACATATATATATATATATATATATATATATATATGTGTGTGTGTGTGTGTGTGTGTGTGTGTGTGTGTGCGCGCGTGTGTGTGCGCGCATAGCACACACACGGTTCAAATACCCTTCCATAAATATACATATATACATATATATATATATATAATACTTTCAAAATATTGACATTAATGTTTACATAATCGCTTGAAATATAATATAAGCTATTGCAAAACAAACAGAAACAAGAAGGCTGCAGGCTCAAAATATCTATATCAAAGAAATTTTCCTCCTCGAATACATATATAACCAAATATGCGAATATATATGTTCTCACCATATATACATGACATGTGTACAAGGTGACAACCAACGCGTGCTATTGGGTGGAGCTTGGAGCTTCTACACGATTGAAAGTGAGCCGATCGCAGAGGAAGCTCGAAAGTGGTGGGATGCTCGGTGGTTTCAAAGTGGATCGGCTGCTGGAAAGGAAAGAGAGAGAGGACATGGGGAAAGGAAGTGGAGAATCTCATGAGGCGGTGGTAGCACAGTGGAAGCACGGTTGTCGAATGGAGCTTGCGTAGTAGGGGTTGCTATTTGAATAGGAAGATGGAGGAACAGAGCAAGAAACAGTGATAAATAAGAAGGCTTTCTTTTTTTTCTTTTTTTTCTTTTTTTTCTTTTTATGAATTAAAATGGACGAACCAGTTTGGGAAACAAAACCAAGAAAACAAAAGAAAATGAAAGGGCGAGAATAGTAAAGGTCTGATATCGAATTCAAAGATAATAAAGGCTAAAGGCTGTTGGTCTATTCACGGTGAGCAACGAATGGTCATGGTAAAATCAAAAGTCAAATCTGCGGAACCGATACGGAAATTGTTCTGTAGATTTCACCGTTTTTCGGATTTCAAAATATAGAATTGAATATACCGGGAAGATCAACATGACGATATGATCAAAACGGTATACAAATATCAGTGGTACGATCATCCGATCAAAAGTCGATAATTGGTATAGAAAATGCTAAGATAAACGGGGCAATAGAAGTCAAAATTTGGAGAAACAAAAGATAATGTCTCACTCAGAAGATGATTTACAAATTTTCTACAGAAAAATATTCAGGTTTGGAAAACATTTCATTACCATCAATTTTAACTGATATAGATTGAAACAAAATTACACAACAAAATAAATTTACATATTATTTGATGAAAATTTACCATTTGTTATGTTTGAATAGACGTATTTCAAATATCAAATTTTTATTTCAAAATTCTATATTTTAAAATTTCACAAAAATCCAGTTAATTAAATAAATAAAATCACTAAAATTTTCGGGTCGTTACACTCTCCCCCACTCAAAACTTTTTGCCCTCGGAAAGGAAGTAGGTAGGAGAATAGAAGCAACCAGAAAGGAAAATAGATTGAAAAAGAAAAAAAACAATTAATTTAAACCATATAAATTTCAACTTAAATTAATTAATATTCAATAATTTATTTAACCCATTTGATTTTACTTAAGTTAAATCAATCTTACCTATTTCTAAATTCATTATCTTATTGTCCAATTATCTTCAATTAACGCTTTCTAAAATCATAAATTTGAATAGTCGTTTATTATAATCATATTTTATTCAACAAATTTAAATTTTATCTTTTCCAAATTATTTTTAGATTTTATTCCACTTAACATATCTCATCACATAAATTAAGTATATTTACACTTATCATAACTACTCAAATTTATTTATGAATTCCTTTAACATCATTTTAAACTGTATATTATTCAATTACATAGTTAACTTCTAAATAATTTAGGTAAGTTATATTGGAATGCAATTGAATATTATACAAGTAAAAAATTTCCAATACAATTATTCAAGCTTAAATATTTATTCAAAGTTTGGCTTTATTTTATAATTGAAATCATCCTTTAACATAAATCTAAGAATTAAATTCTCGGTTAACTTCAAACCATTTGGAGATACATTTGTATATAAAATATATATCAATTCAAATCAAATTTTAAAATAATATACCCATACATACATACATATACATACATACATACATACATACATATATATATATATATATATCAAATCATACTTAAGAAATTCACGTCAAACATTTTACAAATCAAAAGTGTAGCAAAGCTACTGTGGTCTCTCCACTTCGAAATTCAAAAATGAATGTCGATGATGCGGCTGCCATCACCCAAATTATTTTCCAGCGAAAAATATAAGAATACCGATTTAAACATTTAAAATTCTTGGAAAAAATTTCTATTCGAAAATACTTTTAAATAATATGCATTTTAAACTCTAAAACCAAAGTTTGGAATCATCGAAAATTAAATTCTCAAATTCTAATTTAAATCCATTTAAATTCCAAATCAATTTACAAATTATGTTTTATAATTCCATTTATTTATTTTTATGAGGAAATATCATTGGTTTACAAAATAATAAATGAAAATCATTTTAATAACCAATTCAGTTAACAATTCAATTTCAAAAAATTATACCTATATATATAATCATACAAAATTTATTTCATTTACCAAATTTGAAAATAGTATTGTGTCAGTTTGTTCTGTTCAGGTGTTTTAGAGATCCTATCGATAGCATTGGTCAGACGAATCGATCGGAAATCCAAATCAACATCAACAACTCAAACAACGCACTATTTTTTTTTTTAATATTAACTAAAAACACACTTCCTCGCTCGACGATACAAGAAGGGATTTCAAAGCAAGGATGGAGATTCAACTTTGATGGACCCACATCAAAGAGAATTTTGATTCGAAGATAGGTTTGAAACAAAGATAAGATAATTAAATAAAAAATACTGGATAATTTTATATAAATCGTGGGCTAACCGGGTCGACCGTGACTTCAAGATTAAGATCTATGCAGAATTTTGAGGCAAATCGACATTCGATCGCAAGAAATAGAATTCAGGCGTAGCAAGAGATAGATATCATTGTAAACTAAGAAGACAAAAATCTCCAGGAAATCAATGCCTATTGTAAAGGAGTTTTACCCTTTACAAATCATTCGAAGATTGACGAAGCCGCCAAGTTATTATAGAGATTATTCGTAGTGGAGTTATGGGATACTCCAAAAAGTTTGGATGCAAGAGAACAAGATTGGATTTCAGAACGAATAGGGGAGTTCCAAAATTCAAAGGAAACCGAATCAAAGAGGAAAGAATTCAAGCTCGAACGAAACTGATTCCATAATTAAATTTACTTCATATGCTAAGTTCTGCCTAAAACCAAAGCTCTGATACCAAATGTGGCATCCTGATATTTTCAACCATTCGCATCCACACATGCCAGATTTGAATTGCTCAAAATACCAGATAGTTAATTTATATTTGGCAAAACTCAACATATACAGTAAAAAAATAAATCATAGAATAACAGACACAGAGTAGTATACAATATGCGGCGGAAACAAAAGAATAGTAGTTCATGAAGCTACTATATATATATATATATCGGAGTTAAATAAGGTACAATGGAAGTCTCAAATACATTAATCAAATACAATATAATATCAAAAATAATATTTATATAATATCAAAAATCAATATTTATTAAACCATATATTTCTTTCCAAAACCACAGAAATCATTTTTCAAAATATTTATATATAGACCAACGGTGTCTGTATAAATTTTTTTTATCCTATGGTCAAGTGATAAGGGTATTTATCATTTCAACCCGTAATTTAAACATATACGGGTATATATCATTTCAACCCGCAATTCCAAATTCAATTAAAATGAAAATCGCTGGGGTCTATCATTTCAACCCATAATGATTTTCACCTATTATACGGATCATTCAGGTATGTATCATTTCAACCCATAGTGAATTCTATACTAACAGGGAACTTGCAGAGTGATAACAGATATGATAATAATATAACAGGCGTATATCATTAATATAAATAACAGATAATGGTGTCAGATGTCACAAGTGAACAAATACTGATAATAGCATGTATATGGCAAATGTAAATAACTAACAGTAGCATATTTCAATTGTCGTTTCAATTGAAATTAAATTTAATAAATATAAGAATGTAAATCGTGAGTGATTGCTCACCTTTCGAGGATAGAGATGAATGAGGATGAGATGAGTTACAAATCCAAGCACGAGTTCCAAAAAAAGTAAGATTGGCACGAATTCGACGAACAGAGCTGATAAATCAAAATCAATGAAAACAAATCAAATCAGCTTGATATAAATGGAATATATGTATACACACACACACACACACTATTATTGCATTATTTTATAAAGTCAACATTTTAAATTAAGACAAATAAAAAAAAGTTTAGATATATATATATATATATATATATATATATATTTTATAATATAAAACCATTATTTAATTTAAAACACAATAACTAAGTCTCCATATATAATTTTAAAAACTAAACTAATGTATACTTGTATATATAACTAGAGTCTATAATTTCTATATTACATAGCATTAAACATATCACTATTTATATAAAAATCAATATATATATATATATATATATATATATAATATTAAATAAGCCCTTGCGTTATTATCGAAAATCAAACTTGTATGTATATACAAACTATATGATTTTATATATATAACAACTTTGGATAACTTATACATTTTAAACTTCAGATCCATTTTATTATATCCCAAGCAAGCTAATTTATTAAAATATATGTACAATATAACAAACATATATATAATACAACAAATTTTAAATCTATACAACCAACCTATGCAAACAGCAGTTACATATAGCTGATATTAATTTGTAAACACTTGCAACTTTATATATATATATGTATGTATATGTATACGTATACACACAACTTAAAATCAGTATAAATAAACTAATATATATTTAAAATAGTACCACTTCTTAAAACGCAATACAAAATTCATGGCGCGTATAAAATATATATATATAGACTGAAACTTTTATAAACTAATCTATGTATCTAGACATATATATAAAACAGGTTATAAGCAATCGTGTATATATATATATACACACCGTATAGGATTCAAACAGAATATACTATATATATATATATATCTATATGACAGAATAAATATAGATATTCAAAAAAAAAACCAACCTGTTACCTTTACTATTGATAGGAAATCATTTATATAACATACGCAGATATCTTAATAAACACATGTATAATATACAAAAACCCAGGTTATGTAAGTGGCGTATCAAGCCATATAACAAATTATGTATAGATTTATGCAAACTTTTATATGTTTGACAAACAGAACCATGCATATAACATTATATTATTATTATTATTATTTATAAATACCAATACTTAAAACCAATATATATACCAATACAAAACCAAACAAATGTACACGTTTCCATTTCGCAGCAAAACCAGACTTTATTTATTTGCATGCTTTTAAACAGTAAGCTGTAAACAAAAGAATTCAGAGCCACATATATATAAATATATACTAACACATACATAAACATAACAACTTTTATATTATATATATAACATGTTTTATAACTATATATAATAGATCATACAAGGATTCAATAACAAAATATATGTATTTAACGATGTACACTAGCTTTGGTTAACATATATGTATGTATGTATGTATATAATACTTTCAAAATATTGACATAAATATTTACATAATCGCTTGAAACATAATATAAGCTATTGCAAAACAAGCAGAAACAAGAAGGCTGCAGTCTCAAAATATCTATATAAAAGAAAATTTTCCCCTTGAATACATATATAACCAAATATACAAATATATACATTCTGACCATATATACGTGACATGTGTATAAGGTGACAACCAAAGCGTGCTACTGGGTGGTTGCTTGGAGCTGCCACACGATTGGAAGTGAGCCGATCGTAGAGGAAGCTCAAAAGTGGTGGGATGCTCGACGGTTTCAAAATGGATCGACTGTTGGAAAGGAAAGAGAGAGGGGACATGAAAGGAAGTGGAGAATCTCGTGAGGTGGTGGTAACATAGTGGAAGCACGGTTGTGGAATGGAGCTCGCATGGCGAGGTTGCTAGTTGAATTGGAAGATGGTGGAACAGAGTAAGAAATAGTGATAAATGAGAAGGTTTTCTTTTTTTTCTTCTTTTTCTCTCTTTATGAATTAAAATGGACGAACCAGTTTGGGAAACGAAACCAAGAAAACAAAATAAAATGAAAGGGTAAGAATAGTAAAGGTCTGACATCGAATTTAGAGATAATAAAGGCTAAGGGCTGTTGGTCTATTCACGTGAACAACGAATGGTTACGGTAAAACCTAAAGTTAAATCTGCGAAACCAATATAAAAATTGTTCTGTAGATTTCACCGTTTTTCGGACTTCAAAATACAGAATTGAATATATCATAGAGATCAACATTACGATGCGATCAAAAAGGTATACAAATATTAGTGGTACGATCATCCGATCAAAAGTCGATAATCGGTTACGAAAATGCTGCCAGTTCGTCGAAAATAAGATAAACGGGGCAATAAAAGTCAAACTTTGGAGAAACAAAACATGACGTCTTCCTCAGAAGATGACTTACAAATTTTCTATAGAAGAATATTCCGGTTTGGAAAACATTTCATTACCATCAATTTTAACTGATATAGATTAAAACAAAATTACACAACAAAATAAATTTTCATATTATTTGATGAAAATATACCATTTGCTATGTTTAAATTGACGTATTTCAAATATCAAATTTTGATTTCAAAATTCTATATTTTAAAATTTTATAAAAATTCAGTTAATTAAATAAATAAAACCACTAAAATTTATAGGTCGTTACATAAGAAGAATCTAGCTCTTCAAGTAGAAAAAGATGACTCTGACTCAAGCGAAGAGGATATAACAGTTATTGCTAAAAATTTCAAAAAGTTTTTGAAATTCTAAAAGAATAACAAGTTCAGGAGTTACAAAAATAACTCTAACAGCAACAATAATAGCAATTAATCATCATCTTCTGTCATGGAATGTTATGAATGCCATAAAAAGGGTCATATGAAGAAAGATTTTCTAGAGAAATTGAAAACAAAATTCAAAAAGAACAAATTCAAGGAGAAAACATTTTTAGTAAAATGGAATGATTCAGATTCTTCTTCATCATCAGAGAGTGACAGTGACACAGAGCAAGCAAATGTATGCTTCATGACTACAAGTGACAATGTAAGTGAACTAAGTTTTGAAGATTTAGTTGAAATTAAGTCAGAACCAGTGGACTTTGTAAAACAAACTAAAAAGTAAAATAAAGAGTTACAACGAAAACTAAATAGATCTGAATTAGAAATTAGTATGCTAAGAGATGGAAAGAAAATTCTAAAAGAAGAACCTGAAATATCTCAAGAATCTAATTCTAATTTAACACCTCAACTTTCTATGATAACTTAGGAATTAAAAATTCAAAAAAATAAGAATGATGATTTATCATTAGAAATTAATGATTTAAAATCTAACATTAAAGTATTAGAGTTAGAAAAATCTAGTCTCAAAACTAAGTTAGAAGATATTAATAAAGATATTAATAAAAATATTTCTAATTTTAATAAAGGACAAGAAAATCTTTCTAAAATAATAGAAAATTCTCAGTCTACATCAAATAAAATAGGACTAGGATATAAGAAAATTGTAAATCCAAAGAATTCTGGAAAGTTTAAAAATAAGTTTAAAAACAAAATTAAGAAATATATTAAGAAAACAGTTTCTAAAGAATTTAAAACTATTAAAATATGGATTCCTAAAACAAATAATAGTTTAATTAGGAATAAGCATATCAAAACATTTATGGAAACTGTTCATAAAATAAGAATTATATAAAGGGAACTCTAAACCCTCTTGGGATTGGTTTCCTAAGACCTAACTCTTAGGGCCCCAAAAAAGTGGATACCAACTTAATCTTTATTTTTTGCAGGTACAACTTAAAAAGAGAGGAAAATGGATTTTAGACAGCGGTTGCTCTAAACACGACTGGTAATAAGGACACGTTAACAAACGTTGTCTACTCAAATGGAGGATTGGTACCTTTGGATGATAATTCAAAAGGTTATATCATCGGCTAAGGCGATGTGAGCAATAACGACATCTCTAACTTACCCCTCATTACTGATGTTTTATTAATTAAAAACTTAAAACATAATTTATTAAGCATAAGTTAGTTATGTGAAAAAGGTTTTAATATATCCTTTTTAGAAAATAAATGTAATATTTTTGATAAAAATCAAAATTTAATTCTTGAAGGTATAAGAGATAGAAATATTTATATTTTAAATATGAATATAAATTATAACACAAACATGTGTTTAGCAGCTAAAGAGAATGATTCTTGGCCATGGCACAAAAGATTTTGCCATATAAATATTAATACTATTAATAAAATAGCTAAAAATAAACAAAAGGACTACCTGATATGAAATTCAAAATTAATAATATTTATGATGCATGTTAGTTAGGAAAATTAATAAAGTCTTCTTTTAAATCTAAGAAAATCGTATTTACAACACAACCACTTGAACTACTACATATGGATCTCTTTGGACCTACTCAAGTTCAATCTATTAATCACAATAGATATGTGTTTGTCGTTGTAGATGATTTTTCAAGATATACATGGACTATTTTCATGAAAAATAAATGTGATACTTGTAAGAACTTTAAATTTTTTGTAAAAAGAACATTCAGGCGACTGAACAAATTAGGCCAGTCGGCTGAATCTATAAACAGAAAGGCTGATAATGTTGCAAAAAGCATTCAGTCGATTGAACGACTTAGGTCAGTCGATTGAATCGGGAAACAAAAAGTTTTAGGAATTAACTTCAGTCGACTGACCTAATTCGACCAATCGACTGAGTATGCTGCCTGGGCTCATTTATCACTATTTCACCAACCTTTTTACCCATTTAACCCACCATCTTCTTTTTCACTCTTCACTTTTACTTTCCCTCTTCAGATTTTCAAAACCCTAGCTGTCAAAATTTTCAAATATCTTTACTCAATCTCACTTTGAAATAGCTCCGAGGCAACCTAAACGATCTAGAAAAGCCTCTACCTCTTCCTCTGAACCTATTGATACCCAAATAGCTCAATGGCTTTATGATGCCGGCGCTATTCAAAGATGGAACAAAATGAAGGAAGCTCGTTTTCCCGAAGGATATTTTGTTGTGTTTCCAGACTTTTCTTTATATAGAATTCAAGAGCTTGCAAGAAGAAGTCGTCTAGAATCTCTTCTTGACCACAATCAGAACAATCTCAAAATTAATCATACTATGGTAAAACTCTTTTATGTAAATTTAAATTTGGATCATCAAAATCCACGAAATCGTGACAATTGCATATGGAGTTTAGTTTGTGGTCAACAAATATTCTTGTCATTAGATAGAATTGGACACATTCTCTACACACCAACTAATGGTAATCCGCTGGAAGATTTAAATGTTCCTATAGGCAAACGAGATGAAGTAAGTCATAGGTTTTCGGAAGATGACACGACCGAACTAAAATCCATTGCCTTACGTCCTACAGCTCGAATTATGCATCGAGCCTTAACGTGTACAATTCTTCCTCGTACCGGTTCTTATGTGCTTGTATATCCGGAAAATTATAGGGTGTTATATGAAATTTGGGGAGATGTCCAAATCAATTGGCCTAAGCTTATTCTTGACGAGTTCTTGTCTTTTAACCAAGGTCGAATGAACATCATCTATTACGGCGAGTATATTATGCGGCTACTTATGAACCTACAAGTTCCTGTTTCGGAATCTGATACCTCCATTACTAAAACTCTAAATAGCCACACAATTAGTCTAATGAAATTGCCTCCTAGACCTCTCACTATCATGTCTTTCCAAGACTGGAAATTACGACTTCGTCAACAAGCTGCTACTCCATAGCAACAAAGAGATGACATTCATACACCAACCCTATCCCAAAGCACCCGAGAGTCCATTGATCTACTTGTGCAAAATCAATTTATTTTGGATTCTCGCATCAAAAATCTCGACAAGGAGTTTGACAAAATTAAAATCTTTTTCGGGATTTTATGAGATGCAATCTCTTGTTCCTCTTGCACAACCGCGGACACTTCACATCGTGATCCGGGTAAACGTCCAACTCCTCGATTTACTTGGTCTACATTAGAAGAACACAAAAAGTTCTGACACAAAGCGGAAATGGGGGTGGCAGATAATTTGTGGAAAGTTCTTCAAGTGGAAAAGGACCAATGCAAGTGGAAGAAGAAATAGAGTCCGATTTTGATGAGTGATATTTATATTTCTTTGTGGTAGTAATTTTTTTTCTTATTTGTTTCACAACCATTCTACCACTGTTTATTTTTATGAGCTTGTATAAGTAGCTCAGTACAATTCGAAACATTATTTTGTGATTGTTATGTTGTTAGTTCACAATGATGGAATTATTGTTTATTTCCTTTTTGTCGACGACAAATGGGTGAAATTATGTATGACTAACCATTTTTTGCAGGATTAGATTTTGTCTCCAGATATTCAAGGGGAGATATATATAACTTCCGCTATATATTTCTTGAAATATATAGTATCATCTAAAAACAGGTTATCATCAATCAAAAAGGGGGAGAATGTTGAATCACAAGTTCTGATTTATGACAAAGAGCTTAAACAATCAGTGATGAAATTATATGATCAAGCGACAAAAAGAGAAAGAGATATGCTATTGAACTACGAAGGAGGCAAGACTTCATATTTAAGCATAATATGTTTATTTATTGAAGTTTTAGTCCTAAATTTTTAAAATCTATCCTCAAGTAGTTTACACAAAATAAAAGTAGTCTTTCAAGATTCAATTTTTTTAAGAAAATAGGCAAATTGTGCACTGACAACCAGGTTTGTCGACTGACCAAAAACTGCCAGTCGACTGACCACGGACAGTGCACAGATATGCACTGTTTTTCACTGTTTTTGAAATTTCAGTCAACTTATCGTTTTTCCCCAGTCGACTGACCGATTCTAACAGCCATTTTTTTGAAGAGACACTTCTATCTATGAAGAGTTACGATTCAATTTGAAGGGATATAGCTGCATCTTTTGATTGAAACTCTTCATGAATAGTTGTAACTATTTGTTTACCATATAAACATGTTAGAATCACTTCTCAAATCACCAATTCTTATTTTGATTTCTTGCTATACTCTCCACTATCTATCTCTGCACTCTACAAGCAATCACAATCTATATATTGCTTGAATCTTCGAATTAATTAACGTATTCTTTCAAAGCAATATTTTCCTTTCTAATCTTTACACACACAATATATACTTGAGGAAAAGATTATAGAAAGGGTGTACTATCGAAGTCAAATTAGTTTTATCAAGAACACAAAGTGTCAAACAATTTTATTGAAACTGTTGAAGTCCTATTAGTTTGTATCAGGCAGAAAATTCCTCTTTGGTTGTTGAGGTGGAAAAATCCTGTTCGGCTGCTTAGGTATTGTTTACCTATTCCTCCGGTTTAAGTGAGGGTTATTGAGTGAAATTCCAGAGGGAAATCTGGGACTAGACGTAGAACGGGAAGTTCGAACCAATATAAAAACTCCTGGTGTGCTTATTCTTATTTACTTTACTATTATTATCCGTTTCCACATTTAGATTATAGTACATTCCATATCATACCATCCTATGTAACATGTTCGATTTCTCGGTGCCTGAAAGTCAACATCGATACGTCCACTGTATCAAATGCCGCATAGTCGAATGCCCAAAACCCAAACTGTTAGGGTTAAAGAAGAAGAAGATTGAAGATAGAAGAAGAAACAGAAATAATAAGCAGAATCTCACATATCGCAGCGGAACAAATATAACAGATAAATGAATATCTTTAAAACAAAGAACTATATCGGTTATTACATTACATCAGTTACATTATCAGAGTGTTACAACAACAAACAGCGGAAAAGAATATGACATATACTAGTGGTACGCTTCGCCATCCAGCTTGCTCCTGGTCTCCACAGCATCTTCTTGACTTTGCTCCCGAATGATGATAACCTGACTCTAGGCTGCCCATGTGGAAAATTGTGGGCACCAAGAGTTTATAAAGTGAACAATAAACTCTAGGTCAGTCGTGGGACTGGTGTGAGATCTTAAAAACAGTTACTTTCACAAAGAAAATAAAAGAAATTCGCTATGCTTTTTGAAAAATGAAACTACCATAAGGCCTCCCGGCACACACAATACAATCGCAGACTTGGGGGAGATTTCTCCTTATGATAGTCAAACATGCTTAATACACAAAATCCTTTTTAATATTATCATTAGTGCATAGTGTAGAAAACATTTCGAAAGTATAGTATTAATCTTAGCCAGCATTGGTACCATTATATTATGCCTGCTATAGCTACCTCTTGAGGAGGTAGGTTATACAATTGCAATCTTAAAGGGATCGTATTGTTTCTTTGGATTACCAACTAATGGTCAGGCTAAGGAACTTCCTATGCCACATGGGTACGCCTCTGGAGGGACGTCCCAAGAACCTACCTGGATCTCTGCCAACACAAGGTCGGGTTACCTCTGTAACTAGGTAGTTACTACTCGAGTATGCCATCCCCCGGTCCTTTGGGACCATAATCCGAGGATCCTCTACACCAACAACCATAAAGAAAAGTATTTGCAGTAACCACAAAGGTTAAATATCAAGGCTCCATACCTGACACAACCCTTTTTCAGAAGGAAATGACATACCCTAAAGGGCGCGACCCTCATAACCTTGCCACATCTTTCCTGTTTCGACCTTCTCCGAGGTGTGAGGTCCGATGAGGTCTCGACCACAAAGCTACACTTTTCACAAAGTTATGCTTTGATCAATAAATGATCAGCAGCACTTCATGTACCACATTACCAATTTGGAAATATATCACTAATAACCATCAACTACATAACCTATGAGCTCGTACGTCTCAGAGAAGGGTGTTAAGCTAAGAGAATAAATTCTCCTCCACCAATAGAAATGTATTTGATAGAAACCAGCTTTACATCTCAAAGTGTAACGTCAGACACACATCCATACAAGTCAGTTCCGGGATCGAATGGAACCGAAGGCACTACAAAGAAGCCCTTGCAAATCCGGATATTCACAAACCACGTCCGGAATCCCCACCACAAAGGTGATAAAATCTCTATACCGGAGCAACCCGATTAGAGACATTCAACAGGTAATCCTTTCGCTTTCGAAAATACCCGATCTTCAACACCGTCTTCAAATACAATCCCATTTCGTCGTATCGTTATTCGAAATGAGTTTTATGACACAAGGTCCTCTCCCAGCTAATCCGAATAACGAGCGCTTATTTTTTTTTAAAAAGTGTTATACTCAGATTTCAACAAATCACAACAATTTTCACTTTGGTTTTTTAAATAAAAGATCAATCAAAATCACAAAGGTTCGATGTGGTTTTCGGATATCCACTTGGAATCCGACCCCGGTCGCATCGAGATTCAAATATCGTTTAGAGGCAAATATTGATAGTCGGTAATTTAACTATCAATCAACATTCACAATAATTACCAGATTTAAATAAATTTCCAATTATTTATTTTCAAAATATCTTCGCAAGATAAAATTCACACTTCAACCATTTGAAAACAAATTTCAAATCATTTTCCTCACGCGGAATGCATTTCTAATATTTATTCATTTCCACTGAAAATCTGCCGAGTTCAAATATTTTAAAATAGTTTAAAATGCTTATCCAAAATATACTTAGGGATATTCAAAATAAAACTATTTTGAAACATTGCTTAAATACTAGTTATGAAAATATTATACTAATGTCTCATATAAGAATTCAAGTCCAAACTAATTTTTTTTCTTATAAAATTAATAGATAAGATACAACTATTGAAATACTCAATTCCTAAAACCAATATCGATTAAATCTTTAAATCATTACTTCCAAAATTAATTAAATAAATCTTTACTTTAAAGATTTTCAAAATCACTTCGAGTAACTAATTTATATTTTCAAAGCTATTTTACAAACATACTCGACTTTTCAAGGAAAATACATTTTTCATTTCAAAATGGTTCATTCAAATCAATTAATAAATCTTTCTTGATTTATTTTAAATTTATGTTCCGAATTCGTAAATTCCCTTCACACTTTTAAAAAATATCCAAATGTTTATTTGTAAAACAAATTTCCCTTTCCTTTATAAATTCCCATTGTGAATTTAAACTTCTAAATATCCATCGATATACGATTTTCAAATCGATTTCCAAGTATTCATTTTCAAACTAAATTCTAAATTGATTTCCAAATTTATGTACAAATACCAAATCAATTTCCAAAAGTTGATTTCTAAATTTATTTCAACACCAAATTTATTATCTTTTGAAACAAATTCCCTCTTTTAAATTAATTCAATTTTCTAAAATTAATTTACTATAAATTTTCTACTAAATTTCAAAAAAACATTTTATTATTTCTGATATCCTACGATATCAAAAATATATTCGGCTAAACTATAGCCTTCAACAGTCTCAATCATAAATAGTCACACACAGCTTATAAATAATCAACACGCAATATTGAAACTAATTCAAATATTTGAGGAATCCAGTTGAATCCCTCCAACCAGTTTTTCCCTGCATCCACAGACGTTAGCACAACAATTAAATACCAATTCCACTTCGAGGTGGAATATCGTGGTATATGGGATTTATAAAATATCATCTGCTATTATGCGGTGCATAGGGTCTCATCCGCTACATAATGCGGGAAATCAACAATTCCAAATACATATATAATACCAATTCCACCTCGAGGTGGAATATCGCGGTATATGAGATTTATAAAATATCATCCGCTATTATGCGGCGCATAGGGTCCAAACTAATATAACTGAAAATAAATTAATCATCCAAGCACACAATCAACATTTAAATTTAACTATCACAATTCAACCATCAATTAATAACTGAAATTTTCAATTATTATAATTTGAGTGAGAAGATCTCACCTTTGCTTATGCATGCAATACATTCTCACTCCATATTGTTTTCTTCACAGTTTTAGACCTTTATTTTCTGTTGTCACTTCCACGTTCGAATTTAGCTAAAAATCCTGGAGGCTCTAAACTATCCTGATCCAATTCTAAAGCGTAGATCTCGTCGTTATGAATCCAACGCCACTTGTTGCGTTAAATTCCGATCTCGTATGCAGAAATTATAGAATTATAAACATTTGATTTAATTAAGATATTTTATATACTAATTTATAAGTTTAGAATAATATTACCCACCTATAACTAGCCCAGCCCACAAACACACTCGACCCACTTCCTTTTTTTTTCATGGCCCAAGCCCACCTCCATTCTTCTTCCCCCCTTTCCCGTTTCCTACCTGTACATGAAGAACCCATGGCCTCGACCTGTAACGCGCATGTGCACAAGCCTTCCCAATCACCATCGTCAAACCCGAGTTCACCTTCACGTTCGCCTCCTCCTCATCTCGACCGAACCAAAAGTCATTCGCCATCATCACCGAAACAAAATGCGACATCCGCAGAGCCATGCCGCAAGTGTCCAAGTCACGATGGCCATCTCAACGCCGTGCCACACCGGACTTTGACTCTAGGTGCTTCTCGTCGAGCTCGACTCAAATCTTCACTCAAATCTCCACATCGGCTACAAAATCGAGCCCAAATTACAAACCCTAGTTGATGCCTCACGTCGACACTCCCTCAAGACGCCTTCGAACCCATTTTTATTCACACCAAGGGAAAGCTCTACACATAACATGAATTCTAAAACAAATTTGAGAATTTTTCATTGAGTGAAAATCAAGTTAAAGATTTTTGAATTTGAATTTTTTTCTTCTTTTGTTCTGCTCGGCTGTCAATAAAAGAAGGGACGTGATGTGAAAAGAAGGTGGCTTGCAGGAGAAGGTTTATTTAGAAATATTTTTATTTAAAATTCCAAACGTCTCGATAAATGCAACTTAACATTTCAACTCCTATCGAGGCGTGCTGCTAGGCGTTTATAATGTTTCACCCATGTTCCGAACACAACGGAACGTGTTTCGGAGCCCAGTTCAATCCTATGTGAAAGATGGCTTTTTAAATCGAGTTTAAATACTAAATTCCCGATATAAATTTAAGCGCGTATATATATCGTACGCTCACACAACAACTCCAAACACTACGAAAATTGAAATCCAATAATAATATAATATTACTAATCCAACGGAACTGATTTCGTTGAATTCCGAGACTGTGCCTCAGAAGGCTATTTTCAAATATCGATTTAAACGATAAAAATTCAAAACTCAACAGTTCACTTTCAAATTCAATTCTGAAGCTTCCATTATCTTCAGTATTACCAATAAACATTTTCTAAGCCTTAAAAATAATTTTAATCAGTTTAAAATTTAAGATTAATTTTTTTTATCCAACTTCGATAAATTAAATTCAATATTTTAATTGCCAAATCCATAGTTATATTTGAAATTCAAGTTAAAATAACTTCCAAATATTTAAAATCAATTAAATATTCCATTTAAAATGTTAAAAATTTCCGGGTCGTCACATTCTTCCCCCTTTAAAAGAATTTCGTCCCGAAATTACAAGTTAAGAAGAATGATCCTTAACCCGGTTTTCATTTTCCCAAAACCCAACAGTTTTAACAACTTTGCCAACACAAATCATTTTATTTAAGACCCATCATTACTTCAACTAACTTTCCAAATTCAATCATAAGTTCCAAACAACATTGTTTTCTCAATAATTTGAATTTAAATTTAAATTCAAATTTCAAATTTCCAAAATTTTCTCAAAATTTTTCAACTCCCTAAATTTTCAAATTTTTTTGCCAGCGTCTCCTTTGCACGACTAGTTTGGTACGACTACAAAATGGCACCACAGGCCCTCAGATTCAAAAAGAAAACAAAAAGCCAAATTGCTAGACAAGAAAATCACCAAATTTCATACTGAAATTTAAATACATACCTTTTTGTCGAGCAATTCAATTTTATCTTCAGAAATCAAATCAATTTTCCTTTCTCTTTATAGTACCTGTATATCCTACTTAGAAATATTGTCCATTCATAGCCTTTAAAATCATTTTATACATTTTCTTACAGAAGTTTTCATATCTACTTCTATTCAATTAGTTTTCCCATTACCATATGAATTCAGTGTATCTTCAAAACTGAATATTGAATTTTATCTTTCATTTATAACCGATTCATATCATTATTTTAATTTAGTTTTATTCACTAATTTACTTCAATTTCAAATTTGAAATCGTTTGTCGCTAACAAAAAGTTTTTCAAAGATTTTCTAACTCCCAAAATTTCCAAATTTTTTTGGCAGAGTCTCCTTTTTACGGAGGAGCTTTTGCAATTTGACAAAAGATATAAATATATATACATCGACCCACCCGGTCGGAAAAATAAAAACGGTTCATATTTCCTATTTTTATTGCGTAGGTGTACCTTATTTAGCATTTTTAAGCAAGAGGCTTATTTAATTAGCATTTTGCGCAATCAAATCCAGCCCAACAACTTCCCTAAACCTGTACTTACTCAACTAAAAATGTCAGTGTCATATATATGAAGTTTAACAACATTTCACTTATTTGCAATAGTTAAACACATGAATTCTAAAAGCAATGCACACTAAACACTTTCTATAAGCAACTTTAACACTAATTCAACTATTTTCAATTGATTCATATACCATTTTCATTCAATTTGAAGGGTTTACAACCCACTTACTTACATTCAATTCATTTTTATATTAAACAAACCCATATTATTCCAATTGATTAAAAATTCAATTTTATTCACCTCTGTTAATATATTTACTTTCGTTTACAATTATTGGATTTCGATTCATTTCAAATCATATTCAATTTCGTCATTCCTTTAATTGGTTTTATTTACTAATTTTATTTCAATTTTTCACTTTGCATATAACAGTTCAAATTCAATTCCCATTCAATTCTATTTGCTTACAATTCAAAATGAATTTCAACATTCAATTCACTTTCATTTATTTGCAATTGTAAATTTATTCATTCATTCACAATTCATTTTTCCATCTTTATAATTTTATTCCAAACATTTAGTCTATAAGACCTCTCAAATTCACCTTTATTCAAATTAACTCAAGTTAATTTCAGTTTAAATCTGAATTTCCTAAGTTTTCAAACTTATTATTCCATAACTATTTTTAATAAAATTTCAGGGTCTTTTCACCTTTTCCAAAACCATTATTGAAAACAATTCAAATTATCCTTTAAATTTCAAAACCAAACCCAAATTTTCCAAACAACTTCCATTTAAAACAATTTGGTAGCAATTCCTCCTTTGGAAACCCGAAAATGAACACCCATGATGTCGCGATCATCATCGGAATTATTTTCCAGCGACCGAAAAGAGTTTGGAGCTTTTATCCCTCCAAAAACATTTTTCCAAACCCTTGAAAACTTTTTCCAATCCCAAAAGGAATTTAATTTCCAAACTTCCTGAATTTCAAATATTTTCAAGAACTTTTCCAAATATTTCTCTGGAATTCTATTTCAAATTACAAATCACGTTTATAACTTACATTCTCAAATTTCATTTGTATGTGATTTTATTTCTTAACTTTTTGTTATGATTTCAATTCTTATTCGATAATCAATGACAATAGTTTAATGTTATCACTTTCTAGCAACCAAACAACCATATACTATAATAATTTTCAAAGATTATTTCCTTTGTCTACGAAAATAATTTTGGGTTAAATTATTTCATTTACCTTAATTTTAAAACAATATCGTGTCGAATTATTCTTTATGAGTGTTTAGAGTTCCCTATCGATAGAGTTGTACGGACTATACTGACCCGAATGCATATACCACTCAACAAACCAATCATCACAATATAAAACAATTTCATATTCACTAACAAATACGCGCTCAAATCTATTATTACACTCAAACTCACTCTAGAGTACTGTTGACTCTATCTCTAACGAGTAACACCCAACAGAGCCAAGATTGTCGCTTAACAAAATGCTCCGATACGACATGTAACATTTCCTATTTCTCGGCGCCCGAAAATCGACATGGATACATCCACTGTATCAAATGCCGCACAGTCGAATGCCTAAAAACCGAACCATTAAGGTTAAAGAAGAAGAAGATAGAAGAAGAGACAGAAACAATAAGCAGAATAAATATAATAGATAAATGAATATCTTTAAAACAAAAAACTATATCAATTATTACATTACATCACACTACATTATCAGAGTGTTACAACAACAAACAGCGGAAAAGAATATTACATATACTAGTGATACGCTTCGCCATCTAGCTTTCTCCTGGTCTCCACAGCATCTTCTTGACTTTGCTCCCGAATGATGATAACCTGACTCTAGGCTGCCCATGTGGAAAATTGTGGGAACCCAAAATTTAGAAAGGGAACAATAAACTCCAGGTCAGTCGTGGGACTGGTGTGAGATCTTAAAAATAGTTACTTTCATAAAGAAAATAAAAGAAATTCGCTATGCTTTTTGGAAAATGAAACTACCATAAGGCCTCTCGGCAGACACACAATGTAATCGCAGACTTGGGGGAGATTTCTCCTTATGATAGTAAAACATGCTTGATACGCAAAATCCCTTTTAATATTATCATTAGTGCATAGTGTAGAAAATATTTTGAAAGTATAATATTTATCTTAGCCAGCATAGGTACCATTATATTATGTCTGCTATAGCTACCTCCTGAGGAGGCAGGTTATACAATTGCAATCGTAAAGGGCTCGTATTATTTCTTTGGATTTCCAACAAATGGTCAGGCTAAGAAACTTCCTATGCATATGGGTATGCCTCTGGAGGGACGTCCCGAGAACCTACCCGTATCTCTGCCAATACAAGACCGGGTTACCTCTGTAACTAGGTAACTACTACTCGAGTATGCCGTCCCCCGGTCCTTTGGGACCTTTATCCGAGGATCTCTACACCAACAACCACAAAGAAAAGTATTTGCAGTAACCACAAAGGTTAAATATCAGGGCTCCATACCTGACACCACCCTTTTCCACAAAGAAATGACATACCCTAAAGGGCGCGACCCTCATAACCTTGCCGCATCTTTCTTGTTTCGACCATTTTCGAGATGTGAGGTCCGATGAGGTCTCGACCACAAGGCTATACTTTTCACAAAGTCATGCTTTGATCAACAAATGATCAGCAACACTTCATGTGCCCCGTTACCAATTTGGGAATATATCACTAATAACCATCAACTACATAACCTTTGCGCTCGTATATCTCAGAGAAGGGTGTTAAGCTAAGAGATTGAATTATCCGACACCAACAGAAATGTATTTGATAGAAACCAGCTTTACATCTCAAAGTGTAACGTCAGACACACATCCATACAAGTCCATTCCGGGATCGAACGGAACCAAAGGCACTGTTTGCGCCAAAATTGGTCACAAACCCCAAATACCGTGAAAGCACTAGTGTATGAACACAAACCAATGATATTCAAGCACAAATATCAGATCTCAACAAATATCAAACAATAATTCAGAAATAATGCACAAAGACACAAGGTTTATAGTGGTTCGGCTATCTCCGGCCTACGTCCACTCCAAGGTTTTATCCTTTTATTGATAATTCTTGCTGGTTACAGATGATTATAGCAGTAATAATGAAGAATTTCAAGTACAATAGTTGTATTGAAGTATAGAAACGAATCCGGCAGAGTCTGGACGTCCAATAGCCAAAAGATCCTTTTTCTGTAGGCTTCAGGGTGCTATTTATAGGCGTAGGAGGCTGAGATCGCGCTCAAACTTCGAGAGACTTCTTCTGGCACGTGAGTGGGCCCATGCGGCCGACCCCACCAAGTTTTGACTCGATCTATGATGGGTACGAAGTGATTTCTTATCCATCAGAAAATGATCCAATCGAGCTGAAACTTGGCAGGAACATTCCTTACCTTGTATGCAAGCGGCTGTGAAAATTTCGTTGCATTTGGATTATCGGTGTAGGAGATATGATGGATTCGAAATTGGGATTTTCCATTGGCTGTCATATTCGAATCCATCTGTCCGACTCCATTCCTATCGACTCCATCAGAAGCATGCGCGCGCAATGACGTGGTGCTATCTTCCCGGATTGATTCGAATATCGCGGCGTGTTGACTCCACTTGATGCGCCGAGTTGAACGCTTCTTTCCTGGAGACGCGCACGTATCCACGCTTCACGCTTGCACGTGTCCATCACTCCTTCATGTACTCAACTATTTGCTCTCGTATCGATCGCAGGGGTGTGTTTCGTATCGATCGGATCGATACGAAAATGCTGAATGCTATCGATACGAATGAAAGGCCAACAGATGGGTACGAAACCATACTCGATGATGGATATGAATGAAGTCTTACCTGATGGATACGAGCGAGATTTTACCCGATGGACATGAAAATGCCAAAGTCCATCTGCTATCGATACGAGAGTATCGATTCGAAGCAAGCCACCTCTTCCCATCCTGACCGATATGAAACCATTGATCCGTGTCCACGTTGATCGATACGAATAGTATCGATTCGAAATCCTTCACCCTATTCTACCTTTGATCGATGCGAACCCTATCGATTCGAACCAAAAACCGGTCGATTCGAAGCCTATCGATACGAAGGGTATCGATACGAAATCCACACTTTCTGATTGATACGAAGTGTATCGGTTCTAACCAATACTACAAACCGATGGATACAAATCTGGTGGATTCGAAATGAGCATCACCTTAACCCTTTGATGGATTCGAACAGTATTTCCTTCCTACCTTGTATCGATCATATCTCCTCCATTCGAACTCCGATTGACCTGAAACTTGAAACATATCTTCTCCTAGTCCTCATCATCGTCTCCAATCAGTTTCGTCCTGATCGGAGTTCAGCCAAATTTTGACGACATCGATCGCAACCTTGCTTTCAATTGATTTCCAATCCTGATATCCATCATTCCATACCTATTTGTTGTTATTCTAGTTTTGGCCAAAAAGTGGGATAACAGGCACTTCAAAGAAGCCCTTGCAAATCCGGATATTCACAAATCACGTTCGGAATCCCCATCACAAAGGTGATAAAATCTCTATATCGGAGCAACCAGGTGCAACCCGGTGCAAAGACATTCGATAGGTAATCCTTTCGCTTTCGAAAATACCCGGTCTTCAACATCGTCTTCAAATACAATCCCATTTTATCATATCGTTATTCGGAATGGGTCTTATGACACAAGGTCCTCTCCCAGCTAATCCGAATAACGAGCGCTTATTTTTAAAAATAAGTGTTATAATCAGATTTCAACAAATCACAACAATTTTCACTTTGGTCTTTTAAATAAAGATCCATCACAATCACAAAGGTTCGATGTGGTTTTTGGATATCCACTTGGAATCCAATCCCCGGTCACATCGAAATTCAAATTTCGTTCAAAGGCAAATATTGATAGTCGGTTATTTAACTATCAATCAACATTCACAACAATTACCAGATTTAAATAAATTTCCCAACTATATATTTTCAAAATATCTTCGCAAGATATATTTCACACTTCAACCATTTGAAAACAAATTTCAAATCATTTTCCTTACGCGGAATGCATTTCCAATATTTATTCATTTCCACTGAATATCTGCCGAGTTCGAATATTTTAAAATAGTTTAAAATGCTTATCCAAAATATACTTAGGGATATTTAAAATAAAACTATTTTGAAACACTTTCTTGAATATTAGTTATGAAAATATTATACTAATGTCTCATATAAGAATTCAAGTCCAAACTAATTTTTTTTTCTTATAAAATTAACAGATAAGATACAACTATTTAAATATTCAATTCCTAAAACCAATATCAATTAAATCTTTAAATCATTACTTCCAAAATTAATTAAATAAATCTTTACTTAAAGATTTTCAAAATCACTTTAAGTAACTAATTCATATTTTCAAAGCTATTTTACAAACATACGCGGCTTTTCAGGGAAAATACATTTTTCATTTCAAAATGGTTCATTCAAATCAATTAATAAATCTTTCTTGATTTATTTTAAATTTATGTTCCGAATCCGTAAATTCCCTTCACACTTTAAAAAAATATCCAAATGTTTATTTTTAAAACAAATTTCCCTTTCCTTTATAAATTCCCATTGTGAATTTAAACTTCTACATATCCATCGATATACGATTTTCAAATCGATTTCCAAATATTCATTTTCAGCACCGAATTAAATTCTAAATTGATTTCCAAATTTATTTACAAATACCAAATCAATTTCCAAAACTAATTTCTAAATTTATTTCAACAACAAATTTATTATCTTTTGAAATAAATTCCCTCTTTTAAATTTGTTCAATTTTCTAAAATTAATTTACTATAAATTTTCTACTAAATTTCAAAAATCCAATTTTATTTATTTCTGATATCCTACGATATCAAAAATATATTCGGCTAAATTATAGCCTTCAACAGTCTCAATCATAAACAGTCACACACAGATTACAAATAGTCAACACGTAATATTGAAACTAATTCAAATATTTGAGGATTCCAGTTGGATCCCTCCAACCTGTTTTTCCCTGCATCCACAGACGTTAACACAACAACTAAATTTCAATTCCACTTCGAGGTGGAATATCGCGGTATATGGGATTTATAAAATATCATCCGCTATTATGCGGCGCATAGGGTCTCATCCGCTATATAATGCAGGAAATCAACAATTCGAAATACATATATAATACTAATTTCACTTCGAGGTGGAATATCGCGGTATATGAGATTTATAAAATATCATCCGCTATTATGCAACGCATAGGGTCTAAACTAATATAACTGATAATAAATTAATCATCCAAGCATACAATCAATAATTAAATTTAACTATCACAATTCAACCATCAATTAATAATTGAAATTTTCAATTATTATAATTTGAGTGAGAAGATCTCACCTTTGCTTATGCATGCAATAAATTTTCACTCCAGATTGTTTTCTTCACAGTTCTAGACCTTTATTTTCTGTTGTCACTTCCACGTTCGAATTTAGCTAAAAATCCTGGAGGCTCCAAACTATCATAATCCAATTCTAAAACGTAGATCTCGTCGTTATGAATCCAACGCCACTTGTTGCATTAAATTCCGATCTCGTATGCAGAAATTATAGAATTATAAACATTTGTTTTAATTAAGATATTTTATATACTAATTTATAAGTTTAGAATAATATTACCCACCTATAACTAGCCCATCCCACAAACACACTCGACCCACTTCTTTTTATTTCATGGCCCAAGCCAACCTCCTTTCTTCTTCCCCCATTCCTGTTTCCTACCTGTACACGAAGAACCCATGGCCTCGACCTGTAACTGCATGTGCACAAGCCTTCCCAATCACCATCGACAAACCCGAGTTCACCTTCACGTTCGCCTCCTCCTCATCTTGACCGAACCAAAAGTCATTCGCCATCATCACCGAAACAAAATGCGACATCCGCAGAGCCATGCCGCAAGTGTCCAAGTCGCGATGGCCATCTCAACGCCGCGCCACACCGGACTTCGACTCCAGGTGCTTCTCTTCGAGCTCGACGCAAATCTTCACTCAAATCTCCACACGGCTACAAAATCGAGCCCAAATTGCAAACCCTAGTTGATGCCTCACGTCGACACTCCCTCAAGACCCTTCGAACCCATTTTTATTCACACCAAGGGAAAGCTCTATACATAACATGGATTCTAAAACAAATTTGAGAATTTTTCATTAAGTGAAAATCAAGTTAAATATTTTTGAATTTGAATTTTTCTTCTTCTTTTGTTCTATTTGGCTGTCAATAAAAGAAGGGACGTGATGTGAAAAGAAGGTGGCTTGCAGGAGAAGGTTTATTTAGAAATATTTTTATTTAACATTCCAAACGTCTCGATAAATGCAACTTAACATTTCAACTCCTATCGAGGCGTGCCGCTAGGCGTTTATAATGTTTTACCCGTATTCCGAACACAATGGAACGTGTTTCAAAGCCCAGTTCAATCCTATGTGAAAGATAGCTTTTTAAATCGAGTTTAAATACTAAATTCCCGTTATAAATTTCAGCGCGTATCTATATTGTATGCTCACACAACAACTCCAAACACTACGAAAATTGAAATCCAATAATAATACAAATTACGGATCCAATAGAACTGGTTTTGTTGAATTCCGAGACTGTGCCTCGGAAGGCTATTTTCAAATATCGATTTAAACGATAAAAATTCAAAACTGAACAATTCAATTTCAAATTTAATTCTGAAGCTTCCATTATCTTTAGTATTGCCAATATACATTTTCTAAGCCTTAAAATTTTTTAATATGTTTAAAATTAAAGATCGATTTTTTTATCCAACTTCGATAAATTAAATTCAATATTTTAATTGCCAAATCCATAGTTATATTTGAAATTCAAGTTAAAATAACTTTCAAATACTTAAAATTAATTAAATATTCCATTTCAAATGTTAAAAATTTCCAGGTCGTCACATCTTAAGTGATAACTAGGCACACAGTAGTCACTTTCAATGATAACGTATTGTACTATGTATGTAGATAGTTTAACGAATCCTTAGGAGATGGAAATCTGGACTCCTAAGTTATTGCACTCACGTTGACACTGGATAGGAGATGTCAAACCCCGTAAACACCTCTGATGCCATTACACTCATATTTATTTACTGTTGATTTAACTTACATGAGATCTTTAATTCTGACTCGAGTGTTTTATCTTTTCAATTTACTCGAGTCGGTCTGAGCTTTTCGATGTATTGAAGACCTAATTTCTGGAGGATGAAGACGAAGATTTAGTACTATTATTATTTATTTTATTTATTCCTCTACATCACATTATCCTGCTGCATTATTTATTATTCCTATTGTAAGTTACTCTGATTCTATAGTGTAAAGTGTAATAAAATATTATTTGTAAAACAGCTTCATGAACTGTTATTTGACTATTACATTTTGTCATTCCGTGTGAGATTCTGTGTTTGTTTTATTTCTTTCTCTTCTTTTTTCTTATTTGCCTATAACAATCCCCTTTTTGAATTGTTTGAGTTTGACATATATGGTTTATTGTCGATTTAAACTATCCAAAAAGGTGGTTTGTTACACAAGTAATGGAAAAAGAAGACTCAAGGTTTTTATTCACCAAATACTTGTTATTCTGACCCCCTCCTCATTACAACACAGGTTAAAGATAGAGTGATGGCAGTGACGATGCTTAGAGATGGAGAAGCTTGGCTTGCGGCGGTATTTGTTATTATTACTTCCTTTTTTGTATAGTCATATATTTAGACAATTATTGTGACGGATATTATGTTACGATTTTTATGGAATTTTGTATTATGACATTTTTATGGTTTTGAAATAAAGGGTTCACATTGCTATTATATTTCGTTCCATCCACCGTGAGTTCTGATAGTTTAGTAATGGCTCTATACTGTTATTTTCTTAATTTTATCAACAACTTGCATTAGAATGGATCTAAGTTTCGATGAGCTTTCTCTGGGTTGAAATTTAGGCCTGTTTTAGGGTGGGTTTTTATAGCTCTGATGGTGGAATATTACTCTTTTATACGTATACCGCATCATAGAATACACACACTCCATGAATCCAGATTACCGACAACACTGTAATAATATTGTAAGATGGTTTAATAGTCAGCAAAATGAAATCATGACCCAAACTAACATGTTATTTTTTTTATTAGTTAGAAAATCAACCTTAATAGTCTTTCGACACAAGGTTATTCCCTGAGTCTTTCCATTGTATGCCTTAGAAGTTTTGAAGGCTTTACACATTCGCATAAATAAGCAAAACATTTAAATATTAATCGTGTAAAAAAACAATATTCTTAATTTATTCTAACAAGTAGTACTAAACAACAAATACAACTTACATATTCAATTGTGGCTTAATTTCTAATTTGCACTTGCATTCCTGAAGATTAAAATATAAACATCATTCTTTTCTAAATAGAAAACAATTACCAACCAATGTTTCATACGTTATAATAGAGTAAGCCATAGTTAGCAGTAAATTTATAAACAAAAATTATGTAGTAAGAGTTCACTTTTTATTATAGGAAGGATAAATGAATATTTATTATTTTGCATAGCAAGTTACTAAAAGTTTAATGTTCATATCCTCGTTGGTGCAGGGTTCTCTTAGATGTCAACTTAAGCCATGTATTTTAGATATATGCATTTGTTGCACCTAGATATTTCTTTACTCAGGAAAGCTTACGAGGGCACATAAACCCGACGGTCTCCACTTTGAGGTCATTACACATTTCATTAAACCACCTACACGAATGAATTTTAAATTTACTATATCTCATTAAAAAATATACATCAAAGATATTACAAATTGTAGCAAACTAAAAGTGTAACAGGCTCACATTATGAGAATTTGCAAGCATGATGCATTCAACCATGCCATGCTAAGGAATTGGATAATGTCATCCACTATGATATGTATTTCTAAGTCATCATCATATGTAAATAAATCCTTATTCACTTGATTAGTACGGATGACCTTATCCAGATGGAAATTGAACTATCAAATCATGAAAATATCTATAATCCGTTAAAGTTTTCAGGATCTCTTCACCCACGATTTTCTTGCACTGTTTAATTGCAGACCCATTTGTCATGATAGCCATGACATTTTCTTTGTTTCTTTTTATCCATGACATTTTCATTCATTCCTTTTAGTTTTCTTGTTTGGTTAAGATATGGGTTCCCAGTTCAAAGTAATGCTAAAAACACATATAAAATATATATAATGAAAGCTGCAATAAGTTGACATTTTAATTAAGTAGTTTTTGAGCATTAAAGCATCAATTACTCATTTATGCCTTATCACGATCTCTTAAAAACACCAGACACTTAGGCCATTGAAAAAAACTTCCAACCTCTTCTCCTTTTGTGAAGTTGTATTTAGATGGCATCGAAAGTGGGGTTCCTACATGACTAGACTCTACTCTTTCAATGCTAACCTTTACATGATTAGTCAAGATTTGTTAATTATGACATTGGTCTTCTAGCTTTGAAGCAGGATGCACTATGCCATGACCCACTATGACAAATTTGGAGCCCAAATTCATAGCTAAATGACATCGCGTTGGGTTATAGAATGGCAAGAACAAAACAAACATTTTCACATGCACTATTAAAATACATAAAATCATATAAATTTAAACAAATTGAGAAATTATTTTGAAATTAGTTTACCTAAAACTCTGCAAAGGGATCGATATCTTGAGTTTTTTTTACTCGTACATTTGCAAACGCATCAGGTTCTTGGTTCATGTTTGCATAAGTTTTGTTTGGTTGAAATGGATTTGATTGTAATTTACCTAGACCTATATATTGATAATCACTAGACGACCATTTGATGGTGCCTTGTCGACCTCTATATCAAGGAGCGCCTGCACACCCATCCCGTTCAACATATTTTATAATGACCCCACAGATTTGACAAATTACTTATTAATATTAAAATGATTGTCCAAAATAAAATCGATGGCGAAATAAAAATTTGTGTAGAATTTTATATTTAGGGATTTATGGTTCCACCGGGTTTAGAAATATCAGAAGCGTATATTTCAGTTTATAGCATGTTATGTTTTCGTTCACGGGCAAAAATGGGTTTACGAGCTTTACGACCGTTTTAGCCTAACGCGTCTCCTTTTATCTTATAAATAGATTATTAAAATCATAGCGATCTCCATCTATTCCACTTCAATTCCTTTAGATCTAATCTTTCTTTTCAAATCTGAATCTCCTAGCTAACGGAGATTTTTCCTTAATTACTTTTACTAATTACAAATTGATTCAAAAATCATAGCATCCAATACCCATCAAATTATATACCAAATCGAAGATCTCAACAAATGGGATCATTGAGTGGCGTCTTTTTACCGAAACAATGTTCAAATTGGCTAGAAAACCCTATAAAAGTGTTAACGGGTCAGGTTTGACTTGGGTTTTGATGATGGAGGAGTTAGGAGTCAGGGATGCATAGTTAGGTTTGTCTCGACAAATGGATGCTATTGATGGTGGTTACCTATGACACTAGAGGCTGTGGTTGCGGGATTAATTAGATTAGGTTTTCGCATGGTGGGTGGCGATTGAGTTTTTATAGTAGTTGGGGAAGCTCGGTGATGTGATCGATGGCCGAGGCATGGAGAGCAGGTCGGCGCAGTCAAAATGATGGTGATTTGCAAGGTCATGGTTGGGTGTAGTAGTGATGTTAGGTTGAGGGTCGGGGTTGGATTTGGGTTTACATCTGGGAATGGAGGGGGAGAGGAAGTGAATTACAATTTAGCCCGTGAATTTTAGTTAATTGCAAATTAAAAAATCCCTATCTTCTAATCATCATATCTCTCGCATACTAACTTCAATTCACACTTGGTTTTTTCCATTGGACTTATGGTAGAATTTTGGGCAATATTATGCTTGGTTTGCTGAATTTGGAGGTCATTAGCAAAAGCACATTGGTATGGTTCATTTAATTTAATCAATTGAATTTTGAAGTATAAATTATAAATTTGTTTATAAAAAGTCATATTTATGGATGTATTGTGCCTTGGTTATATTTAAAATAGTATTAACATTTGATTATATGGACGACCATTTATTTATTATGATATTCTAGATGTGTTGTTCCTTGATTGGATAGTGATTGTTGATTGAAGTATTTTTGGGTGTTTAATGATAATTAAATGTTGTTTTGACTTGAAAAATAATTAATTGAATAAACTGAATAATACTGGAAAATCACATAAATAGATGATAAATATGGTTATTTATAGATTTTGGATGGTATATGTAAATACCAATGATTTAATAATTTACTGGAATTAAAGTATGAAATTTAATATGGTATGAAATTTAATATGGTTATTATTTATGAATTTCTAAGGAAATTCAAAAGTAATAACTAAATTTATATTTATAAATTGAGGTTTGGGACTTTATAAGTATTTATAAATAAAACAACATTTCAAATAATAATAATATGAATTTTAGTGAAAATAGCAAATGTTTTGTGTAATAGACGAAATGTTGATTTTATGATATTTATCATAAGAGATATCATTACTATTGTCTAATTTGTAAAAAATGGTATTTTTTTGATAATAATAATAATAATAGTAAAAGAAATGTTTTCCAAAAGTGCTTTTGGATAAAATAATTGCTATTTTGAAGTAAACAAAAATAAAAACAAGTTTCGATGATTTAAAATGAAATGTTATGTTTTAGGAATAAATACTAACAAATCTATTTTGGGAAGTATTCAAAGAGGTTTTAGTGTGTGTGTGTGTATTATTTTTTGATGTGAAGTAATAATAATATGGTTTTGAAAAACAATTTGACGAAGGTTATTATTTTAGTATAAACTACGATGCTTAGGGTATTGGAAGAAATGAAGTACAATAACGGATTTAAAAGATTATATTATCGTTTAAAGAATTGTTATTGTTTTTTGGATATATAAATATTGACTTTATAATAAACAATAGTAAAATGATTTTATACTTAAGAGAATAATGGATGCAAACATATTATTTGGATGGCAGTTGAAAGCATGATTAGTTGTTGATTGTAATTATCACATATATTTGATGTTTGATGATGGTATCACATTTTGATAAGTGTGTGATATTTTACTATTATTTCTACTAGATGATGAGTATTTAATTATGTTTATCTGATGATGGGTATTGTTTTACTAATATTGAATGGATTAGTACACATATGATGATATTAACGTTGTGTTAGTATTGTGGAGTGATTAGTGTACACTGGATTATTTATACTTACAGTGATGATGTATTTATAATTGATAATTAATAACATATGTAAGTATATTTATGTTGTTGTTCTTATTTTATGATTGAGGTTGATATTGTGTGTTGTTGATGTTTAATGGTTAAGCATGATGTTTTATTGTTACCCCATATAATGATTTGTTGTGATGGATAAGTAGGAATACCGTTTCCTGCTTGTGATGCTTGCATTGGTTGCTATGGCTGCGATGATTGCAATGGTTGCATGGATGCTATGGTTGTTTTGCATTATCAAGTATTTGAATGCAGGAAAAGAGCATGAAACATAACTATATGGGCTAGATCCCCCAAAAAGGAATAAACAGGTAATCTTTTCCAATGCAATAGAGACGATCGAGCCTATGGCCGTAGTGTATATGGTTATTTGTTGTCATAAAACTAATTGACACCTTTGCTCTTTTATTCTATGTATATATGTAATTGTAAGTTTAGAGGTGAAAGCAAAAACAGAAGCAAATGGTTTGGAGTTGTATCTACAAGATAGATTGGTATATCTCTCGTATCATAATTATAAAGATTTTGTTCAACAATTGATGTAATGAAATGTATAAACTATCGTGCATTTTATTTGAGCAATATCTGATTATTAAAATTATACGTATATGTCATTTATACTGATGCTTAAATTCCATTATGAGGTTTCATTTTATTCATTATTTTAGAATTTTAAAATCTTTATACTAACAGTCACTATCTTTAAAGTAGCTATAAGCATACTTCAATGTTATTTATAATTGAATTTGATGTAAAAAAATAGCAGATCATTACATTTAGTATTAGAGCTTAGGTTTAGAGATTTCCTAGTCTTAAGTAGGTTTTATACCAATTAGTTTAGTTTATTTCGTACCATAGGTTGTGTAATGATTTAGGGTTTTGACCACTTAAACTAGGCAATTTTATATTTTATATAGTCAATAAATGAATTTTTATAAATAAATATACTTGTTTTAATCAATTAATAATAATGGTAAAGTCGTTTTCGTAATTTGGTTACCAAATTAAATAGTTCGTAGAAAAATAGAAAATGTGACCGAAGAACGTTTTCCGCAATTTCGACTTTTCGACATCGGAAAGTTGTCAAAAACACTGTTCATTTTTGTGCACTATATGCACACACATATATAATCATTAATTAACTAGATAATAGCATACTTAAGAACATTATCATATTGTTAATTTTATTTAATAAGCCATGTGACAACACATAATAATTATATAAAAATATGTTTATAAAGAGACTGATGTGACAACACATAATTATATATATATATATATATATATATATAAAGAGACCGATGTGACAACACAAATAATTAGATATAAATATATATTTATAAAAGGAGTCATGTGACTAGATAAGATTATTATAAATTATCATGCACATATATATAAAAGCATTTCTCTTATTTCTTTCTTCCATTTTTTATTTCTTTTTCAATTTCTTTATAACAACCCATAATTTTTAACAAATATTTTAATAGAATTAATTTGAAACTTTGGCTTTAAATCATTTAAAAATTGAAAATTTGGAATTTTTCAATGTATTTTTGGCTTTGGTTAAGAATTAATTTTCCAAATATAATAAAATAAAGATTTTCTGAAAATTTTATATTTTGGTCAACTTTGATCAAACTTTGGCTTTTAATTGAAATTTTTAATTTTGCATTTTAAATGTCTATTCTTTTTCTTTGAAGCTAGACTATATGCTATCATTCTCTATGCTTTTCGTTTCGTTAAATTCTGATTTATACTCTTTAAATCTGTTAAATTTCAGCGTTTTTCACGCAAATATTTTCAGTATTCTATGCTCCATTTTTTATTTTATTTTCTATTTTCTATTTTTGTTTGGGCTTTTATTTTTATTTGGGATTGTGAGCTTGTTTTTTATTTGGGCTTTGCATTTGAGCCTTGTTTTCCTAATGGACAAGTCTTTGTCAATTCAAAGTGAAATGGTGCCTTTTCCTTTAGCATAGGCGTACAAAAACATTCTCATTTCCTCCTCTTTCTCATTTTCTTCTTCCTGAATTTTTTTTTACAGTAAGTCTTATCTCCTCTTTCTCTTTTTCATTTCTTTTCCATTGGGCTTCAAGCATAGTTCGGCCACCATGCTCCTCCTTATGCCGACCATCTCCTCCACTAATTCATCAACCATGACCGGCCATCACCTCATCTTCATCCCTTATCCATGTCGTGACCTTCCATGATCCAAAACCCTTCACCAATTTATCATAGAAACCCTAGCCGAGCACTACATGATCATCTCTCCTTCTTGACATGCTCTGGCCACCACCAACTTCACATTTGCCTTGCCTTGCCATGACCACTTCCACCTCCAGGCCGTGCCACTTCAGATGCGACCTGACCACTTGATCAAGCCCAAACACCATGAACACAGGTCGAGCCATGTTAGCCTAGGGCCGAACCCAAAGTTGCATGCTCCTTTGACCTTTTGCCTTCCACATGACCTTTGCTATGCCATCTCTTCACTTACCATAGACGTTTACATCCAATCCTTGCCTAGCCGTGCACACTTGCTTGTCTTGGCCGAACATACATGCATCAAACAAGTCATGGCCGAGCCTTCTTTGATGATGATCTAGCCTACTTTGAATGTGGTCGATCCCAGTTTACTTGATTTGGTCATTTGTGCATTGTTTGCTTAGTTTTGATCTAATTCTTTGTACAATTATGTACTTATATATGTTTTATATTTATTTGTGTACAATATTTGGATCTTGGCTCTTCATATACTCAAATCTAGTTCGTGCTTTGTCATTCTTTCGGAGTTTGTTCTTGTGTCTTGAATTGTCATCTCTAGCCTAAGAAGGTGAGTTTATCACTCTCGACATTCGTACTTATATATTAGTGAAACAATGACATGTAAAGTGTAGTAGTGAATGCTATGTTGATATTAGTTTCATACATACCTGTGATATGATATTTTATGACATTATAACTTAATGCTATACTTATTACATCACCTGATATGTTATGCTATGCTACGCTATTAATTTTATTTTATGCTTCTCACACTGCAAGTTCCCTGTTAGTATAGAATCACTATGGGTTGAAATGATACATACCCGAATGGACTTTAGAATTGGAAAAAATCATTATGAGCTGAAATGATAGGCTCAAGCGATTTTTAATTTGTTTGACTTGGGATTGCGGGTTTGAATTGATAAAACCCGAAATTTTATATTTACGGATTGAAACGATACATATCCATGTCACTTGACCTAGTTAAAAATATTATATAGACCCATTGTTAATTTTTAAATAATAGTTTTATGAAAATTATTAAGTATTTTGAAAATCTAAACATATGGAATTTTAACTTAAATTTTGGTGTAAATGAGTTAAATAGTATATATTGATTTTAAATAAGTTAAGATTTTATAAGTAAACGAATGTTTGCTTAAAATCAAATTTAAAGATTTTATCTATGATATAAATTTAACCTAATAATTTAATTTAATATGGAATTTAAATCTGATCTAGCAATAGTGATATATTTTATTTATGAAAAGGATATGTTTTGTATAATTAAATAGATTTTAACACTATGATAGAAATTGAAATATTATGTTTCGAACATGTTATAGTAAAATTTGTAGCATTTCTAAAATGTTATGCTATTTTAAGTTATGTTTTTAAAATGCTATGCTACTTTAGGTAATGTTTTAAAAGTGCTACTATTTCTTAAATATAACATTTTCTAAATGCATTATATAAAGGTCACATTTTCAAAGTGTTATGGTTTCTAACTCATTGCATTTAAAAAAATGTTATAACTAAGTGTTTAGTTTTGAAAGTGTTACATCTTTGGAAATGGATATTATTTTGAAAGTATAATGGTATTGAATTTAAATGGTTTGCAATGAATATGCTTGATTTAAAAGTATAAACCATTTGAAATAAATAACCATGGGTTATAATAAAGACTGGTTGTTAAAGAGGCCGGGATCGGAATTTGTCATACTCTCTGCCGATTCCGAAAACCACTTTAACAATCATGTACGCGATGGAGATTCCAAAATGACGTAGGATGGTGGCGACGATCCTATATGAGGTATATACGTGGACCTGACTCCCGTGAGTTGGCATAAGGTGGCAAAAACAAGAGCGATTCTCGGGCCAATGAGGTAGTTTCTCTGATCGGACACACTCCTTCGATACCATTCTATTACGTTGTGATTGATTGGGTGCACCCTTTAATTTTTTAGGAGTGTGGCTCGAGGTGAATGGTAGTGGCTGCTATGCGTTACCACTAGCTCGGATGCGTAATTGGTGTATCTACCTTGGCATTGCCAAGTTGTGTCGTGTCACCTACCCTAGCGCACCTTGTACGAGTTTGACTTGTGTCGTCCCTATGAAGTATTTATGGTAGCCTCCCGATCTGGAGGTACGATGGTATTGTATAGACTATTGGCACTATATATGTGTTAAGGTGGAAAATATAAAGCCTCAACGCTATTTTCAAGTAAGTTATTTTACTTTAGACATTATTATAATAGTGTATATTGCTACATAGTAGATAGTTTAACGGATCCTTAAAGGATAGGCTATCCCAAGCATCCTTTAAGTTACTTGTGCATTTCTATTTCAGTTCACTTGAGTTGATTTACATTATATAAGTATGTATGTCTTGACTCGAGTGTTTTGTGTTTTGCTTTGCGCTCGGGCCAGCCTGAGTATCATATTTGGATTTCATCTTCTAGAGCTAGAGGATTTGCTGGAGATTATCTATCTATCTAGTTACCTATCTATTTCTATTGTAGTTGTTTCTGTTCAGCTTATGTATTAGTGGATTTCTACTGTATTTTCTTTCAGATTCAAGTATGTTGTATTTGTTTTTTTGAGATTATGTATGCAGTAGCTTCATGAACTGCTATGGTATTTTATTTTCCACTGCGAGTTATTCTGATATTATGTGTCTGTGATTCTGTGATTGGTATTATTTGCTCCAAATTATATTAACAGTCTTTTTTTTGAATTGTTCAAGTCCGACTTGTGTGGTTTATTATTGATTTGAATGGTCCAAAGTAGTGGGTTGTTACATTTGATATTAGAACTTTGGTTTTAGGCAAACCTTAGCCTGCGGAGCAAAAAACTCATTAGAAATAGGGTAGAAATACCCTAGAATGAGTGAAATCAATCTGTGATGTCCCCGAAATTTAGGCAATATTTATTTAATAATTTCCATTAATAATATTTTAAAATGTGAAATATTGATTTAATAATCTAATTCAACCATAAATTATCTTTTGAAACTAATAATTATTTGGTTTGTCAAATGATATTCTTTTCAAAATTTATAATAATGATAATTATATTTGAGAATTTTATTCTTTTCAAAAGTTATAAATATTTAAATGATAAAATGAACTTCCTAAGCTTATTTGAAGAATATTTTATTTATAATGTATATATGTGTATACATTGTAAATAGAGAATTTAATTTTTAACTTAAATTTAATAAAGATATTTTCAAATTTATATATATGTATATGAATAAATTGTAAATTGGTTAATTTGATTTAAATTAGTATTGAAACTTTCCAAATGTTAATTTAAAGGTATATCTTATATTTTCAAAAGAAATATAAGTTAATATTTATTTGTTTATAAATATAATAGTCTAAATTGTAATTTATTATAAAATTTTATTTTGTCTTATTTTAAAAATTGTTTTCTTTTAATAAACTTAGTTTATTTACATTAAAGTATAATATTTTGGTTTGGAAAGTTAGGAATAAAATGTAATTTAACATTCTTTTTCTTTTTAAAATTTTCTCTTTTGAAAATTTAGTTTAAAAAATATTATTTTAAAAATATTCAAATAAACTTTGAGGTATGTAATTTTTTTTAAAGGAAGTTTACATGTAAACATGTAAGGCTAAACATAGATAAAACATTTAAAAACATGTTAAATTAAATAAGAAATTGTTTTAGAAATGAGTTTAAATACATTCATAAATTAGAAATTTATTTTTATATTAAAATTGTACATGTGTTAAGCATTTAACTAATAAAGAAGACACTTGTAAAACATTTGTCATACTAAGATAACAAGTGGCAATGTTAGTTATTTTTGAAATTAATTATTATAGATAAGAAAACTTAGAAATTTATTTAGAATCAAACCATTATCTTCAATTGAATCTGAAAATCAGATTTTAGAAGAAATCTGCAAAACCAAATTCAATCAAAAATCTGCAAACTAAATTCAATCTGCAAATTTGAAATCTGTAATCTATTGAAGTTCAACTTCAAACTCTAAGCAAATGGAGATGGGGTCAACATGCAATCAACAACTAAAATCAACTTCAACAGCAGATTAAAAACCCAGAATCACCAAGCAAATGCAGTTTAAAATCATCTACAAATCAACTCCAACTAGCTAATGCAAAACCCAGATTTTCAACTTGAAATCAACAGTTCAACAGCAAATTGCAAAACACAGATTCAACATGCAGATTCAATTTGCAGTGCTAGGAAAATGTGATGCATCTGAATTGGTTATCTGCTTCTTCTAAATAAAGTGAATAAACTTTTATTTTAAAACAGTTCTTATTTTTAAAAATTAAATGCCTAAGCAAGTTTTAAAACTCAAGTTCAAAGCAGACTGTCATTTTAAAAAAATATAAAACTACTATGGATTAAACCGCAGTGCTTCATTTTTCTTAGGTAAATAACTTCACAATTTTTAAAAAAGGAGCTTTAAGTTAACTGTTGCATGTGGATAAATAGGAATAAGTATGTTTGTGTGATCGCATATTGATGAATGTTCTGTGTGTCTATATATATATATGTGTGTGTGTGTGTGTGTGCGTGCTTACACGTATCTGGATACCTGTCTCTGTTTTAAAACTAAGACTTTTAATGGAAATTCATTTCCACTTGGTTTGATTCTATGTTAGGATTGACAAGTAAACAAAAATTGTTTGTTCAGTATGAAATTATGGTTATAAATCAAAATTAAGATTTATTTAAGAACTGTTGACTCTGAACAACAATATCTGTTATTATTTTCAATAAGCAAGAATCTTAAACTTTTTAAATCATTGAAACAGTTTTATAATTTGAATGCAAGTATGAAATTATGAATTTTAAAACAAAAATAACATTTTTAAATTCACTGGGGATTGAGCACTATTGAGTTGATCAAATTGGGAGTTTTTGGGTTTATCTGTTTGCCTAGAGATTTAGGGTTGTTATGGTGCTTCCTGGAGGTGAAGGGCAGATGCATGAGTAGGGGAAAATTATCAATGAATTGTCAGAAAGTGGTGGCGACAGTGGTGGCTCATTTCAGGTTCTAACCCTTGTTTGCTGATGGATTGAGTTTTGTATCTTCTTGATTGCTATGATTCACCGAGTGTTGCGAGACTTTGGAGATGGAAAGAGGAGTCGTAGACAGAGCGATGGCCGGAGTCGTAGGTGATCAGATGGTCGGAATGGGTCGTCGCGATGGTTGACAGGTTTGAGAATGTTGCTGGGTGAATGTTCCAGGTTGATTGGTTAACTCGATTTCAATTTCGAGCTGCAGTGGGATTTATGGCGGTCGTGATCATGTTGGATGATGGTCGGGGACTTGGTGAAGGGGATTAGGGTGGCTGGAAGCCGTCGGAGCGCCAGTGCATATGCACCATGCATATTTAGTTCTAATGAACTACTTTGGGTTGTGCAGGGTTTTTGACTCGAAGATTCTCTCGGGTATTCGTGTTTATGTCTCGGAGTACTTAGGGCTTTTACTCGAAGTAGTTATTGATGGGTCTCGGTTAAGTGATGCTTCAGGTTTTTATAAACTTGACAGGATGCTGTTTTTAAAATTTGAATGGGATTCAAATATTAGAGCGGGATTTTTTTATAACAGGGTTTTAATGCAAATTTAAATTTGAATTCGAAGGAATTTTTGAATCCAAAGTTTTTAAAATGAAAATTTTAAATTTAAGCTAGATTTAAATTAAGTTCAAAATCAAGTTTAATTATGGTTTCAAGATTTCTATGAATCCAGATTTTTAATTTAGAACAGTTTTGTAAATTTTAAATATTGAACAAGTTTAAATATTTTAAAGTTGATTTTAAAAATGAGTTTGTTTTCAAATAAATGCTTAAATTTGAAAGACTTCTTTTCTTAATATTTGAATTAAAGATATGAAGTGCTTAACTTTAATTTGAAAAGTTAAATAATCAATGTATTTTAAAAGCTTGATTTCTTTAATAAAATTAAGTAATTTAGTTTTAAACCTTTTCTCATATAAATATCTTTTATAAGTAATGTATGTTCTTTATTTTTATTTTAAGATTTATAAATTTATTTAAAATTTGGATAAATGTGTTTAAATAGTTAAACATTTTAAATCTTAAATTTTAAAATGGAAATTGAATTTAATTTAGAAATGTATTGTTTTAAATATATTTTGAATGTTAATGAAGTCAGTAATAAGTAAATGAATTATCTTAGAAATATTTAAGATAAATAAAAGAAATTAATTTATAAAAGAATTAAGGAATAATTTACTTATTTATTTGATTTTAAATAATGATTTAGATTAATTTTCAATTAGAGATGATTAATGATAATTAATCTAAGATAAATTTCTTAAGTAAGTAATTTAAGAAAATGTTGTTAATCAATAAAGATAATTACCTAAGGATAATTAAGTAATTAATTAATATGATTAATTTTGATAATTAATTAGATTAATTAATTTAAGATAATCAATTGTAAATTGTTAAGTATAATTACTTGATAAAAGCAATTAAGGAATTAATTACTTATTGTAATTAATTATGATAACGTGATTAGTTAAGTTAATTAATTTAGTTTAATTAATTTAAGATAATCATTTAATGATTTAATAAGAGTAATTACTTAATGTAATTAATGGATCATGATTACTTAGAGAAGTAATAAATGATAATTACTGGAATGTAATTAGTGAGAGATGATTTAGAATGAAGTAATTTGGATAATTACTTTTGTGATTAATCAAGGAATTAATTAATGAAGATAATTAATTTTGGTATAATTAATTTTTTATGAGTAATTAAGGGTTGTTAATTACTGGATTTAATATTAATCAAGGGTGATTATAATTGTATTTTAAATTTTAGATTAATTACTAAATCTAATTAATTTTAAATAAAGCAATTAATTTAAATATAAAGTAGAGATCATTAATTAATATAATTAATGATGTAATTAAGAATTGTTTAATTAAAGGATAATTAATAATTAAGTGATTAATTAATGTAATTAATTAAGGATAAATGTAATTAATTATAGCTAATTAATAAATAAAGTAATTAAATGTTAATTACTAATGATTAAGGTTAATTTATTGGTAAAATTAATTAAAGACTAATTACTTATTGTAATTAGAATGATTAATCAATGGTGTTTAATCAAGATGAATATTTAGAGAATGATTAATTAACTAGGTTAATTAAATAATGGATATATAAGCAGGATTTATAGATGTGGCAATTAATTTAATTTATTTTAAATTAATTAGAAATAGAAGTAATTAATTTAATTCATTTTAAATAAATTATAGATGATGGTTAATAAATCATTGCTTATGGATGATATTGATATTTCATTGGATAGTTGTGATCTCAGTCATGAGATGAGTAGTATCTATATGATATGGATGCTTAGTTAAAGTATGATAATATGGATTATCCGTTGTGATGATTATCTGTTGTGATGATGAAACGTGTTATCTGTTTATGATGAGAATGTGATTATCTATTGTGATATGTGAATTATCTATCTGTGTGTATATAGATAATGATGAATTGAATTAATTATTCAAACTAAATTCACTTGGACATTAAGATGGCGTTTGGATTTCGATGAGATGGGGATCGAGTTTCCAAATTTGGAATTCCGAAAAGCACATCGATCCAAATTAAACGTTAGGTCGTGAATCTCAAGTGAAGAGTGAAGACTCGAGGTGTAAGAACTATTCGTCAGTATAACTCTGAGGGTGATTCCGTGATGAGTTTGATGGAAATAGTACTTTCAGGTTCGAGATGGTGATTCAGAGTGCAAGGGTTATCGTCGTTAACTCTGAGGGTGATTCCAAAATGAGTGTAACGAGATAATGCCTTCGGTTTCGTTCGACCCGGAACGAACTTGTATGGATTGAATGCTTTCACAACATCGTCAGGTGGACGATGAGCATTCTAAGATTGATGTGTCCAATAAAGGTGATTGTAGCCTCAAGCCTCTTCAACTGGGAATGGCTAAAACAGGGGAGGTGCAGCAAGGCTAAGTGGGTCATGCCCAAGCATGACGAGATTTACCCCTGTCTAGAGGTCCCTTTATATTTCGGTTGTGTGGCAGTTGGCGACGACCAATCTGCGGGGTGATCTTGTTCGAGACTGTCCAGTAAGAGATGGTTCCGGTCTTGTGTTGTAGGGGAGCGGGAGTACTCCTCGGTACGTTGATCTAGGCCACGTACTGTGACGGACGGTACCCCGGTAGCCCTTCCATTGATGGAATCCAAAATCCAGTAAGTGCCTGTACGGTTTTGATTGTGCCCAACTATGTTGGAACGTGAAATGTAAGCATTCCAACTATTTCTGTATTTTATTTTGAAAACCCTAGACACTATTATAATATCACCGGATTTCCTATTAAATGTTTTGGTTAGCGTTAGGTAAAAACTTTTCCATGTTTATGTGTGGGAAGTCTTACGTGATACCCTTTTGTTTCCAAAGGATTTTCTAAAGTTAAGCAATTTTAAAACCGTTTACTCACACCAGACCCATGTCCGCCCCGAGTGTTTATTTTCTATTTTATTAAACTCTTGGGTACTATATTATGTATGAGTAGTCAAGTGATTCAGGATTGCTTTGACGAGTTCTGGAGGAGATATGGAGCAGGAGGCTTCAGCGTGTAGATATATATAGTGGTTCCACTGTGTTTGAGTTGTATCTGTTTTCTCTAATGTACTTGAATTGTAATTGCTAGACAGATGTTTATAACTGTCTAGTTTGTGTTGTATTAGCTGTAAAACTCTGATGTATATGATACTATGTAATGTTTATGTGATATAATATAATTTATTCATTCCGCTGTGAGATTCTGATGTTGTTAATTTCTTTCTTTTCTATCTTTTCTCTTTTCTGTCCCTTTCTTTCTTCTTAATGATGCGTCTTTCTTTGGAATGAAAAGTGGGTCATTACATTGTGGTATCATAGCGCTAGGTTGAGTGAATACATAGACTTTGGAGTGGTGTCTATCTTGAGAGAGCGTATTTGTAATTTTGAATATATATTTTAAAAACCCGCATATTTAACGGTTATATATTAAATGTTTTATTTAAATATAGCGTCGTTAGTTGGATTTTTGGATCCGAAATGTTACTTTTTGCAAACGGCCGAATTAGGACTCGAAACCTCTTCCATTGAGTCCAAAACGGCGTTTGCGATCTTTTTGAGTATAAGCTTTGATATGTTTGGAGTAAGTTGAATTTTTCTACCTTTTCTAGTTGGGTTTTGCGTTTGGGTTCAGCCCACTAGCTAACTAAATACCCTAACTCAGTCCCTCTCCTTCCATTCACTCATTTTCACTTCTAAACTCAAGCTCAAAACTGAAAATGGGGTAAAGGAAGAAGAATTAGAAAATTCCAAGCCCTAGTTTTCTTGTAAACTTGAATTCTTGCTCCAAAATCAAAGTGAAGCTATTGGTAAGCCCTCTCTTCACCTTCTCCAACTCTTTTCTCCTTCAATTTCAGAATGTTTTCTAAACCTAACTTAGGAAAATACTTGTTTTGATCCTAGATTGAAGCTAGTAGAGTTGAAGTGGAGAGTGGTTGGTCTTCTCCTTGCAATTGAGCTTCTTCTTCTTTGTTTGTGAGTTAAAAGGTGAGATTTTTATCTCACATCTATGCTTACATCGATCTTTGACTGTTGGGTATGAATTCCCAACATTTGTTCATGTGCACTTGCTTCTGGTTTGGATTGAATTGGTGAATATCCAAATTTTTAGTGTTTGGGTTCAATTCTTTAAAGATCCTAACTTTGATGTTTGAACATGTTTTTGGTGGCGAATCAGAGAGCCAATGGAGATGGGGTATCGATTGGCAAAAGCTCCGTAGGTCCATTGCTCGACCGGTTGCATTTTAGGAGAGTTTGACACTTCGATGAAATAGGGCAGGAATTGCAGAACTTTGCTGTTCGGCCGACTGAACCCCTGGTCCGGTCAACCGAGCTGGTGCCGGAAACATTTTTGGGCTATTTCGGTCAACCGAACTCAGGGTCCGGTCAACCGACCTGCTCCTATTTCCCTGTTTTTCCTACTTTGCTTATTTGTTTGTGATTCCAACTTTTATCGATCTAAGTTGATTTCAATTAGTTGTTTATGCATATTTGACCTTGATGATTCCTTTTTGACTTCATCCACGGTTTTTATAAAATAATCTTTTAAATTGTATTAAAAGCTTGCTTCTCTAATTTATAAATTCTATTTAAAACGCACACACACAATTTCGCACTTCGAGCGGAGTGGAAAGGAGATTAAATGGTTAAGTAAAACATGGACCATGAATCTGCGCGTTTATCTTTCCGATTAATCCCCGACCTATTCGATTGATTGTTTTGACCTTTTGGTCTGGTTTACCAATGAGATGAGGTAAACTTTGTACTGCTTTGAGTGTGAAATTAACTAACGGATAGTAAACCGTTTAGTGCAAACGAGTGGTTATGGGACTCACGTTACCACTTTTCGGATTCCTTTTCGAGAGTTGTGACACATTCTGCCAGTTAGTGGTGTCTAGTACTGGGCCTCCGGACCTTCACCACTACGGTTTGTTGCCTTTGGGATAAAGTCTTCGGACTGTCTCCTTCAGGTTTGTTGCCTTCGGTTATGTTGCCTTCGGGTTTGTGCCTTCGGGTTTGTTGCCCTATTGTATCGCTTTCGGAGTTGGTCTTTATGAGCCGCTCGGGTGATATTTGGGTTTGGAGCCTTCGGGCTTATGGATCCTTGTTTATACAGTACCGAGCACGTGCAAATTTTCTGATGTTTCATTGATATGTATATTCCCTAGGTATTGTCCTTCGGTGTTGGTCCTTTTGAGCCGTACGATATATAGCGATTACCTTGTGGAACTTGTGTTACCTTCTCTGGTATTTGTTATTGCCTTTTGGCTTGTTTGGGATATTCGTATCCTTTGTTTATTTGTGTTGCAGATGACATGAGGCTTGTCTTATTTTGATCCATCTTTTGTTAGATGATTGTTGTATCTCTTTTAGAGATATTTGTTATACTGTGTGACCTTGCAGGTTATTGTTTTTCAGTTTATCTTACTGATTTGTTTAGCTAGACTGACCCGTGTATTTTATACTCGGGTCAGACCGAGATGTTTGAGGTTAGGTGCTTTTGGACTTAGCCTATTTTGCTCCCGCATGGACTATTCAGCTTGTTCCTTTTTGTTATAGCTTTGTGTGGTCCTTTTTGTTGTAACTCTGATATATGTATTCTTGTGGATTCGTCTGTATATTGTGGTTTGCTATACCACTTGACATGTATTAGTTTGTATACTCTGTTATGTATCAGTATATGTGTATATGATGATCTATTATTCTGTGACGTATATTGCATTTGAGTTGTTATATTCTGTTCTGATAGATCCTCCAACCACCTATGGTTTTGTTTTAAGTATTCATTGGATATGTTGATCTGGTGTGTATGATTATTGTCGTTGTATTTAATAGATAGTTAAAGCAAGGCTATAGATGGTCACTCCTAACCAGCCTTATTCTCCGTGTTAGTTGACGGCATTACCCTGTAGTGTCCTTGGCTAACATGGGTATAGAGGTGGAGTGTCACAGGTTGGTATCAGAGTGAGGTTCAGGACAAAATATGATATACACAGAATAGATGTACATATTACGATACATCAAGGTGTAATAAGTGATACAAATCTTTGAATTATCACATCTCTCTATTCCTTCTACCATCAAAGGTTAGATAGAATGTGGGAATACGTTTAGGAATGCATTTAAATTCCGTAGTATCCCATATTAAATCATCTACCTTGTGAATAATCTTGTTCTTATCTTAACTCTCAGTGTATGGCTGGAAGAGGCAGGGGACGACGTTTGGATGTTGGGCAATCCAGTGGCTCACATCCGGATGGCGTTTATATGTCTGCCGATCAGTTTTTGGAATTGTTTAGGAGCACTCAGCCTCCAGTTCCTCCTCGAGTATCTCCACCTCGCAAGTCTGCCTTTGCACGTCAGTGTAGTGATTTTTCTCATCTTGGAGGAAAGCCGTTTAAGGGCTCCGAGTCTGTTCTTGAAGTCCAAGCTTGGCTTCGCACGTGCGAGCGTATCTTCTCTCGTATGGATCTTTCTGACCATGATAGAGTTCTTGTAACTTCTAGATTATTGCAAGAGCGTGCTCTTGATTGGTATGAGCTTCTTGTAGCCGAAATTGATGAGTCTACTCTTTCTTGGACTTAGTTTCGAGGATGATTCGAACTCAAGTTCATTCCTGAATCTGAAAAAGTTTTATTGACACATCGCTTCCTTGAGTTGAAGCAAGGGAAATCTTATGTTTCTGAGTATGTTGCATCATTCGAGGCCTTATCTAAGCATGGTCTTGAATTTATTAGCACTTCTTATAAGAAGAATTTGAAGTTTGTTTCTGGTCTTAAGAAATATCTTAAGAAGTCTTTGTTGCTCCAGCTTAAACTTTCTTTTGAGGAGCTGGTAGATTCGGCACTTCATCTCGAGACCGTCGAGAAGGAGTGTGATAGTGGTGATGATGTAGAGGTTTCCAAGAACCCCAACAAGAGGCAGTTTCCATTTCAGAAGTCCAGGTCTTTTCCTTCCAAGAAGATGAAGACTGGTGGTTCTAGCTCTCAGCCTCGGTCTGTTGGAACACCTTTCATTCGGAAGTGTTTCAATTGTGGTTCTCCTGATCATATGATTCGAGCTTGTTCCAAGCCTCTCTTTTGTCGTTATTGCAAGAAGGAAGGACATCATGTTTCCACTTGCCCTACTGTTCCGGCCGTTGCCAAGTCTAGCAAGCTTTATGCTGCTAAGGCTTCTGAAGGTCCTTCTCAACCCAAAGGTATATCTCCGTCTATTTTGGAAGGTTCTATTTTATTTCGTGACCATAGTATTTGTGTTCTTTTCGATACGGGTGCTTCACATTCTTTCGTATCGAAAAAGCTCGTTGACTATTTATCTTTGGATGTTTCTTGTATGGTTACTTCTTTAAGGATTTCGAATCCTATTGAGGGATCCGCGACCCTTAGTATGCTTTGTGATGATGTTGAGATTGTTTTATGTGGCTTTTCTTGTCGTGCGAATCTGCACGTTATTTCTTGTCTGGGATTTGATATGATTTTGGGAATGGACTGGCTAGTGAGATACGATGCCAGGATTATTTGTTTGGAGAGGATTTTATATCTTCGACATCCGGATTCGCCTACTCAGCTATCACTTGATCTTCGGAATGTGGATAATTCCGAAATGGCTTTATATTCTCTTGACTCGTGAGATGATGATGATATATCTCATATTCTTATTGCTTGTGACTTTTCTGATGTTTTTGAACCTGTTTTGGGTTTGCCACCCAAGCGGGCAATTGAGTTCCGTATTGATCTCATTCCAGGCACGCAGCCAGTTAGTCGTCCTCCCACGAGGATGTCTATAAGGGAAAATGAGGAACTCAAGAAGCAGCTTTTAGAGCTTGAGTCCAAGCAGTTGATTCAGTCCATTTTTTCTCCGTGGGGATCCACGGTCGTTTTCGTGAAGAAGTCTGATGGAACTCTTAGGCTTTGCATTGACTATCGCAAACTTAACGAGTTAACCATCAGGAACAGGTATCCATTGCCCAGGATCGATGATATGTTCGATTTATTAAGTGGTGCTAAGGTCTTTTCTCAGCTCGACCTTACCACGGGTTTTCATCAGTTACAAGTCGCAGAGGATAGCATACCTCTTACCTCTTTTCGCACTCGTTATGGTTCTTTTGAGTGGCTCGTTATGCCGTTCGGTTTGACGAACGCTCCTGCTTTCTTTGTCGATCTCATGAATCGAGTATTTCGAGAATATATCGATAGGTTCGTCCTTGTGTTCATTGATGATATCCTTATTTATTCTAAGTCTGAAGCTGAGCATGCTAATCACTTGAGAATTGTCTTGAGTACCCTCCGTCATCATCAGCTTAGAGCCCAATTCTCCAAATGCCACTTTTGAGAGAATAGGGTTAAGTTCTTAGGCCATGTTGTATCTTCCGATGGCCTTTTTGTCGATCCCTCAAAGATCGAAGCCATCCAGAATTGGAGTGGCCTGAGAATGTGCATGAGATTCGTAGTTTTCTTGGATGGCGGGTTATTACCGTCGGTTCATTAAGGATTTTTCCCGTGTTGTGATTCCTCTCACCAGCCTTACTCGGAAAGGCATTCGTTTTATTTGGTCCGACAAGTGTGAAACTTCCTTTCAGACATTAAAGGAACTTCTCACTAATGCTCCTATTTTGGTGGTTCCCGAGGGGAATCATGATCTTGTTGTCTATACCGATGTTTGTGGTAGTGGTCTCGGTGTCGTTCTTATGCAGAAGGATCGGGTAGTTGCTTATGCTTCTAGGCAACTGCGTCCGAATGAAGTTCGCTATGCCACTCATGATCTTGAGTTAGCCACCATTGTGTTTTCCTTGAAGATTTGGCGACACTATTTGTTTGGCGAGCGCTTCATTCTTTATACCGATCATAAATCCTTGAAGTATTTTTCACTCAGAAGGAACTCAATATGAGACAACAGCGTTGGCTCGAGTTTCTTACTTCCTATGACTTTGATATCCAGTATACCCCTGGAAACGGTAATCGTGTTGCTGATGCGCTTAGTCACAAACATTCGGCTGTTGTTTCTATGATGCTTGCCGAATGGGATATTCTTGAGACTCTATCTTTTTGTGAAATTCGTGATCGAGGTTCATCTTCTGATTCTCCTACTCTATTATTTAGTTTGGGGGCTCGACCCATTTTGTTGGATCGTATTGCTGATGCTCAGCGGTGTGATCCTGATTTGTTGCATCTTATTCAGCTTTATGAGTCTGGATCCTGTGATGAGGCGTTGCGGGATTTCAACATTGATTCTCATGGGTGTCTTTGCAAGAAGAACCATCTTTTTTTGCCTTCTGATTTTGCACTTAGGCATGACGTTCTTGATGATTGTCACCGTTCTAAGTATACCATTCATCCTGGTAGTAGTAAGATGTATGCCGATATGCATCGTCTTTATTATTGGGAAGGCATGAAGCGCGATGTGGCGAGTTATGTGAGTAATTGCATAACTTGTCAGCGTATTAAGGCCGAACATCAACGTCCTTCGGGTCTTCTTCAGCCTCTAGAGATTCCATTGTGGAAATGGGATCAGATTTCTATGGATTTCATTGACGGCTTACCTCGTTCGAGATTGGGCCATTCTAGCATCTGGGTTATTGTTGATCGCCTCACCAAGTCTGCTCATTTTATTCCTATTAAGTCTAATAGGACTGCTTCGCATTTGGCTAAGTTGTATGTCAAGGAAATCGTGAGGCTTCACGGTGTTCCTAGTTCTATTGTGAGTGACCGTGATCCTTTATTCATGAGTCATTTTTGGCAGAGTCTTCAGCAAGCTTTAGAAACAAAGCTTAATTTTAGCACAGCTTATCATCCGCAGTCTGACGGAAAGACTGAACGGGTGAATCGTATCTTGGAAGATCTCCTCCGTATTTGTATTTTTGATTTCGGTGGTTGTTGGGAGGATCACCTACCTCTTGTAGAGTTCTCCTACAACAATAGTTTTCAGTCTAATATCGGTATGGCTCCTTTCGAAGCTTTATATGGAAGGCCATGTCGATCACCTTCTTGTTGGTTGGAATCTGGGGAGAAGCTTATTCTTGGCCCAGATTTTGTTCATAATTCTTCCGAGAAGATCGATCTTATTCGTTTGAGAATGAAAGAGGCACAAAGCCGCCAGAAGTCCTACGCTGACAACCGTAGGAAGCCTCTCGAATTCTCGGTTGGTGATCTCGTCTTTATTCGCGTTTCTCCTTTGAAAGGGGTGATGCGCTTCAGTGCGATTGGAAAATTGGCTCCTCGTTTTATAGGACCATTTTCTATTACTAAACGTATTGGCCCTGTGGCTTATAGAGTTTCACTTCCTGCTCATTTATCTGGCATTCATGACATGTTTCACGTCTCTCAACTTCGGAAGTGTCTTCGGGAGTCGGATTCTGTTATCGCTTCTCCTGATTTGCAAGAGCTTGAGGTCTCACCGGACTTATCTATTGTACAGCAACCTATTCGCGTACTTGACACGGAGGTGCGACACCTTCGAAACAAGGACGTGCCGCTCGTTAAAGTTCAATGGTCCGCTAGCCCCGATGACTGTACTTGGGAAACCAGAGAGTTTATCGAGCGATCTTATCCGAGTCTTCTATCTTTGCTTAGCAACGGTGAGAATATCTTTTTATCTCAAGCTTATTTCCTTTTCTTTTGAATGTTGTATGTATGTAGTTGTTACAAATATCGTCTCTAGGAATTGCGGGGATGCAATTTTGTAAGGAGGGGAGATCTGTAACAACCCGCATATTTAACGGTTATATATTTAAATGTTTTATTTAAATATAGCGTCGTTGGTCAGATTTTTGGATCCGAAATGTTACTTTTTGCAAATGGCCGAATTAGGACTCGAAACCTCTTCCATTGAGTCCAAAACGACATTTGCAATCTTTTTGAGTATAAGCTTTGATATGTTTGGAGTAAGTTGAATTTTGCTACTTTTTCTATTTGGGTTTTGGGTTCGGCCCACTAACTAACTAAATATCCTAACTCAGTCCCTCTCCTTCCATTCACTCATTTTCACTTCTAAACTCAAGCTCAAAACTGAAAATGGGGGAAAGGTAGAAGAATTAGAAAATTCCAAGCCCTAGTTTTCTTGTAAACTTGAATTCTTGCTCCAAAATCAAAGTGAAGCTATTGGTAAGCCCTCTCTTCACCTTCTCCAACTCTTTTCTCCTTCAATTTCAGAATGTTTCCTAAACCTAACTTAGGAAAATACTTGTTTTGATCCTAAATTTAAGCTAGTAGAGTTGAAGTGGAGAGTGGTTGGTCTTCTCCTTGCAATTGAGCTTCTTCTTCTTTGTTTGTGAGTTAAAAGGTGATATTTTTATCTCACATCTATGCTTAATTATATCTATCTTTGATTGTTGGGTATGAATTCCTAACACTTGTTCATGTGCACTTGCTTTTGGTTTGGATTGAATTGGTGAATATCCAAATTTTTAGTGTTTGGGTTCAATTCTTTAAAGATCCTAACTTTGATGTTTGAACATGTTTTTGGTGGCGAATCGGAGAGCCAATGGAGCTGGGGTATCGATTGGCAAAAGCTCCTTAGGTCCATTGCTCGACCGGTTGCGTTTTGGGAGAGTTTGGCACTTCGATGAAATAGGGCAGGAATTGCAGAACTTTGAAGTTCGGTCGACCGAACCCCTGGTCCGGTCGACCGAGCTGGAGCCCGAAACATTTTTGGGCTATTTTGGTCAACCGAACTCAGGGTTCGGTCAACCGACCTGCTCCTGTTTCCATGTTTTTCCTACTTTGCCTATTTGTTTGTGGTTCCAACTTTTATCGATCTAAGTTGATTCCAATAGTTGTTTATGCATATTTGACCTTGATGATTCCTTTTTGACTTCATCCACGGGTTTTTATAAAATAATCTTTTAAATTGTATTAAAAGCTTGTTTCTCTAATTTATAAATTCTATTTAAAACGCACACACACAATTTCGCACTTCGAGCAGAGTGGAAAGGAGATTAAATGGTTAAGTAAAACACGGACTATGAATCCGCGCGTTCATATTTCCGATTAATCCCCAACCTATTCGATTGATTGTTTTGACCTTTTGGTCTGGTTTACCAATGAGATGTGGTAAACTTTGTACTGCTTTGAGTGTGAAATTAACTAACGGATAGTAAAGCGTTTAGTGCGAACGAGTGGCTATGGGACTCACGTTACCACTTTTCGGATTCCTTTTCGAGAGTTATGACACATTCTACCAGTTAGTGGTGTCCAGTACTGGGCCTCCGGACCTTCACCACTACGGTTTGTTGCCTTTGGGATAGTGTCTTCGGACTGTCTCCTTCAGGTTTGTTGCCTTTGGGTATGTTGCCTTCAGGTTTGTGCCTTCTGGTTTGTGCCTTTGGGTTTGTTGCCCTATTGTATCGTTTTCGGAGTTGGTCTTTCTGAGCCGCTCGGTTGATATTTGGGTTTGGTGCCTTCGGGCTTATGGATCCTTGTTTATACAGTACTGAGCACGTGCCAATTTTCTGATGTTTCATTGATATGTATATTCCCTAGGTATTGTCCTTCGGTGTTGGTCTTTTTGAGCCGCACGATATATAGCGATTACCTTGTGGAACTTGTGTTACCTTCATTGCTATTTCTTGTTGCCTTTTGGCTTGTTTGGGATATTCATATCCTTTGTTTATTTGTGTTGCCGATGATATGAGGTTTTTCTTATTTTGATCCATCTTTTGTTAGATTATTGTTGTATCTCTTTTAGAGATATTTGTTATACTGTGTGACCTTGCAGGTTATTGTTGTTCAGTTTATCTAACTGATATGTTTAGCTAGACTGACCCGTGTATTTTATACTCGGGTCAGACTGAGATGTTTCAGGTTAGGTGCTTTTGGACTTAGCATATTTTTCTTCCGCATGGACTATTCAGCTTGTTCCTTTTTGTTATAGCTTTGTGTAGTCCTTTTTGTTGTAACTCTGATATATGTATTCTTTTGGATTTGTCTGTATATTGTGGTTTTCTATACCACTTGACATGTATTAGTTTGTATACTTTGTTATGTATTAGTATATGTGTATATGATGATATACTATTCTGTGATGTATATTCCATTTGAGTTGTTATATTCTATTCTGATAGATCCTCCAACCACCTATGGTTTTGTTTTAAATATTCATTGGATATGTTGATCTGGTGTGTATGATTATTGTCGATGTATTCAATAGATAGTTAAAGCAAGGCTATAGATGGTCGCTCCTAACCAGCCTTATTCTCCGTGTTAGTTGACGACATTACCCTGTAGTGTCCTTGGCTAACGTGGGTATAGAGGTAGGTCGTCACTTATTTATATATAAATATATATTTATTTCTACCTATTAGATTGGGTTACCTGTTCGGGTTTTCCAATATAAGTTCTAGAGGTAGATAGGGTAGTGGTGTGTGTAACACAACTACCAATGGTTGGAGTCCGAGTGTTTGAGGTTGGAAGTGATCTGCTTGGGAAGTATTGGGCATCTTGAGTAGTTTTGCAGTTTGGTGTTTCACTGATCTATGAAGGAAATCTTTTCAAGGTTCGGAGTTCATCTTTGGATTGTAAGCTTGGTTGCACTCGTGCAAGTGGATTTTCTTGAGCCTGGATCAGTTGGGAGTACTGAAGCCAGAGATGGTATCTGGGCAACCTTAGGAAGGACTTATGTCTGTATTTGAGTTTGAGACTAAGTTTGATAGAATATTTGTGCTTGGTTGGAAGTCGAGTTTCTTGAGGGATATCTGTCTTTTGAAGGCTCTATTGTGGAAGTGGCCGGTGTAGCTTTGTGATTCGATGAGCTTTTGGATAAGAAAGTCTTTGGCAGCAGTAGCAGTAGTGAAGACCGTTTCTTCGTTGGTTCAGAAGTCTTTGTGATTCTTCTATCAGTGGGCCGGGCAGATGGTGAAGCTTGTTCACTTCTTTTGGAAGCTCAGCTGGGTGTGATGTTTGTGGTTGGAGGTGGACCACTAGCTTCTTCTTTGATTAGAAGGCTTCAGCTGTTCTGAGTGTTGAAGAGAGAATGGTTTCTTGGAATCTGAACTGGGTGGAATCGCAAAAGTGACTTGCAATGGTTCGGAAATTCTCCGAGTAATGTTTGTTTGGATTGAAGCATCTCTAGAGAATGTTGAGTTATCGAAGTGGTTTGAGATTTTTCGGATATCTTCGAAGAAATTAATATTCATCCGCATCGAGAGATTGATTTCTGTTTCGACTTGGTTCTTGGAGCTTTACCGGTGGTTCAGCCTAGTAGGAGGTTCTTTGAGAGAGATCTGTTTAAGCTGGCAGGATTGATCGGACCTAGTTTTCTGGTTGAATTTTTGCTTTGGTGTTGTGACCGAATTGGATAGGTCACTGAGATTTTATGGAGTTGGATGAACAATGTTCCAGGATAAGTTGATCAAGTTTGTACTTGTGTTCATCAACAGCATTCTCAAATCAGAGTTGTGCAGCGGAAGCATAGTAGCAGCTATTCCAGAATAGAAGCAACACCCGATTCATTGGGAATTTGAGTTTTGTCTTGGATCAGAGGATTACTACAGGAAATTCATTTTGGATCTGGAGGCTTGGTTGTCTTGTGCATCTGATCTATTTTCAGAATAGTAGTAGTATGTTTGAAGTCTTCTGATGTCATTGTAGTAGAGTTGGTGTGGTGGATTTTGATGGATATTGAGAGAACCATTTTGTTGAGTAGGATCTGGAGATCGTTTATTTCTTGTCCAGATTTGTTCCGTGAAGAATCTGCGAAGATTGGATTGATCTAGAAGGTTGAAGGCAGCCCAGGATCGACATGAGAGATTTGTGGATAAGAGTATTGGATCTTTCTGTTTTCTCTTAAGGGTTAAGTGTTTGGTCTACAGGTTTGAATTTCCAGTTCGGATGGCTGGAATTTGTTATGTATTTCACGTATCTCTGAGGAAGTACGTGTATGGTTTATCGCTGGTTTTAGAATCAGTTATTCTGGGAGATTTGGAAGTTGATCAGGACTTTTCTATGGTCCAGTATACCGTTTAGATTTGTAGATCTAGATACATAGGAGCTCTAGATCTGAGTGGTATAGCCAGTTTAGGTTCTGTAGGGCGAGTATTCCTATGTTTGTACCTGGAAAACTCTAGGGAATCCTATCTAGAATTTTGTCTGGATAGTTAGAATTGTTTGTTTGAATTGGTAGCTATGATTGCTAGTATTTGGTTGATAGCATATGTTTGCTATTTTAAAGTTAAAATCTGTATGGATTATTAAATTACCTTTTCTTTTAAATTTCGGGGATGAAATTCTTTTAAGGGGGGAGGAATGTGATGTCCCGGAAATTTAGGCAATATTTATTTAATAATTTCCATTAATAATATTTTAAAATATGAAATATTGATTTAATAATCTAATTCAACCATAAATTATCTTTTGAAACTAATAATTATTTAGTTTGTCAAATGATATTCTTTTCAAAATTTATAATAATGATAATTATATTTGGGAATTTTATTCTTTTCAAAATTTAAAAATATTTAAATGATAAAATGATCTTTCTAAGCTTATTTGAAGAATATTTTATTTATAATGTATATATGTGTATTCATTGTAAATAGAGAATTTGATTTTTAATTTAAATTTAAATTTTATAAAGATATTTTCAAATTTATATATATGTATGTGAATAAAGTGTAAATTGGTTAATTTGATTTAAATTAGTATTGAAACTTTTCAAAAGTTAATTTAAAGGTCTATCTTATATTTTCAAAAGAAATATAAGTAAATATTTATTTGTTTATAAATATAATAGTTTAAATTGTATTTTATTATTAAAGTTTATTTTGTTTTATTTTAAAAATTGTTTTCTTTTAATAAACTTAGTATATTTACATTAAAGTATAATATTTTGGTTTGAAAACTTTGGAATAAAATGTAATTTAACATTCTTTTTCTTTTTAAAATTTTCTCTTTTGAAAATTTAGTTTTAAAAATATTATTTCAAAAATATTCAAATGAACTTTGAGGTATGTAATTTTTTTTAAAGGAAGTTTACATGTAAACATGTATGGCTAAATATAGATAAAACATTTAAAAACATGTTAAATTAAATAAGATATTGTTTTAGAAATGAATTTAAATACAATTGTAAATTAGGAATTTATTTTTATATTAAAATTGTACACGTGTTAAGCATTTAACTAATAAAGAAGACACTTGTAAAACATTTTTCTACTAAGATAACAAGTGGCAATGTTAGTTATTTTTGAAATTAATTATTATAGATAAGAAAACTTAGAAATTTATTTAGAATCAAACCATTATCTTCAATTGAATCTGAAAATCAGATTTTAGAAGAAATCTGCAAAACCAAATTCAATCAAAAATCTGCAAACAAAATTCAATCTGCAAATTTGAAATCTGTAATCTATTGAAGTTCAACTTCAAACTCTAAGCAAATGAAGATGGGGTCAGCATGCAATTAACAAGTGAAATCAACTTCAACAGCAGATTAAAAACCCCGAATCACCAAGCAAATGCAGTTTAAAATCATCTACAAATCAACTACAACTAGCTAATGCAAAACCCAGATTTTCAACTTGAAATCAACAGTTCAACAGCAAATTGCAAAACACAGATTCAACATGCAGATTCAATTTGCAGTGCCAGGAAAATGTGATGCATCTGAATTGGTTATCTTCTTCTAAATAAAGTGAGTAAACTTTTATTTTAAAGACGGTTCTTCTTTTTAAAAATTAAATGCCTAAGCAAGTATTAGAACTCAAGTTCAAAGCAAACTGTCATTTAAAAAAAATATAAAACTGCTATGGATTAAACTACAGTGCTTCATTTTTCTTAGGTAAATAACTTCACAATTTTTAAAAAAGGAGCTTTAAGTTAACTGTTGCACGTGGATAAATAGGAATAAGTATGTTTGTGTGATTGCATATTTATGAATGTTCTGTGTATACACACACACACACACACACACACATATATATGTGTGTGTGTTTACAGGTATCTGGATGCCTATCTCTGTCTTAAAACTAAGATTTTTAATGGAAATTCATTTCCACTTGGTTTGATTCTCTGTGAGGATTGACAAGTAAACAAAAATTGTTTGTTTAGTATGAAATTAGGTTATAAATCAAAATTAAGATTTATTTAAGAACTGTTGACTCTGAACAATAATATCTGTTATTATTTTCAATAAGCAAGAATCTTAAATTTATTAAATCACTGAAACAGTTTTATAATTTGAATGCAAATATGAAATTATGAATTTTAAAACAAAAATCACATTTTTAAATTCACTAGGGAGTGAGCATTAATGAGTTGATCAAATTGGGAATTTTTGGGTTTATCTGTTTGCCTAGAGATTTAGGGTTGTTATGGTGCTTCCTGGAGGTGAAGGGCAGATGGATGAGTAGGGGAAATTATCAAATGGATTGTCAAAGAGTGGTGGCGACAGTGGTGGCTCATTTTAGGTTCTAACCCTAGTTTGCTGATGGATTGAGTTTTGTATCTTCTTGATTGCTATGATGCACCGAGTGTTGCGAGACTTTGGAGATGGGAAGAGGAGTCGTAGATGGAGCGATGGCCGGAGTTGTAGGTGATCAGATGGTCGGAATGGGTCGTTGCGATGGATACAGGTTTGGGAATGGTGCTGGGTGAATGTTCCAGGTTGATTGGTTAACTCGATTTCAATTTCGAGCCGTAGTAGGATTTATGGCGGTCATGATCATGTTGGATGATGGTCGGCGACTTGTGAAGGGGATTAGGGTGGCTGGAAGCCGCCGGAGCGCCTGTGCATATGCACCGTGCATATTTAGTTCTGATGAACTACTTTGGGTTGTGTAGGGTTTTTGACTCGAAGATTCTCTTGGGTATTTGTGTTTGTGTCTCGGAGTACTTAGGGCTTTTACTCGAAGTAGCTGTTGAGGGGTATCGGGTAAGTGATGCTTCAGGTTTTTATAAACCTAACAGAATGCAGTTTTTAAAATTTGAATGGGATTCAAATATTAGAGCATGATTTTTTAATAACAGGGTTTTAATGCAAAGTTTAAATTTGAATTCGAAGGAATTTTTGAATCCGAAGTTTTTAAAATGAAAATTTTAAATTTAAGCAAGATTTAAATTAAGTTCAAAATCAAGTCTAATTATGGTTTCAAGATTTCTATGAATCCAGATTTTTAATTTAGAACAGTTTTGTAAATTTTAAAATTTGAACAAGTTTAAATGTTTTAAAGTAGATTTTAAAAATGAGTTTGTTTTCAAATAAATGTTTAAATTTGAAAGACTTCTTTTCTTAATATTTGAATTAAAGATATGAAGTGTTTAACTTTTAATTTGAAAAGTTAAATAATCAATGTATTTTAAAAGCTTGATTTCTTTAATAAAATTAAGTAATTTAGTTTTAAACCTTTTCTTATATAAATATCTTTTATAAGTAATGAATGTTCTTTATTTTTATTTTAAGGTTTGTAAATTTATTTAAAATTTGGATAAATGTGTTTAAATAGTTAAACATTTTAAATCTTAAATTTTAAAATGGAAATTGAATTTAATTTGGAAATGTATTGTTTTAAATATATTTTGAATGTTAATGAAGTCAGTAATAGGTAAATGAATTATCTTAGAAATATTTAAGATAAATAAAAGAAATTAATTTATAAAAGAATTAAGGAATAATTTACTTATTTTTTTGATTTTAAATAATGATTTAGATTAACTTTTAGTTAGCGATGATTAATGATAATTAATCTAAGATAAATTTCTTAAGCAAGTAATTTAGGAAAATGTTGTTAATCAATAAAGATAATTATCCAAGGAAAATTAAGTAATTAATTAATATGATTAATTTTGATAATTAATTAGATTAATTAATTTAAGTTAATCAATTGTAAATTGTTAAATATAATTACTTGATAAAAGTAATTAAGGAATTAATTACTTATTGTAATTAATTATGATAATGTGATCAGTTAAGTTAATTAATTTAGTTTAATTAATTTAAGGTAATCATTTAATGATTTAATAAGAGTAATTACTTAATGTAATTAATGGAGCAAGATAACTTAGAGAAGTAATAAATGATAACTTCTGAAATGTAATTAGTGAGAGATGATTTATAATGAAGTAATTTGGACAATTACTTTTGTAATTAATCAAGAGATTAATTAATGAAGATAATTAATTATGGTATAATTAATTTGTTATGAGTAATTAAGGGTAGTTAATTACTGGATTTAATATTAATCAAGGGTGATTAATAATTGTATTTTAAATTTTAGATTAATTACTAAATGTAATTAATTTTAAATAAAGTAATTAATTTAAATATAAAGTAGAGATCATTAATTAATATAATTAATGATGCAATTAAGAATTGTTTAATTAAAGGATAATTAATAATTAAGTGATTAATTAATGTAATTAATTAAGGATAAATGTAATTAATTATAGTTAATTAATAAATAAAGTAATTAAATGTTAATTACTAATGATTAGGTTAATTGATTTGTAAAATTAATTAAAGACTAATTACTTATTGTAATTAGAATGATTAATCAATGGTGTTTAATCAAGATGAATATTTAGAGAATGATTAATTAACTAGGTTAACTAAATAATGGATATATAAGCAGGATTTATAGATGTGGTAATTAATTTAATTTATTTTAAATTAATTATAAATAGAAGTAATTAATTTAATTCCTTTTAAATTAATTATAGATGATGGTTAATAAATCATTGCTTATGGATGATATTGATATTTCATTGGATGGTTGTGATCTCAGTAATGAGATGAGTAGTATCTATATGATATGGATGCTTAGTTAAAGTATGATAATATGGATTATCTGTTGTGATGATTATCTGTTGTGATGATGATACAGGTTATCTGTTTATGATGAGAATTTGATTATCTATTGTGATATGTGAATTATGTATCTGTGTGTATATAGATAATTAGGAATTGAATTAATTATTCAAACAAAATTCACTTGGACATCAAGATGGCGTTTGGATTTCGATGAGACCGGGATCGGGTTTCCAAGTTTGGAATTCCGAAAACCACATCGATCCAAATTAAACGATAGGTCGTGAATCTCTAGTGAAGAGTGAAGACTCAAGGCGTAAGAACTATTCGTCAGTATAACTCCGAGGGTGATTCTGTGATGAGTTTGACGGAAATAGTACTTTCAGGTTCGAGATGGTGATTCAGAGTGCAAGGGTTATCGTCGTTAACTCTGAGGGTGATTCCAAAATGAGTGTAACGACATAATGCCTTCGGTTTCGTTCGAACCCGGAATGAACTTGTATGGATTGAATGCTTTCAGAACATCGTCAGATGGACGATGAGCATTCTAAGATTGATGTGTCCTATAAAGGTAATCGTAGCCTCAAGCCTCATCAACCGGGAATGTCTAAAACATGGGAGGTGCGGCGAGGCTAAGTGGGTCATGCCTAAGTAGGACGAGATTTACCCCTGTCTAGAGGTCCCTTTATATTTCGGTTGTGTGGCAGTTGGCGACGGCCAATCTGTGGGGTGGTCTTGTTCGGGACTGTCCAGTAAGGGATGGTTCCGGTCTTGTGTTGTAAGGGAGCGGGCGTACTCCTCGGTACGGTGATCTAGGCCACGTACTATGACGGGCGGTACCACGGTAGCCCTGCCATTGATGGAATCCAAAATCCAAGAAGTGCCTGTACGGTTTTGATTGTGTCCAACTATGTTGGAACGTGAGATGTAAGCATTCCAGCTATTTCTGTATTATATTTTGAAAACCCTAGACACTATTATAATATCACTAGATTTCCTATCAAATGTTTTGCACAGCGTAAGGTATTTTTTTTCCATGTTTATGTGTAGGAAGTCTTACGTGATATCCTTTTATTTCCGAAGGATTTTCTAAAGTTAAGCAATTTTAAAACCGTTTACTCACACCAGACCCATGTCTGACCCGAGTGTTTATTTTCTGTTTTATTAAACTCTTGGGTACTCATATTATGTATGGGTAGTCAAGTGATTCAGGATTGCTTTGACGAGTTCTGGAGGAGATATGGAGCAGGAGGCTTCAGCGTGTAGATATATATAGTGGTTCTGCTGTGTTTGAGTTGTATTTGTTTTCTCTGATGTACTTGAATTGTAATTGCTAGACATATGTTTATAACTGTCTAGTTTGTGTTGTATTAGCTGTAAAACTCTGATGTATATGATACTATGTAATGTTTTATGTGATATAATATAATTTATTCGTTCCGCTGTGAGATTCTGATGTTGTTAGTTTCTTTCTTTTCTATCTTTTCTCTTTTCTATCCCTTTCTTTCTTCTTAATGATGCGTCTTTCTTTGGAATGAAAGGCGGGTCGTTACACAATCTTAGAATCATTTCCTTGTGAGAGAACGTATTTTAAAATATAAAATGATTTTAAAGGATTTTAAAGATTATTTTTGATATAAATTTTCTTGTTTTAAATCTAATTTTCCTAACTTCCTTCCTTTCCTTGTGCACCTTGTTACTTAAGTTCTCTGACTAGGATCTCTATTCTTGTTGAATCTTTTCTTTGTTTCTCATTTACCTTTTTCCTTAAATTCATTCTTGATTTTTCAGGATGGATCGTAGGAATGCCAAAGGTAGTGGTCGTGGTGTTGCCCCAGTTCCTGAGCCTATTGCACCCATTAGGTTCACTACTCTCTGTGGGGAATTCACTGAGCTTGGTGGTACCAAGTTTATCATTGAGCTTGGTGGTACCAAGTTTACTAGATCAGAGAGCATTATCGAGGCTCAGCAGTGGTTGAAGGGTTTAGAGAGTATTTTCTCCGGTCTTGAGATCACTGATGCTCAAAAGCATCAGTTGGCAGCTTGGCAGTTAAAGAGGGCAACATTGGATTGGTGGGAGCCTGTTACTGCTCAAACTATTGAGGCTGATATTTCTTGGGAACAGTTTAGGTATCCTCTTTTGCTAATTTTGAATTTGGTTCAGTTTCTCCTTTTAGAATCTTTCTTATGTTTCGATATTGTGCTTTCGGGATGCTTTTGTGGTAAGTGGATGCCCGAAGCAGGGAAGTCTTAGCTATATAGGGAGTTTATGGATCTTAAGCAGGGAGACATTCATTTTCTAAGTATGAGGGGAAGTTCAATGAACTTTCCAAGTTTGGTCCTACGCTGATTGACACCCCTCTTAAGAAGAATGAGCAGTTTATAGTTGGAGCTCGTCCAGAGTTTTATGATCATCTCATTTCTCGTGTGCATAGTCCTTTCACTGGTTTAATGGATATAACTATTAGATATGAGAATCCTGCTTCTAAGGATCCTTCTGTTGCTCTTGCACCTTCATCTCAGCCTTCCTTTGTTAACCTTAAGAAGAGGAAGCCTAACTTTTATCAGCAGAAGAGGAATTGGAATAAGGCTCGTGGTTTGGGATCTTCTCCTTCTCAGAGGTAGCTTATTGACCTATCTTCCATTACTTGCTTCAAGTGTGATCAGAAGGGACACTATGCCAATAGTTTCCCTACTTTCGTTGGTGTTGCTATTCCTCCTCCCGCTTAGTCGAACATGCGTGATCTTGGTCATATTTGCTTGCAGCCTGGCCACTTCAGGAAGGATTGTCATACTCGGCAGAAAGGCAAGCCATCGGGTATCTTTACTATTACCTTTGCCACTCCACCTGCTCCACCAGCTTCTAGTGATACTCAAGATACTCTTCAGGGAACCTTTTCTCTGTCTTGTTTTCCCGTTCATGTTTCATTTGATACTGGAGCTTCCCATAGCTTTATTTCTGTGGATCTTTGTGATAAGTTTGAGCATCTCCTTTCTCCTAAGTTTGTTGATGAACCTTTGTGTGTTAAAAATCCTATTGGGGTCTGGCAAACCTTAGTAGGATTTGTAACCAAGTAAAACTTCTCTATTCTGATCATCGCTTCAGTGGTGATTTCTATGTTCTGGGTTTCGATGCTTTTGATCTATTGCTTGGAGGTGATTGGCTGAAGAGACATGAAGCTGTTATCTCTTGTAAAACCCAAAATCTTTCTCTTGTTGATGATTTGGGTAATTCTTTGGTGATTCGGTGCCGTTTTCCTCAGGATTATGCTGGCAATTTTATATATTCTCTTGACTCTTCTCCTGATGATCTTGACTCGACTCACGTGGTCAAACTCTATCCCGATGTATTTGGTGAAGTCACTGCTTTACCTCCAAAGCGAGAAATCGATTTTCATATTGATCTTATTCCTGGAGGTCGACCTGTAGTTCTTCCTCCTAGAAGAATGACACCCCGTGAGAAGGTAGAGTTGAGGGAACAAATTGAGGACTTGTTCTCCAAAGGTCTGATTAGACCTAGCCATTCTGAATGGGGAGCAGCAGGGGTTTTTGTCACTAAGTCCAATAGTTGTTTGAAGATGTGTGTTGATTATAGAGAGCTGAACAAGCTCACTATGAGAAACAAATATCCTATGCCTTGCATCAATGATATGTTTGATCAGCTCTATAGAGCTATTGTTTCTCTCAACTTGATCTTGCCATAGGTTTCCAACAACTCAGAGTTGTTGAGGAGATTATTCCCAAGACTGCTTTTCGTACTGAGAATAGTTTCTATGAATGGTTAGTTATGCCTTTTGGTTTGACAATGCCCCTGCATTCTTTGTTGATTTGATGAATCGTTTTTTTCGTGATGTTCTTAACAAGTTTGTCCTAGTCTTTATGGATGATATTCTTGTCTTCTCCAAGTCAAGGGAAGATCATAAGTCATATTTGAATTTTGTCCCAGGGACTCCTAGAAATCACCCAGTTAAAGGCTAAATTCTTGAAATGCCATTTCTGGAAGGATGAAGTCCGATTTCTCAGGCATATTGTTTTTAGTAATGGAGTTTCTGTTGATCCAGTTAAGATCGCTGCGATCAATGTAAGTCTTTCTTCTGTTTTCTCTTTGTAATAAATCACTCTATTTTTTCCTGTGGTCCTTACTTCTCCCTATTCTGTTGCGGGATTGGGAAGCTCCTAGGACTCCATCTGATATTCGTAGTTTTTTGGGCCTTGCCAGTTATTATCGGAGATTCGTTGAGAATTTTGCTCGGATTGTTGCACCTTTTACTGCCTTGACTCATAAGAATGCGAAGTTTATGTGGAATGATAAGTGTGAAGCTGCATTCAATGGGTTAAAGAGTAAGCTTACTTCCACACCAGTTCTTACCGTTCCAAATGGAAATGAGGGATTGATAGTATACACTGATGCTAGTCGTGAGGGTTTAGGAGGTGTTCTGATGCAAGATGGGAAGGTTATTGCTTATGCCAGTCGTCAGTTGAAGACCTGTGAAGCCAATTATGCAGCCCATGATTTGGAATTGCTTGCCGTGGTTTTTACTTTGAAGCTTTGGAGGCATCATCCTTTGGGTAATAAGTTTGAGCTCTTTACGGATCATTAGTCTTTGAGATATATCTTTACATAGAAGGATTTGAATCAGCGGCAGGTTAGGTGGCTTGAGTTCCTTGCTTCTTATGATCTCGACATTAGCTATACCCGGGGGAAGGCTAATGTTTTGGCCGATGCTCTGAGTCGAAAGAAGGCGATGTTGTGTCAACTTGTTGTTTCCTTTTCTCCTCTTATGGATCGTATCATGGCTAAGCAAGATGAGGATATAATTATTAGATTGATTAAGGAGAATGTTCGTAATAGGGTTGATGGCAGTAATCTTGATGGTAGTGGAGCTCAGATCGATGATAGAGGGATTTTGAGGATTAATAAATGGATTTGTGTCCCGAATGTCGAAGGATTGAGGCAAGAGTTATTTTGGGAAAATCATTGGTTACGACTTTCTATTCATCCTCATGTGATGAAGATGTATCAAGATATAAAGAAGCTTTATCGGTGGAGGGGTATGAAGCGAGATATCTCTATTTTTGTTAGTAGGTGTGCGACTTGTCAACAAGTCAAGGCCGATCATCAGAAGACCCTTGGTTTATTACAACCTCTTGAGGTTCCCAATTTGTAACGACCCTAAAATTCAGACCCAGTTTAAAATTTTTAAATCGCTTAATTGATGTAGAAATTCGAATTTTCACAAACGATTTCCGTTACCAACTAAACTTCACATTTGGAATGCGTCTAGATAGACATAGGCGTGCGCCAAGTTCCGTTGAAAAATATTGAAGAAAATTACGCTCGTCGCATTTACATTTTAGTTTAAATCTTATGTGAAAATCTTCTATCGTCCGAACTCAAATATTTTCTCGATGTTGCATAAGAAAAATATTCTGAACTTGACGGCGCATTCCGTTTCGTCAAATTTTGCTTTTAATTGCTAGCTAAAATGTTCGCGCGTGCAAATGGTTCAATAAGATTTACCACTTTGCAAACGGTGTCGAACCATCAATATCTTTATACCGTTGTGTCCGTCTCGACGCGCTGATCACAACGGTATATTTATTTGTGTCAATCGGAGTTCGGCATTGCAAACTATAATTTAAACGGAGCGAAAACCAGTCCGTTACGCAGCATAAACTGGTATCAAACTTCCCAGCATTTAAAAAAATTGGAGCCATTCAGCTGACCTTGGGAACACAAATAGCCGCCATTTTGAAAACATCATTAACTGTGCGCACTGAACCTCTCATTAATTGCATCCTGCTCTCTTACATGATGGCACGTCACCTCTCCACTGCAAAATTATATTCCCTTTCTTTTCCCCCATATCCTTCCTCTGTTTATTACTACTCCCCAGCTCATTCATTTATTGCTGCATCAGTTCACTTTGCGAGAAACTGGGTACGTTCCTCTGTATTATTTTTTTTCTTTTCTTTATATTTTCCTTTCCCCTCTTCTTCTTCTTCTTCTCCTTTTCATGTTTTCTTTTGTTTTCCTTTACACCCCTACAGCTTCCCTTCCTCCTCCCTTTACATTTTCTTGTTCGCGTCCACCCCATGCAGCAACATTCCACCACCGCCCTTCCCCACGTCCACCACAACCGCCCCTCACCTTCCGCCAACCTGCCATCAGCCCGCCACGCCCCACACGGCCATGCTCCACCGCAACACCACCTGCCGCCCCTCCCTGGCCACAGACCCGCCCCTGCAACCGGCCTAACGTGGCCCACACATTCAGCCTCCCCGCCTACACCTCCAGCTCCTCACCCATACCCGCGTCCCGCCACAACCGAGCCCAGACCCGCCACCTTCCCCTTGCCTCCGCCCTCCGCATGCACACCAGCCCACAAGCCGCCTCCTGCGCCTCCACCCAGACCCCCCCTGCGCCTCCTCCCACACCACACAGCCCGCCTCCAGCCCCAAAACGCCCAGCCCATGGCCGCCTCCAGCCTCCAGAACGCCCAGCCCACGGCCCGCCTCTCTCCCCTCCAAGCTCCGCCTCTCTCTTCCCAGTTTGCACGCCACCAGACCCCATGCAGCAACCGCCGCCTTCCCCTGCCGTTAGACAGCCCTCCGAACCACCTCCACACCCGCCACCCCACTGCCGTTTGCCTCCATTCGCCTCAGCCCTACCACATAGCCCACCCTCTCTTGCTTATAGCATATAAGGCGTGTGTGTATATTAGTTTATATAGTTGTTGAGTTTGAAGGTGTCAATTTATAATAGTTTATTTATGTATATGCTGCTCGGCTGATGTAGGTAGTGTATATCAGTTATGGGTTAATGTTTCTTATTTGCTGCTTCGTGTATATTAGTTTATATGGGTTAGTCTTGGCTTCGGCTGATTTGTTGGTAGACCCTGGTTACAGTATAAACTGGTTATAAGTTGTATAATTAACAAAGTACAAGTGCAAGTGGTAAACATAAGAGCTGATTTGCGAAGTTGTACAGTGCATGCAAGTGGTGTAGTTAATAAAGTACAAGATGTAGGTTTATGTGTCAGTATAAACTTTATAAACTTTTATATGAGTTGTTATGGATAGTACAAGTTTTACAGTAGCAGTTATATATGCTCACTAACAACGTAGTGCCGCGTTTTATTCCAGCTCCCGCTACTGATCCGGAAGCGTAGGCTGCCTCTACCCCGCTTATCGAATCTATTTTGCTTCGTCGTTTGGTATGGTTTATATATATATTCAATCAATATATATATTGCAATAAACAAATTATTGATTAATTATTTGTGATTGCAGTGGTGTTCCTTTTGCGTCGTGCTTATTAGGGCCTATTCTATCTATTCGTCTTCGTGCTTCGCCATCATCTTCTTCAACCACGCAAGGTGAATATTTTATTCACGACTCGATCTATTATGAAATGATAATTAAGTGATAAATTGTTGTTATTATAAATTTGGATGTTGAATCATTGATTGTTAAAGATTGTGAATTAAATTGTAAATAGTATATACAAGTTAAAATTTAATATTGTTAGAATTTTAAATTTTAAATTGAGACCATGTAATGTTTAAAGGTTTAAATGTGAAAAATTGTGATAAATGTTGATTTATAGTTAATAGTTGTGACACTAAATTTGCTATGTAATTTGGTCGTCAATATAAGCGATAAGTAATATGAAGTTGAATTTGGTAGGATAGTTAAACAATTTAAATGTATTAAATATATTGAATTTTGACCCTTAAATGTTAACTAAATCGACGCCTAGAATAGAGTTGACCTCATTTGAACTACTGAATGTATGTAGACACCAAACGACATCAAAATGGAATAATATTTAATTCGCATGAAATGATAGTGCGGATTCTAGGAATAATTGTATTAAATTGCATTAACTACAAATGTAAGTTGATACGATTATTTCGGGATTATTTAATAAATTGTTAAATTGTTAGGTATGATTGTTATTGCTTGTTTATTTACTTTGACACCATCCCAGTTATCACACTGCAAGTTCCCTTTGCTATGCTTTGTGTTATATTGAATAATATTGGGTTGAAATGATAAATACCCCATTTAAAAAATATGGCCTAGGATAGAAAATAAAATAAGAAACCCGATCGGTCAACAAAACCACTTTCGAAATCGAAATATATTTTAATTTAAGAGATGAAGCTAACAATTTGGTTGGAAATTTAATAACGAACTTAGGGATTTAAGTTGGAATAGAATTAACGGATTTAAATTGAAACGGATTAATAACTTACCAAATTGGATAAAAGGAATCGAAATTTTAAGTGGAATAAGATTTATAAGCAAGTAAGTTTTGGAATTTAATAATTTAAAGATTTAAAGATTGTTAGCTCTAGTTTTAAACTCAGGCTTTAATGTAATAAATTTGATCTTGTTATACGAAATTTTGACTTACTAATTCAATGAATTTAAATGAGGGATAATTTGAATTTAAAGGATTTTAAATATTAACGAATTTACCAAATCAGGATTTTGTATATGAAAATGAACTTCTTTGTTTTGAAATTTAATTGAATCGGTAAATAAACCAATGAAGTTTGAAAGGGGAATTTAGTTAATAAAGTGGATTTAATCGAATATATGATAACAATGGATATAAACATAAAGTGACATGAATTGAACTTGAGTTAGTATTTTAACTAAGTTTACCATTAAATTGAATCCATTGATTTTGAACTAAATTTAATAAGAGACTTTTAGACCTTAAATCAAACTTGATTGCTAAATTTTAAATTGTCAACTCAAATGTTTGAGCGAGAAATTTCATTTGGAAATATGTTTTAAATATCTAAAATAAATTGAATCGTGAAATATCAAAATTTGGAAGTCAAATTTGCACCTTGACTTTTGGACTTTGATTTGTTTATGACGTTAATCTAATCGACCATCGAGTAATAAATACGTGGTTATTAAAGAGACCGGGATCGGATATGGACATATTCTCTGTCGATACCGAAACCACTTTAATAACTATTATGCGCGAAGTGTTGATCCAGAATGAAGTGGATGGTTTGGTGAACGTGTTGACTAAAGAAAGAAAACGATATTGGATGACCCCTGACATGACTAAAACAGGAGCCGCGCCGGGCCATTGAGGATCGCCACCTCTAGCGGACACACTTCTTCGATACCATATCTATTATTTTTGTGATTCGATTTGGGTGCACCCTTGATTTGGGGGTGTTGTTTCGCGGTGTTGAGATAGTAGCTACTATGCTCAACATCAGTCCGGATCACGCAACTACTAGTATCCTAGTTGGTATTGCCTCATGTACTTTGTCATACTAATTATCCTATTCGCGACCACTACGTTTTGATTTGTACCTTTAGTATATGGATTTCCCTCTGGTGACTTCCGGTTTTGGAGATACTACGTTCTTGTATATGCTTTTGGGAATATAAAGTGTGTTAAGGGGAATTATGGTAACGCCTTAATGCTATTTTAATATCGTACTTTACTGATTAGGCATTATCTACATACCGTACTCTATTGTATACATCGATAGTTTATCGGATCCTTAGAGATGTTTATTCATCTTTAAGTTATGAACTTTATTTACTGCATTGATTATCCTGCATAAGATTTTGAGTCCTGACTCGAGTGTTTCTTTTTGTATATGCTCGGGTCAGTCTGAAGCTATCCAGTTTGCTGATCAAGGTTGGTTGAAGATGCTGAAGACTTAGCATTTATCATTATCTGTCTATTTTGATGTCCGTGTCTGTTGGACATTTATGTATTTCCTTGCAGTCACCTTTCGTTTAGACATTGTTGTACTATATGTAGTAGCTTCATGAACTGCTATTATGACGATGTATTTCCGCTGCATTATTCTGTGATTGTTTTGTGACTGTAATGTTGTATTCATTCTCATTTACATTTATGTATTTATAATCCCATAATGATTCGTGTTTGTATTATTTAAGTTGACATGTGAGGATTATTGTCAATTTAAATGGTCCAAATATACGGGTTGTTACAGTTGGTATCGGAGCTTTGGTTTCCCTAAAAACCTTAGTTGGGATTATATAAACTCATTAGAGATAGGGTAGCAATACCCTAGAATGAGGAGAATCAATTCAATATCCCGATCCTTTAAAATTCAAACTTCTTTGATTCGTTCATTATTTTTTCTTCAAGCTCTATGATTTTCTATCCTTGGTTCTAAATCTCTTTCGATGTTTCAGGATGAGCACCGGAAGAAACAATAGAGGAGGAAGAGGTCATGGTCCTGCCCGGGATGCACCTGTCGTCCCAGCTCCAGTCAAATTCCCCACTCTTAGTAAGGAGTATACACAGCTAGGTGGTACAAAGTTTTCTGGATCCGAGGGTATTATCGAGGCTCAGCAATGGCTCAAAGGCTTGGAGAAGATATTTTCTGAATTGGAGATCACTGATGCTCAGAAGCGTCAGCTTGCTGCGTGGCAACTTCAGGATGCCGCGCAAGATTGGTGGGAATCTGTTACTTCCCGCATCGAGGAGAACACCATAACATGGGCCCAATTTAGGTATAATTTGTTTGGATTTCGTAGTCTAAATTCTTCTTTCAATCTTTAAAACGTTACTCATCTAGTCTATCTTTTGATTAGGGATACCTTCTCGGCACAATTGATGCCCTCTCCTGGGAAAACCCAACTTTATAGAGCTTTTATGGATCTTAAGCAAGGCAGTATGACTATTTCTGAGTACGAGAGGAAATTCAACGAACTGTCCAAGTTTGGCCCGGGATTGATCGACACACCACTTTTTAAGAACGAGAAGTTCATTATGGGAGCTAGACCAGAGTATTATGACTTGCTTACTGGCCACACTCACTGCACCTTTACCGAGCTTGTCGACTATGCTCTTCGATATGAAGCAAAGCCTAAAGGACCCACTGCCAAGGCCACACCTACTCAGCCCTCTTCCAGCCAGCTCGGAAAGAGGAAGATGAGCTTTGATCAGCAAAAGAAAGCTTGGCAAAAGACTACAGGATTAGGATATGCCCAGAAAAGCCCAATCGACCTTGCTAAGATCACTTGCTTCAAATGCGATAAGAAGGGCCATTATGCTAACAGTTGCCCATCCACCGGAGCTGCTATTCCACCACCTTCTCAGATAAGGAATGATTTATGTCATGTCTGCCTCCAGCCAGGTCACTTCAAGAGAGATTGCCCATTGAGGAAGAAAGGCACACCATCAGGAGTATATGCTGTCACCACTCCTGCACCACCTCCACCACCTGCTAAGGATGACCGAGGTACCTTACGAAGTACTTTTACATTTCATAATTTACCTGTTCGGGTATTATTCGATACTGGTGCTTCTCATAGCTTCATATCTATTGATCTTTGTAATAAGCTCAAATTAGAACCAACTCTTGCTGCTACTTCCTTATGCGTCTCCAAACCTATTGGAGGACTTGCCAACCTCAGTAGAATTTGTAAAGAGGTTGTGCTTTTATATGGAAGATATCGATTCACTTGGGATTTTTATGTGCTTGGCTTCGAAGCATTTGACATTTTGTTGGGTGCTGATTGGTTAAGAAAATTCAATGCTATTATTTCTTGCAAAGCTCGATCTATTTCTCTAGTCAATGACAAGGGTCTACCGCTTGTCATCGAATGTAAATCACCTCAGAAATATGCTGGAAGCTTCATATTCTCTCTTGATGCTCACCCGGATGACCTTAGTACTACTCCTGTTGTTCAGAAATTTCCCGATGTATTTGGGGAGGTCGACTCTCTCCCGCCAAAGCGAGAGATCGATTTCCGCATTGACCTTATTCCCGGAGCTACTCCCGTAGTTCTCCCTCACAGAAGGATGGCTCCTAAAGAAAAAGCTGAACTTAAAATCCAAATTGATGATCTATTTGCTAAGGGTTTGATCAGGAGAAGTTGTTCTGAATGGGGAGCCGCAGTCGTCTTTGTCACCAAATCAGATGGATCTCTTCGCATGTGTGTTGATTACCGGGAATTAAACAAACGCACTCTCAAGAACCGCTATCCGATGCCTCGCATCAATGATTTATTTGATCAGCTCCATGGAGCTAAAGTTTTCTCACAACTTGATCTAGCCACTGGGTTCCACCAACTCAGAGTAGCAGAAGATAGTATTCATGAGACAGCTTTCCGTACCGAGAACAGATTCTATGAATGGTTGGTTATGCCGTTCGGTTTGACCAACGCACCTGCTTATTTCGTCGACCTAATGAATAGAGTCTTCCGTGACGTCCTTAACAAGTTTGTCCTGGTTTTCATTGATGATATTATCGTCTTTTCTAAAGATGAGAAAGAGCATGAGACACATCTCGCTTATGTTCTGGGAACTCTTCGAAACCATCAGTTAAAAGCCAAGTTCTCCAAATGCCACTTTTGGCGAGACGAAGTGCGATTCCTTGGCCATATTGTTTCTGAAAACGGGATTTCGGTCGATCCAGCTAAGATCGCCGTAATCAATGTAAGTTCTATTCTATTCATATATTCCATTCGATCCATCTTATTCCTTTCTAATTTGAAATTTATCTACAGGATTGGGAGACTCCTAAAACTCCTACTGATATCCGTAGTTTCTTGGGCCTAGCCGGTTATTATCGCAGATTCATTGAGCACTTTGCCCGGATTTCTGCCCCACTGACTGCTTTAACTCGGAAGGATGTCAAGTTTATTTGGGGTGAGAGGTGCGAATCAGCTTTTAATGAGCTGAAACGTAAGTTAACTTCGGCCCCAGTTCTTGCGGTAATTGACGGGAGTGAAGGATTAACTGTTTATACCGACGCTTGTCGAGAAGGTTTAGGTGCTGTCCTTATGCAAAATGGAAAGGTTATTGCTTATGCTGGCCGCCAGTTGAAGATTCATGAAGTAAACTATGCAACCCATGATTTAGAGCTTCTCGCAGTTGTATTTGCTTTGAAATTATGGAGGCACCATCTTTTGGGGACAAAATTTGAATTATTCACAGATCATAAGTCCTTGCGGTATATTTTCTCTCAGAAGGACTTGAACCAGAGACAAGTCCGATGGCTTGAATTCTTAGCCGCATATGATCTCGACATCAATTATACTCCTGGGAAGGCAAATGTTGTAGCTGATGCTTTGAGCCGTAGCAGAGCATTGTAATGTTGTAACCTTGTAGAAAGCATGCTTTTTCAGCTTACTATCTCCCCATCTATGATGGATCGCATCAAAGCTAAGCAATATGAGGACACCTTGCTCAATCGCATGAAGGAGTTAGTTCTTGGTAGAGTTGGTAATGCGGACAGTAAAGTAGGAGCACAGATAGATGGTAATGGAGTTCTGAAGATTGACAACCGTATTTGTGTTCCGAATGTTGATGGATTGAGACAAAAAGTGCTTAGAGAGAACCATCAGTCATCACTTTCATTTCATCCTGCTGTCACCAAGATGTATCGAAATATGAAGCGTTTATATTGGTGGAGTGGGATGAAGAGAGATATTTCCATATATGTCAGTAGACGCACCACTTGCCAGCAAGTCAAGGCCGATCACCTGAAGACGACAGGGTTACTTCGACCCCTAGAGATTCCGTGTTGGAAATGGGATCAGATTTCCATGGACTTCATTGACGGATTACCGAGGACCAGAAAAGGTAACGAGAGTATCTGGGTGATTGTTGATAGGTTGACAAAATCTGCTCACTTTATTCCTGTTAAGACCACTCGTGCTGCTTCTAGTTTGGCCGAGATTTATATGAGAGATATTGTCAGACTTCACGGAGTTCCATCTAGTATTATATGCGATAGAGATCCCTTGTTCACTAGTAAATTCTAGAAAGCATTTCAGGACGTCTTGGGCACTAAGCTGAATCTGAGTACCGCTTATCATCCCCAGACGGATGGCCAAACGGAGAGGGTAAATCAGATTTTGGAGGATCTGCTCCGTGCTTGCATTATTGATTCGGTGGGTCTTGGGAAGACCATCTCCACTTGGTTGAATTCACTTATAATAACAGCTATCAGGTAATCCAAAAATTTTCAATTTGAATAAGTAAAAAAATTTGAATTGAAATATAACTATCTTTATAATCAGGCAAGTATTGATATGGCCCCATTCGAAGCTTTATATGGACGGCCGTGCAAATCGCCAACTTGTTGGATTGAGCATGGTGATCGATTAGTTCTTGGCCCAGAGATGATTATGGAAGCGTCCGAGAAGGTTAATGAGATCAGAAGGAAGATGAAGGCCGCACAGGATAGGCAGAAGAGCTATGCAGATAGGCGTACAAGAGATTTAAATTTCCAGGTTGGGGATAAGGTATTTCTTAAAGTATCACCTTTGAAGAATGTAGTCCGATTTGGTCGTAGAGGGAAGCTCGCTCCTAGATTTGTTGGACCATTCACTATCACTGAGAGGATTGGTACACTAGCCTACAGAGTTGCGCTGCCGGAGAAGTTTGAGGGCGTGCACAACGCATTCCATGTTTCACATCTTCGGAAGGTTGTACATGACCCATCCATGACCATTCCTATTGCTCAGTTAGATGAGGTTGATATTGAGCCGGATTTGACCATAGAGAGGAGACCACTTCGTATCATTGATAGGGATACGAAACTGCTTAGAAGGAAGTCTGTTAGCCTAGTAAAAGTCCAATGGAGTCCCGATGATCGTGATTGTACTTGGGAAACCGAGGAGAGTATACGAGATTCAAATCCAGAATTGTTTGTTGAAGGTAAAATTCCATTCTATATTCTTTACTTTATTCGATAATCTATTCTATATCTATCGTACCTCTTTTATTATTCTTCCACTCTTTCCTTTGTTCCTTTTCGGGGACGAAAAGTTTTGAGTAGGGGAGAATGTAACGACCCTAAAATTCAGACCCAGTTTAAAAAATTTAAATCGCTTATTTGATGTAGAAATTCGAATTTTCACAACCGATTTCCGTTGCCAACCAAACTTCACATTTGGAATGCGTCTAGATAGACATAGGCGTGCGCCAAGTGTCGTTGAAAAATATTGAAGAAAATTACGCTCGTCGCATTTACATTTTAGTTTAAATCTTATGTGAAAATCTTCTATCGTCCGAACTCAAATATTTTTCTCGATGTTGCATAAGAAAAATATTTTGAACTTGACGGCGCATTCCGTTTCGTCAAATTTCGCTTTTAATTGCTAGCTAAAATGTTCGCGCGTGCAAATGGTTCAATAAGATTTACCACTTTGCAAACGGTGTCGAACCATCAATATCTTTATACCGTTATGTCCGTCTCGACGCGCTGATCGCAACGGTATATTTATTTGTGTCAATCGGAGTTCGGCATTGCAAACTATAATTTAAACGGAGCGAAAACCGGTCCGTTACGCAGCATAAACTGGTATCAAACTTCCCAGCATTTAAAAAAATTGGAGCCATTCAGCTGAACTTGGGAACACAAATAGCCACCATTTTGAAAACATCATTAACTGTGCGCACTGAACCTCTCATTAATTGCATCCTGCTCTCTTACATGATGGCACGTCGCCTCTCCACTGCAAAATTATATTCCCTTTCTTTTCCCCCATATCCTTCCTCTGTTTATTACTACTCCCCAGCTGATTCATTTATTGCTGCATCAGTTCACTTTGCGAGAAACTGGGTACGTTCCTCTGTATTATTTTTTTTCTTTTCTTTATATTTTCCTTTCCCCTCTTCTTCTTCTTCTCCTTTTCATGTTTTCTTTTGTTTTCCTTTACACCCCTACACTTCCCTTCCTCCTCCCTTTACATTTTCTTGTTCGCGTACACCCCATGCAGCAACATTCCACCACCGCCCTTCCCCACGTCCACCACAACCGCCCCTCACCTTCCGCCAACCTGCCATCAGCCCGCCACGCCCCACACGGCCATGCTCCACCGCAACACCACCTGCCGCCCCTCCTTGGCCACAGACCCGCCCCTGCAGCCGGCCTAACATGGCCCACACATTCAGCCTCCCCGCCTACACCTCCAGCTCCTCACCCATACCCGCGTCCCGCCACAACCGAGCCCAGACCCGCTACCTTCCCCTCGCCTCCGCCCTCCGCATGCACACCAGCCCACAAGCCGCCTCCTACGCCTCCACCCAGACCCCCCCTGCGCCTCCTCCCACACCACACAGCCCGCCTCCAGCCCCAAAACGTCCAGCCCATGGCCGCCTCCAGCCTCCAGAACGCCCAGCCCACGGCCCGCCTCTCTCCCCTCCAAGCTCCGCCTCTCTCTTCCCAGTTTGCACGCCACCAGACCCCATGCAGCAACCGCCGCCTTCCCCTGCCGTTAGACAGCCCTCCGAACCACCTCCACACCCGCCACCCCACTGCCGTTTGCCTCCATTCGCCTCAGCCCTACCACATAGCCCACCCTCTCTTGCTTATAGCATATAAGGCGTGTGTGTATATTAGTTTATATAGTTGTTGAGTTTGAAGGTGTCAATTTATAATAGTTTATTTATGTATATGCTGCTCGGCTGATGTAGGTAGTGTATATCAGTTATGGGTTAATGTTTCTTATTTGCTGCTTCGTGTATATTAGTTTATATGGGTTAGTCTTGGCTTCGGCTGATTTGTTGGTAGCCCCTGGTTACAGTATAAACTGGTTATAAGTTGTATAATTAACAAAGTACAAATGCAAGTGGTAAACATAAGAGCTGATTTGCAAAGTTGTACAGTGCATGCAAGTGGTGTAGTTAATAAAGTACAAGATGTAGGTTTATGTGTCAGTATAAACTTTATAAACTTTTATATGAGTTGTTATGGATAGTACAAGTTTTACAGTAGCAGTTATATATGCTCACTAACAACGTAGTGCCGCGTTTTATTCCAGCTCCCGCTACTGATCCGGAAGCGTAGGCTGCCTCTACCCCGTTTATCGAATCTATTTTGCTTCGTCGTTTGGTATGGTTTATATATATATTCAATCAATATATATATTGCAATAAACAAATTATTGATTAATTATTTGTGATTGCAGTGGTGTTCCTTTTGCGTCGTGCTTATTAGGGCCTATTCTATCTATTCGTCTTCGTGCTTCGCCATCATCTTCTTCAACCACGCAAGGTGAATATTTTATTCACGACTCGATCTATTATGCAATGATAATTAAGTGATAAATTGTTGTTATTATAAATTTGGATGTTGAATCATTGATTGTTAAAGATTGTGAATTAAATTGTAAATAGTATATACAAGTTAAAATTTAATATTGTTAGAATTTAAAATTTTAAATTGACGCCATGTAATGTTTAAAGGTTTAAATGTGAAAAATTGTGATAAATGTTGATTTATAGTTAATAGTTGTGACACTAAATTTGCTATGTAATTTGGTCGTCAATATAAGCGATAAGTAATATGAAGTTGAATTTGGTAGGATAGTTAAACAATTTAAATGTATTAAATATATTGAATTTTGACCCTTAAATGTTAACTAAATCGACGCCTAGAATAGAGTTGACCTCATTTGAACTATTGAATGTATGTAGACACCAAATGACATCAAAACGGAATAATCTTTAATTCGCATGAAATGATAGTGCAGATTCTAGGAATAATTGTATTAAATTGCATTAACTACAAATGTAAGTTGATACGATTATTTCGAGATTATTTAATAAATTGTTAAATTGTTAGGTATGATTGTTATTGCTTGTTTATTTACTTTGACACCATCCCAGTTATCACACTGCAAGTTCGCTTTGCTATGCTTTGTTTTATATTGAATAATATTGGGTTGAAATGATAAATACAACATTTAAACAATTTGGCCTAGGATAGAAAATAAAATAAGAAACCCGATCGGTCAACAAAACCACTTTCGAAATCGAAATATATTTTAATTTAAGAGATGAACCTAACAATTTGGTTGGAAATTTAATAACGAACTTAGGGATTTAAGTTGGAATAAAATTAACGGATTTAAATTGAAACGGATTAATAACTTACCAAATTGGATAAAAGGAATCGAAATTTTAAATGGAATAAGATTTAGAAGCAAGTAAGTTTTGGAATTTAATAATTTAAAGATTTAAAGACTGTTAGCTCTAGTTTTAAACTCGGGCTTTAATGTAATAAATTTGATCTTGTTATACGAAATTTTGACTTACTAATTCAATGAATTTAAATGAGGGATAATTTGAATTTAAAGGATTTTAAATATTAACGAATTTACCAAATCAGGATTTTGTATATGAAAATGAACTTCTTTGTTTTGAAATTTAATTGAATCGGTAAATAAACCAATGAAGTTTGAAAGGGGAATTTAGTTAATAAAGTGGATTTAATCGAATATATGATAACAATGGATATAAACATAAAGTGACATGAATTGAACTTGAGTTAGTATTTTAACTAAGTTTACCATTAAATTGAATCCATTGATTTTGAACTAAATTTAATAAGCGACTTTTAGACCTTAAATCAAACTTGATTGCTAAATTTTAAATTGTCAACTCAAATGTTTGAGCGAGAAATTTCATTTGGAAATATGTTTTAAATATCTAAAATAAATTGAATCGTGAAATATCAAAATTTGGAAGTTAAATTTGCACCTTGACTTTTGGACTTTGATTTGTTTAAGACGTTAATCTAATCGACCATCGGGTAATAAATACGTGGTTATTAAAGAGACCGGGATCGGATATGGACATATTCTCTGTCGATACCGAAACCACTTTAATAACTATTATGCGCGAAGTGTTGATCCAGAATGAAGTGGATGGTTTGGTGAACGCGTTGACTGAAGAAAGAAAACGATATTGGATGACCCCTGACATGACTAAAACAGGAGCCGCGCCGGGCCATTGAGGATCGCCACCTCTAGCGGACACACTTCTTCGATACCATATCTATTACTTTTGTGATTCGATTTGGGTGCACCCTTGATTTGGGGGTGTTGTTTCGCGGTGTTGAGATAGTAGCTACTATGCTCAACATCAGTCCGGATCACGCAACTACTAGTATCCTAGTTGGTATTGCCTCATGTACCTTGTCATACTAATTATCCTATTCGCGACCACTACGTTTTGATTTGTACCTTTAGTATATGGATTTCCCTCTGGTGACTTCCGGTTTTGGAGATACTATGGTCTTGTATATGCTTTTGGGAATATAAAGTGTGTTAAGGGGAATTATGGTAACGCCTTAACGCTATTTTAATATCGTACTTTACTGATTAGGCATTATCTACATACCGTACTCCATTGTATACATAGATAGTTTATCGGATCCTTAGAGATGTTTATTCATCTTCAAGTTATGAACTTTATTTACTGCATTGATTATCCTGCATAAGATTTTGAGTCCTGACTCGAGTGTTTCTTTTTGTATATGCTCGGGTCAGTCTGAAGCTATCCAGTTTGCTGATCAAGGTTGGTTGAAGATGCTGAAGACTTAGCATTTATCATTATCTGTCTATTTTGATGTCCGTGTCTGTTGGACATTTATGTATTTCCTTGCAGTCACCTTTTGTTTAGACATTGTTGTACTATATGTAATAGCTTCATGAACTGCTATTATGACGATGAATTTCCGCTGCATTATTCTGTGACTGTTTTGTGACTGTGATGTTGTATTCATTCTCATTTACATTTATGTATTTATAATCCCATAATGATTCGTGTTTGTATTATTTAAGTTGACATGTGAGGATTATTGTCAATTTAAATGGTCCAAATATACGGGTTGTTACACAATTGGAATTGAGATTTGCTTTATATGGATTTTATTGATCGATTATCGAGGACAAGGAGGTGAAACGAGAGTATTTGGGTTATTGTGGATAGATTGACCAAGTCGGCTCATTTAATTTCGGTCAAGTATACCTGTTCTGCTTCTAGTTTGGTAGAAATTTATATGAGGGAGATTGTTCGCCTTCATGGTGTTCCTATCAGTATTGTTTGTGATTGAGATCTCATCTTTACCAGTCAGTTTTGGAGAGTTTTTCAGAAATCATTGGGTACTCATCTGAATATAAGCACTGCTTACCATCCATAGACCGACGGTCAAACGGAAAGAGTGAATCAGATTCTAGAGGATCTTCTTTGTGCTTGTGTTCTTGATTATGGAGGATCTTGGGAAGATCATCTCCATCTTGTCGAATTCACCTATAACAACAGTTATCAGGTATAATCTCAAATCTTCTATTTTAATCTTATCTTAATCCTTTATCTATCTCATTTCGTCTTTGAATCCAGGCTAGTATTTCAATGTCTCCGTTTGCTGCTCTTTACGGACGACCTTGCAGATCTCCATCTTGCTGGATTGAATCCGACAATCATTTGGTTCTTGGTCCTGATATGATTCTTGAAGCTTCTGAGAGAGTTGACGAGATTAAGAGGAAGATAAGGAGTACTCAGGATTGGCAGAAGAAGTATGTTGATCGGCGTAGGAGGAGTTTGGAGTTTGTTGTTGGTGATCAGCTTTTCCTTGCGGTCTCTCCCTTAAGGATTGTGATTCGGTTTGGTCGGAGAGGGAAGCTTGATCCTAGATTCATAGGCCTTTTCCGCATTTCAGAGAGGGTTGGTTCTTTAGCTTATCGTCTGGATTTGCCTAAGAAGTTCTCTGGAGTGCATAATGTATTCCATGTTTCGCATCTTCGCCGATATCTCCATGATCCATCTTGGGTTGTTCAGCCTCCTGCTCTTGAGAGTTTGGATATTGAGCCAAATCTTACTATCGAGAGGAAGCCACTTCGTATTATCGATAGAGATACGAAGCAGCTAAGAAGGAAATCAGTCAACCTAGTCAGGGTGCAGCGGAGTACTGATGATTGGGATTGTACCTGGGAGACGGAGGAGAGCATGCGTGCTTCGAATTCGGAATTGTTTGTTTCAGGTACTATTCGTTATTCTATCTTATCTTTCTTTGTTTCGTGTCTCGTTTCTTTTCAAGGATGAAAATTTTTGAGTGAGGAAGAGCATACAACTCATAATTTTTAACAAATATTTTAATAGAATTAATTTGAAACTTTGGTTTTAAATCATCTAAAAATTGAAAATTTGGAATTTTTCAACGTATTTTTGGGTTTGGTTAAGAATTATTTTTCCAAATAAAATAAAATAAAGATTTTCTGAAAATTTTATATTTTGGTCGACTTTGGTCAAACTTTGACTTTCAGTTGAAATTTTTACATTTGAATTTTAAATTTCCATTCTTTTTCTTTGAAGCTAGACTTTATGCTATCATTCCGTATGCTTTTCGTTTCGTAAAATTCTGAATTGTACTCTTTAAATCTGTTAAATTTCAGCGTTTTTCATGCGAATATTTTAGGTATTTCTATTCTCTATTTTTTTTTCAATTTTCAATTTTTGTTTGGGCTTTGATTTTTATTTGGGATTGTGAGCTTGTTTTTGATTTGGGCTTTGTATTTGGGCCTTGTTTTCCTAATGGACATGTCTTTGTCTATTCAAAGTGAAATGGTGCCTTTTCCTTTAGCATATCCATACAAAAACATTCTCATTTCCTCCTCTTTCTCATTTTCTTCTTCCTGAATAATTTTTTTTACAGTAAGTCTTATCTCCTCTTTCTCTTTTTCATTTTCTTTTCCATTGGGCTTCAAGCATAGTTTGGCCACCATGCTCCTCCTTATGTCGACCATCTCCTCTACCAATTCATCAACCATGATTGGTCATCACCTCATTATCATCCCCTTCCCAAGCCGTGACCTACCATGATCCAAAACCCATCACCAATTTTCCATAGAAACCCTAGCCGAGCACTACATGATCACCTCTCCTTCTCGACATGCTTCGGCCACCACCAACTTCACCTTTGCCTTGCCCTGTCGTGACCACTTCCACCTCCAGGCCATGCCACTTAAGATGCGACCTGACCACTTAATCAAGCCTAAACACCATGAACACAGGCCGAGCCATGTTAGCCTAAGGCCGAACCCAAAGTTGCATGCTCCTTTGACCTTTTGCCTTCCACATGACCTTTGTTATGCCATCTCTTCACTTACCATAGCCGTTCACATCCAATCCTTGCCTAGCCATGCACACTTGCTTATCTTGGACAAACATACATGCATCAAACAAGTCATGGCCGAGCCTTGTTTGATGATGATCTAGCCTACTTTGAAAGTGTCCGAGCCCACTTGACTTGATTTGGTCATTTGTGCATTGTTTGCTTTGTTTTGATCTAATTCTTTATATAATTATATACTTATATATATGTTTTGTATTTGTTTGTGTACAAGATTTTAATCTTGGCTCTTCATCTACTCAAATCTAGTTCGTGCTTTGTCATGCTTTTCGGAGTTTGTTCTTGTGTCTTGAATTGTCATCTCTAGCTTAAGAAGGTGAGTTTATCACTCTCGATATTCGTACTTATATATTAGTGAAACAGTGACATGTGAAGTGTAGTAGTGATATGCTATGTTGATATTAGTTTCATACATGCCCGTGATATGAGATTTTATGATGTTATAACCTGATGTTATACTTGTTACATCACCTGATATGATATGTTATGATATACTGTTCATTTTATTTTCTGCTTCTTACGCTGCAAGTTCCCTGTTAGTATAGATTCACCATGGGTTGAAATGATACATACCCGAACGGACTTTAGAATAGGGAAGAACGGTTATGAGCTGAAATGATAGGCTCAGGAGATTTTTATTTTGTTTGATTTGAGATTGTAGATTTGAAATGATAAAACCTGGAAATTTATATTTACGGACTGAAATGATATATGTCCGTTTCACTTGACCTAGTTTAGAAAATATTATACAGACCCATGGTTAATTTTTAAATAATAGTTTTATAAAAAATATTAAGTATTTTGAAAATCTAAGCTTTTGAAATTTTAACTTAAATTTTGGTATAAATGAGTTAAATAATATATATATTGATTTTAAATAAGTTAAGATTACATAAGTAACCAATGTTTGTTTAAAATCAAATTTAAAGATTTTATCTATGATATAAATTTAACTTATTAATTTAATTTAATTAAATATGGAATTTAGATCTGACCAAGTAATAGTGATATATTTTACTTATGAAAAGGATATGTTTTGTATAATTAAATATATTTTAAAACTATGATAAAAATTGAAATATTATATTTGAACATGTTATAGTAAAATTTGTAGCATTTCTAAAATGCTATGCTATTTTAAGTTATGTTTTTAAAATGCTACGCTACTTTAGGTTATGTTTTAAAAGTGCTACTATTTCATAAATGTAACATTTTCAAAATGCTATTATATAAAAATCACATTTTCTAACTCATTGCATTTAAAAAATGTTACAACTAAGTGTTTAGTTTTGAAATTGTTACATCTTTGGAAATGGATATTATTTTGAAAGTATAATGGTATTGAATTTAAATGGTTTGAAATGAATATGCTTGATTTAAAAATATAAACCATTTGAAATAAATAATCATGGGTTATAATAACGATTGGTTATTAAAGAAACCAGGATCGGAAGTTGTCATACTCTCTGCCAACTCTGAAAACCACTTTAACAACCGTGTATACGGTGAAGATTCCAGAATGAAGTAGAATGGTGGCGACGATCCTATATGAGGTATATACGTGGACCTGACTCTCGTGAATTGGCATAAGGTGGCTAAAACAGGAATGATTATCGGGACAATGAGGTAGCTCCTCTGATCGGACACACTCCTTCGAGACCATTATATTACTTTGTGATTGATTGGGTGCACCCTTTGTTTTAGGAGTGTGGCTCGAGGTGGACAGTAGTGGATGCTATGCATTACCACTAGCGCGGATGCGTAATTGGTATATCTACCCTGGCATTACCTAGTTGTGCCATGTCACCTACCCTAGCGTGCCTTGTACGAGTTTGATTTGTGTCGTACCTATGGAATATTTATGGTAGCCTCCTGATTAGATGGTATGATGGTACGATATAGAGTATTGGTACTATATATGTGTTAACATGGAAAATGTAAAGCCTTAACGCTACTTTTAAGTTACTTTATTTTACTTAGCATATATTACTACATAGTTGATAGTTTAACGGATCCTTAAAGGATGGGTGATCCCAAGCATCCTTTAAGTTACTAGTGCATTTCTATTTCAGTTCACTTGAGTTGATTTACACTATATAAGTATGTATGCCCTGACTCGAGTGTTTTGTGTTTTGGTTTACGCTCGGGTCAGCCTGAGTATCAGCTTTGGATTTCATCTTCTAGAGCTAGAGGATGTAGCGACCCGATATTTTTAACAATTCACATCCACATATGTCGGATTTGAATTGTTTAAAATATCGAATTGTAATTTAAATTTGGCAAAACTTAGAACATACAGCAAATAAATAAATCACAGATCACAGACATAGATTAATAAAATGCAGCGGAAGCAAAGAGACAGTAGTTCATAAAGCTACTATATAAATACATCATAGTTATACAAGATACAATAGGAGTTTCAATATGATAAACAAGAACAAAGCTGAATACATGCCTGGAATCCACTGAATAACTGAAAGCAAAATAGATAGCAAGATCTTCAAGCAAAGCTCTAACTCTGAAGGTGAGTCTCTAATGCTGTATCACTCAGTCTGACCCGAGCGTAAAGAAAAACACAAAATACTCGAGTCAGAACATACATACTTATATAATGTAACCAACTCAAGTGAACTGTAATAGAAAGTTACAAGTAACTTAAAGGATGCTCGGGACCGCCCATCCTCTAAGGATTCATTAAACTATTTACCATGTAGTAATATACGCTATTATAATAATGTCTAGAAGTAAAATAAACTTACTTTAAAATAGCGTTAAGGAGTTATCCATATCCCCACTAACACATACATAGTCCCAGTAGTCTATCCAGTATCATAGTCCCTCCTGATCGGGAAGCCACCAGAGGATACTTCATAGGCTACGACACAAAACCAAAATCGTACAAGGTGCGCCGGGGTAAGTGACACGGCACAATGAGGCAATGCCAGGGTCGATATACCAGTTACGCATCCAAGCTGGTGGTGACGCATAGCCGCAGCTACCGCCCACCTCGAGCCACACTCCCAAAATCAAAGGTGCGCACCAATCAATCACAAAGTAATAGAATGACATACGAAGAAGTGTGTTCGATAAGAGGAGCTACCTCACTGGCCCGTCAATCGCTCCTGTTTTAGCCACTTTATGCCAACTCACGGGAGTCAGGTCCATGTACATATCTCAATGGAACGTCTCCACCATCCTACTTCATTCTGGGATCTCCACCACGTACACGGTTGTTAAAGTGGTTTTCGGTATCGACAAAGAGTATGCCCATATCCGATCCCGGTCTCTTTAACAACCAACCTTTATTGTTACCCATGGATTTTTATTTCAAATAGTTTCTACTCCAAAACCAAAATTCCATATCCATTTCTAAACCAAATCAATAGGATATCATTCAAATAAAACCCAACTTTTCAAATCACTGAATATTGCCTTCAATTATTTAAACTTTAAGTATTCCTTTTTAAATCATCTTAAACCAAAACCACTTTATAAAGACATATTCTTAAATCTTCTATTTCAAATCAATATATTCAAAGACAGTTCTTAATATAATTCCAAATAAATTCAATTCCAAAACCATAGTACTTTCAAAGTTAAAAAAACTTCGCAACAAAAACTTTGAAACCATAATACTTTGAGATCATATCACTTTAAAATGTTATCATTTGGAAATCATTATACTTAGAAAATCATAACACATTTAAAATAATATTCATTACCAAAGTTATAGCATTTTTAAGTTCATTCATTCAACTATACTAATTTCAAAACATTGTATTAACTTATAAATTTCAAAAATGGTTTATATTTCATCTCAAAACATATCCATTTAAACCATTTCAATTCAATGTCAAAATCTTTTAAAAATATATTCATTCCCAAAGTTCATTCATTCAATTATAAACTTTCCAAAACATTGTATTTTCAACAACAACAGCACCTATAAAGTGTTACAGTAGATATATTAGTATTTCAAAATCATTGTCAAATTCAGAAACAACAGCACTTATAAAGTGCTACAGTAAGGTATTAATATTACAAAACAGTTCAATTTTCAGAAACAGCGTAGTAGATATATTGGTATTTTTAGAAATAGTTCAAATTTAAAAACAGCAGCACTTATAAAGTGTTGTAGTAGGTATTTAGTTATTTCAGAACATATCTAAGTTCAGAAATGGTAGAACTTAGCTAATGCTATCTTAAAGCCACAGCATTTTGGTAATGCTACCAATAAAATTTCCAGATTTATTATAACATTTCAGAAACATTAAGACTCAAATTTTAGCTATTTTAACATATAAAATCATATCTTAAGCTTCAAAAATATTCATTTGGTTATCACTTAACTTATGATTAACTAAATAAATTTTTATAAATAAAATATCCATATTAACTATAATTCTTTTATTAAGTCAACTTTTCACTATTTGACTTACTTTTATTTCAACCAATAACTTAATACTTTATTTTTAAAATACCCGTTTCATAAATAAGATATTCTTTTAGTAAGTCAAACTTTAATTTTTCCAAATTGAAAACCAAATTTCAATCATAAGGTTAAGTCATAATTAAGTTACATTTTATACAAATTTTACTTCTACATTTTAACTTATAGAAAATCACTATGAACTTATTATACAAAACATTTCATTTCATGAAATAAAATTTATTACCATTAGATTTAAAAACCATATCAAATCAAATATAATTATTAAGATATCCATCATAAATAAAATCTTTAAAATCAATTTAAAACCCATAATTGACTTATAAAATTTTAAGTTATAGGAAACTAATATCACTTTATTTTAAATCATTAAATCAAATTTAAGTTAAAATTTCATATAATTTAAAATCCAAAAATACTTAAAAAATTTAAGAAAATATTATTAAAATATAATCATTGGTCTGTATAATATTTTCTAACCTAGGTCAAGTGATACGGGTATGTATCATTTCAATCCATAATTTAAAAAGAAAAATCCGGGTTCTATCATTTCAAACCCACAATCCCAAGTCAAATCAAATACAATAAAAACTGCTCGAGCCTATCATTTTAGCTCATAATGATTTTTCCTTATTCTGATGTCTGTTTGGGTATGTATCCTTTCAACCCATAGTGAAAGGTAACTTGCAGCGTGAGATACAGAAAATAAAATAACAATATAGCATATAATATCATATCAGGTGATGTGACAGGTATATAGTCAGGTTATAACATCATATAATCATATCACATGCATATATGAACTAATTAACATGGCACATCAATTTTACACATTTACTTGTCATCATTTCATAATTATATAAGTACGGATGTCGAGAGTGATAAAATCACCTTTTAAAGCTAGAATTGACAAATTAGAGATACATAACAAACTTCGAAAAGCACGACTAGCTTTTTGAGTGGATGAAGAGTCAAGATCCAATCTTGTATACAAAAAATACAACATATATAAGTATATGATTCAACACAAACAAATGATGAATTAAACAATGGAAACTATGAATCAACATGACATAACTTTGCTTTGATCAGTAAAATGGTCTAGGCCATGTTAGACAAAGGCTCGGCCATCTTCATTAGTGCTCGGCCATGGTGAGTTTGAGGTATGCTATGCCCGGCTAGGTAGTGTTTGGCACGGCTATGGGAAATGGAAGTGGAAATGTGGTAAGTTATATTCATATAGAAGGCATAAAGGCAAAGGAAATTGGAAGGTCAAGCACACATAGGCTCGGCCCTATGCCTAAAGTGATCAACCATGATGTGATGGGTTTGGTCAGTGGTGCATAAAGTATGGCTAGGGTAGTGGATGGTTACAGCATGGATGAGAGAAGGTGGATTTTTGGGTTGAGGCCGAGGCAATGGAAGAGGAAGGTGGACAATATGGCTCAGCTAGGGTTTGTATTAGTTTTGTGGTGTTGTTGTTTGGTTCTAAGGTCATGGCAAGGGGTAGAGGAGGTGATGAGGAGGTGATGTGGTCGGTCATGGTGGTGTGGTAGAGATGGTGAGGTCGGCTAGTGGCTTGGTGGTCGAACCATGCTTGAGTAAAGCAAAAGAGAGAAAAAGGAAAATGAAAATGAGGAAGAGAAGAAAGCCATGGAATTAGAGCTTGTATATTTTTTCACACAAACGATAAATGAGAAGTGTTGAGATGTTTTATACATAAGAAATTAAAGAAGTGGACGACTAGAGTTAGTGGTGAACGGCTAGAAAAGAAATGAAGAGGCTAGGCAGATGAAAAGGCAAGGGAAAAGGAAAAGGCAACAAAATAAAAACAAGTAACTTAAGTTTTTGAAATTTCCAAAGCCCATTATTAAAATAAACAAGTTAAAAATCCAATAAATAAAATCAAAGACAAAATAAATAAAATAGAAAAACAAACATAAGACATAAAAATAAAATACAGAAAATTATTGCATGTAAAACACTGTATTTTATCAATTTTAAAAAGTATAAAAAAGAATTTGATAAAACGAAAAGCAGAACGAACGTTGGAATTATATTATGCTTCAAAGAAAATATTAAAATTAAAAAATTCAAACTAAGAAATTTCAAATGAAGTCAAAGTTTGACCAAAGTTCACCAAAATATAAAATTTGCAGAAAATGTTTACTTTATTGTATTTGGAAAATAAATTACAAACAAAATCCATACTTAAATTGGAAAATTCTAAAAATTCACCTTTAAATGATTTAAAAAAAATCAAAGTTTTCAAATAAAATTTAAATAAAAATATTTACAAAATTATGGGTTGTTACAGAGGATTTGCTGGAGATTATCTATCTAGTTACTTATCTATTTCTATTTCAGTTATTTCTATTCAGCTTATGTATTAGTGGATTTCTATTGTATTTGCTTTCAGACTCTAGTATGTTGTATTTGCTTTTTGAGACTATGTGTGTAGTAGCTTCATGAACTACTATAGTATTTTATTTTCCGCTGCGAGTTCTTATGATATTCTGTGTCTGTGATTCTGTGATTGGTATTATTTGCTCCAAATTATATTTAACAATCTGTTGTTTTGAATTATCCAAGTCCAACATGTTTGGTTTTATTGTCGATTTAAATGGTTCAAAATAGTGGGTCGTTACATTTTCCTAAGTCTCTTCTTCCAAAAATTTCAAAACTCTTTAATGGCTTCCTTTAACATTTCAATGTTTTATATTTTGAAGCTTTAAACTTTTTAAAACTTCTTAAACTTAGTTTCAAGCTCCTTCTTTTCCATTCAAATTCCTCTATTTTTATCCCAATTGCGTTTGGCCATAACTTCTTATATACACCTCTAAATTAAGATTTACATTTTTTCAAACCATGTATATTACCAGTAGCTACAACTTTGTAGTTTACCTCTTTTTCTGATTTCGAGGTTAGATGCTCCAAAAATTCATGTTTTACAAGTGTGTTTTTGAGCCAATATTTTGATGTCCGAAAATACCCCTTGTTGTTTTGGTCATAACTTCCTCAAAATTTAGCCTTTTCGAGTAATTCATTTATTTGAATGATAGAGGAAAGAATAATCTAAAACTTTCCTTCTGATCACTTTTTAAAAATCCGAGAGTAAGGGGTCTAAAAATCCATGGGAAAGTGACCTGTTTTTTAGCTCAGTTTCTAGGGTTAAAGTGGAATTTTGTCGATCTTTAAGGTGAGTAGATTCTTAATTTATGTGGAAAGAACTTTATCTTATATGTCATGTTGATTCTAAAGCTATACGTATGTCATATATGATTGGACCTTGGTATGTTTGAAATATGTTGATTAGTGCTAATGTATGGGTTAACATTAGCACTCAAATGGATATGTTTAATGATGATCAATATAGGCTAGGATTTGGTTAGGTTATTGAATCAGGTTGTTGTGTATGTGACTTTGGATATATGATTGAGTGAATATAGAAGGTAGTATCTGAAAGTGAAGTGGACTTGAGATCCGATTGCAAATCAAATCCGTTACTTGTTTTAGTAAAGATTTGATCTGTTTTTCTTAAATTTGTTTTCAAACTTTACTAAAGTTTTAAAATTTCTTTCTTTCGTAAATAAAAAAGAAGAGTTTGAGTTTTGGAATAATAACTTAGAAATGAATCCTAGGTTATCGCACCCACAGCAATAGTCCCTATGGTTGCAGTTCGGATTTTTCAAATTTTCAAGTTCTAAGTTTTCTTTTAAAATGTTTTGGAAATCCTTTTCAAAGTTAGCGGTACTTAATTTATTTTTAAATTAATTAAAAAGGTTTATTTATTAAAATTTATTTGTTAATTAAGAATAATTATTTATTAATTAATTGAGTAATCAGGTTAAATCATCAGTATTAATTAATATTAATTAAGTAAGTTAATCATTTATTAATTAAGAAGTTTTAATTAATGACTTACTTAGGTTAAAATGGGTAATTAATTTTATTTAATCAATTTTAATTATTTACATTATTATTTAATTATAGTTCGAACTATTTAGTTAATTATTATTTAATTAAAAGTTAATTATACTAAATTATAACTTAATTAAGGAATAATTTTAAGTGAATGTTTATTTGGTTAAAGTTTAATTATTAATTAACTTTTAATTAACTAAGGTTTAATTTATTATTAAAGTTTTAATTAAAAATTATTTTACTACTATTATTTTATTCAATAATTAAGATTAATTCATATTTAATTATTAATGAAGGTTAGTTAATTATTTAATAGCTAATAAATTATTAATTTGGGTTTAACTAACAGTTAATTAGGGTTTAATTAATTATTCAAAGTTTTAATTATTTCTTAATTATTAATTAAGTTAAATAAAGATTTAATTTGGTTTAGTTATGATTTAATAAAGAGTTTAACTTTAAATTAATTGTTTTAAAATGGAGTTTTAAGTTTTAAATCCTGGTTTTCAAAGAATCAAGTCATTTAAAGGAAACTTCTAGTCTAAGGATAGTTTTGAATATAAGAATTTTTTGAGAAAAATGTGAGATCCTCTATGAATAGTGGAGAGCACACATGTGTGTGTGTGTATATATATATATCACAGACATAAGGCGCTGCCAACATGCCTGGCAGGTAACAAAAACTAAATACATATATCAAATCTCAGATACTTCTAAGGTGAGTTCCAGCAAGGCCACCACCCATCACACCCCGATATCGAGCTTCGGCATGGCCACCACCCGATATTAAGGTGTTATAAGTACCTAAAAAACTCAAGAAAAACCAAAACTACTGGATGTCGTCACAAACTAATAAGAAATCTCCATGCATCTGGATCAAAAGGAATGGATAAGCATCTACTTTAAAGTGGATCTGCTGAATAGAAAAACCGCTTTAAAGGCTCTGTATAAAAGGAAGGAGTGCTAAATAAAAGAATGGATCCTCTTGAAAATATTACGCCACGATGAAGATGAAAGTATCCTATAGCCATGGTGGAACTGGTAGTTGTCCTGAGTGGAAAAACTCTGCTCAGATGACCTCTCTATAATCTGATCTCCTGCAAACTGAAGACATGAGTACCTACAAAATGTACCTGATATCCTATCACCCATACCTGTGTCTAAAGGATGACTAAGGAAAAAAGTTAAAATGATACATATATATGCATATTTAAATAATTTATGTACATATATATGTATTTATAAGGAAGGAAATAAAACCTAAATAAGACTATCTGGACAATTACAAAAGAATTAAATTGCCTGTAAACTAATACTATACAGTGACTAGTACAAAAATTGAGACAAATCTTTCTTACGAATCTTTAATCGTAAGTAAGTAATGATTAAAAGTGAAATCAACATATAAATTTGAAAAAATATTAATAATAGCATTATTAATATTAAATATATTATCGTTGTGTTTAAATAAGTTAATATTATGACTAATCTTATTAAGATACCCTTTGAAAAGGATATTTTTAACTAATTTATATCTGGGGTTAGAAATCAAATTAAAACAAAATGAAGAAATTGTAAAAATCAATTTTTTAAAATGACTATTATTATTATTAAAAATTCTTTGATTTCTTTCAAACCAAATATACCAACTAATAATAATGAATAAGTGTCTAGTAAAAATCTAATATTCCTTTTAAACCTAAATCTAAAATTATTCCAGTTGAAATCACAATTCGAAATTTTAATTATTATATTAAAGTTAAAAATTTTAAGAGTATTAATTAGGATGTAATAAGAATCCATACAATCATAGTATATATGCTTAATGTCTTCAAGATGCAGATTACAAAAATAACATTTATTATCATTTTGAATGTTTTTTCTCTTTAAAAATTCTATTGTATTAAGTTTTCCATGAAATATTAACCACACGTGAATTCTGGATTTAGGAGGAGCATTAGATTTCCAAATATATTTAAAAGAGTTGTTTATTGTACCTGAAAAATTAATAAATCTGTAAAAAGCATTAGAAGTATATTTGATACTCTTATCCCATTCCCAACTACTAATATCATTATCATTATCAATATTATACAGATTTAATCTAGCAAAAAGCAAAGAAAGTTGCCTAAGGGTTGAATCTACTAAAATACTGTTAAAACTAAAATTCCAAGGAGGATCGTTTTCAGGAGAATAAACTTCATTAATTAAAGAAAACTTAAAGTTACAGATTTCATAAAGCTCTTTAAATTCTAACTTTAGAGGCAAGACAGAAATCCAATGATCATGCCAGAAAGAAGTACAATTACCAGAATGAACTATCGTATCAATACCTAAGTTAAAAATTTCATGACATTTTAAAATGTTCTTCCAAAAATTAGATAAATTTTAGGTGGTTGGATAAGCAATTTGATATAAATTGCAATTACCATTATAGTAATATTTAGAAATGATCTCTTTCCAAATAGCGTTATCATTTATATCCTTAGACTTTCATAACCATTTACCTAGTAAGAAAAAATTCATATTACGCAAATTAATAACTCCTAAGCCACCTTCCTTTTTAGCTTTACAAATTGTTTCCCAATTTACTAAACATTTTATACTGTTATTAAGATTTTCCCCACTCCGTAAGAAATCTCTTCTAATTTTATCAATTTTATCAATAACCCAATCCGGAAACAGATGCATGGACATCCAATAAATCGAAAGGGCTAATAAAACTGAATTTATTAAGACTAGTCTACCTGCTCTAGATAAAAATCTCCTGTTCCAATTAGTTATCATATTTTATTTTTATCGATGATAGTAAGCCAATCATCATGTTTAAGTTTGGTAGGTCTAATCACAAAAGCTAGGTATTCAAAGAAAAGTTCATAGTTTTGCAATTTAGAGTATTAGCAACTAAGTTTTAAACTTTTTCAAAATCATTTAAAACTAAAACTAAACTTTTGTCAAAATTTATTTTAAACCCGATAAAAGTTCAAAACAGTATAAAATAAACTTAAGGGTAATAATGTGTCTAGGTAAATGAGAAGAAAAAAGCAAGGTATCATCGGAAAATTGGAGAACCGATATATCATCACGCGATATGTCATTACCTACATACCCTAGGGACCCATTATTCATTGCTCTTTTAATAATCTCTGCAAAAGCCTCAGCAGCTAAGTTAAATAATAAAGGCAATAATGGATCTCCTTTCCTTAAACCTCTCTTAGATTGAATTTTATTACCTAAAATACCGTTAACCATAATATTAGAGTTACCAATTCTAAGCAAATTCATAATCCAACTGATCCATCTATGATCAAAACCTCCAGCCTGAAAGATATCTACAAGAAATCCCAATCTACCGAATCAAAAGCTTTTCCAAAATCCAGTTTTAAAATCGCACAAGTCATGCTATTCTTATAACAGTGATTAATATATTCTTGAACATCTGCTACACCATCGGTGATATTTCTCCCTTTAATAAAAGCCGATTGTGAACAATCAATTAAATCATTCATTCTTATACTAAGTCTGTTAGCTAGAACTTTAGAAATGATTTTAACTGAACAGTTAATCAAAGATATAGGTCTAAAATCTTTTAAGTTTTTAGCTCCTACTTTTTTTGTAACAAAATAACATTTGCATAATTAAATCTCCCTAATTGCAAATTACAATTATAAAAATCATTAAACATATTAACTAAATCAAGTTTTAAAACATCCCAAAAAGTTTTATAAAACAATATTGGAAACCCATCAGGGCCTGGGGATTTATCACTTGGCAAGTCATTAATAGCTTTTCTAATTTCTTCTACAGTAAAAGGATTATCTAGCTCAGTTAAGTCAACAGTAGAATCGAATGGATACAGATCTTCCCATCTAACATTGATTCTATGTTTGATTCTAGCGCCAAAAATATCCTTATAATAGTTCGTAAAAGCTTTGTTAAAGTATTGATACCACAAAGTAGACAAATAACTATAAAGGAGTCATAATGTTGATTGTATTATTTTGTTTGGACATCTAAAAGTAGAACAAATCATCGTTCTTCTATAGGGTAAGTGTTTGGTTGTTGTGGATATAGAATAACAGAATAGATTCCCATTATTTTACAAATTGATTGTTGATTGTGTGGACATATGTTAGTAAAATAAATCACCATTCTACTATATATAATGATTATGTTTGGACATCTGTTTAACAGGACAAATCACCCTCCTGCCATTATGTTATTTGGATATGTATATGATAATTACTTCATATTGACATGTTATTCCCTGATTTGGACATGATAATTGCTTATGAATGGTAATTTAAATTAGTAGCATTGGAATTGCTAAGCCTCCTTTTGAATTTATAAATTATGCTTTTGAATTTAAAAATTATGTTTTGGAATTAACTTCAATTCTTAAATAAATTTTAGAGTATAAAGTTTAAAAATGATTTCCAAGTTATGCTATTGTATTGTAAAGTCATTTATATTATTTATAAAGGGATTTTACTAAAGGTTTACTTAAAGTGTTTTACAAAAGATAATTTGTAAATGATTTTTGATAAAGGAAATTTTATAAAGAAGTTTTACAAAGAGCTTTAAATTAGAAAGAGATTAATAAACCATTTTAGAGATTACAAAGGAAGTTTAAATCTAGTTTGGAGATTTATAAAGAGGTTTGGAATGTGAAGTAAATGGATTTAATTATTGGTGATGTTTTTAAAAGGGAATTGTTGGCCATTTAATATGGAATTTTGAAGAGGGAATTTCCAAAATGTTTGGTAAATAATGTGAATTGTTTCTAAGTTTAAAGGGAACGTTAAGGGTTTATAAATAGTGTTTTGAAAAGATCTTTTGATCAAGTTTTATAAAGAAATTTTTAAATTAAAGAGAATTAATAAAGGCTTAGTGGATCCCATTTGAGAATTATACCATTATTGGATGTTATTTTATTGATAATTAAATAACCGATTATCAAATTTGACCCAATTTGACTTAGGAAGTATGAATGTAAATTCGATTTGTCCGATAAGGTCAAGAATATTCTTCCAAAAAACTGGGAACGAGTCAACTGGAAATTACCGGTTGTTGGTATGGAGAGACCGAGATCGGATTTATATATCCGAAAACCACTCTAAACCAGCATGTATGTTCGAGTAGAAGGATTGAAGATGGCGCTCTTTGAAGTGCAAGGACTACTGCTACTAATCCTGAGGGTGATTCCAAAATGGATGCAGTAAAGTTAGTACCTTCGGTTTCATTCGGACCTAGAATGAACTTGTATAGATGAATGCTAGTGTTGCATTGACGCCTGGGGCACAATGTTAACATTCCAAGATGAATTGCTATTAAGAAAAGTAATTGTAGCTTCAAGCCTCATCAGAAAATGACAAAAATCGGGCATGTAGCAGGTCCAAGTGGGTAGCTCCCAAGTAGGGTATGGTCATTCCAAATCTTGATCGATAAGTATCTATTTTTGTATGCTTGGGGGCCCAAACAGGATAATCATATTTGATACTACTAGTCAAGTGGTAGGTCATTTCTGCGTGGCAGGGGTACAAGATGTTCTTGTTAGACCTCGGTATAATTATTTAGAGATGTACCTTCCGAAGGTAGTCCCTTCCCTTATCATAGTATGGAATCCAATCTCCAATACATGTCTTACATTTTCGATTGTAGAACCTAGTATGTTGGAATGTGAGATGCAAGGATTTCAGCTATTTATTTACTTTAAACCTAGATACTATGATAATATCACTGGATTTTAATATAAAATGTTTTGGTTATCGCAAGATAAAAACACTCCGTGTTTATGTGCAGTATAGTCTTACAAGACACCCTTTGTTTGAAAGGTTTTCAACTATAGAGAATCGGTTTGGTTATTTTTTGAGAAAAATGTGTGATCCTCTAACAAGAGAGGAGAGCACACATGGAATACTATATATATAACAAAAAGATGGAGCTGCCAACATGCCTGACAGGTGGCAAGACTAAGAAAAAAGAAAAAAACAAGAAAAATAAAGAAGATGTTACCCCTCAAATGAGCTCCGGCAAAGCCACCGCCCATTGCACCCTAGTATCAAGCTCCGGCAAGGCCACCGCTCAATACCAGGGTGTTAGAGGTATCTAAAAAACCAGCCTCTCATGAAAGAAAGTCCAAATAGAAGAACTCCAATATAAGGACTAAAATGAAGAGCTCCACACTGAAAATCTGAAGTAACCGAAGAGGAAGGATAGATGCAGTCCGAATCCCTGTGAAGAGCTAACCAGAAAACCTGAAAAAGCTGAGAACAATCCTGCAAATCTGAAAAGAGAAAAACCAGCAACCAACCTAAACCAAACCTGGAACAAAACTAAGAAAACAAGTTAGAATGAAACACATATATGTATATAAATAGAATTTATATACATATATGTGAGAATAAAACTAATGAGAGAACTAAAGCAAGGAAAACCTGTAAACAAAAATAAGTAAAGAAGAAAAAACAAAACACGAAACAAATTTAAGAACTTAAAATAGAAAGAGAATTATGGTTAATCAATTGAACATCATTCAAATCAGAGTAGTGATTAATAAAATAATTATTAGAAACAAAATGATTGAAGTTAAGATTGAAAATGTTAATATTATTTCTAACCTTATTAAGATAATCCTTAAAGCAATTATTTTTGGCTAACTTATATTTAGGATTAGAAATCCACTTTAAACAGAAATTTGAAATTAAAAAAAACAAATTATTATTATGCTGAAATTTATTATTAAAAATTCTTTGATTTCTTTCAAACCAAATGTACCAAAAAGAAATATTGAATAAAGTGTCAAGCAAATATCTAGAATCTTTATAGAACATAAATCTAAAAGAGTTCCAATAGAAAAAACAATCTGAAACTCTAGTGTTAATATGAAACTCAAAAATATTAAAGATCTTAATAAGAATAAAATGAGTATCAATGCATTCAAAATAGATATGATTAATATCTTCAGAAAAAGAGTTACAAAAGAAACATTTATTATTGATACTAATATTTTTCCTTTTTAAAAATTCAATAGTATTTAACTTACCATGAATGATGAGCCACATATGAATCTTTGATTTAGGAGGAGCATTTGATTTCCAAATAAAATTAAAACAATTGACAGAAACCCCCGAAACGTTGATAAATTTGTAAAAAGAATTAGAAGAATATTTTTTACTCGTATCTCACTCCCAACTAATAAAGTCATTATCATTGTCAATGTTATAAAGATCAAGTTTAGCATAAAGCAAGAAAAGATGTCTAAGGGTAGGGCCAACTAAAATACCATTAAAATTGAAATTCCAAGGAGGGTCACTATCAGGGTTGAAAACATCAGAAATTAATGCAAATTTAAAATTACAAATATCATATAAATCTTTAAACTCATTCTTAAGAGGAGTAGAGGAAATCCAACTATCATGCCAAAAAGAAGTATTATTACCAGAATGAACAATAATATTAATACCTAAATTAAAGATATCACTACATTTTAAGATAGATTTCCAAAAACAAGATAGATTACGAAAATTAGGAGAACAAATTTGATAGAGATTATAACTACCATTGTAATAATATTTAGATATAATCTCCTTCCAAATTGCATTATCACTAGTATCCCTAAATTTCCATAACCATTTACCAAGAAGAGACAGGTTCATATTATGTAAATTAATGACACCTAAACCACCCTCTTTTTTAGATTTACAGACAGTATCCCAATTAACTAAACATTTAATGCTATTATTAGGGTTATCACCACTCCAAAGAAAATCCCTTCTAATTTTGTCTATTTTATCTATCACCCAATCAGGAAGAAGGTGCATAGACATCCAATAGATAGGAAGTGCTGATAAGACAGAATTAATCAAAACCAGTCTACCGGCTCTAGAAAGAAATCTCACATTCCAATTAGAAATCCTTTTTTTAATCTTATCAATAATAATAAGCCAATTATCATGTTTAAGTTTCGAAGGTATAATTACAAAACCAATATAATCAAATGGAAAACTCATAGTTTTACAATTTAAAGTATTAGCAACTAAATTTTCTACATTATCAAAATCATTTAAAATTAAAACTGAACTTTTGTCAAAGTTAATTTTTAAACCTGATAAAAGTTCAAAACTATAAAGAATAAACTTAAGAGCGATAATGTGGCTAGGAAGATGAGAGGAAAAAAGCAAAGTATCATCAGCAAATTGAAGGACCGAAAGACCAAAGTTAGAAATACCATTACCAATAGTACCCAAAAGGTTATTGCTAACTGCATTCTTAATAATCTTAGAAAAGACATCGGCCGCTAAATTGAACAAAAGGGGCGATAAAGGATCCCCTTGCCTTAATCCTCTCTTAGATTGAATCTTATTACCTAAAACACCATTAACCATAATACTAGAGTTACCCGTTTTAAGCAAGTTAATAATCCAATTAATCCATTTATTACTAAAGCCTCTGGCAAGGAAAATCTCTATAAGAAAATCCCAATCAACCGAGTCAAAGGCTTTGGCAAAATCTAATTTTAAAATAGCACATGTTATATTATTTTTACAACAAAAATTAATATATTCTTGAAAAACAGCTACACCATCCGTAATATTCCTACCTTTAATAAAAGCTGATTGCGAATAGTCAATGAGATCATTCATTTTTAAACTAAGTCTATTAGCTAAAACTTTAGAAATAATTTTAACAGAGCAATTAATCAAAGAGATGGGCCTAAAATATTTTAAAGTATTAGCACCAACTTTTTTATGTAATGAAATAACATTAGGAAAATTAAATCGACCTAATTGGAGATTGCCATTGTAAAATTCATTAAACATACAAATTAAGTCTAGTTTTAAAACCTCCCAAAAAGATTGATAAAAGAAAATAGGAAAACCATCCGGGCCCGGAGATTTGTCTCCTAGTAAATCAAAAATGGCTTTTCGAATTTCCTCTTCAGAAAAAGGAGCATCTAAATCAGACAGATTAATGTTAGAGGTGGGAGTGTAAAGATCATTCCATCTAACACTAACTCTATGCTTGATTTTGTTACCAAAAATATCTTTGTAATAATCAGTAAAAGCATTGTTAAGATCACGTTGATCAACTAATTCACATTATTAACTAAAATGGAGTTAATTGTATTACAACGTTTTCTACTATTAGCTAAATTGTGAAAGAATTTAGTATTATTGTCACCTTCATTAATCCATTGAAAATTAGATCTCTGTTTCCACATGACTTCCTCTTTCTCAAGAATAGAATAAAGTTCATCTTTTAAGTTATTAAGGACGTTTCTCTCGCCTATATTTAAATGTCTAGATTCTTCAATCTTATTAAGTTTGAGTAATTCATTAAGAATATTATCTTTTTTAATATTTATGTTACCAAAAACATTTTTATTCAAGTTTTTAAGAAAAAACCTGAGATGTCTGAGTTTAAGCACAGAAGCTTTGGCTGAATTGTCACGATATTTAAGGCTAAAAAAACTCATAGAGGACCATTTATTGATGACTAAACTAGAAAAACCCGATTCTAAAAACCACATCTTTTCAAATTTAAAAACATAATTCAAAAAACTATGACTATCACAAGAAAGAATAACGGGACAATGATCTGAAAGAGTGTAAGGTAAACCTGACACTCTACAGATAGGAAATTTATCCTCAATATCATTACAAACGAAAAATCTATCTAAGAGAGCAAAAGAGGGAGACTCTCTATTATTGCTCCAAGTGAAAGATCTATTGGATAGAGGAATTTTGATCAAATTACATTGATTAATAAATTGATCGAATTCCTCCATAGCCAAAAAATCACCTTCCCGGGGAGAGCGCTCCCCAATAAAACGAGTCACATTAAAATCACCCCCCATTATCCAAGGACCAGGGGCAAAAGACCTAAACTCGAGACATTCATTCCAAAGAATCCGCCTCTCAATTTTAGAGATAGGCCCATAAACATTAGAAATATTTAAAAAAGAATTGTCAGAAAGATTGATTAAAATGATGTGTAAAGAGTGCTGCTTCTGAATACATTGAAGCAATTTAAAGAGATTATCTCTCCAACCAATCATTAAGCCCCCAGAAGAGCCCACAGAGGGAAGAAAAACCCAATTTCTAAAACGAAAACCACCTAATCTTCTAAAAAAACGAAAATCAGGACAAACTATTTTAGTCTCTTGAAGAAGAGCAATATCAATTGAAAAATCTTTAAAAAAAGATTCTAACTTTATCACACTTACTAAGGTCGTTCAAACCTCTAATGTTCCAACTAATGACTCTCATAAACCCATAGATCTAGCCCTATCCAATTCCTTACTTCTAATAAACTCACGATCTAACTCAATATCAGAATAAATAAAAGTAGATCTACAAGCTAACTGACTAAAATCAGAAGCTGATAAGTCATCCAAAGCAAAAGAAGAATAAGAACTACCCAAATCAAAAAGAGAACCTGAGCCTGAATCCGAAACACCGCTCACTGTGCTCGGATCAAGAAACTTACCCAACGACTGAGAGCGACTGCCACGAATCCTGACACTACGACGAACCAAACCACTAGAATCCGAAACCTTTCTACGTCTTCCTCTCTTCGAAGAAGAGATAGAAGACGCAGAAACACCACTAGCCTCACAAAGATGATCAGACAACAAACAACCCGAGCCTTTATCCAAAGCTCCAAAAGCACATGAATCAATAGAACCCAGATTATCCAAGACCTGCAAGCCAGTCCTATCCAAATGAGCCACCAAAGGAACTACCGTGACACCACCATTGTCACTGGCATCAGCCTCAACTCTCAAAGAAGAAGAAGAAGGAAGTGGACGAGGCAAACTAGCAACCAATGGAGCACACACTGCCTTTTGGTCCAGTAAAGCATCAACTTTGTTGATATAATCATAATTCTTCTCTACAGAACAACCCAAAGCTTTACAATAAACAGGAGCCACCAAAACCTGATCATCCACCAATTGAGAATTGCAAGAGTCATGAACAACAGGTTCCAACATAAAAACAGACTCGATAATCTCAAAAACTGCATGATCCTCCAAAACTGGTACCAAAGAATCATCAAAGTCAGAAGCAGATAAAACACATCCTTCATTCGAGGCAACAGGAAGTCTCAATAAACAATCACCATAAGAATCATGAGACTCAACACTCGATAGCATGAACAAGTCCTTCCAGTAATCAATATCAGGACGGTCCAAAGAAAAAGAAGAAGCTGAGGTCGAATGCAAATCCAAATCCAATTCCAAAGACACCGGCCTCGAATCATTAATAACTAACTCATTAAAATTGGAATGCATAATAGAACAAGTAAACCAATCTGAATCCATGATTGGCACAGGATCTAGTTCCAAACAAGGGAATGAACAACCTTTAACCAAATGATTAACCTTTGGATTAACATTAACAATATCCAAAGAAGAACTGGACTTATCCAAAAAATCAGAAAAATTCTCAGAATCAAGACAAGCAAATCGGTTTGCCGTGGAAATCTCAAAATTATCCAAACAGGGAGAAGGCTTTCCTATTATATGTTTTGCTTGAATGAAATCACACTTAGAATCATAAGATATACCCCTGATCACCGAAACACCAATATAAGCAACAACATCAGGGTCAAATGAAAGAGGATCGAAATGAGAAGAACCAATGATGGAACCCTTATCAACCACCAAATCATCCAAATGAAAAACCTCTGAAACAGAACTATTATTTGGACAAACATGGTTGACTCGAAGACCTTCTCCAAAAATATGCAAATTGACCACATTGAAATGAGATAACAGATCCTCAAGAAGATTAAGACCTTCAATTCTATGCTGCCAGAGATGATTAGAAAGAATGCCTCTCAGTTGAAGAAAAATCAACACAAACCTGAAGCTGTGATCCCTCAGCTGAGACAAAGGAACATCATGATAAGAAGAGAAATCCATATTGCCAAAAAAGAGATCGGGATTGCCAAACTTGGCTTCATAACCCGAACCGATGTTAGGAGAATTAACGACATTAAAGTGGACCAACAAATCCTCAAGAAAATGAAAAGCTTCAGATCTATATTGACAAAGGAAATCAAGAAGCACTCTTTTTAATAACATGATTTTTAAGACAAACTGGAAACCATGCTCGACGAGAAAATCTGACGAAACAAAAGACGAACAACTATCTCTTTTATGCCCGAATTTACCACAAGAGAAACAACGAATAGGGTCTCGGCAATGGGCAGCAACGTGATTAAAATCACCACATCTAAAGCAAAAAAATTTATTAGCTCTCGAGTCGATCCAATTCTTCTTCGATCTGGAAGGACGAAGATCTTTGAAAGAGAAACTGGCAGGACGATGATCTTTAACCACTTGAGCGTATGAACGAAACTTCGAATCACTAATTGAAAAAAGATCCGAGGAAAACGAAAGAGGATCAGGAGAAGAATAAGAACAAAGGGAGGAAGCAGACGCCATTACTGTCCCTAAAATTTAGTTTATATTGAGAATCGGTTTGGTTATTATTTGTTATCGATTTTACTCATGCTAATTTACCAGACTGACCCAGGCATTATTCTATGTAATGTTCGGGTCAAACCGAGCATGTTTTCCTAAATTTAGTTGGATACTTTGGAGTTGGAGAGGAGCTGGATGGTCAAGACGTATTCATGTATATTTTTCTTCTACTGCATTATAAAGTTTGTATGTTTGTCAATATAAGGACATGTGCTATAATTGTCCAAATTTAGGATAAGTCAATGTACTCTGATGTTGTATATATAAATAAAGATGTTTCCTTTTTTTAAAATTCATTGTTATATTATATATTATTCGCTGCGTTATGAGATTTTGCGTTGTTTGATTTTCTTCTATCTTCTACCTTCTTCTCTCACCCTAACAAATTGGTATTTCCGACACATGAATGTTCGGCATGCGATACAGTGGACGCCTTAGTGTCGATTTTCGAGGGTTGAAAATCTGGTTCGTTACATTTGGTATCAGAGCTGAAGGTAAGTAAGAACCCTAGCTTTGGTGGGGTTTACTCATCAGAGATAGGATAAGTGACAACCTACAACGAGTTTGAGTGTATATATATAAGAGTTCGTATTTATTAGTGATATAAAATTGTTTTATATTGCGTTGTTTGATCTGTTGAGTGGCTTAAGAATTCTAGTCAATGCGTTCTGCCAATGTTATCGATAGGGATTTCCTAAATACTTAAACAAGTTTAATCGACACATTATTATTTTGAAATTGGGTAAATGAAATAAATTTATCTATAATATATTTTATATATAAAAAGGAATGATTTTCACAGATTGTGTAATATAGTTGGTTGGGTGCTAGGAGATAAAAATATTTTATTATTTTCATTTAGTGTTTGTTTAGTCATGCTCGTTTAGTTCAGCATTGACTATTTTTAGCGTGTTTCCTTTTTAAGATATGGGAGGGGTAATTAGGAACAGGGAAGAAATTGGAAATAAACAACTTGTGAATTAAGTTTTCATAGTTTGACTATAGGACGTTCGTTATTACTGTTGAGGTAAATTTGATTTAGAAGTTAGAATCTTTTGAGATAGATATTTAAAATGGTATAATAGAAGTGATTTATAAAATGGGTTTAACCAAATGTATCGTTTAAGTTGGAAGAAGTTTGGTTGAAAACATGAGAACCTAAATCCCGGTGCTTTTGAAAAAATGATTTTCAAGATTTTGGGAAAATAATAATAATAGTATTTGAAAACAATTTTGGTTAAAGTATGAAATTTTGGAATGAAAATGTTAAGGAGTGTTGTCATTAGATTGGTACAGGGAATAAGTCTTGATTATTTTATGATGATCAAAATAATCTTTTAAGTGACAATTTGTGACAACCCGGAATTTTTGGATATTAGAAATTGAAATATTTAATTGATTTTAATTATTTGAAGGTTAGTTTAACTTGGATTTCAAATATCACTGTTTGTTTGGTAATTTAATTATTGAATTTAATAATACGAAATTGGGTAAATATTGTATCTTCAGTTTTGAGCCTGTTAAAAATAATTTTAAGCCTTGTAAAATCTATATTAACAATACTGAAGATAATAGAAGTGATAAAATTGAATTTAAAAGTGTTTTGTTCAGTTTTAAAAATATATCGTTTAAATCGATATTTAAAAATAGTCTTCCAGGACACAGTCTCGAATTTTGACGAAACCAGTTCCATTGGATCCGCAATGGTGTATTATTATCGTATTTCAATTTTCGCAGTGTTTAGAGTGATCTTGTGATCATACGATAAAAAAACACGCTGAAATCTCTATCGAAAATTCAGTTCAATAACTGGTCCAAAAAGCTATCTTCTCCATACGATCGAATTAGACCTCGAAACCTTTTCCGTTGCATTCGAAATAGGGGTATAATTTTATAAACGCCTGACGGCATGCCTCGATAGGATGTAAAGATTTTGGGTTGTAAGTTCAGAATGATTTAAATTTGAATTTGAATTTAAATATAATATTTTTGCATTTAATATTATAACAGACCTTTGAAGACACGTTGAAAAAAATTTCAACCACGTGTTCGTTTGGTATACATGCGTCTCCTTTGTTTTTATCATAATCGTGTAATTTATAAAAAAATAGATGCGAACGAAAACCCTTCTTTCGTTCCAAAACAACTCAATAAATTCAAAATCAATGGCCGCTTACTTCTACATTCTCAAAATCGATTTATATAAAAAGAACCGAGAGAAGGAAATTGGCCGCTATTCCCTTTTCGAATAGAATCATGGCGACCGAGGGTTGAAGTCATGATCGACTTATTATTGAAGTAGGGGGTGGCGCATCGAAGCGGAGAGGCGCAGTCGCGTTCGAGTGCTGGGTCGTGTGTAAGTGATGCCAAGGACCATCGAAAGCCAACGCTGCGGCATTCGAGGAGAGGTCGCAACAAAATCGTGTGCGCGCGGTAGGTTGGAGCGCGTTCATTATGAAGTCGGCATCACGTGGTGGATGCTCGCAGTGCGCAGAGCGGCCATCGATATAGATCTAGGTAGTGGTAGGCGGCGACGACGCGTGGCGTCGCTGGGCTTGCATTGGATTCGTGGGTCGCGTGAGGTATACTCTTTTATTAAAGTAATATATATATATATATATATATATATATATATATATGCAGATTGGAAGGACAAGATTTAAAAAAAATCAGATTTTTATTTTTATTTTACGAAGATATATTCTGGAGTAAAGAAAATCTTGATATGTACAGGTAAACTGAAAAGAAACAAAAATATTTACAGTAGAGAAAATATTTATTTTGGTTACTTACTGAAATATATATACACATACAGTAAAACAAGGAATTATACATATATATAAGACGTAGGGAATATAGTAATTTATATAAAATTTGATTTTTAAATATATATAAGCTATTTTTTTATTTGTAGTTTCAAAAGGAAAATAAAATAACATAAATATACATTTACATATTTTAATTTGCTAGTTTATTATAATGGTTTTGGTGAGCTATTTATTTTATTAACCTATTTAATTTATCTAGTTACTAAAAATAATTTATTCAAGGAAATTTAGTTTTAGATTTAATTTTTAGTTAAATAAATTTATTAAAAGGAATTGGTTTAAAATTAAAAGTATTATTAAAATAAAATCACTGGTTAATTAAAATTATCGAAACGAAAATTTATTTGTACAACAAATTCGAATATTAATATAACCTTATTATGTTGATTACAAGGTTTAAAAATCATGAAAACAAGCTGGAAGGGAAGTGGATTGCAAAACAAAAGCAAAGGCGAGATCTTCTCACTCAATCGAATTACCTTGTTTAATTTAAATAGTTAATTTTAAATTATTGGATATGCTTAGATGAATTTGATAATTTATCTGTTGGGTGATATTATATGTAGTAGTATACATATATATGTATATATGTATATATTGGAGTGATTGATTTCCCGCATTATATAGCGGATGAGACCCTATGCGCCCCACATAATAGCGGATGACCCTTTATACGGCGATATCCCGCCTTGTAGTGGGATTGGTATTTAAATTGTTATGCTAACATCTGTGGATGCAGGGAAACAGGTTGGAGGGATCCAACTAGATTCCTCAAATGTTTGAATTTATTTTATATGTTGTGATATGATTTATTGATAATCTGTGATTGATTATATCAGTAATTGAAATTATTGAAGGCTATGGTTTTGCCGAATATATTCTGGTATTTTTAAAATACCAGAAATATAAAAGTTGGATTTTTGGAAGGAAATTAAAGTAGGGAATTTTAAGTAAAATAATTTTAAGAATTGGATAAATTTAAAGAAGGAATTTGGAAAAGGATAAAAAGTTGATTTTGAAATCCTATTGAATAATTCCAAGTATGCGGAAAAAGTTTTTTTAATAAATGGAAATAAGGGAATTTTGAGAACATAAGTAGCATTGTTTAAAAGTTGAAGAATTATTTAAAATTCAGATTTTAAATGGTTTGGTAGAAATAAAGGAATTTATTTTAAAAATGGAGTTAATTTTGGGAAACCAATTTGAAAATTGATTAAATGTTTGAAAATGCGTTTTGAAAGAAGAATGAAACTTTGGAATTTATAAACTGGATTTATAAAGTGGAATAAGATATCAGTGGATATTTGAAAAATATAAATTCATGATGGAATTTATAAAGGAATGGGTAATTTTTTTAAAAACTAAATATTGGTTTATTTTAAAAGTGTGGAAAGAAAATTACGAATTTGCGATGTAAATTGAGATATCGAAAAGGATATACTAATTGATTTAAGTGGACTATTTTGGAATGGAAAATGTATTTTCCCTGAAAAGCCAAGAATGTTTTCAAAATAACTTTTAAAATATAAATTAAAAGTTTTAAAGTTGATTTTAAAAGGAAAGTTTTTGGAGAAGTTATTTTCTTAAATTATTTTTAAAATTTTAAAGTAAATATTTATTAAGTTAGTTGTAGAAGTGATTATTTAAAGATTTAACTTATATTTGATTTAGAAGTTAGTTATTTAAATAATTTTACTCTAATAATTTTATTTTAAAAATTAGTTTGGGCTTAAGTTTTATATGAGATATTAGTATAAAATTTCATAACTAATATTTTAAATAAGTGTTTAAAATAGTTTTATTTTAAGTATTTCCAGGTATATACATTTGGATAAGTGATCTAAATTATTTTAAAGTATTCGGACTTGGCAAATTTTCAGTGGAAATAAACAATATTTGGAAATTTATTCCGCGAGAGGAAAGCGGTTTGAAAATTGTTTTCAAAGGGTTGAAGTGTGAATATATATCTTGTGAAGTTATTTTGAAATAAATAATTTGGGGAAAATTATTTAAATCTGATTGTTGTTTTTGGATATTAGTTGATAGAAAAATAATCGACTATTAATATTGGCCTTTAAGACGGCATTTGAATTTCGATGCGACCGGGGGTCGGATTCTAAATGGTTATCCGAAAATCACATCGAATCTTTAAGGTGGATCTTTTGTTTAAAATATTAAAATTGGAAATTTGTTGTGACTTAACTATGATCTTAATGTATCAACTTGTTTTTAAAATAAGCGCTCATTATTCGAATTAGTCGGGAGAAGACATTGAGTCATAAAACCCATTTCGAATAATGATACGACAAAATGGTACTGCATTTGAAGACGATGGTTGAAGATCAGGTATTTTCAAAAATGAAAGGATTACCTGTTGATTGTCTCTGCACTGAGTTGCTCCGGTATAGAGATCACCTTATGTGATGGGGAGTCTGGACATGATTAAGGAATATTCGGATTTGCAAGGACTTCTTTTCTTAATTGGACGAAGTGCCTTCGGTTCCATTCAGACCCAGGATGGACTTGTATGGATGTATATATGACATTACATTTTGAGATATAAAGCTGGTTTCTATCAAATACATTTCTGTTTGGTGGCGGAGAATTTATTCTCTTAGTTTAGCACCCTTCTTTGAGACGTATAAGCTCAGAGGTTATGCAGTTGATGGTTACTAGTGATATATTCCCAATTTGGTAATGTGGCATGCTAAGTGCTGATCATCGGTTGATCGAAGCATGGCTTTTGTGAAAAGCGTAGCTTTATGGGACAAGCTTCATCGAACCTCACACCCTGAAAATGGTCGAAATAGAAAGAATGCGGCAAGGTTATGGGGGGCGCTCCCCTCAGGGTATGTGCATTTCCTTCTGGATAAAAAGTGGTATTCTAGAATGGATCCCAGGTATTTAACTTGTGTGGATAAAAAAGTGGTATTCTGGTATGGAGCCCAGATATTTACGTATGTGGTTGTTGGAATTGTGGCGCCTTGGTAAAGATCGGTTATGACTAGGGGATGGCATACTCGTGACAGTTAGTTACCTAGTTACAGACGTAACCCGACCCTGTGTTGGCAGAGATCAGGTTCTCGAGGCGTCCCTCCAGAGGCGTACCCTTCGAATAAAGGAAGTTCCTTAGTCTTGACCATTTGAGGGAAATCCAAACAATCAAATATGAGCCCTGTACGGTTTTTAGTTGTATAACCTACCATTTTTAAATGGTAGCTACAGCAGGCATACTATAATGGTACGTACGCTGGCTAAGATTAATATTGTACTTTTGAAATGTTTTCCACACTATGCACTAATAATAATATCAAAAGGATTTTTTCATATCAAGTATGTTTGACTACAATAAGGAGAAACCTTCCCCAAGTGTGCGATTGCATTGTGTGTGTGCCGAGAGACTTATGGTAGTTTCATTTTCCAAAAGCATGAACGGATTTCTTTTTATTTCTTTTTGTACAAATAATTGTTTTAAGATCTCACACCAGTCCCATGACTGACTCGGAGTTTATTATTCCCTTTTCTAAACTTTGGGTTCCCCTAATTTTCCACACGGGTAGCCTAAAGTTAGGTTATCGTTGTTTCTGGAGCTAAGTCAGGAAATTATGCTGTGGAGATTAGGAGTCAAGCAGGATGGCAGGGCGCATCACGTATATGGTGTTATTTTTCCGATGTTATGTTGGATTCCGCTGTTGTGTTTTATATGACTCTGATGATGTAATGTATAAACAAATATAGTTCTTTTATTTTAGAGATTAGTCATTTATCTATTATATATTGTTCCGCTGCGATTGTGAGATTCTGATATTATTTCTATCTTTTCCTCTATCTTCTTCTTCTTTAACCCCAACGGTTGGGATTTTTGGCATTCGTTTGTTCGGCATTTGATATAGTGGATGTATTAATGTCGACTTTCGGGTGTCGGAAAATCGGGTCGTTACAATATGGTATCAGAGCTGAAGGTTAAGCGAGAACCTTGGCTCTGGTGGGTATTACTCATTAGAAATAGAGTGCATAGTACGCTAGAATGAGTTTGAGTGTACTAATAGATATGAGCGCGTATTTGTTAGTGAATATAAAAAAATGGTTTTTATATTGTGTTGACTTATTGGTTGAGTGTTTACGAATTCTTGTTGATATGTAGGACGTCATGTTATTGATAGGGGTTTCTAAAGTCTTATACAAGATAAACCGGCACAGTATTGTTTTAAAATAGGGTAAATGAAATAATTTTACTCAAATTATTTTTGTATATAAAAGAAATAATTTTTCAAAAATATTATAGTTATATATGGTTGCTTTGTTGTTAGGAAGTGATAATATTTAATTGTTATCATTAAGGTGTGAAATTGAATAAGAAATGAAAACATAACCAAAGGTTAAGGAAATAAATCCAGATAACAAAATGGAATTTGGAATGTGAATTATAAATGTGACTTATAAAGAATTGAAATAAGATGCCAGAGAAATTTTTGATAGGGATTAAAAGGATTTGGGATTGAAATTTTCAAAAGATTAAATTCCCTTGATTTGAAATGGTTTTCAAAGGGTTTTGGAAAAATAAGGGTGAAATTTTTTAAGAATTTTTTTTGAATTGGATTTGAAATCTGGTGGGATTTGGAATTTAAAAATATATGGAAAAATATTTTTAAAGGGATAAAATCACTAAACTCTTTTCGGTCGATAGAAAATAATTCCGATGATGATCGCGATGTCATCGGTGTTCATTTTCGAGTTTCCAAGGGAGGAATTGCTACCCGAATGTTTTGAATTGGGAATGTTTGCAAAATTAAGTTTGATTTCGAAATAGTTTGATTTTGGATAAAATTGATTTCAAAAATGATTTTTGAAATACTTAAGTGCTTATTTAAACTCTAAAATCTTATTTAAAAATGGTTATGGATTATTTATAAGTTTAAAAACCTATAAGGGTTTGAGAAAGGATGTATAAAATTCAATATTTAATTTGATTTGGAAACAAATTAAGAATTAAAAAAATTGAATTCAGAATGGGATTGAAAATTTGAGTCAAATAAAATGATGATATGGATTCAAATGAATTTGAAATGCAAGTAAATGAAATTGAAACTAAATGTTGAAATTCATTTTGAATTTTTAAGTAAATAGAATTGGAATTGGAATGGAATATTGGAACCAATTTAAAATGGTGTTTAATAAAGTAAAATTGTGTAATTTGTCTAAAGGAACTAAAAGAAGTAAAAGTTTGGAAATGAACCTTTATTTGAGATATGAATAAATTAATAGTGGGACTAATTAAAGTTGGTTGGAGATAAGATTAATAAAATTCAATATTCAGAGTTTGATGAATTGAAAATGTAAACTGAATAAAAGAAAAGATATAAAAGCTTGGGTAGTGAAGTAGAAATAAATATTACAGTATGTATAATATTTATAATGAACTCAAGAAATAAATGGTGAAATTCTTAAGTAAAATACAAAATTAGGAAAATATACTAAGTAATTGAATGGAGTAAATTTAAGTATGGGAAATGAAACTTTTGGATATTAATCAATATAAATGTGAATAAAAGAGAATTTACATAGCTAATAATTAATTAGAAGTAAATACGTAGGATGTACATATATTACTTTATTCGCGTAGCGATTTGATCCAGATTCGAGCATAGAATTTCGAGATAGTCATATCAAATCGAGTTGGGATTTTTCACTCGATTGAACCCTAGATATGGATTTTTGGTTGATTCGGGAAATTCTCTATCATAGTTTACGGTTATGCAAGGAGAATGACGGTTTCTGATTAAGAAACCAGATCTGAGTCTGCACTAGGAAGTCGGGTGAACGATACTAGTTTGGAGGTGAAATTGTGTGATCGAGTGAGCGATCGAATTTGGTATTGCATACGGATGATATACGGACATCGCACGGGCTTGAATGAATATTGAAACTTTTGTAAAGAAATGTACAAAGTTAATTTGAATGTTATAATTGAACATTATTTCTAAGTAGTATACAGGTGTTTCAAAAGCAAAAGGAAATTGGGATTTTGATTTCTGTTGATAAATTGAATTGCACGGCAAAAAGGTATGTATTTAAATTTTTGTATGAAATTTGATGATTTTCTGGTCTAGCCACTTGGCTTTTTGTTTTTTTTGAAATCGGGGGCCCAAAGTGACATTTTGTAATCGTATCGAGCTAGCCGCGCAAAGGAGACGCTGGCGAAATTTTTCGAAAATTTAGAGAGTTAGAAATTTTTTGATAATTTAAAATTTAAAATTTAATTTTAATTTGAATTGTTGAAAAAATAATATTGTTTGGAACTTATGATTGCGGTTAGGAAGTTTGTAACAATGATAGTGTCTTTAATAATAAAAAAAATTGTTTTGGAAACTTGAACTGTTTGGATTGGGAAAATAGTGAATGGGTTATGGATCATTCTTCGTAACTTGTAATTTTCGGGGACGAAATTCTTTTAAGGGGGAAGAATGTGAAGACCCAGAATTTATGGATATTTGAAATTGAAATATTTGATTGATTTTAAATATTCGAAGGTTAGTTTAACTTGGATTTCAAATATCACTGTTTGTTTGGTAATTTAATTATTGAATTAAATAATAGGAAATTGGGTAAAATATTGTATCTTCAGTTTCGAGCTTGTTAAAAATAATTTAAAGTCTTGTAAAATCTATATTAATAATACTAAAGATAATAGAAGCGTTAAAATTGAATTTAAAAGTGTTTTGTTCAGTTTTAAAAATATACTGTTTAAATCGATATTTAAAAGTATCCTTCCAGGGCACAGTCTCGGATTTCGACGAAACCAGTTCCATTGTATCCATAATAGTGTATTATTGTCGGATTTCAATTTTTGTAGTGTTTGGAGTGATCGTGTGATCATAGGGTAGAAAAACACGGTGAAATCTATATCGAAAATTTAGTTCAATAACTGGTCCAAAAAGCTATCTTCTCCACAGGAGCCAATTATGCCTCGAAACCTTTTCCGATGCGCTCGAAATAGGAGCATACCTTATAAACGCTTGGCGGCGTGCCTTGATAGGATGCAAATATTTTGAGCTACAAGTTCAGGACGATTTAAATTTCAACCACATGTTCGTTTGGTATACACGTGTCTCCTTTGTTTTTATTATAACCGACTAATTTATAAAAAAAATAGATGCAACAAAAACCCTTCTTTCATTCCAAAACAACTCGGTAGATTCAAAATCAATGGTCCCTTACCTCTACAATCTCAAAATTGATTTATAAAAAAAAATCGAGAGAAGGAATTGGCCGCTATCCCCTTTTCGAATCAAATCATGGCAACCGAGGGTTGAAGTCGCGATTGACTTGTGATTGAAGTAGGGGGTGGCGCGTCGAAGCGGAGAGGCGCAGTCACGATTCGAGTGTTGGGACGCGTGTAAGTGATGCCAAGGAGCAGTGAAGGCCGGCGCTGCGGCATTCGAGGAGAGGTCGCAATTGAATCGTGTACGCGCGATAGGTTGGAGCACGTTCATTGTGGGGTCAGCGTCCCCTGTTGGATGCTCGCGGTGGGTGGAGCGGCCATTGGTATGGATCTGGGTAGTGGTAGGCGGCAACAACGAGGCGCGGCATCGCTGGGCTCGCGTTGGATTCGTGGGTCGCGTGAGGTATTCGCTTTTATTAAATTAATATATATATATTTTATATGAATCGGATTTTTATTTTTATTTTACGAAGATAAATTTTGCACTGAAGAAAACCTTAATATGTACAGGTAAACCGAGAAGAAAACGAAAATATTTACAGTAGAGAAAATATTTATTTTGGTTATTTGCTGAATAATATATATGTACACATACAGTAAAAAGAGAATTATACATATATATATATAAGACTTTGGGAATATATAGTAATTTATATAAAAAAATTATTTTGAAATCTATATAAGCTATATTTAGTATTTGTAGTTTCAAAAGGAAAAATAAAATAAAATAAATATACATTTACATATTGTAATTTTCTAGTTTATTTTAAAAATAATGGTTTGGTGAGATATTTGTTTTATTAACCAATTTAATTTATCTAGTTACTAAAAATAATTTATTAAAGGAAATTTAGTTTTAAAATTAATTTTTAGTTAAATAAATTTATTAAAAGGAATTGGTTTAAAATTAAAAGTATCAGTTTAAAATAAAATCACTGGTTAATTAAAATTATCAAATGGAAAATTAATTTGTTCGACAAATTTAAATATTAATAAAACCTTATAATGTTTGTTACAAGGTTTAAAAATTGTGTAAACAAGCTGGAAGGGAAATGGATTGCAAAACAAATGCAAAGATGAGATCTTCTCGCTCAATCGAATTACCTTGTTTAATTTAAATAGTTAAATTTAAATTATTGGATGTGCTTGGATGAATTTGATAATCTGTTGGGTGATATTATATATATATTAGAGTGATTGATTTCTCGTATTATATAGTGGAGGAGATCATATGCACCCCGCATAATAGCGCATGACCCTTTATACTGCGATATCCTGCCTTGAGGCGGGATTGGTATTTTAAATTGTTATGCTAACATCTGTGGATGCAAGGAAATAGGTTGGAAGGATCCAACTGGATTCCTCAAATGTTTGAATTTATTTTATATGCTATGATATGATTTATTGAGAATCTGTGATTGATTATATCAGTAATTGAAATTATTGAAGGCTATGGTTTGGCCGAATATATTCTAGTCTTTTTAAAATACCAAAAATATAAAAATTGGATTTTTGGAAGGAAATTAAAGTATGGAATTTTAAGTATTTTTTTTTTTAAGAATTGGATAAATTTAAAGAAGGAATTTGGAAAAGGATAAAAGTTTATTTTGAAATCCTATTGAATAATTCCAAGTATGGGGAAAAGGTTTTTTTTAATAAATGGAAATAAGTGGATTTTGAGAACTTAAGTAGCGACGTTTAAAAGTTGAAGAATTTATTTAAAATTTGGATTTTAAATGGTTTGGGAGAAATAAAGGAATTTATTTTAAAAGTGGAGTTAGTTTTGGGAAATCGATTTGAAAACTGATTAAATGTTTGAAACTGTGTGTTATCCCACCTTTTGGTCAAGGCTGAAATATCAACAAATTGGCAAGAAAGGATGGATATCAGGATTAAAGATCGATTGGAAATAAGGCTGCAATCGATGTCGTTAAAATTTGGCTGAGCTCCAATTAAGACGGAATCGATTGGGGACGATGATCAAGGCTAGGAGAGGCCTCGTTTCAAATTTCAGGTCAATCGGAGTTCGTATGATCGAGATATGATCGACACAATTAGGAGAAATATGCTGTTCGTAACCATCTGATTGGTCTATTCGAATCCATCATATTCGTATCCATCAGGAAATCATGACATCGACTTGTTCGAGTCGATCGATTTCAAATGGATCAGAGAGACCTCACCTCGGCTCTGTTCGAGCCCATCAGGTTCGGATCGACCCCGGGCTGTGCTATTCGTGTCCATCAAGTTCTTATCGATCGGAGAACCCCTGATCGTGTCCATCGCATGCCATGTTCGTGTCTATTATACAACTGTTGTTCGTATCGATCGACAGGCGCCACTAGTTCGTATCGATTTGATAGATACGAACTGGACCATGATCGATCGGTACGAACAATGCCCCCTATTAATGACCGATGCGAATGAAGCTGCATGCGATGGATGCGAAATTATGCTCTTCATCGATGTGAAATGACGATACGAACAGGGTGCATGAATAACTCGGTCAACTCGGTTCAAAAGGTGGAACGATCCAAGAATCTTGCTCCACGTCACCATGTACTCACGTGTCTAGATTGATTCGAAATGGATCGATGCGAAGGATGGATTCAAACCCGACAGCACTCACGAAAATACAATCTTGCATCGATCATATCTCACATTTTACAAGTCCAAATGCTACGAAATTTTCACAGGAGCTTACATATAGGCTAAAGAATGTTCCTGCCAAGTTTCAGCTCGATTGGACAATTTCTTGATTGATGCGAAATTGATTCGTATCGATCACGGATCGAGTCGAAACTTGCTGGGATGGATCGCATGGGCCCACTCACATGCCAGAAGAAGTCTCCCGAAGTTTGAGCATGATATCAACCTCTTACACCTATGAATAGCCCCTTGGAATCTATATAAAAGGGATCTTTTGGCCATTCGATGCCTTGACTCTGCCGGATTCAACGTTGCACTTCATCGTCGCTGTTATACTTGAATTTCTTCATTGTAATTGCTGTAATCAATTGTAACCAGCAAGGATAATCAATAAAAGATAAACCTTTGAAGTGGACGTAGGCCGGAGATAGCCGAAGCACTATAAATCCTGTGTTTCTATCTGCTTCTTTCTGTTTAAAGTCGATTATTCTTCATTTTTTATCCTCTACATCGCTTAGGTCTGAGATCTGTGTTTGAATATTGCTTATTTGCATTCGTACACTGGTGCTTTCATGACATTTGGGGTTTGTGACTAATTTTGGCACTGACACTTTAATGCTTTCACTGAGAAGAACTAGCAGTCGCTACACCAGATTCAGAATTCAGATTTGAAAAGCTTGAAGAATTCAGATTTTGAAAACAATGGCTCGACAGACAAGTAGAAGACAAAGAGCTGAGAGATGCCAACAAGGAGGAAGTCAAGAGGCATCCTCCTGAGCTGGAGAAGGACAAGCTTCGATCTACATCACTAGGGATGAGATGGAAGCTATGACAGATTTATTACATGAGAGTTTGTTGAAGAGTCAACAGGATATGATGCAGACTTTGTTTGAACAGATGAGAGCAGCAGGGACACAAAACCTTGGACCGACTACAGCGACTAGGAATGTGGAACAGGGAGCTAAGGTTGCGGAAACCAATGGAGGACAAAATACAGATCCAGAAGGCAATCACCGAGGGCTTGGAGGCAGACCTGTAGGATCTGACGCTGGAAGACCTATGGATGGAACTCAACGGGCTAGGGCGAACGCTGACGCCAATGAGCCACATGAAGAATATGTACCAGAGTTCCCTTGGGGAATGGGGGCAACCTTTGACGGACAATGCTGGATTAGCTGAGATTATTAAAAGAACTATGCGCAGAGGTTTGACCAATAGAGATCTGGAAAGAGTGAACAAGAGTCCGTTTACTCGGGAAATCAGGATAGCTCGGAATCCGCCAGATTTCAAGCTACCTAACGTGGAGACGTACAATGGCAAGGCCGATCCAACAGATCACTTGATGAGATATATAAGACACATGGAAGTGCTGGGGGCATCGGAGGAAGTAATGGCCTGATGTTTCCCTTTATACTTGATGGATATAGCTGCGATGTGGTTCAGGCAGCTGGAAGAAGGATCTATCATAACATGGACGGAGTTGGTGGATAGGTTTTGGGGGCAATTTCGGGTTCATATCAAGAGGCCAAAGAACGTGATGACACTAACGTCAATCAAGCAAAGGATGGATGAGTCACTCAGAGCTTTTCTGGCTCGGTTTAATGCGGCGGTTGCTTTGGTGGATCGGCCAGATCCATCAATAGTTCTAATGGCAGCAATTTTAGGAGTCAGAGAGGATTCAGATTTCAAGGTATCTTTAATACGAGACCCACCACTGGATCTCGGAGAATTCTTTCACGAAGCTGAAAGATTCCTTCATCAAGATGACGCATGTATAGATTTAAAGTTAAAGGAAGTGAATGTGACTGAGGGTGGAGGACCATCCAACGGAGGCTTGGACAGAGACAAATGAAAGGGAAAAAGAAGCTTGATGACGATTCAGAAAAGGCCAAGAAACGATAGAGGGAACCGAAGTTCTCCCACCTACACTGGATTGAATGAAACATTAAAGCGAATATACATGGAGACCCGGGATCACCTTCCCTACCGAAGGCCGGCTAGGAGAGAACCTTCTGAACGTGAAAGGGCATCAGGAAGGCACTGTCTCTTCCACGATTTGGATGGACACGATACCAACTGCTGTAGGCACTTGAAGGATATAATTGAGGAGCATGTGAGAATGGACAATTGAGGCAGTATATTGGGGCTCAGAATGCAGCAGTGGAGCAGGAGCGACCACCGTCTACTTCAAACAATGATGGAGTGAGGCCCGGGGATGATGGTCTATTGGTTACCAATTGACGGGATGTTATGATATAAGTAGCAAGCTACTAGAAAACGGCAGAGTCATTTACACATGTACGGGACGGAGACGGTCCCTAGGCATTCTCTGAATGATGATAAAACCGCGACATATGGTTTGTGAAATCTGCTTTTTATTTTTGGATTGGACACTCATTTCTTTGGTTTTGTTTTTGAGTTTGGTTGGAACTCCTAATTCTGTCTGTTTTCTGGTTTGGACTTCTATTTGGGTGATTTTTCTCATGTTTGGGTGTTGGTTTTGATTTTGTATGTGGATTTTTGACTTTCTGATTTGGTTTGGATTTTGGATTGAATTTTGATTGGATTTTCATTTGGTTTTGGTAAACGTTCGTCGGGTACGGATTACACCTGGCAAGGGGTGAGTCGCTTTTTCCGAATGCGGTAAATCGGCTTACTCAAGTCGTCGAGTATGGACTATGCTCGACAAGGGTTCAGAGCGACCAGAATTCGGCCTAGGATTTAAGCCCTGTACTATCGGTTATTATTTCAGGTCGTTGAGTATGGACTATTGCTCAACAAGGGTCCGGAGTGACCAAGATTCGGCCTAGGACTTAGGCCCCATATTATTAATTATTATTTCAGGTCGTCGGTATAGACTACTCGACAAGGATCCGGAGTGACCAGGATTCGGCTTAGGACTTAAGCCATGGCATTATTCAATGTCCTGGGACACTGGACTACGTTCGTCAGACGTGGATTGCATTTGGCAAGAACCCAGAGAAGTTACGGATTCAGATGTTGACCCAGAGAGGTCATGGATTCGGTTATTGGCTATCGGATAAGGATGGATTAGGACTCGGTTGTCGAGTTCAGATGGATATGGAATTGACTAAAGGCTTTGTGACTTTGGACATCAGATTCAGAATTATTCAAAACACACCTTCTTATCACAAGGCATGTTTTGGGGGGTAAATGTTATTCGACCTTTTGGTCAAGGCTGGAATATCAACAAATTGGCAAGAAAGGATGGATATTAGGATTGAAGATCGATTGGAAACAAGGCTGCAATCGATGTCGTTAAAATTTGGCTGAGCACCAATCAAGACGAAATCGATTGGGGACGATGATCAAGGATAGGAGAGGTCGCGTTTCAAATTTCATGTCAATTGGAGTTCGTATGATTGAGATATGATCGACACAAGTTAGGAGAAATATGCTGTTCATATCCATCTGATTGGTCTATTCGAATCCATCATATTCGTATCCATCAAGAAATCATGACATTAACTTGTTAGAATCGATCGGCTTCGAATCGATCAGAGAGACCTCACCTCGGCTCTGTTCGAACCTATCAGGTTCGAATCGACTCCGGGCCGTGCTATTCGTGTCCATCGAGTTCGTATCGATTGGAGAAACCCTGATCGTGTCCATCGCATGCCATGTTCGTGTCTATTATACAACTATTGTTCATATCGATCCACAAGCGCCACTAGTTCATATCAATTTGATTGATACAAACTGGACCAAGATCGATCGGTACGAACAATGCCCCCTATAAATGACCGATGCGAATGAAGCTGCATGCGATGGATGTGAGATTATGCTCTTCATCGATGTGAAATAACGATACGAACAAGGGCACGAATAACTCGGTCAACTCGGCTCAAAAGGTGGAATGATCCAAGAATCTTGCTCCATGTCACCATGCACTCACGTTTCTAGATCGATTCGAAATGGATCGAAGGATGGATTCGAGCGTGAAAACACTCACGAAAACGCAATCTTGAATTGATCATATCTCACATTCTACAAGTCCAAATGCTAAAAAATTTTCATAGGAGATTACATACAAGCTAAAGAATGTTCTTCCAAGTTTCAGCTCGATTGGACAATTTCGTGGTCGATCGGAAATTTATTCGTATCGATCACGGATCGAGTCGAAACTTGCTGGGATCGATCGCATGGGCGCACCCACATGCCAGAAGAAGTCTCCCGAAGTTTGAGCATGATATCAGCCTCCTACACCTATAAGTAGCCCCCTGGAACCTACAGAAAAGGGATCATTTGGCCAATCGACGCCCAGATTCTGCCGGATTCAACGTTGCACTTCATCATCGCCGTTATACTTGAATTTCTTCATTGTAATTGTTGTATTCAATTGTAACCAGCAAGGATAATCAATAAAAGATAAACCTTTGAAGTGGACGTAGGCCAGAGATAGCCGAACCACTATAAATCCTGTGTTTATGTCTGCTTCTTTCTGTTTAAAGTTGATTATTCTTCATTTTTATCCTCTACATCACTTAGATCTGAGATCTGTGTTTGAATATTGCTGATTTACATTCATACGCCGGTGCTTTCACGACATTTGGGGCTTGTGGCCAATTTTGGCGCAAACACTGTGTTTTGAAAGAAGAATGAAACTATGGAATTTATAAACTGGATTTATAAAGTGGAATAAGATATCAGTGGATATTTGGAAAATATAAATTCATGATAGAATTTATCAAGGAATGAGTAATTGGTTTTAGAAATAAATATTGGTTTATTTTTAAAAGCGTGGAAATAAAATTTACGAATTTGGGATGTAAATTGAGATAAATCGAAAAGGATTTATTAATTGTTTAAAATGGAATATTTTGGAATGGAAAATATATTTTCCCTGAAAAGCCGAGTATGTTTTCAAAATAAATTTTAAATATAAATTAAAAGTTTTAAAGTTGGTTTTAAAAGGAATGTTTTGGAGAAATTATTTTCTTGAATTGTTAAAATTTTAAAATAAATATTTATTAAGTTAATTGTAGAAGTGATTATTTTGAATATTTAACTAGTAATTGATTTAGAAGATGGTTGTTTAATTAATTTTACTATAATAATTTTATTTTAAAAATTAGTTTGGGCTTAAGTTTTATATGAGATATTAGTATATAATTTCGTAACTAATATTTTAAATAAGTGTTTAAAATAGTTTTTATTTTAAGTATTTCCAGGTGTATATACTTGGATAAGTGATTTAAATTATTTTAAAGTATTCGGACTTGGCAAATTTTTAGTGGAAATAAACAATATTTGGAAATTTATTCCACGAGAGGAAAGTGATTTGAAAATTGTTTTCAGAGGGTTGAAGTGTGAAAATATATCTTGCGAAGATATTTTGAAATAAATAATTTGGGGAAAACTATTTAAATTCGATGGTTGTTTTTGGATATTATTTGATTGTTAAATAACCGACTATCAATATTGGCCTTTAAGACGATATTTTAATTTCGATGCGACCGTGGGTCGGATTCCAAATGGTTATCCGACAACCACATTGAATCTTAAAGGTGGATCTTTTGTTTAAAAGATTAAAAATGAAAATTCGTTGTGACTTAACTATGATCTGAATGTATCAACTTGTTTTTAAAATAAGCGCTCATTATTCGGATTAGCCGGGAGAGGACATTGAGTCATAAAACCCATTCCGAATAATAATACGACGAAATGGGATTTGCATTTGAAGACGGTGGTTGAAGACCGGATATTTATGAAAATGAAAGGATTGCCTATCAATTGTCTCTGCACTGAGTTGCTCCGGTATAAAGATTACCCTATGTGATGGGGAGTCCGGGCATGATCAAGGATATCCGGATTTGGAAGGACTTCTTTCCTTAATTGGACGAATGCCTTCGGTTCCATTCAGACCCAGGATGTACTTGTATGGATGTACGTCTGACATTACACTTTTTGATATAAAGCTTGTTTCTATCAAATACATTTTTGTTTGATGGCAGAGAATTTATTCTCTTAGCTTAACACCCTTCTCTGAGACGTACGAGCTCAGAGGTTATGTAGTTGATGGTTACTAGTGATATATTCCCAATTTGGTAATGTGGCATGCTAAATGCCGATCATTGGTTGATCGAAGCATGGCTTTTGTGAAAAGCATAGCTTTGTGGGACGAGATTTCGTCGAACCTTACACCCCAGAAATGGTCGAAACAGGAAGGAGACGACAAGGTTATGGGGGTCACTCTCCTCTGGGTATGTGCATTTCCTTCTGGATAAAAAGTTTTATTCTGGTATGGTGCCCAGATATTTAACTTGTGTGAATAAAAAAAGTGGTACTCTGGTATGGAGCCTATATATTTACTTATGTGGTTGTTGGAATTGAGACGCCTCTGTAAAGGTCGGTTACGATCGGGGGATGGCATACTCGTGACAGCTATTTACTTAATTACAGAGGTAACCCGGCCTTTTGTTGGCAGAGATCCGGCTAGGTTCTTGGGGTGTCCCTCTAGAGGCGTACCCTTCGGATAAAGGAAGTTCCTTAGCCTTGACCATTTGTTGTAAATCCAAACAATCAAATACAAGCCCTGTACGGTTTAGTTGTATAACCTTCCATTTTTAAATGGTAGCTATAGTAGGCATACTATAATGGTACGTATGTTGGCTAAGATTAATATTATACTTTCGAAATGTTTTCCACACTATGCACTGATAATAATATTAAAAGGATTTTCGCGTATCAAGCATATTTGATTACTATAAGGAGAAACCTTCCCCAAGTGTGCGATTGCATTGTGTGTGTGTCGGGAGACCTTATGGTAGTTTTATTTTCCAAAATCATGAGCGGATTTCTTTTTATTTCTTTTTGTATAAATAATTGTTTTAAGATATCACACCAGTCCCATGACAGACTCGGAGTTTATTGTTCCCTTGTCTAAACTCCGGGTGCCCCTAATTTTCCACACCATCAGCCTAGGTCAGGTTATCATTGTTTCTGGAGCTAAGTTAGGAAAGTATGCAGTGGAGATCAGGAGTCAAGCTGGATGGCGGGACGTATCATGTATATGGTGTTATTTTTCCGATGTTATATTGTATTCCGTTGTTGTGTTGTACATGACTCTGATGATGTAATGTATAACAAATATAGTTCTTTTGTTTTATAGATTAGTCACTTATCTATTATATATTGTTCCACTATGATTGTGAGATTCTGATATTGTTTCTATCTTTTCTTCTATCTTCTTCTTCGTTAACCCTAAGGTTGGTTTTTAGGCATTCGTTTGTTCGGATTTTGATATAGTGGACGTATTGATGTCGACTTTCGGGCGTTGATAAATCAGGTCGTTGCACGATTAGATGTTTGCCTAGGCAAACATTGTGAGCTACTTAATAAATTATCCTCTTTATCATTCTACAATCAATACAAGTTCACCTGAACGAACCCAAAGCAAGTTGGTGATAAATGTTTTATTGAAAAATGTGAAGTATTGTTTCAAAAATGGGATTTCATAATAAATAGAATATTTTTAAGTTAACTAGTTCGAGTGGCTCGAAAATAACTTAAATTTGGGAAAGAGATATGTTTAGATGGTAAACACTTCTCTTGAGTATTACCCATCTTGATAAGGAAATGTATGATCTTATTTGGTAGTACCAGTCCCTTAGTATCATTTTGGAGTTACTCGGGCTATAGATATATATTTTCTATAATTGAAATATAGTGTTTCATTTCAATTTTTTTTTGAAATAATAGCTGGATATTTGGATCTTGAGTTTTCTTAGGGAAATAAATGCAAAATGGAGTAGTTGAATCTAATAAGAGTATATACTTCAGGATGTACTGAAGAATTGTATAAGTTGAACATTAATTAGTTTTATGAAATGTTTTCATTAATAGCTTTTGTGGAAAGATAATTGGTATTAGGGAGAACCTATTAAATGAGTGCGTAGGGTGGGCGTATATCATTTCTCTTTCTAATGATGTTTTGACCTAAGATTCGACTATATATGACTTTGAGTTGTTATTCACCCTTCCAAATAAGGATTTATTACTCGATTTTTTGAAGGTGAGAATTTGATGCGAGTTAGGGAACCAAAGTTTTCTATATAGTATCTGACTATGCAAGGAGAACAGAAGTTCCAAATCAAGGAACCCGATCAGAGTCCGCACTAGAGAATCCGGTAAGCGATACTAGTTCGGAGGTAAAGTTATGTATTCGAGTGGTTATCAAATCAGATTTTGTTATAAATGGTCTATGAACATCATGCTGACTTATGGATAGTACTAGGATGTTCTTGAGGTGTAATTTCGAGGATGAAATTCTTTTAAGGGGGGTAGAATGTAATGACCCAGGGTTTTGGTCACTTAAACCAAGCAATTTTATATTTTATACAATCATCAAATGAATTTTTATAGATAAATAAACTTTTTCAATCAATTAATAATGATGGTAAAGTAATTTTCAAAATTTGGTTACCAAATTAAATAGTTTATAGAAAAATAGAAAATGTGACCGAAGAATGTTTTCCGAAATTTCGACTTTTCGACATCGGAAAGTTATCGGAAACGCTGTTCGTCTTTGTGCACTTTATATATTCATATATATATATATATAAGAGCTAATTAACTAGATAATAATATACTTAAGAATATTATCTTATCATTAATTTTAATTTAATAAGTGATGTGACAACACATAATAATTATATAAATATATATTTATAAAGAGACTGATATAACAACACATAATAATTATAAATATATATTTATAAAGAGAATGATGTGCCAACAAATAATTATGTATATATAAAGGAAATGATGCGACAACACATAATAATTATATATATATATATATATATATATATATATATATATTATAAAGAGACTGATGTGACAATACATAATAATTAGATATAAATATATATTTATAAAAGGAGTGACGTGACTAAACAAGATTATTATAAATTATTATGTATATATATAAGGAGTTCTCTTATTTCTTTCTTCCATTTTTCAATTATTTTCCTAATTTTATTTTTCCTAAGTCTCTTTTTTCTAAAGCTTCAAAACTCTTTAATGGATTCCTTTAATATTTTAAAGTTTTATATTGTAAAAATTTTAAAATTGTTTAACTAAGCTTCAAACTCCTCCATTTCCATTCAAAATCCTCAATTTTTACCCCAATTGCATTTGATCCTAACTTCATATATACTCCACCAAATTAAGATTTACATTTTTTCAGACCATGTATATTTCCAGCGGCTAGAACTTTGTAGTTTACCACTTTTTCTGATTTCGAGTTTAGATGCTACAAAAGTTCATTTGTTGCAAGAGTGTTTTTGAACCTAGATTTTGATGTTCGAATATACCCCACGCTGTTTTGGCCATAACTTACTCAAAATTTAACGTTTATGTGTAATACATTTTTTTAAATGATAGAGGAAAGAATAATCTAAAACTTTCCTTTTGACCACTTTTTAAAAATCCGAGAGTAAGGGGTCCAAAAATCCATGGGAAAGTGACCTATTTTCGAGCTCATTTTCTAGGGTTCGAGCAGAATTTTGTCGAGCTTTTAGGTGAGTAAATTCATAATTTATGTGGAAAGAACTTTATATTATATTTTATGTTGACTTTAAAGCTATATGTATGTCACATATGATTGGACCTTGGTGTGGTTGAAATATATTGATTAGTGCTAATGCATGGGTTAACATTAGCACTCAATGGATATGTTTAAATGATGACCGGTATAGGCTGGGATTTAGTTATATTATTGAATCGGGTTGTTGTGCATGTGATTTTAGATATGCGACTGTGTGAATATAGAAGGTAGTATCTTGAAAGTGAAGTGGACTTGAGATCCGATTGCAAGTCAAATCATTTACTTGTTGTTTTAGTAAAGATTTGATTTGTTTTTCTTAAATTTGTTTTCAAACTTTACTAAATTTGTAAAATTTCTTCCTTTAGTAAATAAGAGTGAAATTTTAAGCTTTGTGATGATAACTTAGAAATGAATCCTAGATTTTTGCACCTACAGCGATATTCGCTATGGATGTAGTTCGGATTTTTCAATTTTTCAAGTTCTAAGGTTTCTTTTAAAAATGTTCTGGAAATCCTTTTCAAATAAGTTAGCGATGCTTAAGTTATTTTTAACTTAATTAAGAAGGTTTTTAATTAAGTTAATTGGTTAATTAAGAATAATTATTAATTAATTAAGTAATCAAGTTAAATAACCAGTATTAATTAATACTGATTAAGTAAGCTAATCCATTATTAATTAAGAAGTATTAATTAATGAACTACTTAGGATAAAAGGGGTAATTGATTTATTTAATCAATTTTAATTACTTTAGTTATTATTTAATTATATTTTAAATTATTTAATTAGCGGTTAATTATTTACTAAATTATAACTTAATTAAGGATTAATTTTAAGCAAATGTTTATTTAGTTAATGTTTAATTATTAATTAACTTTCGATAATTAAAGTTTAATTTATTATTAAAATTTTAATTAAAAATTATTTTACTATCATTATTTTATTAGATAATTAATATTAATTAATATTTGGTTATTAATGAAGGTTAATTAATTATCAAAGTTAGTAAATTATTAGTTTAGGTTTAACTAATACTTAATTAGGGGTTAATTAATTATTTAAAGGTTTAATTATTTCTTAAATATTAATTAAGTTAAATGAAGAATTAATGAAGTGTAATTATGATTTAATAAGGAGTTTAACTTGAATTTAATTATTTTATAAGGGAGGTTTAAGTTTAAAATCCTAGTTTTTCAAGAATCAAATCGTTTAAAGGGAACTTCTATTCTAAGGATAGTTTTGAATAGAAGAATTGAAGCATTGATACCATAAAGCAGACAAATAACCATGAATAAGTTATAATATTGATTGATTGTACTGTTTGGACATCTAATAACATAATAAATCACCGTTCTGCTATAGGGCAAGTGTTTGATTATTATGGATGTAGAATAACAGAATAAATTTCCATTCTGTTATAATTTGATTGCTGGGTAGGTGGACATATGTTAGTAGAATAAATCACCATTCTACTATATGTAATGATTTTGTTTGGACATCTGTTTAACAGGACAAATCACCCTCCTGCTATTATGTTATTTGGGCATGTATATGATAGCTACTTCATATTGATATTTTATTCTTTGATTTGGATATGACTTGTATTTACATACTTGTCGCTTATGTTAATAACTTTTAACTGAATTGGAATTGAAAGTGAATGGTAACATAAATTAGTACCATTGGAATTGCTAAGCCTCTTTTTGAATTTATAAAGTATGCTTTTGAATTTATTAAGTATGTTTTGAATCAACTTTAATTCTTATATAAATTTTAGAGTTTAAAGTTTATAAATGATTTCCAAGTTGTGTTATTAGGTTGTAAAGTCATTTATGATGATAACTTGTTTATAAATGGATTTTACTGAAGGTTTACTTAAAGTGTTTTACAAAAGATAATTTGTAAATGAAATTTTATAAAGGTTTTATAAAGAAGTTTTATGTAGATTTTTGAATTAGAAAGAGATTTATGAAACATTTTAGAGATATCAAAGGAAGTTTAAATCTAGTTTGAAAATTTACAAAGAGGGTTGGAATGTGAAGCAATTGGGTTTAATTGCAGGTGATTTTTTCAAAAAAGAATTGTTGGCCATTTAATATGGAATTTTTAAGAGGGAATTTCCAAAATGTTTTGGTAAATAATGTGAATTGTTTCCAAGTTTAATAGGAACGGTAGGGGTTTAGAAATAGTGTTTTGAAAAGATCTTTTGATCAAGTTTTATAAAGTATCTTTTCAATTAAAGAGAATTAGTAAAGACTTAGTGGATCCCATTTGGGAATTAAACCATGATTGGATGTTTGTTTATTGATAGTTAAATAACGACTATCAAGTTTGACCCAATTTGACTTAGGAAGTATGAATGTAAATGCAATTTACTTGATAATGTCTCGAATGCTCTTCCAAAAGAACCGAGAATGAGTCAATCAGAAATTATCGGTTTTTGGGACGGAGAGACCAGGATCGGATTTATATATCCGAAAACCACTCCAAACCAACATGCACGTTCGAGTGGAAGACAACTTAATGATGATAGAATATGGTGCTCTTTGAAGTGCAAGGGCTACTGCAACTAATCCTGAGGATGAATCCAAAATGGATGAAGTAGAATTAATGCCTTCGGTTTCGTTCAGATCGAGAACGAACTTATATGGATGAATGCTGGCATTGCATTGACGCTTGGAGGACAGTGTTAGAATTTCAAGATGGATAGCTATTCTGAAGGTAATTGTAGCTTCAGGCCTCATCAACTGAGAAATGACAAAAATCGGGCATGCAACTGGGCCAAGTGGATAACTCCCAAGTAGGATATGGTCATTCCAAATCTAGATTGGTTATGATCTATTCTTATATGCTTCGGGTCCTAAGCGGGGTGATTATATTCGGTACTACTAGTCAACTGGTAGGCCAGTCCTATGTGGAAGGGGTACAAGATGTTCTTGTCAGACCCCGATTCCATTATCAAGAGATGTACCTTCGGAAGGTAGTCCCTTACCTTGTCATGGTATGGAATCCAATCTCCAATATGTGCCATACGTTTTCGATTGTAGAACCTCGTATGTTGGAATGTGAGATGCAAGCTTTTCAGCTATTTTGTCTATTTACTTTAAACCTAGACACTGTGATAATATCACTGAATTTTGATATAAATTGTTTTAGTTGTTCTAAGGTAAAAAATCATCCATTTTTATGTACGGTGTGGTCTTACGAGATGTCCTTTGTTTGAAACGTTTTCAAATGTAGAGAATCAGTTTGGTTGTAATTTTTATCGATTTTACTCATGCCGGTTTACCAGACTGACCCGGGCGTTATTCCATGTAATGCTCGAGTCAGATCGAGCATTTTTTCCAAGTTTAATTGGGAACTTTAGAGTTGTAGAGGAACTGAATGGTCAAGATGTATTCACGTATATTTTTCTTCCACTGCATTATATACTCCGTATATTTGTCAATATAAGGACAGATGTTATAACTGTTCAAATTTAGGATAAGTCTAGTGTATTCTGATGTTGTATATATATGTTTCCTTTTTGTAAAGATCATCGTTGTATTATATATTATTCGCTGCGTTGTGAGATTCTATGTTTTTTAGTTTTCTTCTATCTTCTACCTCCTTCTTTCACCCTACCAATCGGTATTTCCGGCACAGAATGTTCGGCCTGTGATACAATGGACGTATTAGTGTCGATTTTTGAGACTCTTAAATCTGGTTCCTTATATGTTGGGTAAGAATAAAAATGTGAGAGCATGCGTTTATTTGGTAAATGCTTTGTGTGTAAAGGTTGTTTGTCTAACCACTGTTACCTCATATCCTAAAATGATATGATGACCTCTGTGTGAAAAAATAAACAAAATAGGGTTAGATCTAGGCCAGCTAATAGCGGAGGTAAAAGGTAAATTTCCAAAAAAAACTATTTTGGATTTATTAATCCTATGCAGTCTAAAAAATTATTAGATCTGATCTAATGATGTTTTAATAAAATCATATTTTATTTAAATTGTTTAAAATGAGTTTTTAATTTTATTTGAATTTACACACACACACACACACACACATATATAATAAAGAAAGTATTAAATACATTCATGTGTGTATAACACAAGTGCAATATATAAGTAATGTACATAGTTAATATGTACATTATATAGGTGTTGGGATTTACACCGCAACGGACACATTCGCCCTTTAAATATGCCTTTGTTTTCTATAGTTTATTTTGAACTTATATAAAATAACAATATATGTATATATAGTTATTTATATTTAATTATATTTAACATGTTATAAAGTTAGTTTACCTAATAAATAGTTCACATATATTCAAAATGATAATCAATTATGTTAAAGTAAGCAATTAATAAGGAGAGGTAAATATGGAGGAGTTATCTCCTTTCAATTACAAATCTTCAATGTAATTTCAAAACAACTTGAATACACAAGAACACATACAAGTATGCATGCATGAATAACTACAAACCATGTTTTAAATAAAAACAATATATAAACTTTGTAATCTGTTATATGTTTAAAAATTAAAGTTACAATTGAAATCCACTTTAACTTAAGAGAGACTAAAAGGGTTTATAATTTTTTGCACAATAGTTCAATTATGATTGACCTTTATTTTAATTGAAACAAGTTTTAAACAAAAGTCAACAACAACCAAAAACATATTCAAAACAACAAATATGTGAAACATGCATTCAATCACCAAAGTAGTATTAGATAATTTACATATATAGTTAATTTATATTTGTGTATATAATGAGGTATAAAATACATCAATTAATTAAAATTAGTTTTCATCCAAAATTGTTTATTTCCTTTTCTTTTTTACATCAAATAATAACATTTAAAATACTAGCAAAGTTAGAATGGACAAATTACGCATATATAAATTCGTTGTAAAATGAATTAGATCTAAACTATACATATAATAGGAACATATAATGAAAAAGCTGTTGCAAATGTAGGATCAGATTATTTTATCATGTTGAACATACAATTAATTAACATATGTCAAATCTAAACTTTGGGTCAACATAATGAATGAATAATGAGATAGATCTAGCATGTAAATGATTTAAACTTTGTTGACATGGTGAATACATAATAAAATAAAACTAGAATTACCTACAGATGAAGCCTAAGGTTTACACCTTAAATGAAGAATAAAACTCTAATTCGATTGACCTATGGATTTTGCTAGGATCTAGAGGCAAAGACCATTTTGAATGTTATTGATTTTAATTTTAATTTATTTTATGGAATTTCCTAATCATGGAGGCCATTAAGAAGAAAAGGAGAGCAAGAGAGAAAATAATTTTTTTGTCAGGAAAAGAATGATGGTTTGAACGAGAGAGAATGTGTTTTAAAGAAAATAGTGAAACTTTTCAATTTTCTCCTTTAGAAACTTCACTATTTAATTCCTAATTAAATCTAATCAAAGCATGCCCCTCCTCTTCATATTTTCAGTAGAAGAAATATAAGTAAAGCGAAAATGACAAAAATAATTTCATAAATAAGATTTAAGTGAATCATAAAAAGGATTAAAGGAAAGATATTTAATTCCTTCTTTTGGTTACTCCTTTGGATTTTCAAATCACATTTGAAACTTTTCCCCTTTTTCATCATGCATGTGGGTCTGAAATAAAAAACCCAAAACCACTTAGAAATTAATCTATTTAAACCTAGTTTAAATATCTTATCAATGCCTGTTACTGCAAATATGTACATCGAGCTTCGAAAGAAAACATGTCAAGTTTCTAAATGCCAAAGATGTTGAGCCTGAAGAAAGTAAGGTTATCTAGTATTCAACAAAGGACAGTGAGCCTCAAGAATTCACAAAAAGACATTGAACAATAAAAAGAGGATGTTGAAGACTCAAGTGGTCAACATGAATGGAAGAGATGTCAAACCTCTAAGGATATCAAACTGTAAAGAGGTCAGCAAATATAGGGATCATCGAGCTTGAAAATAGGAAGGACGTGGTGTCGAGCCTTAAAAACTATAAGCATTATAAAGCATATAACTAGTAGAGGTGATGTCAACCATTAACATTAAACTAGGATATCAAGCCTGTAAGGTGATGAAGGTGCCGAATGAACATGTACTTTGGGATATCAAGCTTCAAAAATACAAGAGCTATCGAGACGAAAGATAGCATAATTGAAGCATAGGAAGAGATATCAAATATCTACAATATGAAGGAGGATGTCACACTATTAAAAATACTAAGCGTCCAGTCATAAACTGAGGATATTGAGTTTCTAAGGGATGATGATGTAACATCCACCACTTGAAGGCCTAAAACTAATGACTACGGATGCTACAATCATCCATAATTATTAATCCTTGATGACCAAATATGGTAATGTTAGATATATTGATATAACAGAAATACATGGAAAATTTTAAAATCAAAAAACATCTTTCTCATTCCATTTCAAAACATTTCATGTTCAGTACATAATCCCAATACGAGAACCACGTTTAGAGAAAATATATTTATTACAACATATGCCAAGAGCGATATATGAAGATGCCCGCTTGGATGATCAGAGTATATATAGGCCATTTAACAACTTTGCCATTACAAAAACACAGCGGAATCAAAACAAATGAGAACTCTAGATAACTATCATGCCTCCCGCACATCTTCGGAAGCTTATTCATCTAAAGAGGTACTTGAAAATCTCAACTCTCAAACTACTCAAAACAATTGAGTATCCAAGAATGTAAGGGGAAAATATAAACTTCGATTCAGTCATAAAGCCTGGTATGAATACCTACCATCTCAAATCAATTAGATATCCAGTGAGACCATGCCGCTTGGCGGAACGGGTTTTCCCCTCACTAGTATTCTAAAATGTTTGTAAAACCATATACTGTGCTCCTGCTTTCACAATAGTTAAAACATAGTACTTCAACATAATATGATGATATGCAAATAAGTAAATCAATTCAGAATTACTCATTCCTATAATTTTGACTATCTCAGCTATAGTTTCTAGGGTCACTATTAACCTATTAGTTTTCGTAGGCTGACTAATAACATGTTTAATACTTATGGACTCTCTGTCTTGTTTCATAGTTTTCATAGGCTTACTATTAACTTGTTTAAATTTATGGACTCTCTGTCCTATTTCATAGTTTTCATGGGATCACAAAGAACCTAAGGACCCCTGCCAATAACATCATTGTTTCATGGGTTCTCCTTGAACATATTGGTAACTCCAATAACTTCCCACTTATACTAGTTTTCATGGGTTGACTAGGAACCTATCATATGTCAATAACTTGATCCAGATATAGTTCTCATGGGTTCACTGCAAACCAATTGGCCTTTGCCAATAATTCTTTCTAATCATAGTTTTCATGGGTTTACTATGAACCTGTCTCCCTAATAACTTCTTTTACACATAATTTTAATGGATTTATTATGAACCCGTCTCCTTGACAACTACTTTAATCAATATTTTAGCATCTTATATTCTGGACATCCTGACGTTTTGGATGCAATTCTACTCATTCATGAGTTAACTTAATTTATATTCACTATTGGGTCAACGTAGCTGTTTATTCTGCCCTTCCCCAATATGCAATTATAGGTCCATTACAATGTGAATATATACACATATGAAGAAGCAAACATAATAACTTGGTTAATCCCTTTAACTTGTTAACCAAAGAAACCTTCTTCAAAAACTCCATACTTAAAATCGTTTCAAAACTCTACAATTATGCCATGGTTTTCCTTTAAAATGATATTGTGTTATTTGTTTTGAAAACTAAGGCTTTCGAAACCTTATAACATTAATTTTGAAACCCCCGGATAACTTCCTTCGAAAGCATAGAAAACTTCTTTTCAAAACATTACATATAATCCTTTCGAAGCTCTTTGAATCATCTCTTTCAAACCAAAATATACCTTTCGAAAGTGTCAAAATATTAGTTAATAATCTTTAGAAACATAGCTTCGAAACCAATGAAAGTGCCCCTTTAAGTGGGTTTACTCAAAAACATCATTTGGGTCAAAATGAGTATATACGTAAGTATCTCTTTTGAAACCTTCAGTCTTCATATAAAATTGTTTGGGAAAATTTTATGATGTCGACACCATCCTTTCGAAAGCTTTAAAACGATTAAGCAAAACACTGAAGGTTAGCATCGATACCCCCTTTCAAAGCCATGCCTTTGAAACCCTTGATCCTAATCGAATGCATTTAGGAAGTGTCTTAGTACATATTTAAAACAAAATCTACCCTTCAAACGCATTGATGACCTCAATAGGCTTGAAAGGAAAAAGAACGGCAACATGGCTTCGACTAGGTTGGAACCACCATTTTTGAAAGCATTGCCTTATAAACAAGGGACTCATTCGGAAGCTTATACTAAAAATGAAAGATGGCAACCTTCTTCGAAAGCTATTTAGAAAACCCCTTTCGATAGCATATGTTTCGACTCCTTCGAAAGCTTTAGTAAAATGAAGGCATACACTTAAGATTTAAAAGAAAAGCAAAGGTTTCGTTCCCATCGAAAGCTAGGTTTCGACATCATGCCTTCCACCTTCCTCCAATCCACTACATACCCTTGCTGATACCTTGTGTATTGGTTTCAGCTTTGTGGGATTTCGACTTGATTAAAGGCAGAAGCATAAGGTCAAAAGATACTTCTAAAAGAGGCGGAACCCTCTTTTCTAGGTAAATTTGGTTTAATGCCAATTAAAGTAAGCACTTTCTAACTAACCTGTCTACTTGTAAGCATACGATTGGTTGCCTCGACTTTTCAAATCCTTTATACAAAATAACTGCCGCATAATTTCAGATTTTAACCAAGGTTACTTTAACAAATAAGCCCTTCCATTATGCAAAGAAATTAAATCATTTAGGTCATCCTTTCAAATAATTTAATTCTTATGGTAATTCACTTAGAAAAAATCTCCAAAAATCATAGAAATTCACATTTTATATGTTATCTAACATATCTAAATTTCAAACCCAAATTCTCGGTAAAATTTCTGAAATAAATTTATAAACCCAATTAACTATAATTTCCTTTGAAAATTCATAATAATCTTTGCATAGCTTGGAAAAATATCAAAATTAAAACCCAACTCCAAAATCATGTTTTACATAAATAAATTTTTCCCATGGCATTCCAAATCAATTATAATCGATTTTACCCACAAAACCCTGTAAAATCATATTTAAACAATCTTGTTTAAATCTAACATATTATGATCTAAGCATATCATCATCCAAATCATCATTAAAATGGATTTAATCTTAAACCAAAAACAAATGATTATATAACAAAATAGAGATGATATAGATTATTATTCACCTTGATTAGGATAAGGAGATTGGATTGAGATTAAAATTTATTTCCTTTGCTTTAATCCTTAGCTTAATTTGAATTTTTTTCTTTTTTTTCTTCCTTAACAATGGTCGGCTCCTCTTCTATGTTTGCATTTTATGTTTTGTGAAAGTGAGAAAATGAACGTAAATGGTATAAGCAACAAGAATATATAAGGGTTATGGTAATAGGGTGTGGCTTTTTCCCAATATGCTTTGGTGTAATTTAATTAGCTTACAAACCAGTCTTAAGCCCATTTATTTAATTAATCTCGGCCCTTAGTTTTATTTTCAAATCTCAATCCCCTTATCACTCTAATATTTTCATTATACAATTTAATTTATCTAATTAAATCTCTTGAATAATGTTATCAAAAATTAGGGGTGTTGTAGGCTCCCATTCTTAAAGAATTTCGTCCATGAAATTCAGTAAGGACTAAATATTAAACATAGCAATCATTTGTAACCACTCCTAACAACCATACTAGTCTGCCTAACTAGCAACTATTTATATACAGCTAATATAGACATACCCTCAAAGCAGAATAGGACAAGTATCTCTAATCTTGTCTTTTATTTTTCAAGTACAGTCCTTCTCATTGTCACTCCACACATTTCACCAACTTGACTGTCTTGTTCCTTAATCTTTTCTCATCTCTCGCTGCAACCTGAACTGATTGTCTAACAAAGCTCAAATTAGGCTCTACTATCAAATTTTCTAACCCTATCGAGGAAGAGTAGTCTTTGGATCATGCACATACTTGCGTAGATGAGACACAGGAAATACATTATGCACACCATTCATACTGCTCGACAACTTTACTCTGTATGCGAGCTTTCTAATCCTCTCTATGATCTGGAATGTGCCAACATATCTTGGTGTCAGTTTCCCTGACTTTCCAAATCGCATCACACCCTTCATTGGTGATAATTTAATGAAAACCTTATCTCTAATTGAGATCTCTAGGTCTTTACACCTCCTATCTGCGTAACTTTTCTATCTGGATTGAGCTTCTTTCATTCTTACTCGAATCAACTCAATATTCTCTGACGCCTCTCCTACCAAATCCGAACCTAAGACTAATCTGTCTCCACTCTCCAACCAATATGCTGGTGATTTGCGTAGCCTTATATAAAAACCTTCAAAAGGCTCCATTACTATACTAATATGATAACTATTATTATAGAAAAACCTCAACCAAATGTAGGCGATCTTACCAAGATCCACCAAAGTCCAATATACAAGCTCTCAGCAAATCCTCGAATACCTTGTTGACTCTCTTTGTCTGCCCATCCGTCTGAGGGTGATTTGCAGTACTCATCTTGAGCTTAGTACCTAATACATCTTCTAGACTCTTTCAGAATTCACTAGTAAATAAAGCATCTCTGTCACTAACTATACCACTAGGAATTCCATGTAATCTAACTATGTTCTTCATGAACAACTTAGCAAAAATAGGTGTCATCCTGGTTGACTTTATGGAATGAAATGGGCACTCTTGGTCAACCTATCCACTATAACCCATATACTTTCCTCTTACTTAGGCAACCTGTCTATAAAAACTAAGAATATCAAATCCCATTTCCAAACTGGAATCATTAAAGGTTGAAGCAACCCATTCAGTTTTTAATGTTTGTCTTTCACTTGCTGAAAGTTTGCACACTGCCTAACCAACAAGCGAACATTCCTCTTCATACCTTCCCAATAGAAGCTCCTCTTCATATCTTGATACATCTTGGTCCCTCCAGGATGAATCGTGGATTTAGATTGATGGCATTCTCCGTGTACTTCTTTCCTCAAGTACTCAACATTCGAAACACACAACCATCTCTTCTATCTCAACCATCCTCTCTAGTCAAGACTAAAATATTTTAGATCATCGATCTCGGTTCCAACCTCAAGTCTTCTAGTCCTCTCGGCTAATACTGGATCATCTTTCTGCTTAGAAGCTATTCTTTCGATCAATAATGGTCGAACTTCTAAACAAAACAACATGGCAGCATTTTGACTAGAACTAGAAGTCGATCTTCGTTACACACTACAAGTAGTCAAAGCTTCTAAATCCTTCCATTTTCCAACATAGCTAACACCATATTCTGATGACTTCTGCTAAGTGCATCTGCTACTTTATTTCCCTTCGTAGGAGTAACTCTATACCAAAATCATAAGCAACTAAAAACTCCAGCCACCTCTGCTATCTATATTCAACTCCTTCTGAGAGAATAAGTATCTTAAAGACTAATGATCCGTGTATAGCTCAAATCTCTCCCTTAGTAATGCCTCCAAATCTTTAATGCGAAGATCACCACAGCCAACTCCAAATCATGATTATGATATCTCACTTCATGCGGTCTAACCTGTCATGAAGCATAGGCAATCACTTAACCCTTTTGCATCAACACAGCTCCTAATTCTGTCTCACATGCATCGGTATACACCACCAACCCTTGGTTTCCATCTGGAACTACTAACATGGGTGCATTGGTCAACAAATGCTTTAACTTAAGGAATGCTTCCTCACATTTGTCGGACCATACGTACTTCACATCCTTCCTGGTTAGCTAAGTCAAAGGTGCTACTATTCGTGAGAAACCCTTGATGATCTCCGACAATAGCCAGCAGGTTCAGGAAAACTTCTAATCTCAGTCACCGTCTCTGGTCTCTTCCAATTATTAAAAGCTTCGATCTTATCTGGATCGATTAACAAGCCCTTCTCTGAAACCACGTGATCAAGAAACTTAACCTCTTTCCTCTAGAAATGACACTTGGAAAACTTCATCTTTAGTTGATGCTTCCTTAGCGTATCAAGCACCACTCTAAGATGATCCTCATGCTCCTCTCTTATCCTTAGATTATACTAAAATGTCATCTATAAACTCTAGCACAAACCTATCCAAGTACTCTCAAAAAACTTGGTTTATCAGATCCATGAAAAAAGCAAGTACATTTGTTAATCCAAATGGCCTCGCAACCACTCATACGAACCATATCTAATCCAAAAATGATGTTAAAGGAATACTGTCTTCTGCTACTCATAACTGATGGAAACCTGTCGCCAAATCTAACTGGAAAAATACTCTGGCTCCACTTAACTAATCAAATAGATTATCTATTCTTGTAAAAGGATACTTATTCTTATTCATCCTCTCATTCAACTTACGATAGTCGATACATTTTCTTAACGATCCATCTGGTTTCTTCACGAATACCGCGGCTGCTCCCCAAGATGAACTGCTTGATCTAATAAAATTCTTTCATTCTAGATCCACTAGCTACACCTTCAATTTCCTCATCTCAGTCGGTTTCATCTTGCTAGGTGATCTACTTACAAGTTTAGCCCGTGGCATAAGATCTATCTGAAACCCAACAGCTCGTTTCGATGGTAGTCCCATAACCAGCTCAAAGACATCTGCAACCTCTCCTGCTACTTGAACCTGATTTAACTCTTCTCCCACTTCCAAAGCACTTAACAAAGCACGACTACTCCAGTTAGAATTCTCCACCGAGAATATGTTTCTGTTATGACTATTAGGGTGTCCTAGTGATATCTCCCCATCTTGGTAAAATATCCTAGCCTCATACTTACTCAACTAATCCATACCTAATATGATTCTAAAATCTACAAATTCAAAAAAAAGTACATACTGCATGCAAACATATGACCTAACAAATCAAGTTCTAACTGGTCATATCTCATCCCTAGAGTTGCATACCCTCCTATTGGATTTGCAACCCTTAAGGAAGTAACAAGATATGTGGGTTCTAAACATAACCAATCAACCAAATGCTGAGATATAAATGAATGTGGTGCACCGGTATCAAATATTATCTTAACCAGTATACTCCGAATCAAAAGCGTACCTTCCATCGCAACCTTCCCTTTTTCAGCTGCAGTTGGCCTAGCAGATGGTGGTCCAACAACAAAAACCTTTCCCTTGTCCGCCCTGACAGGCTTTGGACACTGGTTCTTATAATGCCCAACATGATCACAGTTAAAGCACTTAACATTCTTCTTATCTGCAAACTTCTTCCCCTTGCCTGACCAGCACTCATGAGCATAATAACCCTTCTTGTCACACTTGAAGCAAACTAAATCATCTTTAGCCTTCTTGGCAGCCTCCCCGTTGTGGGCTCCCTTCTTCTTAAAGAACTTTATCTTCTTTCCCCGAGAACCCTGGGTTTCAACCGGCTTTTCTCTAGCACAAACAACAAGCATCTCTTCATGAAGAATTATAACCTCCATCACTACATTACTAGGATCATGGATATGTGTTAGGGTCGCCCTAGCAAGCTCAGGTATCAATCCTCGAATGAACTTCTCATTCCTCCTGATGACGGTGTCCATAGTATTATATCCATAATAGGACAACTCATCAAACTTAGCCGCATACTCAACAACCGACATCTCTCCCTGCTCCAGATCCAAAAACATCCTCAGTAGCGCTGATTTAGCAACCTCAGACATAAATCTTTGCTCAAATCTCCTTCGAAAGTCAGCCCAAGTCAATTCCTCCTCCAGAACTCTGACGGTAACATTGTTCCACCAATGAAGTGTCGACCCTTGCAACTGTCTAGGGGCTAACCTTCTCTTCTGCTCATCATCTAAACCCAGATTAGGAAATATTCTCTTACAATGCAATAACCAATTCTCTACCACTATGACATTCTCCGTCCTCATGAATGGCTTCCTACCTAGACCGGTGTAGTCTTTACACAGCTTAGCGTAATTACTCCCAACTAGAGCTACAGGATTAGCTCCTCTTATAATTCCAACAAATCCATCAGCAGCTCCTACTTTCATCATATTGATGAAAAACTGATACATCATCCCCATATCTACTGGTGGAATTCTTGCACCCACATTGGCATCAACATTTTAGTGATTAGAATTAGTCGGTCGACCTCGGTTCCTCCTAGTTGGTTAAGCATTTCCTTTGGTTGTGGCGCTTCCTCCATCGAGATGACCTCTTTCGTCTCCTTCTTCCATATCTCCTTTCTCGTAAATCTGCATATGTGCCTTAGTAAGATACAGAAGAATGGTCTAAGAGAGTGGAGAATACACACTTATATATATATATCAAATACAAGTACGTTACTATAGCATTAACCTAAAGCTCAATCTTATTTTCTGATTCATTGGATTATGTTTTGAAAGATCTTTTAGGTTTAAATTTCTTTTAAGTTTCATAAACCTGTGCTTTGATACCAACTTGTAACATCCCCCACTTGGAGGCCCAAAACTAAGGCCTACGGATGTAGTAGTCATCCAGAGTTATTAATCTTCGATGACCAAATACGGTAATGTTAAACACATTGATATAAAAAAATAGATGGATATGGAAAATTTGAAAAATCAACAAACATCTTTCTCACCCCTTTTCAAAACACTTCAAATTCATTACCTAATCCCTATACAAGAACCACATTTAGAGAAAAAAATATTTATTACAACACATGCCAAGATCGACATATGAAGATGCCCCATTGGATGATCAGAATATATATATAGGTAATTTAACAACTTTGCCTTTACAATAACAACACAGCGGAATCAAAATAAAAGAGAACTCTTGATAGCTACCATGCCTCCTGCATATCTTCAGAAGCTTATTCGTCTAAAGAGGTACCTGAAATTCTTAACACTCAAACTACTCAAAATCAATTGAGTACCCGAGAGTTTAAAGGGAAAACATAAACTTCGAGTTAGACCTAAAGCCTGTATGAATAATAATCTACCAACTTAAATCATTTAGATATCGAGTGAGACCACCCCGCTTAGCCGAATAGGTTTTCCCCTCACTAGTATCCTAAAACCTTTATAAAACCATATATTGTGCTCCTGCATCCATAATGGATAATACATAGTAGTTCAACATAATATGATGATATGCAAACAAAAAATCAATTCAGGATTACCCATCCCCATTCATTTTTGACTATCTATCTCAGTTATAGTTTCTAAGGTCACTATCAACCTATTTCTTTTCATGGGATGACTGATTACCTGTTTAATACTTATGGATTCCTTGTCGTATTTCATAGTTTTCATGGGCTTACTATTAACATGTTTAAATTTATGGACTCCCTATCCTGTTTCATAGTTTTCATGGGATCACTAAGAACCTATTGGCCCCTGACAATAACACCATTGTTTCATGGGTTCTCTCTGAACCTATTGGTAACTCCAATAACTTCCCTCTTATCCTTGTTTTCATGGGTTAACGAGGAACCTATTGATATCTGTCAATAACTTGATTTGGATATAGGTTTCATCGGTTCACTATAAACCTATTGGACCCTGCTCATAACACTTTCTTATCATAGTTTTCATGGGTTTATTATGAACCTGTCTCCCTGACAACTTCTTTTATACATAATTTTCATGGGTTTACTATGAACCTGTCTCCCTGACAACTTCTTTAACCAATATTTTAGCATCCGATATGTTGGTCTTCCTGGCCTCCTGTATGCAATTCTACTCATTTAGGAGTTAACTTAATTTATATTCACTACTGGATCAACCTAGCTAGTTATTTTTGCCCTTCCTCAAAAGGCAGTTATGGCTCCATTACAATATGAATATATACATACATAAAGAAGCAAACATAATAACTTGGTTAATCCCTTTAACCTATTAATCAAGAAAAACTTCTTCAAAAACTCCATGCGTAAAATCACTTCAAAAATCTTCAATTATGCCATGGTTTTCCTTTAAAATGAAACTGGTTTATTTGTTTGAAAATTAAGGCTTTCAAAACCTTAAAACATTATTTTAGAACCCCTGGATAACCTCCTTCGAAAGCATAGAAAAATTCTTTTCGAAACATTACATACAATCCTTTCGAAGCTCTTTAAAACATCTCTTTCGAAACCAAAATATACCTTTCAAAAGTATCATAACAATATTTAATAATCTTTAGAAACATAGCTTCAAAAGTAATGAACGTACTCCTTTCAAAACCATTGGGTTTACTCAAAGACATCTTTTGGGTCAAAGTGAATATATACGAAAGTATCTCTTTCGAAATCCTTAATTTTCATATAAAATTGTTTGGGGAAAATTTTATGGTGTCGACACCATCCTTTTGAAAGCTTCAAAACATTTAAGCAAAACATTGATGGTTAGCATCGATACCCCCTATCGAAGCCATTGCCTTCAAAACCCTTGATCCCTTTCGAAAGCATTTAGAAAGTGGATTAGTACATCTTTAAAATAAAGGCTACCCTTCGAAAGCATTGATGACTTCAATACACTCGAAAGGCAAAAGAGCGGCAGTAGAGCTTCGATTAGGTCAGAACCACTATTTTCGGAAGCATTGTATTATAAACAAGGGACTCATTCAAAAGCTTGTACTAAAAATGAAAGATGGAAACCTTCTTTGAACGCTATTTAGAAAACCCTTTCGTTAGCATATGTTTCGACTCCTAAGAATGTTTTAGTAAAAATAACGATGGCGCTTAACATTTAAAAGAAAAACAAAGCAAAGGTTTCGTTCCCATCAAAAGCTAGGTTTCGACATCATGCCTTTTGCCTTCCTCCAATATACTATGTACCCATGTTGATACCTTGTGTATTGGTTTTAGCTTTGTGGGGTTTTGACTTGATTAAAGTGGAAGCATAAGGTCAAAAGGTGCTTCTAAAAGAGGTGAAATCCACTTTCTGGGTAAATCCGATTTAATGCCAATTAAAGTAAAGATTTTCTAACTAACCTGCGTGCTTGTAAGCATATGGTTGGTTGCCTTGATTTTTCAAATCCTTTACACAAAATAACTGCCGCATAATTACAGATCTAAACCAAAGTTAATTTAACAAATATGCCCTTTCATTACGCAAAACAATTAAATCATTTAGATCCTTCTTTCAAAATAATTTAATTCTTATAGTAATTCACCTAGGAAAAATCCTCGAAAATCATAGAAATTCACATTTAATATTTTATCTAACACACCTAAATTTCGGACCCAAATTCTCAATATATTTTTTGAAATAAAGTTATAAACCTAATTAACCGTATTTTTCTTTGAAAATTCATAATAATCTTCCATAGCATGGAAAATTATCGAAATTAGAATCCAACTTCAAAATCATGTTTTACATAAGATAAAATTTTCCAATGGCATTCAATTATAATCAATTTTACCCTTAAACGTGTAAAATCATATTTAAACAATCTTGTTTAAATTTAACATGCTATGATCGAAGCATATCATCATCCAAATCATCAAAAAAATGAATTTAATATTAAATCTAAAAAAATGATTATATAACAAAATAGAGATGATATAGATTATTATTCACCTTGATTAGGATAAGGAGATTGGATTGAGATTAAGATTTATTCCCCTTGCTTTAATCCTTAGCTTAATTTGAATTTTCTCTTCTTTTCTTCCTTAACAATTGTCGGCTCCTTTCTATGTCTGCATTTTATGTTTTGTGAAAGTGAGAAAATGAACATAAATGGTATAAGGAATGAGAATATACAAGGGTTATGGTAATAGGATGCGACTACTTCCCAATATGCCCTTATGCAATTTTATTAGCCTACAAACCATTCTTAAGCTCATTTATAATATTAAGCTTGGCCCTTAGTTTTAAATTCAAATCTCAATCCTCTTACCACTCTAATGTTTACATTATTCTATTTAATTTATCTAATTAAATCTCTTGAATAATGTCATTAAAAATTAGGGGTGCTACAGATAATCCTATGATGCATCAACTATCATCGAGCTACTACTATAATAACAATTATCAAGAATCTACTACCATGAAGGTTATCGAGTATCAATTATGATGTAGGTTGTCGAGTTTCGGCAAGGGGGATTGGCTTGTCGAACTTATGAAAGCAAGTAATATCGAGTCTTAACAAAGAGATGTTGAAATTTCATCAAGGAAGTACTATCAGTTACCTTTGATTCTGAGCCTTGAAATATATCAATCATCATGCATGATTACACCCTTGTAAATATACTCTCATCAGCATCCAAAGATGGGAAATTAGTCTTTAATCTTTGTCCAATTTTAAAGTTATAAACCCTAAATTGATTTAGAGATTTTGGAGCCAATTTATCTTTCAACCTTTTGCATACAAGCGCTTGGATAACAAACTTTGCATAGCATACTTCTATTAAGTTAGAATATTTGACTATTATTAAACTTTTGACATGCATATGACTCATATCTGTACATGGTCTTGGACAATGGACATGTGTATGACTCACCTTTGGACTTAGACACGAACTCAAACTTGCATATAATTCCAAGCTTGCATAAGGCCACTTAAGCTCTTATCTAAACCAAACTTAACTTGCCTTGCATATTTTGGTTAGCGAAGAAATTTGCCAATAATTTGGCGCTAAAAGGAGGGCTTAAACCTTCATTTCCTCGCATATCCATGAACATGACATTCCATATCTAGCATAGCCCTATAGAGGACATTCTATATTTGGCATATCCCTATCCAGAATATCCCTATTAAGGACTTTCTATATCTTCATAGCCTATTAAGCCACATAGACTAACTTTGAACAAGGATCCTTTGAGCCTTACTTTCCTAAGTCAACTTATCAAGGGACCCATATTCTTCAATTCCGTAAGGAACAAGTATTAAGAAACTTGACATTAATGAATTCAGCTAAAAAGAGATTAGTAATTCCAAATGATCTAGATGCATAAATCCTTTCGTATGGGATCTACCTTGATTTTACATATTATCCTACTTTAAGAAAAGAAACCAAAAAAAGGAGTGATTCATTCTTGAAAATGAGAAAACTATACAGCTTCGAGCTAAAGGAACTATCTTCAAAAACAAAATAAAATGATTTCCATATGTTTGCCCAAAAGTGGAAAGGAGTAATCGATCGCTCTCCCACACCAATCAAAACTTGAGAATTTTTAAAGAGAAAACTTGCCATTAGAACTGATGAGCCTATCTAATGTGACAAGAAAGCCAAATGGGGACCAAAGGCACAATTCCCTAGGAATTTGCGATTTGCAAAAGCCTATCCCTTACCACCTCCTATGAAAACATCTATCTCCTAACCAAAGAAAGGTTGAACTATTGGCTTTAAAAGAAGAAGCGACAAGGAAATAAAAGAAATCTTAGGGGCATTTATTGCTAATATCATCGAATGAATGAACATGAAACCAATCATTGCCGAGCCCTTAATGGGATGATTGAGAATTACTTGGAAAAAGGGGAACTCTAAGAGTTTGTTAATAAGGTTTGAGAAAAATATAGATGTATCTACCAAGATCAATTGCTTAATAAAGAGGAATGCTTCAGAAATGCTACATGAAAGGACTTATAAAATAAAGTAAAAGCCTTTGATCCCGTCACAAGGGCCTAGTCAAAGAACCTCTTGGAGGGAGGTTAGGGTAAGCCTTCAGTCCCTTCATATGGCCTGGCCAAAGCACGGCAAGCCTTTGGTCCTTCCTACGTGGCCTGGCCGAAGCGTCTCTTAGAAGGAGGATAGAGTAAGCCATTGGTCCTACTTAAGATGGCCTGGCCCAAGCACCAACTAGCTTTTAGTTCCGCCTATAAGGCATGACCAGAGCGCCTCTTAGTGGGAGGATACGTAAGATTTTGGTAACCAAACACACCAACTAACATAAATCATTACCTATAAGGTAGAAAGTGGCAAAAGATACTAGAGCCTAAATCATTACCTATAATATAATAAGGGGAAAAAGAGACTAAAGTATAAATCATTACCTAAAAGGTAATAAGGGGAAAGAGAGATCAACTAGAAAAGTGAAATTTCGTCTTGAGAAAGAATTAAAGCAATTTTCTAAGAGGCAATGTAATTAAAAATGACAAATATGGCTCTGAGCTAAAATTAAAGAAGCCTTTGAACGAAAGGATAAGAACTATCTATTACCCATAACCAAAGGTCTCAGCATTAAATATGGACATTTAAGAAATTTTTAATCTCCTTGTCATAAATATTCCTTTAGATAACGTGAATCTTCATTATTGGTCAAATTTTTAGTCTCCTAGTAGTTGAAATGAGAATCGTGTCAGATGGGTTTTTGGTCTTCTTATCAATTGAATTTATGGTCTTATCGTTTTCTTATCAATTGAATTTATTGTTTTCTGGACTTCTTATCGAGTATATTTCTAGTCTTATTAATTGAACATGGTTACACTAAAGTGCAAAAAGCTATTTTTATATGAGGAGGGGGAAAATTAGTCCACATTTCTGAAATACTTATTCTGCTGATTTGGTAATCATTCCAAAAGTGATATTCAAAACCAATATTTAAAAATTTTCTTATTTTAACAAGAAAACTTTTTTTTTACAAATTTCATTAGTATTTAGCAAACAAAGTAATCAATTTGAGAAAGCAATGATTTCTTCAAATCATGCAAGTTATCACCATTTGCTTTATATTTTCAAAAGAATGGGATTTAAAGAGGAATAATAAATGAAAATACCTAACTTAGTCATTCTTTGAGGAAATGAAGAGAAAACAAACTTTCGTTTAATCAAGGATCATGGATTATATCGAATCAGATTAAAGTTCTGAAATGAATTGCAAATCTCAAATACTTCAAAAGCTTAAAATACAAGACAGGAATAAAGAAGAAAATACAAGGTCTATTCAAAATACGAACTATTAGGTACAAAATTTATTTAATAATTTACATAAAAAAAGCTACCCTAGTCTTCTTGAGGAGGAGGTTGTGGGAGCGGATAATGCTAGTGTACGTTTTCTTTCCCTTTCCCCTTAACCTCAAGAAGACAAGGACGCCTTTCGCTTGAAGCAGGGGAATCTTTAAGCAAAAAAGGAGGGCCTTCGATATTCTTGAGACGATCGGCACATTTATATAAAAAAAGTTTTGGCAACGTCTAAATCCTGCCTCTGCTCCTCTATTTAACCTTTGGTTCATTTTTGGACCTAAGAAAGAATTATCGGTTTTCAAGCCAAAAGAAACTAATATTTCAAGCAAATAATCCACAAAGGAACCCAACCAAAAATTCTCGGTCGCCTTAATTATGTTCAAATGGGACATAAGGTCATGCATCTTTTCCTTCAAAATTTCAATGACTAAGGAGGTTTCGGTAATGTGACCAATCGCCCCATCCAGTAGTGCTTTTTGTTCTCTCTCCTTCTTTCGGATGATATTTGTGTTATCGTTGGAGCTAATTTAAATTTTTAATGCGTGATCGAGCATTATATTGGCTGCTTTAAGAGTATTGACTTTTCCTAATAATTTTATATCCTTCTTCTCAAGAACATATTTCTCCTATCCCGGCTCCTCAACCTGACTTCGATACTTCTAGAGATATTCTAAAACTTATTCATCCCATTTTCCTTTTAGAAACTAGTTGCATTCATATTTATATTCTTGGCACTATCTGGCAATCTCTCCATCATCCAAACCCGGAGGTGGATTTTCCTAGGAATTAAATTTCTTTTTACCAACCGAGGATTGGGACCTAGTCGTCCTTGTAGGAGAAGTAGTGGAAGGCTGGATGTGCCCTCCACTAGAAATAAGCTCTAAAGGTTGGCATGATATTTAACCCTTCAATAGATCAACTTCAAGGTCCTTAATTTCTGGAGCAGTCGGGGAATTTTTACATCAACATTAATCCTTTGGTCTGGGGGTTTGGGTCGACCTACTATGACTATGCTCTCTTTCAACTCTTTGATCTCCTTGTCTTTTTCTTTGATTTTCTCCTTTAAGCTCGGGATTGTTTCTTTAATACTACTTAATGATGACCTCAACTTATAGTATTTTTTATACCATTTTACATGCTTTTGGGTTGTTCGAAAATGGTATAATTAGGCATCTTGAGAGGAGCACTTCCTAATGTCTAACATCAATCTGGCCTTAAGTCCATCCAGTCGAAAAGGGAGATCAGGATCGCCGGGTGCAAGCGTTTATTTAAGTGAATCCACGGACATAGGGAAAGAAGAGTCAAAAGGAACATAAAATCCATAAGGTGTACGAATAGGGGAAGCTGGCAATAATTCCATCCCTTGATAGGATGGATTATTTCTCCATAAAACAATTTAGCATAGTTAGACCGGATCTCTTTGAGTAAGCTATCTTTTTTATCATCTAAGAAGTCAGAATATAGGTGGGGGGTTGCATGTATACTTCTTGAAGATCCTTAAGAAAGCAATATTTTGCTAAGTGGGAGGTTTTGAGAATTAATATTTTCTCTACAAAATTCTTTTTTAACTTAACAAATTTACTTAAAAGTTCTTTTAAAACCGAAGTGCTCAATGGTCCCTTAACGCGACGCCCCACCTCGAGAACCACTCTAACAAAGAGTATTACTGAGTATAACTGTCTATTAGTGTAGAGAATAAATCTGGTTAGGAGCGACCATCTGTAAAATTACTTTGGACGAGTATCGAATATGTCAAATTAATATGACTATATTTTTCATTTCTAACAAGTGGTAATTTAACATATCCGATCTTGGTGCAAAACAATAATACAATGGTTAATCTATTCCAAAAAAATATATCATATAACATACCATAGAATCAGACTTCACAACAAAAATAATATATATCAATAATTCTTTAAACATATGATTCTACAAAAGGAAATACTAGACTCATATATATATATATATATATATATATATATATATATATCCAACTGTAAATACCGACAAGCGTCGAATATACACTCCTACAAAAGACTACACAAAATACAAGCACGTACAGTAAGCTTAAATGGAACATCATAGATAATAATAACATCAAAAAAGGCTTCTTAAGCTAGCTCACAACCAAGGCCAAAATTCCCTGTAAACTGCCAAATCTCGGTTTGACTCGAGCATTAAAATAACACCCAAGTCAAACGATTCTAATTATAAAAAAGGTTAGATACCGATAACCAATAGTAATAATGAACTTGAATAAACATTATTGATACAAGTTCATATATTATACTTTAATAATCTACAAATACTTCATTTAAAACTTCATGTCTTATTGTTAAGTTATGCTTACTCAAACAAAACATCAAAGTCAAAACAATCACAATAAATAATTACTTCCATGAATGCAAGCAATAGACTTTTTCTTCGCAAGTCAATACAATATATACACACACATTTCACTTGCTACTACAAAAGGTTGTACTTTGCAAATTATAACTTACTAGAATACACGTATCATAAGATAGGCATGAAAACCTATTTAATCTGCCTAAAAGGATTAACTCAAGATTAAGTCCAAAAATTCCATACACACACACATACATATAAAATTGTTATCCACGTCCAATTGGTAATCATAAGATTGTAGAGTAATGTCCCATAACTACTTGACGATGCTCAAATGATTACTAAAAGCTAGTAAACGTCTCTTGGGCAAATAAAAGTTCATTCAAAACAATTTAGCATAAAAACAAATTTTCACAAAATTACTCAATTCATATTTTCAATTTTGAAATGCAATTTCGACCCAATAAATCTTAGATTTTTCAAAAACTTACAACACAAAAGTTGTTTCACAAAGTCTTAGCTTTCCATAAAAAATGCCTTTATAATTTGGATTTACGATTTGAAAGTTATGGTGATTTTGATCTCGCGTTTCAACTCAACAAATTACACAGACCCAAGCTATACCATTTATTTCAAACTTAATTTAGACACCTTAAAATATAATATTTTGAAAAATGATTTAAAGAGAACCTATAGCTTATTGAAATAAATTTCTTCCATAAAAATATTAAGCCATTTTGGATCATTTTACACCAAGATATTGCTGTTTTGCTACAGCGATTTTCACAAATAATCTTTAGAAACCAAATTATTTTCGAAAAGAATTTACTTTGTAATAGCTTCATAAATCAATGAACTTAAATTGTGTTTGTAAAAAAAAACATATAATAGTCTCTTAAAGGAAACAAAAGTCATAAATAAGATTCAGACTTCCTGATGTGAGCAAAGAGATAATTATACTTATACTTCAAAGTAGTACATCATAACAAGGAAAACCATCAAGCAAACAGATAATAATAGGTCATATAAGGAAAGAATCATGCAGGTAAGAAGTCGAACAACCGAGCGGGAAGCACCGGGACATCACCTAGGGCTCAGCCTAGATGCATTATCGGTGCATTGGGCCCTATGGACCAGTCCACCAGTTGCGTTGCCTAGGCAGAGTCCCAAGCGATTTCTATTGCTTTTTGATGGTCCATCGACAGAGGGTTTTGGTCTCTGATGGTTTTAGCTTTAAGGGTATTAATTTCTAGTGCCATCCAACCCTAATTACAACTATAAATTTGGTGATTTAAGTGATCATATAGCCAGGATTTACTAAAACTGGAAATAGAGTTAACAATCTATGAAATTATCACAATTAAATTAAGGTTAATTCAATAACAATTCAATTAATAATCAAATTAGTAAACAAATTCACAATAAATATAGTTTTCAATTCAATACTCACCTTTCATCTTAGCGATTCGCTGTAAATGTCTTATATACCAATGAACATCAAAACCCTGGGCTTTCCTCGACCCAAAATGAAAACAGCACAATCAAAATCTACAATAAACTGAAAATCAACTTGATTAAAGTGTGAACTATAATAAGAAGAACTTACTTTGATTTTATCTTAATTCTGGAATTTGTTTTGATTTTAAAACTTGATTCTTAAAGAGCAAGATTTGAGAATAAGGGAGGAAGAAGCTTCTGTTAATTGCTTTTGAGAAATGGATGTACTGATTTAGAAATGAGAAGGAAGCCTTCTCATACTTGTTTTAAAATAGGGTTTTAGGTGCACTTAACCCCATTTAAACCAAATGCAACCCATTATTCTTATTTCCTCTTTTAAACTAATCTTACTCTAATTACCAGTTAATCAATTCTGATTAATAAACAAACTAATAGCTTCACAAAACAATTTATCAAAGTGTTTTAACAAAATGTCAAAACTTGTCATAACTAAATAACTTCTTAAATTGTTTTTAACAATTAACACCATTTAATTCAATTTAATACAAAAAGAATTACACAATATTTAAAATACAATAATCTCTTCATATAAATTATTATTTGATTTTTAACACTAAAAATCCTAAGAATGTCTTTTTATATCAAAAGGCTTCTTTTCTTATTAATTTAAAATAAGACAATAATTCATTTTAATAAAAAGGATAAAATTTATAACTTATTATAATTTAAACATAATTAACTTATTTTTACTCAAAATAAGTTAACACAATATTTAAAACATTCTAACTCAATCTTTATTATGTTTTAAAATAAGAAATTTACATCAATAAATTGTAGATATTACTTATGTAATAAAATACACATTTTAGAATTCTTATTAAAAAAACCCTAATTCCAATTATTATTAAATAAAATATTTAAATTCTACTTTCTCTAATTTCAATAAATGAGAAATCAAATTTCTCATTCAAATTTCCAGTTTGAACAATTGAAAAATCAGGGTTGTTACACTTGACCTGTACATTTAAAGGAAAAAAACTTATCCACAAAGGAATCAGAATGCTAAAATTCATAAAAGTTATGAGGATTACATGATACAAAAAAGAAATCACTCAAGTTCATACAATAGAGACCCTTTGTAAAATTTGGAGATAAATTTCTCTTTGTTGAAGTTGACCTTTGGAGGAAGATTGCAGGAAGAAAGTGGAACGGTCTCAATCCTTGGAAGATTCCAGCATTTCCCAAGATGAGGATCGGTCTTACGATCATTCAAATACCTATTATGAAGATGCCTAAGTAAACCTCTACTCTCCATCTCTAAGAAGGAAAAGTTAGTAAAAAGATTCGTAGTATAGACTTTATAGAAGAATTCCACTAAAGTGTCAGTATCTTCAATAAGCATCCAAAAATGTGTAATCAACTCCACTTTCTCCTTTAAAACTCTTTCTCGATGAAGGTGAGATCGTTTAAGACCAAGGCTACTTACTTCTCATTAAAATCTTTTAATTATTGGGCATAAACGAGAAAGCTCCTATACTTTTCAGATAGGCTGTTATTGTCTTCAACCAATTTCTCGATTTCTCTGTTTAATTGCAGCACTTCCTTCTCACTCTTTTTGCGCAAAATTTCAAAGTAATATTTGTTCCTTTTTCTTGTCTAGAATAGTAGGTTTATTGATCTAGGTTAACAGAAATTATAAGCATTTAAGGATGGTGTACTTATACCTATACCACGAGAGCTTGTGAGGTAAAAACCCAAATTTTCTCCTTGCTCGATTCTTTGCTAGCAACCAAGGCGTCCTTTGCTGAGGTGTCTTTCTGAGAGGTATTATGAGGTTTAGGAAAATCGAGAACATCCATATCATTAGTAGATGGGCCCAGGCCATAGCTACTTGATCTATTACCGCCACTTCCTGGTCCCTCAGGGTCTTTGTTACCTTTACTTTCATCCTCACCAAAATCTTCATCGTCGTCTTCTTTCTCTTCATCGCCATTGCTGTCATCTTTATCGCCATCCCCTCTATTATCCTCATCCCTGTCTTCATCGGATAGAGGATTATCAAAAGATAGAAATCCCTAAAGATCGATGGCTTTCTCTTTTAGGAATTCATTTTGCAATGACCGAGGAACTCTCCTTTGTTTATGATCGAACTTCCTCTTGAATTTTTCGTTTAATGTTGGTAATGAAGTGAATTCCAGCTCTGGATAGCAGTGCATGTTATCATAATACATGATGAAGAGGGCCTCCTCATAGTTCTGTTCTTTTATCTGAGGAAGGGCTTAGTGTATAAAAAAGGAACCTTCTTTTTAGCATCTTTAATGACGTTATTTGTATAGATAAGAGCAACCTCCTTTATCCAGATCATCCTTCAATATTTAACCTGAGCAATCGTTGAGTATGTTCAGTTTTTGCCTGCTCAAGTTCCTTCTCCCATAGTTTCACTATTTCTTCAATCACCCATTTCATTTTTATTTCCTCATCTAAAGAGACGAAAGTTTATCCTTTTCAATGTCAATCTCATCCCTCTTTGTGGTGACTTCAAACTTTGTCCGTTGGCGATGAAATCTGCTCTTTGAAATTTAGAATATGAGCAACAGATTCATGAGAGGCTAGTTGTTAAAATACATGTGCTTGGCCACCTAAAATATATATAAAATATTTAATAAATAAAGATATATAGAGCTAAAATTTGTGTTAGCCATACACATACAGATGTGTGCCACAAGAAGCAGCTGAAAAAGAATGTGGAGATAGCTCCTTGAAAAGGGAGAAGGCTATTGTGGCATTAGAGAAGCCATAGACGGGGATTGAATGACTGAGATAACAAAATCATTGAAATTGAAGAGTTGGATTGAGCCGATGCATCATGAGGCAAAGATTCAAGAGGAGGAGTCGGGCCTAACTCTTGGTACAAATATTGAAAAATAGTTTTGGATGAGGGATTCATGATGTCTATGATAGGCTGTGGGTATGAGCGACTTCTATTTAGTCCCGAAGATTTTGGTATAGCAGCCCTAAATTAATAAAGCTAGAATCTTATTTTATTGCAGCCATAGCTGCATTCGGTTCCTCAACAATAATTCCTCAACAATAATGGCATGTGACTAATCTCCTTCAAGTTTGTCTTTTTTAACTGGAGGAGGGATTCAAACACAAGACAAATTATCAGAATCTTTTTTCCTCTTGCGACTCTGAATTACCTTAAGGGAGTCAGCTATAGAGTCAGCAATAGTAGCAGCTTTGGTAGTCACAGCTAAGGAGGAGGAAGAAGCTTTGGTTTTCTTGGACTTAGCAGTCGAGATGATTAGAGTTGAACCTAAATCAGAGAATGAACCATAAGATGACAGTGTAAAAAATTCTATCAAATCATAGTAAAAAATTACCGAAAGAATCACGCTGAACGGGAGAATATGGAGAAATGGCGCTTTGATTGCCAACAACCAAAGCTTGATTCTTATTAGCATCTTTCTTGATCATTGGAGGCTCCCAAAGTACTTTATGGTTTTCCAGAATCAAGGAATACTTTCGAAGGTTAGCTTTGGTTAGGAGTTTGAACCAATCCCCAATAGTCTAAGAAGTCGGGCTCAAGGCACCAATTGTATTAATGATGGAAGGATTCGCCCTCATAGAAGAAAGTTCTATAAAAGAGTAGCTATTATAAGAGAATAGAAAAATGTACTATAAATAAGAGAGAGAAAGCGGCAAGACTTACTAAGGGATTGAAGTACCCTTTGATCCTAGGAATATGGATCTTACTATAGAAGAACTAGTTTTCCTAGTCCTTAGTCCTACTGATCAAGTTAGTGATCAAGCTCTTCAGCTGAGGAAGAATGTGATATATGGTACATGCCAGTTGTTTTCTTGCCTTGACAAGATTTACTGATGAATGAAGTGTTTCAGCATCGAAAGAGGGGAGGTCTGCTTCCTTGGCCAGTAACTTAAGGCAGCTTAGATATGTATAAGAGTTGGGCAACATTTGTATTAGAGAAATCTCTAAATGATCCAAGAATCAGTGAAGAATTTCGAAATGGAGAGGTATCTCGAATGCCAGATGTGAATTGTGGTGAAAGCAACGGACCCTTCCGAGGGACTATCTATCCTTTCGGATGGTCCTACCACTTTGCCCTCTATGTTGGTAATTCCGAATTATTGAAGAATAATATCAACTTCATCCTAAGTGGTTATAGAAGATCAGATGAGCCTACAATAACCTTTTTCTGAAGCGGGATAGGATTTAGAGCCCTTCTAGCTAGCAATTTATCTGTAAGACAATATCATGCAAAAATTAGAGAAGTATAGTATTAACGAAAGTCTTAAGTACTTAAGGAAATGCCAAAGGGAAATTTAATTTTAAAAATGGATGATCGCATAACAAGATATCGAGTTCATGACAAGTTGATGATTCTCCAAATAGATATAAAATTTGTAACTAGTTATTGAGTTCATAGTAGGTCGAAATCATAACTAGTTATCGAGTTCTAATAAGATACCAAACTCTTAAATGGTTAAAGAGTTCATGACCAGATGAAGATTCTTTGGCCAGTTAATGAATTCACAGTAAGGTGTCGAACTCATAAATAGTTAGTAATTTCACAACTAGTTGTAGATTCCTTAATTAGTTATCGAGTTCATAACAAAATACCGAACTCATAACTAGTTATCGAGCTTACAATAGGATAACGAGTCCATAGGTAGTTGGTGAGGTCATAACCGATTATTGAAGGCAATTTTTCATTGCTAGATGACGAGCCTATTAAAGATGTTAAATTCTTAGGTAGCTGACAACTCTCTAAAGGCTTGTCAAATTAATAACATGTAACAATTCTCCAAAGGCGTGTTGAGCTTATAAAAAGGTTAATGATTCAATAAATAATTGTCAAATTTATAAGTAATTATCAAGTCATTAGCTAGATATTGAATTTACAACTAGTTAACAAGCCTCTAATAGGGTATCAAATTTCCAAGTAGATGTTTATTTTTGACAGTTATCAAAACTCCAGTTTCTATATGGTTATCGAGTTCTTGATGATTACAAAAAATTCATAAATTATCAGATTTCAATTAAATCGTGAGGATTATGCATTATAAACAGCATCTGAGTCCAAAAACTAGATTCTCAAAGTCAAGAGTATGTTTGGATCCAATCGCTAATTAAACCCAAGTGGTTTATAGAAACCTGATTATTGAGACCTTAATTTAAAAACCAAAAAAACCCCTCTTTCATACTTAAATCGATTGAAAAGGGAAATCGAGCCTTAAACTGGGTTGAATACTATAGTAATCAAAATCCTTTACTTGAAATTCCAAGTTTGAAAAAAGGAAATTATAATTGCAGTTTTGAGTGTTAATTGCAGGTAGAGCTTCTAGAAGAAGGGAAGATAGAAATAATAAGAGAAGTAAGAAGCAACTGAGAATGTTAACTTCTATTCAAATGAATGAACGAGATTGAAACAAAATATAATAGGTAGCGATGTGAAAAGTAAAATTATATTAAAGTATAATACACTTCTTCCAACAAGGGGGTAAATATTACTACAAACATGTATATCAAGCTTCTAAAGAGAACATGTCGAGTTTATAAGTACAATGGATGCCGAGCCTAAAGAAAGCAAGGTTATCAAGAATTCAAAAAATGATAGTGAGCCTCAAGCATTCATAAATGGTATCGAACAATAAAAGGTGAATGTTGAATACTCAAGTTATTAACAAGAATAGAAGAGGAATCGAACCTCTAAGGACGTCAAACTCTAAAGAGGCTGGTAAATATAAGGATTGTCAAGCTTGAAAACAGGATGGAAGTGGTGTTGAGCTTTAACAGCCATAAGGGTTATTGAGCATATAACTAGAAGAGGGTAATGTCAAACATTAACAATGAATTAAGATATCGAGCCAATAAGGTGATGAAGGTACCGAATCAAATGTACTTGTGGATATCGAGCTTCAACAATACAAGTGCCATCGAGCCCAAAGATAGCAAAATTGACAAAGGCGTAGGAGGATATATCGAACTTTTACAACATGAAGGAGGATATCACACTACTAAAAGACATTAAGCATCTAGTCACAAACTGAGGATATCGAGGTTTTAAGGGATGATGAGCCTATGATGCATCAACATTATCGAGCTGCTACCATAATAATAGTTATTAAGAATCCATTATTATGAAGGCTATCGAGTAGCAACTATGATGTAGGTTGTCGAGTTTCAGCAAAGGGGATTGTGCTATCGAACTTACAAAATTAAGTGATGTCGAGTCTTAATAAAAAAATGTTGAAATTTCATCAAGAGGTGCCATCGAAACCCTTGGATTTTGAGCCCTAACACGTGTCAATCATCCAGCATGGTTGCACCCGTATAAATAGACTCCCATCGACATCCATGGAGGGGCAATTAATTCTTTCCTCTTTCTCAAATTTTAAAGTTGTAAACCCTAAATTGAGTTGGAGATTTTAGAGCCGGTTGTAATCTTTGGACTTTTTACATATAAGGGCTTGGATAACAAACTTTGCATAACATACTTCTATCAAATGAGAATATTTAACTATTATAGAACTTTTGATGTGCATATGACTCATATTTGTGCTTGGACTTAGACAATGGACATGTATATGACTGATCTTTAGACTTGGATTCGAACTTGAACTTGCATATATTTCCAAGCTTGCATAAGCCACTTCAGCCCTTATCCAAACCAACCTTAACTTAACGTGCATATATTGGTTAGCGAAATTTTTTGCTAACAATACCGAATCAATACTCATGTTCATAATTTTTATATACGCATGTTATTTAATGCTAATGGTAATCTAATAAAGTTTAATAATTAATATTTCATAATTATTTAATTAACTTACAACAATTTATTAATTAAATCGTGTGGTTGATTTAGAGTATTCGTCATTACGGTCGTGCGACATAACGGTTTAAATTAAGTCAACAGTTAATATTGAACAATTACAAAATTAACGTTCACACGTCACCTTAGCCAATGCTGTGACATTTTGGTTGAATTTATTGCTTACACATCTTTTGGTAAAATCTAATTTTACTTATTACAAATGGTACTTGATTGGAAAGATAATTTACACCAATTCTCTTATCACTTTAGACTTATGAAATTTGGTAATGGTCGAAATTCCGACATCATCAATATCCACTTTATAGTCCAAACACCAAGAGTTTAGTTCAATAATAACAATTATTTTTAACCGAACTACTCTGACCAAAGATTTTGACTTAGAGTTAACTTCCGTTTACCGTGATACTAACCTTATATCGTCGAGGAGATGAATGCCTTCTTGAATAATGTTTCATTTCCAATACTTCCAATTGACCGAACTATAGTCGTTCGATGGTCGTCTTGCCATGATTTGACTATAATTAAAGTAGAGCTTCCATATTGAAGATCATCATCATTATCAATCAGGGGAAGCATATAAATTAGCCACTTTGATATTTTCTGTTTGACCTTAGTTATATTAACCAATAAAAAACCATCAAGTGAGTCATTCCATAGTTATCTAATAACTATCAGTACATAACCCCTTGGTCTACGCAGCAGTCACGAGCAATGCACTACCCAACATATAGAGGCCGTTATGTAATCTAGTCTCAATAGATGTATCGATGTCCAATCTCGATACATCTTGGCTAGGAATATTTAAAATGATGTGATTATCATATTTGGATATAACACTCATGGTCACAACTATTTGTAACCGCTATCACAAACATACCATTTATGGACTTTCTGACATATACACTTAAATCAACTAACTAAATATTTATAACATTTTATAACAATTATATAATATAAAGGAAACATCTTTTATTGCAAACAAGATTGGTTATCGATTTAGATTTATGTAGCAAATTACATAATTACCCCTAGAGAATACCCATAATTGTATCCATTTTCCACTTGCACCAGGGGTCAATTATGGAATCTTATTTCAACTTCTCTAATCAGTTTCTTCAAAACCAATCGAGTCATACCCTTAGTGAATGAGTATGCTATTATATTTTAATTAGCTACTATGTCAATCAACTCTTTCTGATGTCCATAAACTACCTTCATCATGTGGAACAATTCAGAGTATGTCTCTCGAACTCTAGTGAGCTCTAAGTTCTATTACAAACTATATCACGAAGTTATTACCATATAGAAATGTTATGAGATTCTTAACATTTGGAATCACCCTCAGCTTAGTTATAAATTTGTGCATTTATTATGTATATTCATTGCTTTTCTTATGGTGCTATTCAAGGCGAGGACTTGGCCTTTTACTGAGTCATCCGCAATCTCTTATTTGGAACATTTCCCACTTAAAGCTTCTTAACCAAGGTTTGTATATGAATTTTATATTGATACCATACTCAATATCACATATGAAGCCTGAGTTTGAATACTCCTTTATAAGGAGTTCGTTGTTTCTATAAATAGTTCTCCCGTATTTCATAAATATATGAGAACACTCTAAACTACCAATTAGTGGCCTAAATTTGGATTTGGTATTTTCTTCATGTATCAAATACATAGACAAATCATGATATTATAGACAACATAATATGTATGATAATTCCTATTGCCAATGCGTAAGGAATCCATCTATCATGTTTCTTATTAAACATTTCAATAGGGTGTTTCTACATACTATCTTAGACATTCCCAATGTCCTTTATACACTATAAATGACATCATTTGCAAATCTAATATCGAGTATGAAAACAGCTAATAGCTGATTTTAATGCAAGTACATCGTTAATAATTAATAACGTGTTGTTTTCTTATGTTTAGAAATATCAATGTACTTTCAACGTCCTTTCTTATGAACACATGCTTCATCTGTATTTTTAATAAATGTAAACTATTAAATATTTCTATCAAAATACTTATTCAATTTTAATGTTTTTCGAATGATACTTTCATATCAATTTTTGGATTATATCCAAAACCCACAAAATTCAAAATCGCTTCCACTGATTTCGACACGCTATCTTTATTTAAAATTTTATATTTCAGTACGTATGTACCATAACACAAAGTCATACTAGGCAATAATTTTTTGAGCAAATTCAAATCAATTTGAGCACACAGAATGGTGAATCTATTATGCTTATTTGAAATTCACGATGTTATTATTATCAATGTGACTAACTATATTCCAAGTGCATTTGCCTTTCCCTTAAAGGCACATTCATGACCGATGGATCATATCTCTTCAGCTACAACTATCAAAGTCTAATTATGATATCTACGTAGAAACTTTTTCAAATTTGTGCATTGCATCATACCATAGAATCAATACTTTTAATGATTTAATTAAACAACTATGGACTACTTACTCTTGACATTAACAAGAAACTCATAGTTTTTCTTTAATGTGCAAGAAATACTCATTAAACATTCTCGTGTGTTTTGTTCATTTATGTTTCATTAATTTCATTTCATCCCTTACAGTCAATTTTGACCTCATAACGTATCCATATCCATTTTACTTTCGACAATTTCTAAAAGAAATTCCTTCGCTACAAAATTGGTATTTCTTGAAATAGCATTTATTTCTCAGTGCAGCCGAATGGGCATTTATAAATATTTTATGAATTCCTTATATAAAATTGATTTGGTATTAGTTCAAAATATTTATGTTCAAAACATAAATTTGTCATCCAATGACTATCGTTTCCAAACTTCTTTTGGTGTGATTCACACAAGATCCCTTATGTACAATTATTACGCGCGGTCTTTTGACTCCTTACAACCTGCCAACACCTTAGCCTAGGATATGATGGGGTTTCTTATAAACCCGTATCTTGTATGGTTTTGTAAACTATTTTTTGGATGATATTAATTTTAACCTTGTGTACTACTCTTTAGTACACACCTTATAGAAAGAATTTAACTCAACTTCACTCAATATTACTTGTGCTTTGTCCAAAAAAATTCCATTAAACCTTATCAATACATCATTATATATCATAAGGTGGAGTGACTTATGAAACTGAATTTATATTCATTACAGCTACGTTTGTAACTATATTTGACATACTTATCCATTTGATCAAATCGAATCATTGCATATTATTTTATTTTCTTCTATTTTACATTTAAAGAACTTATCATAAGCATGCTCCATATGTTTCAAATACACATATCCGTGCTTATGATAATTCATCGATGAATACAACGAAGTGTATGGAACCATTTTGGTATTATCGTACTTGTGATTGCATACATTTATATGTATCAATCCAAAGAGTTTATCAGCTCTTTTTACGCTTCCACTAAAGGGGTAATTTGCCCTTAGTTGTCTGAGATATTATTAACTAATATCATATGATTTATAATCATATAATAAAAATTATTTCTCAAAACTACGACTTAGTATATAATTCCAAAATAATTGTAAATAATTAGATACTTAAGTATTTTCCAATGCATCACTTTTATTATGAAAAAAATACCCCTTTATAGTATTATTTCATAACGAATATCCGTAATATTCTCATTGAAATAAAACTATGTTTATTCTTCAGTGATCATCGAAAAAAGATATCATTTCATAAGCAATGTGCAATATATTTCACAAAAATAATTTTTATAACTTGATGCAATCAATAAGTGTTATATGACATGCTCCCACTATTTTCATCATTAATATAATAGCGTACTGAATACATAGATCCATCATCCACTTAATATAGACTATTTATTTCATATACTATAACTAGCTCATCATGGAGAGTTCTCTTATCAATTATCTTGAACTCAAAGAAATAAATCTCATATAAAACAATTTTCATATGAAAACAAATTTCAAAATAGAAATCATATTTCTCATTCCAATGTTAAGTATCAATTACCATTTTACAGTTTTCATTTCAATGTTTTTCTATGAAGCAAAAGTGACAATTCACTCTCTTCATCCTAACATATCTTAAATCACATATACTCTTGTACATTCATTGTCCTTTTTAAATAGTCGAACCATTCAAAAGAATAACCTTACTACAATATTATAATGAACTTTTTACAAAATGCATTAGATCATCCTTAACATTTAAGGGAATCAAATATGTTGCATTTTACATAAACTGATCAAAACTGACATTTTAGCGATCGAGTTCTCATATCTTTTTTGTAGTTTTGGTCTAGTGTTACATTTAACACAATAAGATATTCATCATAATCACGCAAATTGATTACTTAATCTTGTAGTACGGTTTTTTCGCTTATTTCGAATGAACTAATTTCATCGAAGTATGTACATAATGAACTATGATCATTCACCATGTAAAATATATATATGACGATATATGGATCAAATATCTATAACCTTATATTGCTTTAGAGTTTGAAACTCATTGCATGCAATATACGGTCTCGGCCGAATAAACACGCAAGAGAGCAGATCATGAACATAATTAGTAGCTGTAAAATTAGGCAGTTGCATGGGTATTGAAACATTAACATTCAAGAAGTGTATATTATATTTCTATTTTTCAATCTTCAATTTGGTTCATTTGTATATTTTAATTGATAAACATTTATCAATCATATTAAATGTATAAATTTATCAATATATATTATTATAAAATTATACAGTAAATATTCTTACAATATTGGAAATGTTAAATGTTGCCATTTCATTTTTTAATATGGCTCCTCTAGATTTTATGTTTATCAAAACCCTAAGAAAAACATAGAAATCTTTTGATTTATCCAGTGGGTGTTAGGATTCGCTTGCCTTGGGATTCTAAACTTAAGGAGGATTAAAAATTATAGGCCAATAAGTGATGGATAACACTTTACCATTTATATCAAGTACAACCCCTAACCTATAGTCTTTTTCTTAATTCATCTTAACCTAGAGGAATATCAACAAAAGATTATTCACTTATACCGACCATTTCACGATAGCCTAAGTATAATGCACGTACCTTAAGGAATATCAACAAATATGTGCTTGTATCTTATCTCGTCTAGTCAATATACTAATAGTGCTATACATAACATCTCTGGCTTAAGGAATATTAGCAATTAGAGAGTATGCAAGCCATCCTTTAATATGCAAATGTTGGAGGATGGCTTTTAAAGATTCATAATCTTCAATATATTATATCAAGTGATCTCGAATTATGGAATAATGCATTTCATATTGAATACCCACGTGATTCTATGTCAAACACATTTGAAATCAAGGTATACATACATTTATATATGTATTTATTCCTTAAGTCTAATGTTCTACCTTTAGCTCATATATTCACATTATAAAAGTTTCATTATTATATAGTTTTATATTTTAATTAGCTCTCATAATAATCTTATGTACGATATTATATTAATCAAATCATATTTAATTAATTAACTCTTTAATAAATTGTTTATTATTCAATTTTAACATACTATATTGAATTCATATATATACTATAACTTTTATGGTGGTACGCATATATCATATATATATATATGAGTGTGCGCGCGCGTGTGCGCGCATGTTTTTTAGTTTAATTAATTAACCTTTAATTAATTCATTTAATTAAACACATTTAATTAAATTACATTAATTTTGAAAGTCATTATTGTAGGATCTAGATTAACCCTAGAGGGGGGGTGAATAGGGTTATAGCAAATTTTCTCGATTTAAACACAGAAACAAACTGCAGAAATAAATATGCTGAAAAGTAAATCACATACAAAATTTACCCAGCTTCGGCAACCCCTGCCTACTGCTGCATTTCCAAATTTTTATTAGAATTAAACAGTATCCCGCTTACAAACACTCCAACAGACTCGCAAACCCTGCTCCCGCTTACAAACACTCTAATATACTCGCACCCCCTGCTCCCGCCTATAGAGTTTTGCAAACTCGCAAACCCTTGCTCCCGCCTATAGAGTTTTGCAAACTCGCACACCCTGCTCACTGAGCTAATTCTAACTAGACAATCTGACACTACCTACAACCTAGGTGGTGATTTACCAATATTTTGACTCGAAAAGAAAAACTGACTTCAAAAATAAAAGCAGGAGCAAAAATTAAAATACAAACTTGAATTCATAATTTTTTCTCAAATAAAACTAAATTTAAAAATTAAACCCTACAAACTAAAGCCCTCAAAATAAAACCCCTTTTATAAAACAAGGCCCGGCCCTTTTAATCTTTAACCCGATCCTTTTCTCTGACTTGTGAAAGAAATGTCGGATTTTGTTACTCTTCGTTCGTCCAAATTAGTGCTTTGTTCCCTTCAGAAATTAGGGCTTCGTTTTCTTGTTCGCGGCTCTCTGATGATCAATTCTCTGTTCTGTGTTGCTCTTGCTTGCGCTTGTTCGATGCTGCCCCTTTGATCGAGTGCGTCGGATTGCGGTATGTAATCTCTTTGCTGGTTTAATTTGCTTGAATTATCACTTGTTCTTGTCGCGCACTCGATGCCGATGATGAACTTGGGTTTATATTTGAATTTGATTTGATCTTTTCCACACCTCTGATGATGATTTGCGGGTTGGTATTTATATGAATTCCTAAACCTTAATCACTTCGATACTTTCCTAAATTATGATTGCCTGATGCGCATGGCTTTCCTGATATAATTTTGACTTGATGCTCACGACTTTGATTTTGATGCGTTCGATATTTACTTGATTGATATGGCAAAAACTTTCCTCTTTTATTTTGTGACTTTTTCAAAGATACGAATTTGATTTTTGATAGTACACTGTCATGAATTCGAATTCTCTGGCATCAATCTTCATTTCACTTGGACTTTGGCACTTGACTTTAAATTTGTTTTCGTGAATTTCTCTGTACTGTTGAACTTCGTTCATCTTGTAGTCTTCGTCTCTGGCCATCTTCTCTGGTTGGTTTAACATGAACTTCACTTGAGCATTTTGTATGTTTCATTTGACTTGACTTGCTGTTACTTACTTGGTGCATCTCTGTACTTGGTCTCTTGTTCATCCAATTCATTGAGATTGTTGCCATTACTTTGTTGAGTTGTTTCAGTCATTGAGTTCTGGACTTGTATGTGGTCTGGATCTCGAGTTCCATTCATTAGTAGCTTGGTTGACTTTTGTTGTATACATGTCCACTGCAGTTTCATTGTGACTTCACTGATGCATTTGGACTTGATCATACTTGATGCACTTTACATGTTGTCTTCATATTGTTGTTTGCTTCATGTACCTGTTGGTCTGACTTGAACTTGATATTGTGGTATTGCTTCATGATGTACTTGATAAATGCACTTCCCCGTGTGTACATGTTGCTCTCATATATGCACTGTGTTTCACTTGGTCGTCTCTTTTCTTTGTTGGCACTGGCTGTTGTCTTTGTGGTCTTACTGTTGTCTTTGTGGTCTTCTCATTCATGTGTGTCTGTTTCTGTATATTTGCAGTAGTCTTTATTGCATACTGATGTTGTCTCTTTGATATTGAGACCTGTAGTTCGAGGCTGCACTTGTGCAGTTCTTGTATTGTTGAGTTTCCATATCTTGTGCTCGAGCTTGCATGCTTCATGTTCGTTGTATCACTTGTGCATTGTTGTACTTGACCTTGTCACTGATGTTTACTTCACTGTTGACACACTTGAACTTGATTGTTACAGTATTCATATGAATTGTGCATTTTTCTGTACTTGTGTTGCATTTGATCTTTCTGGCCTTGTACCTGTCCACTGCCCCTTTTTTTCTCATATTGCTGGTTTCAATACTTGATGTTGTTGGTCTTATTGGTCATTCTGTTCACCTGCATGTAGTTTTGCACTGATTCTTGATAGCTTGCATGATGCATTTCTTTGTTTCACTTGACTGTGTTGATCCAATTCACCATGCATTGTTTTCCTGTGTTCATGTTCTTGCAGTCTTCATTGTTGTGTCTTGTTGCAGTTGCTATGCAGTTGCTATGCCTTGTAGTTGTGTATTTGAGTCAGTGCTTCACCATACTTGTTGTTGCCAGTTTGCCTTGTATCATTTTGCTCTTTGATCTGGTCATTGCTTGTGACATCCATGTTGCAGCTGGTCTTTGCATCCATTCATGTTGATTTTTGAAAATTCACTAGAGTTGAATCCAGTTTCAAAACTCGGTTTGACCTTGTGCTCGTGTCATGATTTTAAATATATTGCACGTGAGTTGAACCCGGCTTTTCATTTGGGTTTGACCTGTGCTCACCTGTCCCTATAGCATTATCAAGTGTATATCGATGTGCACGGCCTTGTGGCATGTACAGTGGTACACTGTGCATGTCACATTGTTCGTGTGTGATGAATTCAAATGTGAATGATGACGGACAACCCAAATAACTGAGGCAAATCATATTTTCAAAAATCATATTTCACTTTATATTGCAAAAATATTTCTTTTTCAATTTTACTGCGTTAGTGAATATTTTTGCAGATTGCTCAGATGCTGGATTCAAACTGGAATGCAGTTGAAGACAAAATACGAGTGTGAGTGATATGTAGTGAGGTTATTAATGTAAAGATAATTGTGATGTATTCAAAATGTATATGTATAGTGAGAGCTTGAATTTGTACTATTCAAGATTGTAATAAATATTTGTTTGAATAAAATTTCTGTTTGAATTCAAATTCCATTCAAATTCTGTGTAATTTATTTTATTCAACAAATATTTATTTAATCTATGAAAAATAAAATAGTACAATAACAAATACATTTAAATGAATATATATATATATGTTTATTATCATCAAACAAAAATGATATACTCGCATATTCCACAATTATATATACATGTATATTTATACGATCTTAAATATTTCAAGATAATATAACATATATCAATATGTATAATAGATGCATATATATATATATAATTAATTTGTTTAATCAATTTATTTCATAATATTATCAATAAAGTAGTTTCGAAATTAATGTTTAAATTTTAAATTTTCAAACACTTCAAAAATTTATTATCCTTTCAAACATTTTAAAAACTTATGTTATATTAAAAATATAATAATAAACATATTTCATTATAAATTTAACTTTTAAATTTAAAACCTTTACTTTAATTTTTAGAACAATTTAGAAAATTAGCCCAAGATCGAAATCAAATTAGGCCTTTTTTATTAGGGCAACCATTGGGCTCATTCACCTTTAAGGCCAGGCCGACAACTAGGTAGGACAAGTTACTTGATTTTCTAATTCAAATCCTAGATATTATCTTTTTAGACATCATACTAAGTGGAAAAGCCAAATTAGTTAGCCCTAACATGACTAATTTAGACCACTTAGGCTATTGGGCACTGATACCATTGTTGGAACCATGTTGGCCTGCAATATAGTTAACTGGTAAATTTCAAAAACTATTTTGGATATATTGAGCTCATGAAGTTTAAAAGATTATTATATTCTTTAAATAAAATCTTATTTTATTTTATTTAATTTTTTAAATAGAGTTTTAAATTTAATTTGAATTTAAATATAAATAATGAATGTACCAAATACATTCATGTGTGTAGTGCAGGTGCAACATATAAGTAGTGTGCATAGTTATTGTGTACATATTGGGATTTACAACACAACTGACACAATCGCCCTTTATATATGCCTTTGCTATCTATATTTTATTTTGGAATTAAATAAAATAGCAGTATATATATATATATATATAGTTTACTCATATTCAAAAAAATATAGTTTACTTATATTTACTTATATATAATATGTATAAAGTTATTTTACCAAATCAAAAGTTTACATATATTCAAAATAACATTCAATTATGTTAAAGTAAACAATTAATAAGGAGAGTAAAATATGGAGGAGATAATCTCCTTTCATTTACTTATCTTTAATTTTATTTCAAAATAATTTGAACACTTTAACACACATAAGTATGCATGTATGAATAAATACAATCCATGTTTTAAATTAAAATAATATTTATAAATTTTGTAATCTATTATATGGTTTAAAATTAAAGTAACAAATATAAATCTATTTTGATTCAAGAGGGATTAAAAGGGTTATAATGTTTTGGACAAAAGTACACAAAGTTTTTTTCCTTTTTTAATTGAAACACCTTTTAAACAATTGTCAACATCAACCAAAAATTATATTCAAAACAACAAATATGTGAAATATGTATTCAATATCAATTTAATTTTAAATAATTTGCATATATAGTTAATTCATAGTTGTGTATATAATGTGGTACAAAATACATTAATTAATTGATATTAGTTTCAATCCAAATTGTTTGTTTGTTTGCTCGCTTGCCTTTTTTATACTGAATAATAATTTTTAAAACAATGACAAAAACTAGATAGGACAAATTAGGAAGCTATAAATTCATTGTAATATGAATTAGATCTAAACTACATAGATAATATGAACATATCATGGAAACTTGTAGCAAATGTAGGATCTAATTATTTTATCGTACTGAACATACTATCAATTAACATATATTAGATCTAAACTTTGGGTTAACAAAATGAACAAATAATTAGATTAGATGTAGCATGTATGTGATTTAAATTTCATTAACATGGTGAATAGATATAAAATAAAATTAGAATTACTTAAAGATGAAGCCTAAGATTTGCACCTTAAATGAAGAATAAAACTCCGATTCGATTGAATCAACCTCTAGATTTTGCAAGGATCTAGAGGCAATGCCACCTTGAATGTTATTAATTTTTTTTGAGTTTGTTTTAATCATAGAGGCCATTAAGGGCGAGGAGGAGAGCAAGAGGGAAAAAATTAAAAAAATTGTCAGGAAATGATTGATGGATTGAATGAGAGTGAACATGTTTTAAAAGAAACATTGAAACCTTTCAATTTTCTCCTTTAAAACCATCCTTATTTAATTCCTACTTAAATTTAATCAAATCCTCTCCCTTCTCTTCATAATGGAATTAAAGATAAAAGGGAGAAAATCATTTCATAATTGAGATTTAAGTAAGTCATAAAGTGGAGTAAGGGATGGAGATTTAATTCCTTCTTTTAATTGCTCCTTTGTATTTTCAAAACACATTTTAAACCTCTCCTTGTTTTCATCATGCATGTGGGCCTCAAAAAAGTAATCCTAAAACCACATAATAATTAATCTATATAAATCTAGTTTAAATATTTTGTCGATATCATGTATCAATACGCGCGTTTAAAACTTTTATATACACACTTTATTAAATGCTAATGTCATTGAGAAAAATCAAATAAAGTTTAACAATTAGTATTTCATAAGTATTAATTAATTTAATTAACTTACAAAAAAATTAATTAACTAAATTGTGTGGTTTATTCAGAGTATTTATCATTACAATTGTGTGACTAAAAGGTGTAAATTTAATCAGTGATCAGTATCGAATAAATCAAAAATTAACATTCACATGTCACCTTAGCTAGTAATGTGACATTTTGACTCAATTTATCGCTTACACATCTTTTTTGTAAAATCGAATTGTACTTATTATAAGCGGTACCTGATAGTGATGATCATTTACACCAATTCCCTTCGTCAAACTGTATCAATTTGGATTTATGGAACTTGGTAATGGTGAAAGTTCCAATATCATCCATATTCAACTTTATAGTCCAAAGACAGAGTCCTTTGTTCAATAATAACAATTATTATTAACTAAACTACTTTGACCAGAGATTTTTTACTTTGAGTTGAATTTCGTTGACTGCGATACTAACTCCATATAATTGAGAAGATGAATCTTCTCTTAAACAATGTTTCTCTTCCAATACTTTCACTACACCCAACTATAGTCGTTCAATAGTCGTCATGCCATGATTTAATTATAATCGAACCGAATTGTTCATATCAAAGAATGATAGTATTCTCAAGTCAAGAGAAAGCCACTTCTATATATCCTGTTTGACCTTAGTTATATTAACCAACATAAAATTATCGAGTGAGTCATTCCATAGTTATCCAATAATTATCGATACGTAACCCCTTAGCACCTCTAACAACCATGAGTAGTACACTGTCCAACATCTAGAGAGCATTATGTACTCTAGTCTCAACGGATGCATCAATGTTCGGTCTCGATACATCTTGACTAGGAATATTTACAATGATATGTTTATCATATTGTGATATAATACTCGTGGTTACAACTATTTGTAACTGCTATCATAAATGCATCATTTATGGATTTTTTGACAAATATACTTAAATCAACTAATTAATTATTTGTAACATTTTATAGAAGTATATAATAAAAAGGAAAAACTTTCTATTTCAAACAAGTTTGGTTATTGAGTTAGATTCATGTAATAAATTACATATATTCCTCTAAGAAATACCCATAACTCTATCAAATAAGAGTGTGGTAGGATGAACACTTATAAGAGGCTTATGTGTTGGTTATAACCTGAGTGACATGCACCCAATGTTAGATCAATTGAAACTTGACCCTAATACGAAGGAACCACTTTTATTTTTAAGTAAATAATAATTGCTTGGAAAATTTATAAAGCAAACATTTCTGATTTTAAAAATATTATATAAAAAGGAAAAATGTCTGTTTTTGACAAAAAGTGATTTGTTAAGACTTTTGTTGAAAATTAAAGTAATTAATTTGGCTAAATAAAATATTTTCATGAAGACATTTTTGTAAGAAAGGAAAATTTGTAAAAATATTTTATTTGAAACTATTTTAGTACAATGATATTTTGATTAGATATTGGAAGTTGAATTCAGTGTTAAAAGAAACAATTTTGTGTAAGGAACTTCATTGTTGTTAAAGCATCTTTTAAGAAGTACTTCTGTAATGGTAATATGATGTTTTGTTAAAAGGGAAAAAAAATTATCTAATAAAAGAGAAATATTTGTTTGAAAAAGGTTTTTTTTTTCAAATTTTTTTTTTTGAAAGGATGTTTTGGTTTAAAATATTTTACTTTGAAAGAAATGTTTAATGAGAACATCTTATCTAAAATTATTTTAATTTGGGTATGTCTTTTGAAAAAAGGTATATGTTGAAATGTATTTTGTAACCTCATTTTCTATTATATCTTGTAAAATTGTTATATTAATGATAATTTAGAGAATTTTTTTGGTAAATAGATATTTCAAATTATATACTGAAGAGTTTAAGAGGTATTTGTTTAAACAGACGCCTTGAAGGGTAGAACTATTTTAATTATAGTAAAAGATTTTAAAATGTTTTTGTTAAAGATACCTTATTAGAGAATATCTACTGAGAACTCTTATTTTAAGGGAATGAACATTTGTTGAAAATACTTTTTACAATGAGTGCTATATGATTCGGGGAAGGTTTAAATTGTAGGAAGGTAATTGCAAATAAAAGTTATTTTATTTTGAAAAAAATATTGCCTCAAAATAAATATTTGAAAATAATATAGTGAAAATATTTTTAATTGGAAAATCATCTTATTAGTTGAAATAATTGATGGAAGCGTCTTTATTTAAGAAGGGTCTTTTGGGTAAATAATGTAATAAAATATTTATTTGAGAAGAAAAGTATTATTAAAGGAGCACGTTTGATTTCAGAAAACAATTTGTTTGAAATTAATTTTTGTTGAGAGGATTTTCACCTAAAACGATACATTCGCACACAGTATGTTCGTTGCTTCGTCTTATATTCTTCGATTGTGTTAACAATCGAAGCAAATAGTATCATTTGCTTTGGTCTCACCTTAACAGCTGAAGCAATAGAAACTTGCAAAGCAATAGTTCACGCATTTGCTTTTGTTGTATTAACAACTGAAGCACTATCTTTGAATTCGATTTATAAGACAACCAAAGCAATAGGCTGCTTATTCCCTTAACTCCCGAAGCAATTGACTTTAAAAGGTAAAAGAAATAAAAATGAAAATACGTCCATCCAATTTTCATTCAGCGCCCAAACTTTATTTTTCTCAGGAACGCCTGCCTCTTCAACTTAACTATCTAAGTCCCAAATTGCTTATCTTCTCAAAATCCCTAACTCTGTAATTACATCTTCGGATCCATGCTCGCCATTGGATCCACTTGCATCTTGAGATTAATCACGTTACCTTTCTAGGTTGGGTAAAATACGATGTTGTCACTGCTACTGGTAACCACTTCCGGATGTAAAATTCAGTCTTCACCTTTGATGTGATGTTCCTAAGATGTACGGTTTACTATTATTGCTTCAGTTGTAGAGTTGAGGTTCTGATGAACTCGGTGAAATAGGCGTTGGTACTTATGTGTTGATTAACTTCTTTTTAGCTTGGTGGTGGAGATTAACAAATAAACGTCCCCTACCCAAGAAACCTGCAATCTGAGTTGGTATGTGAATCTAATTAGTTCTTTAGATTATGATTTTTTTATTCGTGAAGTACATTGAAAATAAGCCTTGGACCAAGGAAACTGTCTAGCTGGATTTGAATAAGTTTTATTATCCTATATATATCTTTTATATTGTTAAAACCTTAGACATTTTAGATGTATTTTCACATTGTTTAGATTCGATAAATGTATAGTTTGTATATTTTGGGTTCTCTAGCAATTGAAGATCAAATACATTGGCCAGACTATAGTAGGAAGTGTTGCAAAATTTGGACAAATTTTAAGAGCAGGAAGCTTGATACATTCTAGAAAATCGTAATAAACCAAGCAGCAAATTGCATAATATCCAATCTCGCTATTTTAGCTCCTTATCTGCTGGTTGTTTTGTATTACATAGAAAAGTTTTTTTTCCTTACTGAATATTAAACTAATTTTTTATTTTCAACTTCAGGTTGTTAGGCATAAGAAATTTACTTAATATTTATTAATAAACGAAAGTTCAATATATCCAAAGAAATAAACACATCAATAAATATGAAAAGTTAGTTATGTTTTAGGAGCTGGCATGCTTTGAAAACTTGAGGAATATTTTAACATTGGAGAATAAGAAGTTGGTTCAATCTCATTGAAGAAAAGTAGACATTCACTTTTCATATGTCTAGGAAGAGTGTTGTTATCTAACTTAGGTTGGTTTAAACACAGATGAATATGAAGCGGTTAGTGATGAATTTCAAGGTGTTCCAATGAAGTGGAATTCGAGTAAAAATGAACAAAGTCAGAGATTGTCATGTGTCCTCCTCCAAATGAATATTCAAGGTTATTTATTTCCTTTTTATCTTCATTTGTTTGTTGATAAGTATTATGTTTTTATATTTGCTGGTTTACAATAATTTTACCACTAAATTATTGGGCATCATATTCATAAGGAAAGTAGTCAACTAAGTGCCTCAATCATGATAATCTTAAACTAGGGAGCATGTTTCATATAAAAATTTAAATAGAGACAAATAATTTGTATATTAATGATTAGAACAAGAGTAATGTACTATAAAATTCAGGTGATAACTGCATTGAATATCCGAGTCTAACAAAATGGTGTCTAAATTTACCAACTTAAGAATTATAAGAGAAATGTTGTATAATAGTATGTTTTTGCATATTTTGCATAACATGAACATAATATGTATTATAGATGAAACCAGCTAGTAAAATATTACATTAAAAATAACATAAAATGAAAATGTTATACATTGAATTTTTTCAAAATGATTGAACCATAGTAGACATTCTCAATCTATCCTCCTCCAACTGATTATTTTTAAGGTTATATTTTTTCCTTTTTTTCATGACATTCTATTATTAAATTGTCTGACCTACATTGGCTAGTTTCACGAGGGAAGTTGTCAATTAAGTTCAACCATGATGATCATCTCTACTACTAATAAAGGAAATTGGTTGAACTAATTTACTCGGTGTCCTTTTGAAATTCCAAAAATTTCCTTGCTTTCTGTATACATGTTTGCACTCAAACAAAATATTAACGTATACAATAATACAACCAGCCCGCGTGCAAAGCACGGGTCCATACTAGTAAACTGATAATAAATTTTAAAGCTTGAAGAATGAGTGTGCATGAGCAAAATTGCACGTGGTGTCGCTATGTCGAAAGAATATGCTGCCGAGGATACAACAATTTGCCTTAGGTTTGAATGTTACCTCAGGTCTAGTGTGTTTGGGGTTTTTGTTTTTAAAATGTTACTTTTAGAGAATAAAGTATCTATATCTAAAAATTGCTGCAACACCAAGGCCTCCAATATATAGATTAAAGATAGTGGAATTTTTACATGAAAATAAGTGATAAGACAATTATTATTTTATAGCACACTCCATACTTCATTCTCTTTTAGAATCTCAACCCGAATCATTGTGTCTACTAGCTTTTGCAGATTGTAAGTTTTACTACTTAACCAACTATAAATTTGATATCACCCAATATTTAGCATATCCTTCATCGCCATAATGGTTCAAAAGTACTGCCAATTGAAGTTTTGACAATTCATGGCTACAAAGTTTGGCAAGATGCTCATAATGGGTGCACATTAGATGAGGCAAGTAATATGGTCAATTTTTCCATCTCTATTATTTCATGATATCATATCGATAACTTTTAATGTTTTGTTATCTTGCAAGCAAAAGGTTATGTTATCATAATCTGTCCTATATATAAACACAGAATGATTCTTTTGCCTATCTTCCCTATCAATTTTCTGCAGTGTTCTTTGTTAGGAACAAGTTCAAAATCATGGTTTATATAAAATACTAGCACTTGTTGGATGGGATGATACTTTGGGAAGCATCAAGAGGGTGATTGTAAGTATTAACATACAAGAACATCTAAGTTATGCTTATAATTTGCAGTTTTATGTATTAAGTTTCTCTTATGGAAAAATAATTTGTGGCATATGTTAGTTGCAATGACAATTTGATATGAATAGGTTACATGCTTAGAGAAGAGATAAATCTTATCGAAAATAGGATCAAATGCATTGGATCTCAAACCTAAGGCAAATGTAAGTTGGTAACATTTATATGCACATAAGTTATTTTTTTGTACATTCTTCTCTTTATATGCTTTTTCTTTTTTGATTCCTGCAATTCTATTTGTGCTAAACTGATAATATTTTGAAGTTTAGCTTTTCTTAAATGACTTTGATTGTTATAAAGTTTGAATTGGCACGAGAACTTAAATACTATTCAGACTGAGGTGAACTCACGATTCAGAACTTTTTTTTTTCCAGTTGCAACGTTTAACTCATAAAGAAAAATATTTATATCCAGGACTCTTTGTACCATTTGTCATACGTGTAATTCAATGAGCATTTCATATTCAAAGAAATTCACAAAGATAATACTTAGTTAGATGATAATATAATGAGGCTAAGGTAGTAGGCTTACTGCAAATATATATTAAGCATGATGTAGAAATCTCCATTATATTTCATTGGATACATAGGAATCTTTATGAGTTGTTACATTTAGAAGTTAAAATTAGCCAACCTATTAAGTAGTAGTCAAAATAAATCAACATCGTTAAGGATAAATGAGCAGATGTGGTAGATATATGTACAGACATAGACTCTTGTTTATACTGTAAAGCAAATACGGTAAAATATGTGCCTGTATGCTAGCTTGATAAGGCTGCTAAGACAAATTAACAAGTAGTTTGGATTTATATTTTATTCCATGTATTGTTATTACTATATACTAATTTTGTGCAAATTCTATACAATAAATTTTATGCAAACCGGCGTATTGTGGATTCTCATGTAAAGTATTTTACGCATGGGTATGAAAGCTATATATCGAATAGCTACTGTGATTCAGTTACCGATATTAGGGTCTCGATTTCTTGCCTTGTAGATACTGTCTGTTGAATGTGCAAATAATTATGCTTCTGATGCAGCGTATTAATCAAAAATAAACTTCAATCGGTGAAAGTAGCAATCGGTGGATTGATGAATACAAAAATGCCCAAATTCGTTGATCCGAAGATACCGAATTCTAGCTATCTCAAACACGTTGATAGCGCACTATACCGTGTTCAAAGATCTACGATTCTTCGTACGTTGATCTAGCGCACTAGATACCGTGAATCGGCTTCTACGATCGTTGAATCGAGCGCACTCGATTAACCGAAAGAGGAGATAGGAGATTACACTCAACTAACAATTTTAGAAGAAAGCACACAGCAATCAACAAGAAATTTTATTCAAAAATCGACCACTTGAAATGTACAACTAACTCCCTATTTATAGCCCTTTTACAACCGGCTCCATAAGTCGTTGCCGACTCATGACTTACGACTCATCATAAGTCGTTAGCGACTCAACGGTACACACTACCCACGACTCATAAGTTGGCAGCGACTCAATCATCATGCGACTCAGTATATGTCAACAACGACCTAACACAAACATGTACAGACGACTCAAGAGACATACAAACACACTACAACATCACACAACACAGACGACTCAACAAGATACGACTCAACAAAACAACACAGGTTACACGACTCACGACATAGTATAAACAAGACTGACTCGCGACCTACGACTCAGCTTAAATCGGCAGCGACTTAAAGAAATCCTTCAGAAAACTCCATACGACTTAACTCCGAACGACTCATCTCCGAGCGACTCATCCCTGAACGACTCATCTCCAGGTGACTTAAATCTGTTCCTTCATTATGTCGTATAACCATAGGTCGTAGCTCGTTCCTGTTAGGTCGCGGAAACGACTTATCGTAATATGGCACTACCTCGTTATCTCGTAAGTTGATGAGTCGGGCTTCCTTTAGGTCATAACCCGTAAACTCGTTAGGTCGTACACTTAATGCCACTTCCCTCTCTGGTTCCTTGTTAAGTCGTGAACGACTTAGGACTTCTTCGTTAGGTCGTGAAAGCACCAAAGATGTACCCCGCGTTACCTCGTTAAGTCGCTCGCGACTAAAGCTTAATCCGTCCTCATCCTTAAGTCGTTGAAACGACTCATTGGTATGCTTAGGTCGGTCTCGACCTAAGTCTTTATTCAGATGGCCTGCATCAACTTCAAATTCAGATAGTTAGCATATCAAATGTCACATCAGAGTATCATACCATGCTATTTTGTAATCTGAATCATCTTGTGTGTAGGTCTTGTCAATAATACAGGTCCTGTCAATAATGTCATTTAAGTAAGTCAACCCTTTCCTTTAAATCAAAGGGGATTTAAAAAGTAGTAGACAACATACTTCTATTAAAAATACTTGAAAGAGAAAACATCTTGTGATTCTTAATGCTTGCAGATGATGAACGACGTCTTTTCTCAAAATTATTTGAAACATTTTATCTGAATAATGTTCTTTACTTAATCAAGATCGTAACATCCTCTATGGAGGCCCGAAGATAAGCGCTATAGATGTTGCAGTCATCCATAGTATTAACTTTCAGTGACCAAATATGGTAATGTTAATGGTATCCATAATATTAGATGCACATAAATATGAAACAAAAGCACAGATTTCAAAAAACAACTTTTTTGATTACATTTCACACATGTCTCATATTTCGGTACATAATCTCAATCATTTTCCAAGTTCAGATCAAACATAATTATTACAAAATATGCCAAGAGCGACATATGAAGATGTCTCCTTGGATGAACAGAGTACTAAAAATTCATAACCGACATGAAACAACACAACATAATCAAACAAAATAAAACAACTCCTAAATAGCTATCCGTCAGCCAGTTGCTCGTCTCTGGAAGCTTTATTCCCTAACCTACTAAAACCTGGAAATCCTCAACCCATAGCCTACTCGAATCAATTTTAAGCACCTGATAGTTTAAGGGAAAAAACATAAACTTTGAGTCGGATATAAAGCCTGGTATGAATAATATTATACATCTCGGTTATTTGATATTAAGTGAGACCACGCGGCTTTGTGGAATGGGTTTCTCCTTATTAATATCCTTTGAAAACATATCTTTTGCAAATCATAATCCTGCAACCAAAACTGGTTAAAACTGTAAAATCATTATCATGTCAACAAACACATTAGGAACAAATGGACTATCTGTCCGAACATTATAGTTTTGTTTGTTAACTATTAACCTTTGGCTGACTTGGGCCTACTAGAAAATATAAAAAAATAATCTAACGTTTGTTAGATACACCTCTTCTGGATGGTCTGTCCCTGACTTACTTTCTCCAGGTCAACTGATCCTAATGGTTTTACCGGCTCATCAATAACCTACCTCTATACAAATGTATTCCCTTCTGTATGTAACATCATTTTAGTCCTACCCGTGACAAAGCCCTACGTACGAGAATTTTGGACTAAATAGCTGGGGCTAATAGCTAATATATAGGGTGCGACCCTATACCAGTCCCATCTGGTATACAAATATCCAAGTCATTTTACTAAGGTTAATCTTCCCTTAAATTTTCTTTCAAAACTTTTTCATTACAAATTGATTTAAAACCTTTAAATCAAACTAAAACAAGGAAAATATATACTTTATGCTTTGCTCAAAACCACCTTTCCATGTTATATATAATTTACTCAAATCTTTGTTAATGAAAACGTTTAAACCTTTGAAAGTACCGCTTTTCGATCCTATTGAAAGTATCCCTTTTGAAACCAAGTAAACCTTAGGCCAAAGAGAAATACAAATTCTTCGAAAACCATTCATAATCACCCTTTCGATACCATTGAAAAACATCACCTTTGAAAGGTTTAAACCTCAAACATCCTTCTTTTAAAACTCTTTAAACATTGCCTTTCGAAAATATTGGAAAACCTTTCCTTTTAGACCTTTCGAAACGATTGGGGAACCATCCCTTCGAAATCTTTATTAAAATCTTTCGAAATCATTAAAACATCAAATCATTTGAAGCCTTTGGGTTCAAGTAAAATAAGCGAAACAACCTTTTGAAACCATTCAAAACTATCTCGTTTGAAACCTTTTTGGTTCTACCTTCAACAGAGCAAAAGGGTCATAAAATATTTGAGTCAAAAACACTCTTTCGAAAGCATTTCCAAAGTAAAGAAGTGATGGTATTGAAACCAACCCTTCGAAAGTATTGGGGAAGTGGATTGGATTTTAAAAAAAGTATACCTTCAGAAACCATTTCCTTCGATAGGTAGAAAAGCGACAACCACATGTTTCGATCTCAATGAAAGCATTTACTTAAAATGAAAGGCGCAACTCATTCAAAACCATTCCTCTAAAATATGGTCGAAAGCTAACCAAGTCGAAAGCAAAGCAGGTGCATTTTCATTTAAAAGCAAAGTAGTGCTTCGACCCCTTCGAAACCCTTGGTTTTGACGCAGTACCTTCCGCCTATATCCAATCGCTGCGCATCAAGTCTTTGATGCCATGCATATTGGTTTCAATAGTGATGGTGGCAAAACTACTAAGTCGCAATCTAGGTGCCTAAAGTGGCAAAACACGCTAAATGCATGTAAAAATTGATTTTAACTTCAAAAGAAATTCTTTTCAACTAACCTGCCTCGTTTGTTAAAATATTATTGGTTGTCAATTTCTTTTCTTAAAGTGCTGCCAAAATTTCCGAATTAAACAATTTAAATAATTTACAAAATACCCCTTCTCCTTTTATAAATATATAAAACATTTAAGTCTCATACCATAAATAAGTTTATATATCAATTAAAACACATAGGAAAATTCTACAAAAATTCCATAAATTTTTTTTAATATGTTTTTTAATATATGTTAACTTTAGACCCAAAATTTATATGATTTAGCCGTAAATAATTTTAAACCTAGATAATCATTTTCTTCACCACAAAATTAGAATAAATCCACAATAATCTAGAGTTTAAAATTGAAACCCATCTCTAACATCATTTTTGATCTAAATTTAAAGTCACAAGGCATTTGGATGTAATTATAAAGGGTTTTCACATTAAAACATATCATAAAGCCTATATGAAAGAGCATAAATTATCAACATGCATATATAAACATTTTATCCTTCAAAATCATGGCATAACATTGCAAATAATTCGGATTGTCCTTGAAACCGAAAACAGTTAAGAGAATAAGAAATGTGGTCATTATGTAGCTTAGCTTTGAGATTAAGGAGTTTGAGATTCGAATGAATTTGATTTTTATTACACTTCTTCCTTTGATTGCTTTCTTTTCTCTAGCTTGTTTACTGGTGACTGACCTCTACTTTGTCCTTGGTTTTGAAATGAACATGCAAATGAATTCCTAAGGGTTCAGGGTATAAGAATACTCTTTTTTCCTATTTTGTCCCTTCTCTATTTCATTTTAAATCGTCTTTAGTTGATTGTTTACATGGCACGGCTACCCCTTAGTTTAATCACAAATCTCAATCCTCTAATCATCACATTATTTTATTTTATTTAGACAATTACATATCTTAAATAATGTTACTAAAAATTAGGGTCGTTACCGACTTTCCTCCTCAAAGAATTTCATCCTCGAAACTACAATAAGGTACCCAACAAATCAAACATAATGGTAAAACATACCGTCACACAAATCAGGATAAGCGTCTCTAATCCTGCTTTCAGTCTCCCAAGTATAGTCTCTCTCATCGTCGCTCCACTGGACTTTAACTAATCTGACTGTCTTGTTCCTTAGCCTCTTCTCATCTCTCACGACTATACGAATCGGCTTTCTAACCATAGTCAAGACTGGTTCTACTACTAAGTCATCTAACACAATCGGTGCTATAGTAGATTCTGAATCTCTAACACACTTCCTTAGATGAGAAACATGAAAAACATCGTGGACTCCTACCGAACTACTCAGTAACTATACTCTATATGCAAGTTTCCCGATCCTCTCTACAATAGGAAATGGTCCTACGAATCTCGGTGCCAACTTCCTCGATTTTCCAAATAGAATCACACCCTTCATCGGTGATACCTTAACAAACACATGATCTCCAACTGAGAACTATATGTCTTTCCATCTTCTGTTTACAAAACTCTTCTACCTAGACTGAGCTTCCTTCATTCTAACCCGAATCAACTTAATCTTTTATGCAGAATCTCTAACCAAATCCAGACTAAGAACCAACATATCCTCGGTCTCTAACTAACAAACTGGTGATTTGCATGACCTTCCATGCAAAGCTTCAAATAGTGCCATCACTATACTAGTCTAATAACTATTATTATATGAAAACTCGACTAAGTATAGATGTTCTTCCCATGATCCTCCAAAATCTAACACACAAGCTCTTAACAAATCCTCCAAGACTTTGTTAACTCTTTTCGTTTGCCCGTCAGTCTATGGATGGTAAGTGGTACTCATCTTGAGCTTGGTTCCTAAAATATCCTGTAGACTCTTCCAGAACTCGCTAATGAATAAGGAATCGCTATCACTTACTATACTACTAGGAATTCCATGACGTCTAACTATGTTCTTCATAAACAACCTAGCCAAAACTTGTGCTTTCCTAGTTGACTTAATTGGAATCAAATAGGAACTCTTGGTTAATCTATCCACTATGACCCATTTACTTTCATTTTCTCTATTAGATTTTGGTAACCCATCTATAAAATCCATAGAAATTGAATCCCACCTATATACCAAAATATCTAATGGCTAATGAAACCCACTTGGCTTCTGATATTTGGCTTTTACCTGTTGACAGTTCAAGCACTGCTTTACCATAAGCCTACATCCTTCTTCATTCCTTCCCAAAAAAAACTCCGCTTTATGTCCTAATATATCTTAGTTCCTTTCGAATGAATAGTGAACTTTGAACGATGGTATTCCTCTAGAATTTCCTTCCTTATGTCTCCTACATTCGGAACACAGCCTATATTTCTTTCTCAACCATCCATTTTGGTTAAGACTAAAATACTTTAAATCATAGCTCTCCATTCCATCTCTTAACTACCTGATCCATTCGACCAATATTGGATCCACCTTCTGTTTAGAAGAAATCCTTACGATCATTAGCGGTCGAACTTCCAAACAAGATAACTTTACAGATCCTCTACTAGACCCAACTTCGAATCTCCACTGCACTATGAAAGTCAACAACGCTTCCAAATATTTCCACTCTTCTATCATTACCAACACTGCATGTTGATGCTTTCTGCTAAGTGTGTCTGCAACCTTATTAACTTTTCCTATGTGTACTCAATGTCGAAATCATAAGCGGCTAAAAACTCTAACCACCTCTGTTGTCTCATATTCAGCTCCTTATGAGAAAACAAATACTTCAATGACTTATGATCTGTAACGAACTAGATTTTCGACCCTTAAAAATCGACACTAGTACGTCCACTACATCACATGCCAAACATTCAAGTGCTTGAAATACCGATCTGTTAAGGTGAAAGAAGAAGGTAGAATATAGAAAAAAAACTAAAACAACAATGAACCTCACAACGCAGCGAATAATATATAATACAACAATGATTTTTACAAAAAGGAAACATCTTTATTCATATATACAATATCAGAGTACACTAGACTTATCCTAAATTTTGGCAGTTATAACACCTGTTCTTACAACAACGGACAAACTACACATAACACATATACAATGGAAGATATCCAAAATAAAAGAGTACGTCCTGGGCCTCCAACTCGACTCCATAGCTCTAAAGTATCTAAAGCTAACGTGGAAAACATGGTCGGCCTGACCCAAGCATTATAAGGAAATAACGCTGGGTCATTCTGGTAAACTAGTGTGAGTAAAACTCAATAACACATAACAAACAACTGATTCTCTATATTTGAAAACCTTTCAAACAAAGGGTATCTCGTAAGATCACACCGCACATAAATACAAATGGGTTTTTACCTTACGATAACCAAAATATTTTGTATCAAAATCAGTACTATTATCATAGTGTTTAGGTTTAAAGTAAATATATAAAATTGATGAAATGCTTGCATCTCGCATTCCAACATACTAGGTTCTGCAATCGAAAACTTAAGGCATGTATAGGAGATTGGATTCCATACTATGAAAAGGTAAGGGAATACCTTTCGGAGGTACATCTTTAGATAAATGCATTTGAGTCTGACAAGAACATCTTATACCTTTGCCATACAGGACTGGCCTACTAGTTGTCTAGCGGTACCGAATATGGTCGCCCCTCTTGTGCCTCGAAGCATTCAAGAATAGATAATAACCGATCTAGATTTGGAATGACCACACCGTACTTGGGAGCTGCCTACTTGGCCCTGCTGCATGCTTGATTTTTGTCATTTCCCGGTTGATGAGGCATGAAGCTACGATTACCTTTCTGAATAGCAATCCATCTTGGAATGCTAACATTTCCCTTTAGTCATCAATGCAATGCCAACATTCATCCATACAAGTTCGTTCTGGGTCTGAACGGAACCGAAGACACTACTTTACTACATCCATTTTGGAATCACCCTCAGGATTAGTAGCAATAGCCTTGCACTTCAAAGAGAACCATCTTCAATCATCATCAAGATGTCCTCCACTTGAACGTACATGTTGGTTTGGAGTTGTTTTCAGATATATAAATCCGATCTCGGTATCTCCGTACCAACAACCGATAATTTCTGGTTGACTCAATCTCGTTTTTTTGAAGTAAGTATTTGAGACCTTATCAGGAAACTTGAATTTACATTCATACTTCCTAAGTCAAATTGGGTCAAACTTGATAGTTAGTTATTTAACCATCAATTGATAAACATCCAATCATGGTTTAAATCCCAAATGGGATCCGCTAAGCCTTTATTAATTATCTTTAATTAAAATGATACTTTACAAAACTTGATTAAAAGATCTTTTCAAAACACTATTTCTAAACCCCTAACGTTCCCTTTAAACTTGGAAACAATTCACATTATTTACCAAACATTTTGGAAATTCCCTCTTCAGATTTAAATGGCCAACAATTCCCTTTTAGAAACATCACCTACAATTAAACCTATTTACTTCACATTCCAAACCTCTTTATAAATTTCCAAACTAGATTTAAACTTCCTTTGAAAACTCTAAAATGATTTATAAATCTCTTTCTAATTTAAAAATCTTTATAAAACTTCTTTATAAAAGCTTTATAAAATTTCCTTTATAAAATAACATTTACGAATGATCAACTTACTTAATATTAATTAATACTAATTATTTAACCAGATTAATTAATAATTATTCTTAATTAACCAATTTATTTTAATCAATAAACCTTTTTAACTACGTTAAAAATAATTTAAGTATCGCTAACTTATTTTGAAAAGGATTTCCAAAACATTTTTAAAAGAAAACTTAGAACTTGAAAATTTGAAAAATTCAAACTACATACATAGCGACTATCGTTGTGGGCGCAATAACCTAAGATTCCCTTCTAAATTATTATCCCAAAAATCAAACTTTTCACTCTCATTTACTAAAGGAAGAAATTTTAAAACTTTAGTAAAGTTTGAAAACAAATTTAAGAAAAACAAATCAAACCCTTACTAAAACAACAAGTAAACGATTTGATTTGCAACCGAGTCTCAAATCCACTTCACTTTCAAGATACTACCTTCTATATTCACACAATCACATCTAAAATGTCACATACACAACAATCTGATTCAGTAATATAACCAAATCCCAGCCTATACCGATCATCATTTAAACATATCCATTTGAGTGTTAATGCTAACTTATACATTAGCATTAATCAACATATTTCAAACATACCAAGGTCCAATTATATGTGACATACATATATTTTTAAAATCAACATAACATATAAGATAAATTTCTTTCCACATAAATTAAGAATTTACTCACCTTAAAGATCGACAAAATTCCACTCGAGCCCTAGAAACTGAGCTCGAAAATTGGTCACTTTCCCATGGATTTTTGGACTGTTACTCTCAGATTTTAAAAAAGTGATCAAAAGAAAAGTTTTAGATTATTCTTTGCTCTATCATTTTAAAAAAAAGTTGCTCAATAAGGTTAAATTTTGAGGAAGGTATTGCCTAAATAGTGAGGTGCATTTTCGAACATCAAATCTAGGTTCAAAAACACTCTTGCAAAAAATGAATTTTTAGAGCAACTATGCTCAAAATCAAAAAAAGTGGTAAACTACAAAGTTGTTGCCACTGGAAATATACATTATTTGAAAAATAGAAAATCTTAATTTGGTGGAGTATATAATAGTTATGGCCGAATGAAATTAGGGTAAAAATAGAGGAATTTGAATGGAAAAGGAGTTTGAAGCAAAGTTTAAAAAGTTTTACAAAGTTCAAAACCTAAAAATATAAAACTTTAAAATGTTTAAGGAAACTATTAAATAGTTTTGAGGCTTTAGGAAGAAGAGACTAAGGGAAATAAATTGGAAAACAAATTAAAAATGAAAGAAGGAAATAAGAGAAATGCTTTTATATATATACATAATAATTTATAATAACCTTGTCTAGTCACATCACTCCTTTTATAAATATATATTTATTATGTGTTATCACATCACTCTCTTTATATATATATATATATATATATATATATATATAACTATAATTATTATATCTAGTCACATCAATCTCTTTATAAATATATGTACATACATACATATATATATATATATAATTATTATGTCTAGTCGCATCATTCTCTTTATAAATATATATATAATTATTTTGTGTTGTCAGATCACTTGATAAATTAAAATTAATTATAAGATAATATTCTTAAGTATATTATTATCTTGTTAATCAACTCTTATATATGTGTGTGTGTAGTGCACAAAGACGAACAGCGTTTCCGACAACTTTCCGGTGTCGAAAAGTCGAAATTCCGAAAAACGTTCTTCGATCACATTTTATATTTTTCTACAAACTATTTAATTTGGTAAAAAAAAATTTCTAGTTAATTAAATCTTATATATATATATGTATATATGTAGTGCACAAAGACGAATAGTGTTTCCGACAAATCTCCCGTGTCGAAAAGTCAAAATTTCGAAAAACGTTATTCGTTCACATTTTTTATTTTTCTATGAACTATTTAATTTGGTAAAAAAATTTTGAAAACGAATTTACCATTATTATTAATTGATTAAAATGTGTTTATTTATCTATAAAAATTCATTTATTGACTATATAAAATATAAAATTGCCTAGTTTAAGTGACCAAAACCCTGGGTCATTACATGATCCGTATAAAGCTTAAACCTCTCTCCTAAAAGGTAATATCTCCACACCTTCATGCAAAAATCACCGCAGCTAATTTCAAATTATGCGTTGGATATTTAGCCTCATGTGGTCTAAGCTGTCGAGAAGCATAGGTATTCACTTTTCCTCTCTACATTAACATAGCTCCTAGCCTAGTCCTACACACATTTGTATAAACTACCAAATCCTGATTCCCTTCTAGAACAACTAGTATAGGTACATGAATCAATAAGTGTTTCAAGCTCTAGAATGCTTCCTCATACTTGTTAGTCCAAACAAACTTCACATCCTGTCACGTTAGCTTGGTCATCGATGCGGTTGTCCATGAAAAATCCTTTATGAACCTTCGATAATAACCGGCCAATTCAAGAAAACTCTTTATCTCAATCACCATCTCGGGTCTCTTTCAATTATTCACCATTTTAATCTTAGTCAGATCTACAGATAACCCTTTATCTGAGACTACATGACCAAGATACTTCACTTCCTTCTTCCAGAAATGACACTTCAAAATCTTCGCCTTTAACTGATGCTGCCTCAACGTCTCAAGCACAACTTTAAGATGAACTTCATGCTCCCTTTCATCCTTAGAGTATATCAAGATATCATCCAAAAAAACCAAAATGAAACTATCCAAGTGCTCTCAAAAAATTCGGTTCATCAAATCCACAAAGAATTCCCGCGCATTAGTTAGTCGACATCACTAACCATTCGTACGATCCATATCTAGTTCTGAACACCGTCAAAGGTATACTATCTTCTACTACTCTAGGATGTGAAAACCTATTGCTAAATCCAATTGAGAAAATACGTTGGCTCAACTCAACTATAAAAAAAATTGTCAACTCTAGGCGACAGATATCGATTCTTTATCATCTTCTCATTCAACATACGATAACTGGTACATAACTTCAACGATCTGTCTGGCTTCTTAGCAAACATTGCGGCTACTCCCCAAGGTGAACTACTTAATCTAATAAAATTATTGTCTTCCAAATCCACCAAATGCACCTCAACTCTCTCATCTTGGTAGGTATCATCCTGCTTGACGGCCACTCATTGGTTCTGCTCTACGCACCAAATCTATCTAAAACCCAATAGCTTGTTTTGGTAGCAATCTTACTATAGGCTCAAAGCATCTGTGAATTCTCTAACCATGATGAATCTATTCAACTCGTTTTCCAACTTCACAACACTCAAGAAAGAATTCACCTCACAACTAAGGTTTGTTGTGGTATGTACAATCCGATCACTATAGTTAGGGTGTCTAAGCGATTTTCCTATCATTGCAAAATATCCTAGCATCATACATACTTAACTAACCCATACCCAAAATAATTCCGAACCTAACAAATCAAACACATGCAAACTGAAAACAAAGATATGAACTTACAAATCAAATTCTAGATGGTCACACTTCATCCCAAGTATCACATACCCTTCTATTGGATTTGCAACTCTTAAAGAAGTAACTAAGTATAAGGGTTCTAGGTTAAGATTATCTGCCAAACAATGAGATATAAAAGAATGCATGTAACGACCCACTATTTTGGACCATTCAAATCGACAACAAAACCACACATGTCGGACTTGAATAATTCAAAACAGTAGATTGTAATATAATTTTAAGCAAATAAAACCAATTGCAGAATCACAGACACAGAAATATCAGAATAACTCACAGCGGAAATAAAAATAACCATAGTAGTTCATGAAGCTACTACAAACATAGTCTCAAAACAAGTACAAAATACCAAAGTCTGAAAGGTAAATACAATATAAATCCAATACATAAATGTCCACTAGTACATAAGCTGAATAGAAATAAATAACAACTAGATAGATGGAAAATCTCTAGCAAATCCTCTAGCTCTAGAAGGTGAAATCCAAAGCTGATACTCAGGCTGACCCGAGCGTAAATCAAAACACAAAACATTCGAGTCAGGACATACATACTTATACAATGTAAATCAACTCAAGTGAACTGTAATAAAATGCACAAGTAACTTAAAGGATGCTTGGAACAGCCCATCATTTAAGGATCCATTAAACTATTTACTATGTAGTAATATACGCTATTATAATAATGTCTAAGTAAAGTATAATATATTTAAAAATAGCGTTAAGGAGTTACCCATCCCCCCTTAACGCATTTTATATATTCCCACAGTCTATACAGTACCGTAATCTCTCTCGCACTGGGCGTCGTCATAGGGCACTCCATAAATATGGTACAAAACAAAATCGTATAAGGCGCGCTAGGGTAGATGACACGGCACAATGAGGCAATGCTAGGGTAGATATACCAATTGCACTTCCGGACCGGTGGTAACGCGTAGTTGCCACTACCGCCCACCTCGAGCCATACTCCTAAAAATCAAAGGTGCACACCAATCAATCACAAAGTAATAGAATGGCATACGAAGAAGTGTGTCCAATAAGAGGAGCTACCTCATTAGCCCGTCAATTGCTCCTTTTTTAGCCACCTTATGCCAATTCGCAAGATTCAGGTCTATGTACATACCTCAATAGAACGTCGCCACCATCCTACTTCATTCTGGAATCTCCACCGCGTACACAGTTGTTAAAGTGGTTTTCGAAGTTGGCAGAGAGTATGACAACTTCTGATCCCTATCTCTTTAACAACCAAATGTTATTATTACCCATGGATATTTATTTCAAAACATTTCTATTCCAAAACCATTTAAACCAAATGCTATTACTATCCAAAATAATATCAATTTTCAAAATGGGTAATATTTCCAAATCCATATACTTATGGCACTTTAAAAATGTAATAATTTAGAATCAAAACAATTTCAAAACCATACACTTTCTTTAGCATTTTAAAAATGTAATAAGTTGGAAACTATAGCACTTTTAAAATGTTACCCTTATATAATAGCACTTTAGAAGATGTTACAATTTGGAAATAGTATCACCTTTAAAACATAACCTTAAAGTAACATGGCATTTTAAAAATGTTATCTTTTTATACTACAGCATTTTAACAACATTACCTAAAGTAGTATAACATTTTTAACAATGTAATCTAAATAACATAGCATTTCGGAAATCATTAACAATTTAGAAATAGTAGCATTTTCAAAACATAACCTAAAGTAACATAGCATTTTAAAATGCTACGGATACTACTATAACATGTTTAAACATACTATTTCACTTTTTATCATAGTTTTATTTATACAAAACATATCATTTCATAATTAAAATCTATTATTATTAGGTTAAAATTAAAATTCCATATTAAATTAAATTCAAATTATTAAGTTATTCATCATAGATAAAATTCTGTAATTTAGTTGGTTTATTTATAAAATCTCAATATATCATTATATTTAAAAATCATTAAATTACATTTTTAATTAAAATTTCATATATTTAAAGATTCAATGTACTAAATAATTTTTAGAAAACTATTATTTAAAAACTTAACAATGGGTCTATATAATATGTTCTAACCTAGGTCAAGTGATACCGATATATATCATTTCAATCCGTAATTTACAAAAAATCCGGGTTCTATCATTTCAAACCCGCAATCCCAAGTCAAATAAAATAAAAATCGCTTGAGCCTATCATTTCAGCTCATAACGACTTTTCCCTATTCTAAAGTCCATTCGGGTATGTATCATTTCAATCCATAGTGAATCTATACTAACATGGAACTTGCAGTGTGAGAAACAGTAAATAAATAAAAGTATAGCATGACATATCATATCAGGTGATGTAACATGCATATAATCAGGTTATAACATCATGAAATATCATATCACAGGCATATATGAACTTATCAACATAGCATATCAACACTACATATCCACTTGTCACTGTTTCACAATTATATAAGTACGAATGTCGAGAGTGACAAACTCACCTCCTAAAGCTAGAGATTGCAATTCAAGACACACAACCAAACTCCGAAAAGAACGAAAAAGCATGAATCAAATTTGAGTGGTTGGAGTGCCAAGATTCAAATCTTGTGAACAAAAAAATATGAATATACATAAATATATAATTGAGCACAAGATTATAAATCAAAACAATGTACAAATATGAATCAAAATTGAAGCAAAATGACTTAACCACTACAAGTGGGCTAGGCCACCATCAAAATGGGCTACACCATCATCAACATGGCTCGACCATGGTTAGATCTGAAGCAAATTGGTTCGGCCATGGCTTGAAGTGAGGCAAGGTTATGGTGTATGTGAAGTAATGGCAAGACAAAATCAATGGGAAGGTAAAAGGTCAAAGGAGATGCAACATTGGGTTCAGCCTAAGGCTCTTATGGCTCGGCCATGGTGCAAAAATCTGGTTCAAGTCAGGTCATCACGTGAAATGACACGACTATGGAGTGCTTTTTGTCATGGCAAGGGGATGGAATGGTGTGGCATAAGTGGTGGCCGAGGCAAGCAATAGGAAAGGGTGGTGTGGTGGAGATCGGCTAAGGTTTGCATGTCTTTTGGTGATGGGTTTGGATCTATAGCCACGGCATGGGTGTGGAGATGAGATGGTGATGGAGATGGCCGATCTACGGTGATGGATGAGGAGACGATGGTCGGCTAGGAGCATGTGATGGCCGAGCTTTGTTTGTGAACAAAAGAATGTAAAATGAAAAAGAGGGAGAAGGAGAAATGAAAACTTACTGTAAAAATTTTCTACAAGAAATGAAGATGAGAAAGAGAGATGGGAATGAGAAATGTTTTGCATGTGAATTGAAAAGGTGGTGAGAAATTTTTGTGCGGCTAGAAAAGTTGTGAACGGCTAGGGTAATGGAAAAGGCTTTACTTCTTATCCAAGAAAAGAAACTTAAGTCTTTTAGAATTTCCAAGCCCAAAAATCCAAATAAATATCAAATAAAAAGTACAAACAAAATAGAAAATAAAATATACAATAGAAATAAAGTAGGAAAAAATGGAATAGAATATAAACAGAAAATGCTGAAAAAAATCGTGTGTAAAACGATGAAATTTATCCGATTTAAAAAGTATAAAACAGAATTTGACGAAACGAAAAGCAGAACCAATATTAGAATCAAATTCAGCTTCAAGAAAAAAGATTGGAAATTAAAAATCCAAATTTAAAAATTTCAACTGAAAGTCAAAGTTTGACCACAGTTGACCAAAATATAAAATTTTCAGAAAATTATTATTTTATTTTATTTGGAAAAATGATTATAAACAAAATCCATAAATTCATTGGAAAATTCCAAAATTTCAATTTTTAAATGATTTAAAAATCGAAGTTTTCAAATATATTGAATTAAAAATATTTACAAAAATTATGGGTTGTTACACTCTCCCCCACTCAAAACTTTTCGTCCTCGAAAAGGAACGAGACACAAAACAAGGAAAGATAAGATAGAGAAGCAAGTACTACTGAAACGAAAATTCCGGATTCGAAGCACGTATGCTCTCATCCGTCTCCTGAGTACAATCCCGATCATCCGTACTCTACTACACTTTAACTAGGTTGACAGATTTCCTTGTCAGTTGCTTCATATCTCTTTCGATAATACGAAGTGGCTTCCTCTCGACAGTAAGATTAGGCTCAATATCAAAACTCTCAAGAGCAGAAGGCTGGACAATCAAAGATGGATCATGCAGATATCGACAAAGATGCAAAACATGGAATACATTATGTACTCCAGAAAACTTCTCAGGCAAATCCTGACGATAAGCTAAAGAACCAATCCTCTCAGAGACACGGAAAAGACCAACAATCCTAGGAGCAAGCTTCCCTCATCATTTTCTTTATCCCAAATTATTATTAAATTTATTCCACTTAATATCTTATAACATATATTAAGTGTATTATCCAATTACATACCTAACTTCTGAATATTTAGATAAGTTATATTGGACTAGAATTTAGTATTATAAATAAAATTTTCCAATTCAATTATTTATCCAAAATTCAAATTATTTATCCAATTTTTTTTTCCAATTCATTTATTTCAAGTTCAATTATTTATCCAATTTTTTTTCAGTTTATAATTGAAATCATCCCTGAATCATAAATTTAAGAAATTAAATCTCTGATTTACCTCAAACCATTAATATATATATACATATATATATATATATATATTCAGATCAAATCAAATCTAAAATCATATACTTATATATATTAATTCAAGTGGAAATTAGTCACAAGGGCCTCTTTAGCAAGTGCAATTAGTTTCTAGGACACACAACTGAAATAATTACTTTTAAGGACAAAATGCAAAATAATTAGTTTCTAAGGCCTAAAAACCTATGAAATTATGTCCTTAAAAGTAATTGGACTGCTTACGTTGTCCTTAAAAGTAATTATTCTGTTGACTTTGGCCTTGAAATTAATTCTTGTGGATGTGTGTCCTAGAAACTAATTGGACTGCAAAGTTTGTCCTTTTAGTGAAATGCCCCTTAAATCAAAACATACTTAAGAAATTTAAATCAATTTATTTTTATTATATTTTTTTCTTCTTTCAAAACAAAAGGGTAGCAAAGCTACTAATTGGTCTCTTCTCTTCGAAACTTGAAAATGAATGTCGATGATGCGATCACCATCACCGAAATTATTTTCCAACGACATAAGAAGAGAGCATAGATTTAAACATTTTAAAATTTATATTCAAACATACCTTTAAATGATATACATTTTAAACATTAAAACCAAAGTTTGAAATCACCAGAATTAAATTCTCAAATCCATAATTTAAATTCATTTAAATTACAAATCAGTTTATGAACTATGCTTAAAATTCCAAATAAATTTATAAGCTGTTTATAATTCCATTTATTTATTTTATGAGGCAATAGTCATTGGTTTACAAAACAATAAATGAAATCAAATACTATCATTTCAATAACCCATTCAGTTAACTATTTAATTTCAACTCAATTCAGTTCTCAATAAACCATTTCATTGTCCATATATTTAAAAGCTTTAAATATTCCATAATTTCAGAGTTAAATTTTTTTGACAATCAAATTCAATTTACTATTACTTAGTTTTGAAATACTTACTTAATAAATTCAATATCATTTAAATAAAACTTTTAAACTTCAAATAACCGAATATTCCTTCAATTTATTTAAGCTTGATATATTCATTTTAAAATACCTTAAACCAAATCATATCCTTTAAAATCTCAAATTTAATAAATTTCATATCAAACTTATTCATATCCTATCAAAATAAATTTTCAATAGATAATATAAATCTATAAAAGTATTATATATATAAATCATATAAAATTTTCTCATTTAATAAATATGAAAACAAAATTGTATCAGTTTGTACTGTTCAAGTTTTTGGAAATCCTATCGATATCACTGATCAGACGAATCGATCGAAATCCCAAATCAACATCAACAACCCAAACAAGACAACATACAAAACATTTTAATATTAATACAAATACGCTCCCTCGCTCGATGATTCCAGAATGGGTTTCAAAATAAGGATAGAATTTCAAATTTGGGAGATTCTAATCAAATGAATTCAAAGATAAAATGATATAGATAAAGGGTTAAGATAAAGTTAAAATAGAAGATTGAAATTACACCGTTAACTTTTTTTTATAAGTGAATTCAACAAGATGGAGATGATCTTCCCAAGATCCTCCATAATCAAGAACACGATCACTAAGAAGATCCTCGAGAATTTGATTTACTCTTTCTGTTTGACCATCGGTCTGTGGATGATAAGCAGTGCTCAGATTCAGGTGAGTACCCAAAGATTCTTGAAAAGCTTTCCAAAACTAACTAGTGAAGATATGATCTCCTTGAAGATGAACAATCATCCTCATATGGACCTCCGCCAAACAAGAAGCAGAACGGGCAGACTTGACCGGAATGAAATGAGCTGACTTGGTCAATCTATCCACAAAGAGAAAAGAGAAGAAAGACTTACATTGATCGCAATGATCTCAACTGGATCAACAGAAACTCCATCACTAGAACTATACGCTCGAGAAATCGGACTTTATCTTTCCAGAAATGGCATTTCGAGAATTTAGCTTTCCACTAAAACCAACAAAGAAAGCAGGAGCGTTAGTCCAACCAAAAGACATAACTAACCATTCATAGAAACCGTTCTCAGTATGAAAAGTAATCTTGGGAGCACCTTCCTCAGCAACTCCAAGCTGGTGAAAACCTATGGCAAGATCAAGCTGAGAGAAAATAGCAGCTCCATGGAGCTGATCGAACATATCATTGACGTGAGGCATAGGAGATATGTTCCTCATAGTGAGCTTGTTCAGCTTCCTATAATCAACACACATCCTCAAAGAACCATCGAACTTAGTGACGAAAACCACTGCTGCTCTCCATTCTGAATGGCTAGGTCTGATCAGACCCTTGGAGAACAAGTCCTCAATTTGCTTCCTCAACTCAACCTTCTCACGGGGTGCCATTCTTCTAGGAGGAAGAGCTACAGGTCGAGCTCCCGGAATAAGATCAATACGAAAATCAATTTCTTGCTTAGAAGGTAAAGAAATAACTTCACCAAATACATTGAGATATAGTTTGACCACAAGACGAATTAAGATCACCAAGAGAAGAATCCAGAGAATAAATAAAACTGCCAGGGAAATCCTAGGGAAAACGGCACTGAATCACCAGAGAATTACCAAAATCATCAACAAGAGAAACAGTCTGGGTTTTACAAGAGATAATGGCTTCATGCCTCTTCAACCAATCACCTTCAAGCAATAGATCAAAAGCAACGAAACCCAAACACAGAAATCACCACTGAAACGGTGATCAAAATAGAGGAATTTCACTTAGTTCCAAATCCTACTAAGGTTCGTGGGACCCCCGATAGGATTTGAAACACACAAAGGCTTATCAGAAAACCTAGGAGAAAGGAGATGTTCATCTTATCTCAAAGATCCACAAAAGTAAAACTATGGAAAACTCCAGGATAAAATAAAACATGGATAGGAAATTAGAACAAAGAAAAGGTGCTCTGAAGAGTACCTTGGGTAACACTAGGAGTAGGAGCAGAGGTAACATCAAATACCAGATGGCTTGCCCTTTTGCTGAGTTGGACAATGGTAATTAAAAAAAAAGGCAAGATTCAACCAAAATGGAAATCCTAATTAAGGAATTTAATCAATAAGGTGGATAAGGAAAGGAAAGAAGTTTAGAAAATTTGATTTCAAAACAAGAAAGATTTATATCAAAATAATCTTTGAAAAATCCTTTGAAAAAATCATTTGAAAATCATTTTATACTTTAAGATAGGTTTTCTTCACAAAGAATATGATTCTAAGATTGATTTCACTCATTCTAGGGTATTTATACCCTATCTCTAATGAGTTTTTGCTTCGCGGGCTATGGTTTGCCTAAATCCAAAGCTCTGATATCAAATGTAACGGACCACCTGCCAGTGGAGTAACGCCCACCGTAGCATACATTGGTACCTTTGTTCTACCTTTTCGGCCAGCCTCTCGACTGCACCAACCCTCGCATGGACTTGTAGGAGTAAGAGTCATTTGCTCGCTACCAAACCAAATGCGAGACCCCCTATCATGCTGCACCCTCCAAGTGCATATGCAGACACACATGCCGGACTTGAATAATTCAAAACAATAGATTGTAATATAATTTGAAGCAAATAAAATCAATCATAGAATCACAGACATAGAAATATCATAATAACTCACAGCAGAAATAAAAATAACCATAGTAGTTCATGAAGTTACTGCACACACAGTCTCAAAACAAGTACAAAACACCAGAGTCTGAAAGGTAAATATAATAAAAATCCCAATACATAAATGTCCACTAGTACATAAGCTGAATAGTAATAGATAACAACTAGACAGATGGAAAATCTCCAGCAAATTTTCTAGCTCCAGAAGGTGAAATCCAAAGCTGATACTCAGCGTAAAGAAAAACAAAAAACACTCGAGTCAAGATATACATACTTATACAATGTGAACCAACTCAAGTGAACTGTAATAAAATGCACAGGTAACTTAAATGATATTTGGTACCGCCCATCCTTTAAGGATCCGTTAAACTATTTACTATGTAGCAATATACGCTATTATAATAATGTCTAAAGTAAAGTATAATATATTTAAAAAATAGCGTTAAGGCGTTACCCATATCCACCTTAACGCATTTTATATATACCCATAGTCTATACAGTGTCGTAATCTTCCCTGTATTGGACGTCGTCAGAGGACACTCCATACGTATAGTACAAAATAAAATCGTATAAGGCGCGCTAGGGTAGGTGACGCAGCACAACGAGGCTGTAACAACTCGTAAAAATTTAATAATTTTATTTGTTTAATAAGGCGTTTAATTGAAAATTTGTGAAATTTTAAATAACAAAATTTTGAAATATAAACTTGATATTTGGATTACTTATAATTAAGTATAGCAAATGGTAAATTTTCAACAGATAATATGAATTTTATTTTCTTATGTAATTTTATTTCAATTTAGATCAGTCGATAACAGTTGAATTTAAAAGTGTTCTGAAACCTAAATATGTCAACGTGAGAAATTTATTTAGAACACTCTGAAGAAGACTGTGTAATTCATTTCGCAAAGTTCGGACATTTCTAACTCTGTTTGGATTTTTACGTATGGAATAACAACGCATACTAGTGTCCGATATCGACTTTTAATCGGATGGTTCTACCACTGATATTTCTATACCGTTTTGATTGTCTTGCCATGTTGATCTCTATAGTATATTCAACTCTGTGTTTCAGCATCTGATATGTGCCGAAAACCACGAGATGGTTAATCGTATCGGTACCCATTTTGTGTCCTTTCATTTCTTTGTCCTTTTGTTTTCTTTGTCTATTCATTTTTCCATCGTCCAAAAGCTGTCAGCCGCTAGAAATTATTACTTCCTGAATTCAGCAGATGTCTTTTGCTTTTCCCATGTATTAATTTATATCATCTAGTCCACCTCCATTTCTTGTTTCTTTCCCTGCAATGCTATCTGTTCCTCTTTGATGGAATATAATATATAACTTTTATAAATTTCGAAACCTGCTCATCCACCTGTTCTCTTCTCCCCTCTCTATGCTTTTGTTTTTTCTTTCTTTAAACCAGTTTATCACGTCTAACATTTTATTACAAAATTTATATTTTATGCATAAGTTTATTAAGATTATAGATTAGAGAATATTGTCCTTTCCTCATCACCGGATGCTGCTCGAACTCCTCCAAGCCTTGCGTATGCTCGCCCTCCACATGTACCGACTCCGCCCCTTTGTTTCCAAAACCCGACAAACATCTAAATCTGCCACCCACCCATCGGCTCGCCTGCATCTCCAGGCCCACGCACACCGGCCGCCCCTCCACTCCAAGTTGTTCCTCTATGGCCTTTCCTCCTTGCCACCGCATCACCCCGACTGCATGGCCAAGGCGCCATGTCCCCAAACCCCTTACTGATGTAAGTCTTCCCTCTTATATTTGATTATATATTAGCATATATTTACAGTTAGCTATTATGTTGTATTGGTTATATATATTTGATAGTTATGTAAATGTATATACCGTTTTATTCACATTTTGTAGTAGTGTGAGTCAGAACATTTCAGATTTTGAAGTATATCTACAGTATACCAACTATTTTATATATATATATATATATATATATATATATATATATATATATATATATATATATATATATTTAATATCCGGACTATTAAAGTGGACAGTACCATGGTATTGTTAATGTATCGAGATTTAAATTATAAGTTTATATAAGTTATGTTTATATATCAATTTTTATAAAGTATTGATTTTATAGTAAAGTAACTTTTTTCCATACTCTTAGTTGTATATATATAGTACAGTAACGTAAATTTTGTATGGTTCTATAACAATATATGGATGTTGTGTCAGGATAGCGTGATGTATATATATTTATACTTATAAGCTTATATATGTTATGCAATAATGTTTAGAAGGTGAACAGTTACGGTGAAGTATAAGATTACGTATTAGTCTATATACACGTGGTTGGTGGGTTTAACGGTTATGTCATACTAATTTATACATATAAACAATCTGTTTTATAGAGGTGTAAGCTATATACTTTTATATTTCTGTTCGGAAAAAATATGTTCTGTAGTTGGCATAGGTAGATGCGACATATACGTTTATGTCTAATATGTCAGTGTTAACGTTTAAAATAATTTAAGGAAATTCTGAAAGAAATGTATGAATTGTATAAACATTTTTTTGAATTTTAAAATGTAAATTTTCGTTTGGATATTAATACATGTATATATATATATATATATATATATATATATATATATATATTGATAGATATTTTAAGTTGAGTAGTGATTTTAAGAAAATTTACAATATTATATAACACATATTTTGTTCAGTCTATATCGAGCTAATTTGATTTGTTCTCATCGTCTCTCACTTATCATCTTTGTCCGTCGTGCCCGTTCTCTTCATCAAATCGTATCTATTTAGCTTTGAAATTTGTGCTTGGATTCGTAACTCAACTTCATTGTCTATTCCCTCTAGCCTTGAAAGGTGAGTTTATCACTCTCGACATACGTACTTTTATAATTGCGAAATGATGACAAGTGAATTGTATAAATTAATATGTTATGTTCATACCTGCCTGTGATATATTTATATGATGTTAAATGCTGTTTGTATACCTGTTACATCATCTGACATGATATTGTATGTACTGTTATTTTATTTCCTGTTTATCACACTGCAAGTTCCCTTTTCACTATGGATTGAAATGATACATACCCGAACGGACGTTAGAATAAGGAAAAATCATTATGAGCTGAAATGATAGGCGTGAGTGATTTTTTACTGTATTTGTTTTACTTGGGATTGCGAGTTTAAAATGATAGAACGCAGATTTTTCTTTTTAAATTACGGATTGAAATGATACATATCCGTATCACTTGAACTAGGTTAGAAAATACTATACAGACCCGTGGTTGTATTTTTAAATAATATTTTCCCAGATTTGTTAAGTAATTTAAATATTTTCTGAAAATTTTAAGTGTTCTGAAATTATAAGTATATGAATTTTAACTTAAATTCGATTTAAGGCTTTAAATTATAAGGGTGTATTGTTTTTTTATAAGTTAAATTTTATAAGTTAATAATCGGCTTTAGATGGAGACTTAAAGGATTTTATTTATGATAAAAACTTAATAACTAAATTTGGTTTAATATGGAATGTTAAATCTAGCCTGCTAATTGTAATAGAATTTTAATTTATGAAATGGATATGTCTTGAATACTAAATAATGTCCTTTGAATTGATAAAATGAAATACCGTTTTAATTGTACATTTTGTAATAAATGTATTTAGCTTGAAATGATAGTTTAATCTGATGTCTAAATGAATAAATTTGTAAAGAATTTGATTGTTATATTTGCTATGATAAAATATTTTATTTATGGTTATGTTTTGGAAAAATAAAGGATTATGATTTAAATGGAAAATGTAACTTAAAGATGACTTGACTTGATAATTGGAAACTTAGTTTCCAAATGGAAGTTTAAGTTTATTTAGTGATAGAAATTTTTATTTATGAGATGGATATTTAAAAAAAATTATTTGTTAAAAACAAAAGTTAAGTAAAAAGTGTAAATTTGACTTACAAATGAATTATATTTAATTTAGATAATTTAGTTATAAATTTTATTTTATTTAATCATAAGATAAATGATATCCAAATGAATATTTTCTAAAGCGGAGAATATGATTTTTATAAGATAAAATGGTTAACATTGAAGTTTTAATGTTTCTGAAAAGTTATAATAAAATCTGGAATTTTATTAGTAACATTTCCAAATTGCTGTGTTTTTAAGATAGCATTTGTTAAATGCTATCATTCCTAAAATCTAACTTAGTTTTGAAATAACTAAATATCTACTATAGCACTTTGTAAGTGCTGCTATTCTGAATTTGGCAATGTTTTTGAAATACTAGTATATCTACTGTAACACTTTACAAATGCTGTTGTGGCTGAAATTTACAATGTATTGAAAATTTTATAATTAAGTGAATGAACTTAAAAATGTTACAACTGTGAAATGAATTTATTTGGAATTTTATTTAATTGTCTTTAAATATATAATAATTTGAAACTTATTGAAATTGAAGATTTAAGAATATGACCGTGTAAAGTGGTTTAGTTTAAGATGATTTAAAGGAATATTTCAAGTTTAATAAATTAAAAGAATTATTCAGTGATTTGAAATTTGGTTATATTTAATGATATATTTTGATTTGGTCTTGAAATGGAAATGATATTATTGATTTGGGTCTTATTGAAGTGGTATATTATTGATTTGGTTTGAAATGGATATGATATAAGTTTTAAAGTATAAACTATTTTGAAATAAATATCCATAGGTTATAATAATGGTTGGTTGTTGAAAAGACCGGGATCGGATATGGACATACTCTCTGTCGATACCGAAAACCACTTTAACTACCGTGTACACGGTGGTGATTCCAGAATGAAGTAGGATGGTGGTGACGTTCTATTAAGCTTTATACGTGGACCCGACTCCCATGAGTTGGCATAAGGTGGCTAAAACAGGAGAGATTCCGGGCCAGTGGGGTTGCTCCTCTTATCGGGCACACTCCTTCGATATTATATTCTAACTTGGAGATTCATTTAGTGGCCACTTTTGATTTTTGATTTTGTGGGTGTGGCTCGAGGTGGGCGGTAGTTGCACGCTAAGCGTCACCACCAGTCCGGATAGTAATTGGTATATCCACCCTGACGTTGCCTTGTGTGTCGTGTCACCTACCCTAGTGTGCCTTGTACGAGTTTGATTTGTGTCATACCTGTGGAGTATCCTCTGGTAGCCTCCTGATCAGGAGATATTATGGTAATGTATAGACTATTTGCACTATTACGTGTTAAGGGCTATATGGGTAACCCGTTAACGCTATTTAAAAGTAAGTTTATTTTACTATAGACATTATTATAATAGCGAAATATTACTACATATTAAATAGTTTAACGGATCCTTAGAGGATGGACGGTCTCAAGCATCCTTTAAGTTACTTGTACCTTATATTACAGTTCACTTGAGTTGGTTTGCATTCTATAAGTATGTATGTCCTGACTCGAGTGTTTGTATTTTTGCTTTACGCTTGGGTTAGACTGAGTGATACAACATTCGAGACTCACCTCTGGAGTTGGAGCTTCACTTGGACATCCAGCTATCTATTTCACTTCCAGTCATTCAGTTGATTTCAATGACGTACTCAGCTTTGTACTTGATTACCATATTGAGACTTCTGTTGTATCTTGTTTAACTCTGATGTATATTTATATAGTAGCTTCATGAACTACTATCTCTTTGCTTCCGCTGCATTATATTATTCTGTGTTTGTGATTCTGTGATTTATTTATTTGCTGTATATTCTGAGATTTGTCAAATTTATTTTACAATCGGTATTTTAAGCAATTCAATTCTAACATGTGCGGATGCGAATGGTTGAAAATAACGGGTCGTTACAGAGGCAATGCCAGGGTAGATATACCAATTGCACTTCCGGACCAATGGTAACGCGTAGCAGCCACTACCGCCCAGATCGAGCCACACTATCAAAAATCAAAGGTGTGCACCAATCAATCACAAATTAATAGAATGACATACGAAGAAGTGTGTCCGATAAGAGGAGCAACCTCATTAGCCCGTCAATTGCTCCTCTTTTAGCCACCTTATGTTATATCACGGAAGTAGGGTCCACATACATACCTCAATAGAACGTCGCCACCATCCTACTTCATTCTAGAATCTCCACCTTATACACGGTTGTTAAAGTGGTTTTCGGAGTTGGCAGAGAGTATGACAACTTCCGATCCCGATCTCTTTAACAACCAAACGTTATTATTACACATGGATATTTATTTCAAAACATATTTATTCCAAAGCCATTTAAAACCAAATGCTATTACTTTCCAAAATAATATCCATTTCAAAAATTGGTAATATTTCCAAATCCATATACTTAGTTATAACACTTTAAAAAAAAGTAATAATTTAGAATCAAAACAATTTCAAAACCATACACTTTCTTTAGCATTTTAAAAATGTAATAAGTTGGAAACAATAGCACTTTTAAAATGTTACCCTTATATAATAGCACTTTAGAAAATGTTACAATTTGGAAATAGTAGCACCTTTAAAACATAACCTTAAAGTAACATAGCATTTTAAAAATGTTATCTTTTTATACTACAGCATTTTAAAAACATTACCTAAAGTAGTATAACATTTTTAACAATGTAATATAAATAACATAGCATTTTGGAAATCATCAACAATTTAGAAATAGTAACATTTTCAAAACATAACCTAAAGTACCATAGCATTTTAAATTTGCTACGGATACTACTATAACATGTTTAAACATACTATTTCACTTTTTATCATAGTTTTATTTATACAAACATATCATTTCATAATTAAAATCTATTATTATTATTAGGTTAAAATTAAAATTCCATATTAAATTAAATTCGAATTATTAAGCTATTTATCACTGATAAAATTCTTTAGTTTAGTTCTAAACCAATTATTTATTTATAAAATCCCAATATATCATTATATTTAAAAATCATTAAATCACATTTTTGATTAAAATTTCATATATTTAAAGATTCAAAATACTTAATAATTTTTAGAAAACCATTGTTTGAAAACTTAACCATGGGTCTGTATGATATTTTCTAACCTAGATCAAGTGATACAGATATATATCATTTCAATCCGTAATTTACAAAAAAATCCGGGTTATATCATTTCAAAACTGCAATCTCAAGTCAAATAAAATAAAAAACGTTTGACCCTATCATTTCAGCTTATAACAAATTTTCCCTATTCTAAAGTACGTTCGGGTATGTATCATTTCAACACATAGTGAATCTCTACTAACAGGGAACTTGCAGTGTGAGAAACAGTAAATAAATAAATAGTATAACATAACATATCATATCAGGTGATGTAACATGCGTATAATCAGGTTATAACATCATGAAATATCATATCACAGGCATGTATGAACTTATCAACATAACATGTCAACTACTACGTATCCACTTTTCATTATTTCACAATTATATAAGTACGAATGCCGAGAGTGATAAACTCACCTTCTAAAGCTAGAGATTGCAATTCAAGACATATAACCAAACTTTGAAAAGCATGACAAAGCACAAATCAAATTCGAGTGGATGGAGAGCCAAGATTCAAATCTTGTGAACAAATAATTATGAATATACATAAATATATAATTGAACACAAGATTATAAATCAAAAAATGTATAAATATGAATCAAAATTGAAGCAAAATGACTTAACCACTACAATGGGCTCGGCCACCATCAAAATGGGCTAGATCATCATCCACATGGCTCAGCCATGCTTAGATCTGAAGCAAATAGGTTCGTCCATGGCTTGAAGTGAGGCAAGGTTATGGTGTATGTGAAGTGACGGTAAGGAAAAATCAATAGGAAGGCAAAAGGTCAAAGGAGATGCAACATTGGGTTCGGCCTAGGGCTCCTATGGATCAGCCATGGTGTAAAGATCTGGTTCAGGTCAGATCATCACCTAAAATGACACGGCTGTGGAGTGCTATTGGTCATGGCAAGGGGATGGAATGGTGTGGCATAAGTGGTGGTCGAGGCAAGCAATAGGAAAGGGTGGTGAGGTGGAGATCGGCTAGGTTTTGCATGGATTTTGGTGATGGGTTTGGATCTATGGCCATGGCATGGGTGTGGAGATGAGATGGTGATGGAGATGGCCAGTCTAAGGTGATGGATGAGGAGATGATGGTTGGCTTGGAGCATGTGATGGTCGAGCTTTGCTTGTGAACAAAAGAAAGTAAAATGAAAAAGAGGGAGAAGGAGAAATGAAAACTTACTGTAAAATTTTTCTATAGGAAATGAAGATGAGAAAGAGAGATGGAAATGAGAAATGTTTTGTACGTGAATTGAAATGGAGGTGAGAATTTTTTGTGCAGCTAGAAAAGTTTTGAACGGCTAGGGTAATGGAAAAGGCTTTACTTCCTATCCAAGAAAAGAAACTTGAATCTTTTAGAATTTCCAAGCCCAAAAATCCAAATAAAAAGTCCAAACAAAATAGAAAATAAAATATACAATAGAAAAGAAGTAGAAAAATATAGAATAGAAAATAAACAGAAAAATGCTGAAAATAATCGCGTGTAAAATGTTAAAATTTATCCATCTATAAAGTATAAAACAGAATTTGACGAAACGAAAAGCAGAACCAATATTAGAATCAAATTCAGCTTCAAGGAAAAAGATTGGAAATTAAAATTAAAATTTAAAATTTTCAAATGAAAGTCAAAGTTTGACCACAGTTGACCAAAATATAAAATTTTCAAAAAATCATTATTTTATTTTATTTGGAGAGATGATTATAAACAAAATCCACAAATTCATTGGAAAATTCCAAAATTTCAATTTTTAAATGATTTAAAAATCAAAATTTTCAAATACATTGAGTTAAAAATATTTACAAAAATTATGTGTTGTTATAATGCAATGAACCAGTATCAAACAGAATGAAAATAGACATATCATTATTCTGAAGCGTACCACCCAACACCACTTTCCCTTTCTCCTGCGATGTTGGTCCTGATGTAGCTGGTTCCAATGCAAATACTTTGCCCATTCCATCCTTAGTAGGCTCTTTGCACTGGTTCTTATAATGGACAATCTGATTGTAGCTGAAGCATCTGATATTCTTCTTCCCGATCACTTCCTTCGCCTTTCCAGTACGACACTCATTTGCAAAATGTCCGTTCTTGTCGCACTTGAAGCAAACATCCTCAAACTTTCCTTTCTTCACGGATCCACCTTTTTTAGCACGCTTCTTGTGAATGAACTTTCTCTTTTATCTCTGCACTACTTGAACCTCCTTTTCCTTATTCTTCTCTAGTGAAGCAAGTATCTCCTCATGCCTCAACGTCATCTCTACTACAACATCCCAAGGATCCTAATATGAGGTAATGTAGACCATGCCAACTTAGGCTTTAACCCCTTATGAACTTCTCATTTCCCTTCACCAAGGTATCCACAGTGGCATATCCATATCTAGCCAACTCCTTAAACCTTCTATCATACTCCAACACACTCATCTCTCATCGTTCCAACTCAGAAAACTTTCTGATTAGAGTAGACTTTTCCATCATAGACATAAACCTCTCCTCAAACCTTCTCTTAAACTCATCCTAGTTCATCGTTTATTCATCCACTCCAACTGTCACACTATTCCACTAGAATAAAGCTGCTCCCTAAAGCTGTCTCGAAGCAAGCCTTCTCTTTTGCTCTTCATTGAGCCCCAAGTCAGCAAAGATTCTCTCACAATGCAACAACCAACTCTCCACCTCAATAGCATTTACAGTTTCAATAAATGGCTTCCTTCCAAGCTTAACATAATCATTCAAGATAGCACAATTGTTGACCACCGAAGCTTCCTGAACTCCTACTTCAGCATTTCCTCCAACCACTCCAGTAGTAATTCTAGCTTGCATCATGTTTATGAAAAACTGATACATAGCTCCCTTTACCACTTGTGGAACTACAGCACTAACATTTCCTACTTGTGCCTGACTTTGGTTCCTTTTAGTATTCTGTCTGGCGTTTCCATTAATGGTGGTGTTTCCTCCAAGATTCGCTCTTCCACTTCTAGCGTCCATATTTGTATTCAAGCCTCATGAGATACAAAAGAATAGCCCAAGAGAGATAGGAGAATATAGATATAGCGTAAACTTATATATAGCAAATACAAGTAGGTTACTATAGCATTATCTCATACCCGATCTTATCTCTAATTCCTTAGGATTATGTTTTCAAAAGTCATTTTAGTTTAAAGTTTTTCATAAACCTATTCTCTGATACCAAGTTATAACATACCCTATCTGGAGGCCTAAAGCTAAGCGCTACAAATGTTACAGTCATCCATAGTATTAACTTCCGGTGACCATATACTGTGATAACCCAGAATTTTTTGACATCTATTAATTGATGATTAGCGTAGAATTTAATTTATTTAAAATAATAATTTGTAAATTAAAACAAATAAAATTCTAGTAATAAAAGATATCATGACGTATTTGAAACTATGATAAATGTTGAAATATAATTATCTGAAAATAATATATCTTATAGTATTAGTAAATATATTAATAGATAGGTGTAAATATATTAATATGACAATTTAATTTGGCAAAATTTATCTTTTCAAGAAAAAAAATGATTTTTTTAATCATAATATATATGTATATATATGTATGTATATATATATATACACATTGAATTGGAAGTTACATTTTGAAATCAATATGATAATTTTCAATGAATTATTAAAAAATATATTTTATCTTAGATTAAGGATATATGCTTTCTTTTATATTTGAAATAAAGATAGTTTATATATTAAAAGGTTTAAAAGATAAATTAATAAAACACATATGAAATAAAAACATAATATATATATATAAATAATATATATAAGTTTATAAGAAATTTATAAGACAAGGGTCTAACATTTAAATAGAACTCTTGAAAAGTGTTTGGTAAATAAAATAACAAATTAACAAGTGCTAGTTAGCATAGACATTCGGCAAAATATTTTCTCCATTGGAATTAAAAAGAAAAGTCAGGCCATTTTCTTCATATTTTCAAATTAAACTAAAGGAAATTAAAAACTGAAATGCCAACCTGAGAAAAATCATTGCAAGAAATTAACTATATCATCAACAACACTTTTAACCTGGAGATCAGCTTCGGTACAAATCAAAGCAAGATCGGTTATCAAATCAAGTTTCAGGAACAAAAGCATTCCCAGATAAAAGTCAGAAGCAGGGTTATTTCAAAATCCGTGAATAAACTTTTTAAAAATAAAATCTTTTGGAATTGATTGATCTGTGTGATGATGTTATAATCATGTTTGTTGTTTTAGATTTTTCATCTTGAATCTGATTTGTGCTGTACAAATTTGAATGCATACCTGTATATGTATGTTTTATGTTCTCTGTAAATGTCTGTTGTGAGATAAAAAAAATTCATATCTCCCTGTATAATCAAAATTAGACATTGATTACTGAAGAGAAGATGTTAATAACATTGCATTCTTGTTTTTAAAATTAATTTCAAGTGAATGTATTTGGATAATACTCTGTAAAATATAAGAATACGGTGGAAATCAAAAATTGGATAAATTTCAAGCATTATGATTTTCGAATTCACTTAGACAGTCTGAATCGCATTATCAAATCATGAATTTTAATATAAAATTTTTGATTTTTAATTTTGTATTTGATGTGAATTCAAAAATGGTTCGAATTTGGGTTTTTAGTCGACTGTCGTTGATCGGAGTCGAGGGGAAGGTGAAGTTCGGCATGGAGATGGCTATGGTGTCTGGGAACATGGGAAAAATGGTGGTGGATGTCATCGATGGCCATGGCCATGTAGAGGCGATGTAGGGTTTTATTGCTCTGTTGGATCGGCATGATTGCTGTTGTTTTCTCGACGTCTTTGGAGCATCGAGTTCGAGCGCATGGTGGGGATTCGCAACATTGGAGGGTGGTGCTGCTCTGGGAGTAAGGCCGTGGTTTTCGGTCGTCGTGATCATCGCCGGTAGGTGTTTTGGTCGTTCGAACTTATTATCCTGATGGGTGCTGAAAGCTCGTTTTCGAATCAATGGAGGATTCGCCGACTGAGGTAGCCGAGGAGGTCGTCGAGGTCAGTGTTGACTTATAGGTGGCTGCAGTGATGATCGCCGTTGTTCAGTAACGTCGTGCACGTAGACGGTGTCAATCTTGTGCATCAGGAGACGTTGTTTTGGGAAGAAGGAGTTTTGGCCAATGTTTTCTTGAAGCTTGTCTCGTGATTGTAGTGGGGCGACTCGAAGTAGTCGAGTGTGTTGTCTCGTGTATGCCTTGTTCCAAGTTAAGCTTAACCAGTTTTAAGTAAAATGAAATTTAAAGCAATTTTTTTACTAAAGTTTGTTTCTAGGAATCAAGTCATGTCCGGTTTTAAATTTAAAAATGCATTTCAAAAGTTTTAAGGAAAAACTAAATTTTAAAACAAAGTTTTAGTTAGTTTTTAAATGTATAAATGAACCGATTTAAAGTATGATGTTTAGAAAGGATTTTAGTTTTAAAATTTGGATTTTCAAATTTTAAACTTTTGTTTAAAAATAGTTTTGGTTATACATATTGCTTAGTTAAATTATGTAATAGATATCTAAAAGTTTTCAAATAAGATGTTATTTATATAATTGAAATGTGATTAAAGTAAAGGTGTTTAACTTGAATAAATTAAGAGACGATGATTTTGTGTAAACCAAACTCAAGCTTTTCAATTTAATTTAATTTAAATGGAATATAAGAGTTTAATGTAATGTTTGGGTTATCTTAATTTAATCAAGTTTTATTTACATAGGTAATTAAATTAAGATGAACTAACTTGAGTAGTTAATTTAGAGTAGTTAATTACTTGATTTAGGTCTAATTAATCTAAGTAATCTAACATTAATTAATTAAGCAATAATTAATTAATGGATGTAATTATGGGCTAATTACTTGATATAAAAAGGGCTATTACTTAGTGAAGTAATTGAAGTAATTAATTACTCAGTGTAATTAATTAAATTAATGTAGTAAATTTTAATTAATTAATTAAGTTTAATTAATTAAGTTTAATTAATTAAAGAGAATTGCTTAATGATGGGATTAAGTATAATTACTTAATGTAATTAAGGAGGTGTAATTACTCAGTGAAGTAATTAATGGATAATTATTAGTTGTAATTAAAAGGGAATGCTTATGGAAAGTAATTAAAGGATAACTACTTAGTGGAAGTAATTAAGTGATAATTACTCAGTGTAATTAAAAGATTAATTAATTTAATTAATGAAGGAGTTAGTTTAATTGAAGAAGTAATTAAGGGTAGTTAACTATTGATTGTGATTAATCAGGGCTGGTTAATGAATGTAATTAATTAAAAATTAATTATTAAAGGTAATTAGAAGAATAATTAATAAATGAAAGTAATTAAAGGATCACTAATTAAAGTAATTAAAGGATCATTAATTAATGATAATAATTAAAGGTTTAATTTATTAATAAATGTGATTAATTAAAGGACAATTAATTAATGAAGAATGTAATTGATGGAAGTATTTAAAGGTTAATTAATTAGGAGAAATAATCAACGATTAATTACTTGGTGTAATTAATTAAAGGATTAATATAATTAATTAAGGAGTTAATTAATTAAGGTAAGTAATTACAGGATGGTTAATTACTGTTTATGATGGATTAAGGCATGTTAATGGAAGTAATTAATTAAGGATCATTAATTAATGCAATTAATTAATGTAATTAATGAAAGTAATTTAAGATTAATTGCTGTAAATGGTTAAGGATAATTAATTTGTGTAATTAATTAAAGGATAATTACTTTACGTAATTGAAGATAATTAATCAAGGATGATTAATTAAGATGGATAATTAAAAGATAATTAATTACTTGATTTGTAATTAATTAATGATTAATTAAAGGTAATCTAAGTGATTAAATATTTGTAATTAATTTAATTAGAGTTAAATTACATTAATTTTGGGAATGATCCATCTTGTTTATGAATGATTGAATGATGATTAATTGCTTGGAATTGATGTTTTGTGATATGATATGTTTGTTTGGACAATGATAATGTGGTTACCTATTGATGGTGAATTGCTGTGTAAAAAGTGACATCTTTTATTTAAAGGTTGAATTGTGTTTCACTTGAATAATGTGGGTTAAGATGGTATTGGATTCGAAGAGACCAGAGTTGAGTATTAGTAAATACCCGGAACCACTTCAATTCTTTATAGATTGAAATGTGAAATCAATATGCTGGAAGGAATGATTTAAGTGAATTGGACCATTTAATCTAAGATTTTGGTACTTAGAAATTGATGCGTGAAATAAGTAATGTCTATAACATAATGTGAATTTGTAAATTGATATGAGTTACCCGGGATTTATATATATTGTATGTTTTTTGTATTCCATGTTAGATGGGTTTACTCATGCTGGTTTCCAACCTGACCAGGGTGTTATTTTGACGTAATGCTCAGGTCAGACCGAGTATTACAGCTTTTCAGGTAAGGACGTTCGGGAGCTCAAGAGGCGAGCTGGATGGCAGGAACGTATGGAGTGTTTCCGTTGTGATATATTATTATCTGGGACATGTTCTTGTATATGTCCAGTGTTGTATAAATGTTATAACTCTGATGTATTAAAATGTAGTTGACTAATACAGCTTTCTTTGTGTAAAGAATATTATTTGATTTTATATTTTATCCGCTGCGAATGTGAGATTCTGAGTTTGGTTTTCTGTTTCTTCTTTTTCTTTCTCTTTCTTCTTTCCTCTAACAATCTGGGATTTTCGGAGTCAAAATTTCGGGCCATTACATTTGGTATCATAGCTGAAGGTTAAGCGAGAACCATGGCTCTAGTGGGATTACTCATTAAGGATAGGGTCAATGGTACCCTAGAATGAGTTGAGTGTGTGTGTGTGTGTATATATATGAGAGCGTACTTGTTATTTTCCTATATAAATATTTTAAATGATTTTATATAAGAATATATTTTGATATATAAAGAAATATTTCTTTCTAATAAGTATTAAGGTAATTGGTTGTTAAATTATTAGAACTGAAAATGATCTAAATTGTGAATTTTTAAATTTGGATCCAGAATTTGAAGATTGTTTCAAAGTGATAAAGAATAGAATAAATAATATTATTCAAACTATTTTTGAATGAAATTTCATTTTAAAATAAGAAGTTATTTGGAAATTTTAAAAGAAATTTGTTTTGAATTAAAAACCAAAGGTGGTCTACAATTTAAGAATAACTTGGTAAGTAAAGGAAATAATATGTATATCCGAGGAATATACATAATATCAAAGATGGTTTGAAATAAACTCTAAATGTTGAGTTTTAAATTTGGAATGAGATGTGATACCCAAAGTGATAAGTTTTTGAACTTAATAAGTGGGAAGATTATTAATGTGAAGTTTCAAATTTGAAATGGGAATTCAAATTTGGTAAGGTTGGATGGATTAAGTAAATTGAATTTAACTTGGGAAAAGTTAAATAAGTTAACAAGCAATCTGAATTGGAAATTTCAAGATGAAATTGGGATTTAACTTGGAAAGTTAAATGGTTAATTTGAATTGAGAGTTTGTGAGATCTCAAAATGGATTTAAGATCTGAAAATTGAAAATGGATGGATGTTTTAAAATAATTTGAATGATACCATCCTGTTGTTATTAATAATCTTTAAGCTGAAATTGGATTTGTTTAAGTAAATGTAAAAATGGGTGTAGTTAGATATCCATTATTATGATAAAATGGAATCATTTTTAACTTAAGATTTGAATGTTTAAGATAAAACTTCAAAGGTTTGGTTTCAAAATTGAAATTTGGTGATAAATTCAATTTGGAAACCTTAGTTGTTTAAAAAGGATTTGAATTAATATTTGAACTTTGAAATGGGTAAAATATGGAATTTGGATTCAGAATTAAATGGTTTAAAGATATTAGTTGATATGATTTAAAGGATTAAATCAACATTTAAAAATTTAACTCGAATTTATATAATTCAGAATGGTTTTAATTTGAAATTTTAATTGAATTAGTTCAAATTAAATTTGATTTGAATTAATTGGAATTGTGATTAAAGATGGATAAGTTTAAAAATTCAAATGGAAAACTTGAATTGGATTATTTTGAAATGGAATTGAAATTGAATAAGTTCAAATTCAAATTGAAATTGAATAAGTTCAAATTCAAATCGAAATTGGGATTAATTCAAATTGGAATTGATATGAACTTAATTTGGTTTAGTTTGAAATTTATTTGAATTAATAAAAATTGTGATTAAAGTTGAATAAGTAAATTCAAATGGAATTTGATTTCAATTTAGGAAAGAAATTGAGAATTAATTCAACATTGAATTGGGGTTAAATCAATTTCAATGGAATTTGAAGTTATTTAAATGGGAATTGAGTAAATTTAATTGGAAGCGGAAATTTAAATTGAATTGATTGGAAATGGAGGTTGGGAATTGAACAGTTTGACTTTGGACTATTTTCAAAATAAATTGTTTTAATATAAATTTATTTTTCTAAACTATTTACTATACAACTTTCTTTTTAAACATAAAACTATCTTAAACTTGTTTTACGATTATTTTTGGAACTATTTAACAATTTTTCAACTGTTTTATAAACTAAATACCATTTTTCAACTATTTTACAAATCAATTACTATTTTACAACTATTTTGCAATTATTTAAAATCTCTATAACTATTTGACTATTTTGCAACTATTTTACAACTACTTAACTATTTTACAGCTATTTTACAAACTAATAATTATTTTTCGACTACTTATCTATTTTTAAATTCTTCGAGCTATTTTCAAAATTTAAGCTGGTCAGAGTGCAAACTGTTTGTGATTAAATATCCATTTGAGATAAGAATTGAGGTAATAATCCAAATGGGGATTGAGGCAATGGTGAATAAAGAAATAAGTACCTAAGGGAATGTGAATAGAAAAGGAGATTGATTTAGTTAATAATCAATGAAGATAATACGTAAGATACATGTATATTATTCTATTCGCATAGTTATTTGATCCAGATTCGAGCACAGTATTTCGAGATAGTATATCGATCCGAGTTAGGATTTTCCACTCGATTTTCGACGGCGAACCTGGATATGGATTGTTGATTGGTTCTGGATATTCTCTGTGATGGTTAGGCTATGCAAATAGAATGAAAGTTTCTGATCAAGGAACCAGATCTGAGTCCGTACTAGGGAGTTGGATGGAGGATACTAGTTCGGAAGTGAAATTGTGTGATCGAGTGAGCGATCAGATTAGTATAGCGTACGGATGATATGTGTACATCATACGGGTTTGAATGAAATTGATACTGAGAATTTGTGGATTAGAAATGTGAAATGGTTTTTGAAATGAAAGTATATTTTGTAAAATATGTGATAAGTAAAGTGGAAATTGGATATTTTTGTATGGTAAAAATTTACTTTATGGAAGTAAGTAATTTGGTAAGTCACTTTATAAAGTAATCGAATTTGAATATTTGATTTGGAATAAACAAAGTTATGTATCTTTGTTATATATATGATAAAACTTCCCTTGTTGAATCTTTTGCCGAAGAAAGGGATTTATGGAAAATATTTGAAGTATAAAAGGGAATTTATACAAGTATGAAATGATTCAAAGATTTTTTTCAAGGTTATATATATCTATATATATGTGTGTATAAAGGATTTTATGAGAATGATATTGAGAAAAGGTTTTTGGAACCTATGAACTTTGGAAAGGCTTTTGATTTTTAGGTAAAATCAATATTGGAATTTGGAAAGCCTAGTTTGAGAATTATCGATTTTGGGATAATCGATTTTGTGTAAAGGAGCTTTATATGCGATTCATACTAGGTGTATGATTTGGAAGATACTATATGTGTATAGTATAAAGTGTTTTGAAAATGACTCTGGAGAAAAAGGCGCTCCCTCGAAATAAAATTCTCAGGAGCACCACAGGTTGGTACTGCCTTGAGCCTCTAAGTGGGAGGTTCTAAAGTTGATCCTGTGAGGAGTCCGGACAACTAGTTCCTGAGGATTATTGGGTAGTGAAAGTCGAGGGCGCTGATGCCTATAGGGGCATTTGGGTTATGCTGTGACGACAGTGTAACTCGATGTCGCTGCGATCTATTGTGGACCATAGCGGAAATCGTGTGGAGGTGAGTGTCAACGGTCTATGTTTGATTTTGCCAGGAAGGCAATGTAACATTAGTAGACTGCGATCTATTGTCAAATGGAGTGGAGAAGTTTCATTCTTTTGGCAGCGGAATTCGAGGGCGCTGAGGCCTATAGTTATATGGGTTTTTGCTGTGATAGCAACGTAACCCCAGTTGTAGCTGCGATCTATAGTGGGTTCCGTGGTGTAATCGAGGGGTGCGGAGGCCTACAGTTATCCATGGATTTTGCCGGGACGGCAACATAACCATCGGTTTAGCCGCGACCATGGACGGGGGTGATGATTTCCAGAGCATTCTCACCTAAGATATTCTCTCTATTTTCAAAAATGTTTTCTATATTTTCAATAAAATTATTTTCCAAGTATTTTGACTAGATGTTGAAAATGGGTCTGCTAAGTACTTACAGATTTTCAGTCCTACGCCTGATCAACGTATGACCGAACTTCTATGAGAACAAGATTGGACTTGTTGAAACATCGAGTTATAAAATATTTTTATAATAACCATTTTAGTAATAATATATAGATTTTTAAAGTGTTTTTTAAAAAAATGATCAAAAAGTGATTTAACTAATACTAAGTATTTTAGTAAGTTCTGGCTTCGTTCCTTTTCGGGGACGAAAAGATTCAAAAGGGGGAAGAATGTAATAACCCAGAATTTTTGGCATATGTTAATTGGTAATTAGCATAATTTAATTTATTTAAAATAATAATTTATAAACTAAAACAAATAAAATTCTATTAATAAAAGATATCAGGATGTATTTGAAACTATGATAAGAAATATAAATATTTGGAAATAATATAACTTATAGTAAATTAATAAATATATTAATAGATAGGTGTAAACATATTAATATGATAATTTAATTTGGCAAAATTTATCTTTTCAAAAAAAAATGATTTTTCTAATCATAATCTATATATATATACATATATATATACACATATATATGTATATATATATATTGAATTAGAAGTTATATTTTGAAATTAATATGATAATTTTCAATGAATTATTAAAAAATATATTTTATCTTAGATTAAGGATATATGCTTTCTTTTATATTTGGAATAAAGATAGTTTATATATATATATATATAAAGGTTTAAAAGATAAATTAATAAAACACATATGAAATAAAAACATAATATATATGTAAATAATATATATAAGTTTATAAGAAATTAATAAGAAAAGTGATTAACATTTAAATAGAACTCTTGACAAGTGTTTGATAAATAAAATAACAAATTAACAAGTGTTAGTTAGCAGACATTTGGCAAAATATTTTCTCCATTGAAATTAAAAAGAAAAGTCAGGCCATTTTCTTCATATTTTCAAATTAAACTAAAGGAAATTAAAACTGAAATGCCAAACCAGAGAGAAATCATTGCAAGAAATCAACTATATCATCAATAACATTTTTAACCTGGAGATCAGCTTCAGTATAAATCAAAGCAAGATCAGTTGTCAAATCAATATTCAGGAAATAAAAGCATTCCCAGATAAAATTCAGAAGCAGGGTTCTTTCAAAATCTGTGAGTAAAATTTTTAAAAATAAAATCTTAAGGTATTGATTGATCCATGTGATGATGTTATAATCATGTTTGTTGTTTTAGATTTTTCATCTTGAATCTGATTTGTGTTGTACAAATTTGAATGCATACCTATGTATGTATGTTTTATGTTCTCTGTAAATGTCTGTTACAAGATCGACTATAAAAAAAATTCAAATCTCTCTGTATAATCAAAATTAGACATTGACTACTGAAGAGAAGATGTTAACAACATTGTATTCTTATTTTTAAAATTAATTTCAAGTGAATGTATTTGGATAATACTCTGTAAAATATAAGAATATAGCGGAAATCAAAAAATGGATAAATTTCAAGCATGATGATTTTCGAATTCAATTAGATAGTCTGAATCACATTATCAAATCATGAATTTTAATATAAAATTTGTGATTTTTAATTTTGTATTTGATGTGAATTCGAAAATGTTTCGAATTTGGTTTTCAGTCGACTGCCGTTGATCAGAGTCGAGGGGAAGGTTGAAGTTTAGCACGGAGATGGCCATGGTGTCTGGGAATACGGGAAAAATGGTGGTGGATGTCATCGATGGTCGTGGTGGCCGTGTAGAGGCGATGTAGGGTTTTATTGCTCTGTTGGATCGGCATGGTTGCTGTTGTTTTCTCGGTGTCTTTGGAGCATCGAGTTCAAGCGCATGGTGGGGATTCGCAACGTTGGAGAGTGGTGCTGCTCTGGGAGTAAGGCCGTGGTTTTTGGTCGTCGTGGTCATCGTCAGTAGGCGTTTTGGTCGTTTGAAATTATTTTTATTGTTGGGTGCTGAAAGATCGTTTTCCAATCAATGGAGGATTCGCCAATTGAGGTGGCCGAGGGGCTCATCGAGGTTAGTGTTGACTTGTAGGTGGTTGCAGTGTTGATTGCCGTCGTCTGCTAACGTCGTGCACGTGCACGGTGTCAATCTTGTGCATCTGGAGATGTTGTTTTTGGAAGAAGGAGTTTTGGCCAATGTTTTCTCGAAACTTGTCTCATGATTGTAGTAGGGTGACTCGGAGTAGTCGAGTGTGTTATCTCGTGTATATCTTGTTCCAAGCTAAGCTTGGCCAGTTTTAAGTAAAATGAAATTTAAAGCAAATTTTTTTTACTAAAGTTTGTTTCCAGGAATCAAGTCATGTCCAGTTTTAAATTTAAAAATGAATTTCAAAAGTTTAAGGCAAAACTAAATTTTAAAACAAAGTTTTAGTTAGTTTTTAAATGTATAAATGAATTAATTTAAAGTATGATGTTTAGAAAGGATTTAGTTTTAAAATTTGGATTTTCAAAATTTAAACTTTTGTTTAAAAATAGTTTTGGTTATACATATTGCTTGGTTAAATTATGTAATAGATATCTAAATGTTTTCAAATAAGATGTTATTTATATAATTGAAATGTGATTAAAGTAAAGTTGTTTAACTTGAATAAATTAAGAGATGATGATTTTGTGTAAACCAAACTCAAGCTTTTAAATTTAATTTAATTTAAAAAGGAAGGTAAGAGTTTAATGTAATGTTTGGGTTATCTTAATTTAATCAATTTTTATTTAAAAAGGTAATTAAATTAAGATGAATTAATTTGAGTAATTAATTTAGAGTAGTTAATTACTTGATTTAGGACTAATTAATCTAAGTAATCTAACATTAATTAATTAAGCAATAATTAATTAATGGATGTAATTAGGGGCTTATTACTTGATATAAAAGTGGCTATTACTTAGTGAAGTAATTAAAGTAATTAATTACTCAATGTAAGTAATTATGTTAATGTGGTTAATTTTAATTAATTAATTAAGTTTAATTAATTAAAGAGAATTACGTAATGATGGGATTAACTATAATTACTTAATGTAGCTAATGAGCTGTAATTACTCAGTGAAGTAATTAATGGATAATTATTAGATGTAATTAAAAAGGAATGCTTATGGAAAGTAATTAAAGGATAATTACTTAGTGGAAGTAATTAAGTGATAATTACTCAGTGTAATTAAAAGATTAATTAATGTAATTAATCAAGGATTGGTTTAATTGAAGAAGTAATTAAGGGTAGTTAATTATTGATTGTGATTAATCAGGGTTGGTTAATGAATGTAATTAATCAAAAATTAATTATTAAAAGGTAATTAGAAGAATAATTAATATATGAAAGTAATTAAAGGATCACTAATTAAAGTAATTAAAGGATCATTAATTAATGATAATAATTAAAGGTTTAATTGGTTAATAAATGTGATTAATTAAAGGATAATTAACCAATGAAGAATGTAATTAATGAATAAATTACTTTATGAAATTAATATAAGGGAAATTACTTAATGGAAGTAATTAAAGATTAATTATTTAGGAGAAATAACTAAGGATTAATTACTTGATGTAATTAATTAAAGGATTGATATGATTAATTAAGGAGTTAATTAATTAAGGTAAGTAATTACACGATGGATAATTACTGTTTATGAGATTAAGGCTGATTAATGGAAGTAATTAATTAAGGATCATTAATTAATGCAATTAATTAATGTAATTAATGAAAGTAATTAAAGGCTAACTACTGTAAATGGTTAAGGATAATTAATTTGTGTAATTAATTAAAGGATAATTACTTTACGTAATTGAAGATAATTAATCAAGGTTGATTAATTAAGATGGATAATTAAAAGATGATTAATTAATTGATTTGTAATTAATTAATGATTAATTAACGGTAATCTAAGTGATTAAAGATTTGTAATTAATTTAATTGGAGATAAATTAAATTAATTTTGGGAATGATCCATCTTGTTTATGAATGATTGAATGATGATTAAATGCCTGGAATTGATGTTTTGTGATATGATATGTTTGTGTGGACAATGATAATGTGGTTACCTATTGATGGTGAATTGCTGTGTAAAAAGTGACATCTTTTATTTAAAGGTTGAATTGTGTTTCACTTGAATAACGTGGGTTAAGATGGTATCGAATTCGAAGAGACTGGAGTCGGGTATTAGCAAATACCGAAACCACTTCGATTCTTTATAGATTGATATGTTAAATCAATATGCTGGAATGGAATGATTTAAGTGAATTGGACCATTTAATCTAAGTTTTTGGTACTTAGAAATTGATGTGTGAAATAAGTAATGTCTATAACAAAATGTGAATTTGTAAATTGGTACGAGTTACCCGGGTTTTATATAAATTGTATTTTTTGTATTCCATGTTAGATGGGTTTACTCACGCTGGATTCCAGCCTGACCCAGGTGTTACTTTGATGTAATGCTCGGGTCAGACCGAGTATTACAGCTTTTTAGTTAAGGACATTCTGGAGCTCAGGAGGCGAGCTGGATGGCAGGAATGTATGGAGTGTTTCCGCTATGATATATTGTTATCAGTGACATGTTGATTGTATATGTCTAGTGTTGTATAAATGTTGTAACTTTGATGTATTAAAATGTAATTGACCAATACAGCTTTCTTTGTGTAAAGAATATTATTTGATATTATATTTTATCCACTGTGAATGTGAGATTCTGAGTTTGGTTTTCAGTTTCTTCTTCTTCTTTCTCTTTCTTCTTTCCTCTAACAATCTGGGATTTTCGGAGTCAAAATTTCAGTTCGTTACATATATGGTAATGTTAATTATATCCATAATATCAGATGCACGTGAATATGAAAAAAAAACCACAGATTTAAAAAAAACTTTTCTGATTACATTTCACAAAACATGTTTCATATCCCATTAATTAATATCAATCATTTCCCAGGTTCAGATCAAATGTAATTATTAAAAATATGCCAAGAGCGATTTATAAAGATGCCTCCTTAGTTGACCAGAGTACTAAAAGTCATAACTGACATGATACAACATATCAGAATCAAACAAAATAAAATAACAACTCCTAAATAGCTATTCATCAGCCACCTACTCGTCTTCTGAAGCTTTATTCACCAACTTGCTAAAACCTGAAAATCATCAACCCTCAGCCTACTCAGATCAATTTTAAGCACCTGAGAGATTAAGTGGAAAAAACATAAACTTCGAGTCAGACATAAAGCCTGGTATGAATAATACTATACATCTCGGTTATTTAATATTAGGTGAGACCACGCCGTTACTATAGTGAGACCACGTCGCTTATTTAATATTTAAACCTCAAACATCGTTCTTTTAAAACTCTTTAAACATTGCCTTTCGAAAAAAATGGAAAACCTTTCCTTTTAGACCTTTCGAAACCATTGGGAAACCACCCCTTCGAAACCTTCATTAAAATCTCTTGAAATCATTAGAACTTCAAACCTTTCAAAAGCCTTTGGATTCAAGTAAAATAAGTGAAACAATCTTTCAAAATCGTTCAAAACTATCTTTTTTGAAACCTTTTAGGTTCTACCTTCAACAGAGCAAAAGTGTCATAAAACATTTGAGTCAAAAGCACTTTTTCGAAAGCATTTCCTAACTAAAGAAGTGATGGTATCGAAACCAACCCTTCAAAAGCATTGACGAGGTGGCTTGGATTTTAAAACAAAGTATACCTTTCGAAACCATTTGCTTCCAAAGATAGAAAAGCGGCAGCTAAGGGTTTTGACCCCAACAAAAGGATTTACTTAAAACAGAAGGCGCAATACATTCGAAACTGTTCCTTTAAAATAATTTGACCCGGTCAAAATCCAACCAAGTCGAAAGAACTTCCTTCGAAAGCAAAACAAGCGCATTTTCATTTAAAAGCAAACTAGTGCTTCGACCCCTTCCGAACCCTTAGTATCGACCCAAGTCATTGACACCATGCGCATTGGTTTCGATAGATAGTGGCGGACCTACTAACTCGAAACCTAGGTGCCGAAAGTGGCGAAACATGCTAAAAGCATGTAAAAACCGATTTTAGCTTTAAAAAGAAATTCTTTCCAACTAACCTGCCTTATTTTTTAAAATATTATTGGTTGCCAATTTTCTTTTCTAAAAGTGCTGCCAAAATTTAAAAATTAAATAATTCAAATAATTTACAAAATACCCCTTCTCCTTTTATAAATATATAAAACATTTAAGTCTCATATCTTAAATAATTTTATATATCTATTAGAACACTTAGGAAAATTCTATAAAATTTCCATAAAATCACTTTTAATATGTTTCTAACACATATTAATTTCAAACCCAAAATTTATACTCTTTAGCCGTAAATAATTTTTAAACCCAGATAATCATTTTCTTCACTAGAAAATTAGTATAAAATCCACATTAATTCAGAAAATTTTCAAAATTAAAAACCATCTCTAAAACATCATTTCTGATCTAAGTCTAAATAGACATTTGGATGTCATTAAATAGGGTTTCAGTATTAATACATATCATAAAGCCTATATGAAAGTATATGAAAGAGCATAAATCATAAACAAGCATATATAAACATTATCTTTCAAAATCATGGCATAACATTGCATATAATTTTGGATTGTCCTTAAAACCGAAAAAAATTATGAAAAAAAGAGATGTAGTCATTATTCACCTTAGTTTTGAGATTAAGGAGTTTGAAATTTGAATGAATTTGATTTTGATTACTCTTCTTCCTTTGATTGCTTTCTCTTTCTCTTATTGTCTAATGGTAGTCGGCCTCTACTTTGTCTTTGGTTTTGAAATGAATGTGTAAATGTATTCCTAAGGGTTTAGGGTATAAGAATACTCTTTTTTCTATTTTACCCCTTCTTTATTTCATTTTAACTCATCTTTAATTCATTGTTTACATGGAATATCTACCCCTTAGTTTAATCACAAATTCCAGTCCCCTAATCATCATATTATTTTATTTAACTTATCTAATTAAATATTCTAAATAATGTTACTAAAAAATAAGGGTCGTTACAAAGACCGACCCTTATTATTTCATGCAAGTACAATATAGTTGAATAAGGCCTTATTAAGGCCCTGTTTTCTCTTTCTGGTGAACTAAAAAGTGGAAGATGGAGAAGGAGATGAAATTGAGTTTAGAGGTTTTAGACCAAATCATTTCAATGGAGGACATATATTGTTACTCAAAAGAGTTACTGGCATGTTGTTCCTTGATTTACTCTGGCTATTATTTATTTTTAATTAATTTATTCTGTTATTTTTCTGCTAGTTGATTTATATCAAGTTTTAGCAAATCAGGACATCAGTCATAATTTTTATAAATCTAAAAGGATATTGATTTTAGCAAGTTATTTTTTACAGCATTTAAATGTTTAAAGAATTTTTTGCATACCCTTTGTAAAAATTATTTAAGCTAGAACTGAGATTTGGTTGGCACAATAAATATTTCAACATTTTATATATAATAGTAGGAAACAATAGAAGGAGTGTGTAAGCATACAGACATAATTAATAGCGAGTTATTACAGTCTGGCTTTGAAGAGGAAAATAGTGTTTGCCATGCTCTAGGTTCTAGCTCTGTACTTGCATTGGTCAAGTAAGGCCATGTAATAAATGTGCTAGCTGCAAAAAACCTTCTATAACAAAGTAGTTAAGGTGCATGATGAGGGTAATGGTCCTACCCAAATCTACTTCTATAACAAGAGTTGAATAAGTCTGAAAGGTGGTTAAGATTGTAGGATAATTATAAATAAGAATAACCATAATTGAATATGAGATGCATAATACTTAAGGGTTAGATCTGTAAAAGTCAATAAAACAGTAACAGATTAAGGATAACAAAGAATGTATTTTTTTTATCAATGTTCAAGAATTACATTTAAATTTACCTTATACCCAAACCCACTTCAAATTTTCATTGAAATACCGTATGTTGAGAATTTATCGTAAGCCTTGTATTGTCATGTTGTTTTCGAAGAATGGAATACGCAAGGCTATTATAGATATTGTTGCCATTGACTTGACTGCAAGGTAATTGGCATGTATTTTCACACGAGAACATATTGGAATAAGTGTAAGCATGATAGTATTTATTGATTGGGATGTTTGGAATTGCTATGCGGTATCATATTTTAACCCGTTTTAGCAAAAAAGATATCAATTTATCAATTTTGTAATATTTTGAAGTTCCGTTGAGACTATGAATTTTGGTAAATTGTTCTCGTTCCCCACACTTCTTTTCCAAACTAACATTATTAGTGAAAATTGTGTTAGGGACTTAAGGGTGTATGTTGAAAACACACAGGTTATAAATGGCAAACAATTTTACTTTATTTTCCCATGGCTTACAATATTTTTCTGCTAAGCTATGAAGGGTATTATGGCCGTTGTATACAAAATATTTTGCTGCAACTATATGGGATAATATATGCAGTGAAGATTCTTTGTCAAGAAATGCAAAAACTATTATTAGAACTATGTTATTGCATCATGGTGGCGGTAAAGATCCAGTTCAGTTATTAAGAGATTGCGTTGAGAGTATTATTGTTGAAAATTGCAATAGAGGGGTAATACCTTTTATTAAGAATGCATGCAAAGGAATTGGCTTATAACATGAAGATTTGCATCGATTGCAAAATCGATGATGAGTTTTTGTTATGGCAAGAATTGAACTTATGCTTATTATCCATCTCTGTTTAGCCTGTGAACTACAAAAGAATGTCAGATATCATGGATCTGTTAACTGCTGTAAATATAAGAATAGTAACATTTGTGTTAAAGGAATTGTGGTATTACCATAAACGTCATGACAAATAGTTGTCTAAAATTTTGCATTGGTAGATGACTTGTTCTTTTAAATATAATGGGGTCCTTGATTTACTATTTATAGAAATTTGCAGTGAACAAGCTTCTTGATAATAACGTGCTTATGAATTTCTTAAGTGTAAATTAATACCATTTTAGGTTTAAAAATGGTATCAACTTTTTTGCTTCAGCTAACATTTGCTTTGGTGGTTTGGTAATGACCGAAGCAAATGATGCTCTTTTGCTTTAGTCGTCGTGGATCTACTGAAACAAAAGATAATCATTTGCTTCGGTCGTTAACAAATGCCCAAAGTAGAAGACATCATTTGCTTCGGTTCAACATCCGTAACAACAAACGTTGGTCTTTTGCGGCATCTTCATTTGCTTCGGTTGTTAAACCAAAGCAATATGGGTTAAACGATCGAAGCAAATGACCCGTTTTGTACTAGTGATACTCTTTGCTGGATGATGTTTGAAAAGAAAAATATTTTTGGACAAAGAGTTTTGGTTGAAAAATACCCAAATTGAAGATTATTTTATTAAGGATATATTATTAAGAAATGATGTATTATAAATCTATAGTTTTGCAGTACCTTAAGAAAATAATTTAGTAGGGTAAGAATGATTTCATTTAAAAAGAAAATAGTTGAAAAAATAAAATATTTAATTGAATAACAAACTTTGGAGATTTTTTTAAAAAGATATTTTGTTAAAAATTTGTTATATTTGAAACTTTAAACAAGAACTACAGACCTAGACTTTGTAAAAAAGGATATAAGATGATGGGGTAAGATGAATTTTGAGTTTGCCCGACACCCATTATGTCTATGTTGTCTTTATGACTATTATGTGTGTTTTTCCCTAACAAGATATCAGGATGCATAGTTACTCCCTTCTATGGAGAGTGTTGGGATATAAAGACGGAACTACTTATTTTGTTGTTTAGGATAGTCACCTTGTTCATTGCATTCATTTATTTTGGATGAATTATTTGTATTGCATTGTTGTTTGTTAAATTAGTTGCAATTAAGTAGCTATTTATTTACTCATGTCTATTTATTAATCTATCATGTGATTGTTTGAGTTAATTTCTTATTGTTGTATCATGTGTTAATTTCTTGTTTTGCTGTGATTGATTTTAATCATTTTTTTGTTTACTTGTTTGATTGATGTTCACTTATTAATTCATATCATGCTTGTTTGGATCAATCTATTTTTCTTGTAGTTGATTGTTTGTTTTCTTGTCGCTTGTTTTTTATTTTATTTTATTTGGTTGTTAACTTGTTTACTTGTTCACTTGGTTGCTTGTTGTTCGACATATTGTAGTCTTATATATCTTATTTGACAAAGAATTGCGAAGTGGTTCCATAAAGATGAGTAATAATGGTTAGAGGATTTTAGCGACTAAAGGACTGATGGATACCATTTAGGAATCAAGGATAGAGGAGAGGTCCATTATATGGAAATTTAAAAATATGTGTACTTCAAAACCTATTTTTAGCTTCCACAAATATTTTAAAAACAAAGAGTTTCCATTTTAAAGGACGATTTGATTTTTTGTATAACATGGTGTTTTGTCAAAATTACTTTTAATTGGTTTAAAGTAACAGAAAATATTTTAAGAAAATGTTTATTAATTATTGGTGCATTTTTAGAAAAGAAGAGAGATTTTTGTTCTAAAATGGAGATGGAACCTTCGATTTGAAACTAAAATGTTTTGGTAAATGTTTTGCTTTTAAGGTGTATTGGAACTCTCCTTCCTAGTAGGTCCCTCTTTTGTATTTTGGATGAGTTATCCTAGTCATTGGACGAAGGAATCACTATGGAAAGTGAAATGATGTAAAAAGAGGAAGGCATGATGACTTTAAAACTTTGAAGTGTTGATTCTATGACCGATATGGATGTATGGAAGTATTTCAATGATAACAAATTGAGTAATTGGGTCGTGACGATAATGATCCACCAAGGCAGGTTCGTTGATGGTAACTCGTGGATATAATGTTAAAGGGTTCCAATGATGAATGAAAATAGATGGAGCGATGAAAGGCCCAAATACGTGTGTAGAGGGATTGTTGATACTTGGAGTGTTTTCTAATGTACTCATAAGCATGGGTATTTTGAGGATGCTCGATGGTTACTTCGTTTGCTACCCCGGATCATTGAAGGAATCCGTTTACCCTAGATTGTTGAAGGGATCTTGTGTCCACAATGGGCTAGTGTTCAGGAATACAAAAAGCTAGGATTTTCCATTAATCCTTAGTAGTTTATGGTCATACAAATTGTCATATATCCTATGTACATGAGTGATGCAAGGATCAATGAAGTTGCAACAAATAAGGTTGACCAAATCATTTGAAGAGTGTAGCCATGAATAGATACATACTATTTTAAGGATGTGACCATAGGTAAGTATGCAAGGTATTTTGTATGATATAGGTATGAAACGTTACACCGAGTATCTTGAGATTGAGACTATGAGAAAGATCATCAACAGTTTGAGGGTATGCAAATTATGATATACATATAGTTAGCATAGAAATTAAGACACTCCTGTTATTGGTTGATAGTTTAGTATGGTGTGTTACCATATTATTTTGAATATGTGTGTTTATTTGATAAGCTATGCTGATCATTGATTTGTGTTTATTCATGTATTGGCACATGCGTATTTGGATCAACCTATGTTTTGTCATGGACTTCAACTATGGTCTACTATGGCTTAATTAATAATGCTGTAACACCCTAATTTGGTTAATATTATTTAGAATATTTAATTAGATAAATAAAATAAAATAATGTGTTAAGATAAGGAGGTTGAGATTTGTTAAGTAAATAGGTCATGCCTTAATTAATGAACTAATAAGGATGTTTAAAACTTAAATCAGAAGGAGGAATAATGTTAGGGGAAAAATAGGAAAAAGCCATATTTTCTAACATAAACCCTTCTCTCCCATTATCCTCGTTCACATTTCATTCATACAAGCTAAAGAAAAGACAAGGCCGACCATTACTAGGAAAAACCAAGAAAAAAAGCTAAGGAAAAAGATAAGGAGGAATTTAATCAACTCAAATCTCAACTCTCTTTTCAAACCAAGGTGAATGATAATTACAAATCTCAAGTATGCTTGTTTATTTTGGTTTTATGATTAAACCTAAATTACATGATTGTTATTATGCCAGTTGTTAATGAATGATGATTGTATACTTATTGATAATTTATTGGATTTATTATGATATTATTTAATAAGTTTTAAGAGTGAAAACCTAGTTTACGACATCTAATTGACTTGAAATTCAGATATAATATCAAAAACATTATTTTAGAAGCAGCCTTTAATTTCATAATTTTCTAAGGAAGTATGAATAATATATGAATTTCCTAAGTGAGGAAAATGATTTATTTCATGTTTTAATTATTAAAAATAATTAAATAATGTTTGTGGTCCTAAAATTTTTATATGTTAATCCTGATTTATTATGATTTTTAGGATTTTTCCTAAGTGTTTATGATTTATTATGAATTTATTAGACCAGAAAAGCTAAATAATTATATTAAAATATTAAGATAAAATTAATGGTTTGAAAATTATTTTAGGAATGGAAATTCTGATATATATATATATATATATATATAGCAGTTTCCTGAAAATGATTTGACAGAGAAGTTTATTATCCAATAGCAATTTGACAGAGGATTGTAGTTGGCGAAAGGAAATTACATTTTAGAGAAATAAAACAGTTTTCATGTCAATTACGAGACTGCCACGTCATTATTAATCAATACTGCGTCCTTCTATGCCATAACTATCAATATCGCATATTTTATATTGGCTACGATAATTCCGCTAGTATTGCTTTAACGATAAAGGTATTATGGCAACAATATTTTATATCAGCTATGGCAACAATATTTTATATCAGCTATAGTAATGCCGCAAGTATTCAGCTGGTTTTAAACAATGCTGCTTGTTTTCAATATCAACTCCTTATACTATGATGCTACACTTATCTATATCGGTATTAATATTTATAGCAGTAATGATTTTGTATATCTTCATTCCTATATAAAGAGGCAGTATTGCCGCATTTTTGACATTGATATTAAAGGGCATGATGTCGCATATATATAATTTCGGTATTATTAGTTAAGGCGGCAATGCCGCATATAAACATTTTTTCTACATTGTTAAAAATGGCAATGATGCGCCTATTTTCTTTATCGAAATAAATGATATTAATGACTCTGTGGTATTGATGTCGAAGGTCATCAATGTCAGGATTTCCATATTTCTATGTTCTAATGCTTTATATTATGCAAACCAAAGGCTGTACCACTTGTAGTCAGCAATCTTTATATTTATGTTATGCGACATAAATGATTTTGGCCTCATAGCCTTATGATCTATTAAATCATATGCTTTAACATAATAGCAACATAGAGGGACTCGGCAACCGACATCGGCTATATCAATGCCGTAATTTCTTAATTTAAATAGTTTTATGATATAGGGCCTTATAGCCTAAGGTTTCAACGGTGTGAAGACCTCAAATTGATTTCAAAGCTAATGAAAACTATTATAATAAAGTATATATCTTGGCTCAATATTTTGCATTAAGTAAAGGGCTATAATTTCCTTATTTTTAAGTATGATTTCAAAGGTTATGTTTTCAAGGAAATAAAGAGGGTATTTAACTCAGAGTTTTACTGGTGAAATTGTTGTTCTTATCACCATTATATAAATTGTGAGAGGATGAATCGACTCATGGATTAGAGAATAGAAAACTAGATAATAGGACTGGTGTAGGGTAACACCCTATACTTCAACTGTTGCGCCCAGTTCATATTATCCACAATTCCAGTGTGTAGGGGTTTACTAAGGGTAAAACTAAAAGTAGGTTTACGCATAGAAATGAATATAACTTAGGTAGATTATAGGTTGGCTTGCAAAACCATTAAGTTTATAGTAGGGCTAGCAAAAACTATAAGATTGACAAATAGTTAGTTAAAATTCAGATGGTTTTTTCGGATGGATATTGCAGTTTCTTTCTAATGGTGAGCTAGAGAATTTTGGTACGTTTGGTAGGTCATAGTTAATTATATAGATTTGTAGTAACCATAGAAAAACTATGAACTAGAGATAGATTGTCATTTAATTATGATAGATTATTCAGGATTACCAATGTAGCATGCATGCATTTAAATTGTCTTATGTTTATGTAACCTTTATGACTGCAGGGCATGATTGTGTTAAACATGTTATTAGAGGATATTATTGAAGGGAAAACCCGTTCCATTTAGTACATATTATTATTCACACCATACTTTTTGTCTGACCCAAAGTTTTGTTTTTCCCTTTTTACTCTCTGGTACTCATTTGAGTAATTTGAGAGTAAGGTTTGTAGGTTTTAGTTTTGACGAATAAAGCTTCATAAGACGTGCAAGAGGTAAAGCTAGCTATATAGGAGTCTATTTATATCTCTGTGTTATCATTTTGTCTAAATGTGTGTAATGATAGATGTTTTATCTATCTACTTGTAAACTCTAATCAATAATGTGGGCATCTTCATATGTTTCCATTGAAGTATTTTGTAATAATTATATTTTATCTGATCATAGGCAATGTTTGAGATTATGTAATGAATGTGAAAATTGATTAATAAAATCTATGTTTTGAATTTTTTTTCATATTCTCGTGCCTATGATGTTAATGATACTATTAACTGATCTCATTTTATCACCGAAGAATAATACTGTTGATGAATGCAGCATTAGTAGCTCTTATTTTTAGGCTTCAAAATGGGGGATGTTTCAACTTGGTATCAGAGCAAAGGTTTATGTGAAACTAAAAGAATTTTGAACTTTAAAGGAGTTTTTGAAAACATAATCCAAATGAATCAAAGAATGAGAATGGGGTATGTGATAACACTATAGGAACGTACTTGTATTTGAAATATATAAGTTTATATCTTATCTCTATTATTTTCTCTCTTAGACCGTTCTTTCATATCTTATTAAAGTTCAAATGCAGATTTAAGGAAAGTAAGATATGAAGGCAGGAAATGGAAGTGTGAATCTCGACAGAGGAAGCACTGCTACCAATGGAAATGTTAGGCCCAACACTGGAAAGAATCGAGGTCAACGAACAACTATTGATGTGGATGCTAGAACACCGCCTGTAGACAAAGGATCTAGTTCTTTGTCAATATGGTGCAAGTTGGAGTTGTAGCAAGATTAGTTAGTGGTAATGGTGAAGGAGCAAATCTTGAAGTTTCAGTTGTCAACAACAGTTCTGTTTTGAGTCCGGATTATGTAAGACTGGAGGAAAGCCATTTATTAGAACAAAGGATGCCATTGAAGTAAAGAATTGGATACTTCTTTATGAAAGGATTTTTGATGATTAAGGTCCGAATAGTAAGAAGAAGAGGGGATTAGCTTCTAGGAAATTGTAAGGAGCTGCATTGTACTGGTGGAATAGTATAACTATGGGAGTACCGAAAGATGACTTAATTTGGGTAGAGTTCAGAAGGAGATTTGAGGAGAGATTCATGTCTAAAATAGCCAAGTCAATTTTGCTTAAAAACATTTCTGAGTTGAAATATCTTTATATATCTGTGCATGAGTATGCGACTAGGTTTGAGGAGCAGTCTAGATTTGGGCATGAAACTATGGATATTGTGATTAAGAGAAATGATAATTTCATTAGAGGATTGAAACCAGAGCTTGCTAGAGTAACACTATGACATCGTAGATACTCTTGTACTATAGTAGTGATGATGGCATTAAGGAACAAAGAGATGCTTGCGATGTTTAATAATAACATGACAATGGAGACTCAGGGTGGTATAAGTCAGAAAAGGAAGTTCATTCAGAAAAAAATCAGATCAGAAGGGAGGATCTGCCAATAAAGGAAAAGCTAATGTTGTTTGCTACAAGTGTGATAAGAAAGAGAACTTTGCTAAGGAGTGACATTTCTGGGATGGAAAGAAGGTCATTGGAAGGAAGAATATCACATGTTTCAATTGTGACCAGATAGGACATTACAAGAATCATATGCTTCAATTTCGAGGTTTGAACCGTTTGCCTCGAGGCTAACAACGGAGGAGAAGGGAAAGGCAGGCATTGGAGGTACACTTCTGATTCATGGCATACCTATTAGACTACTGTTTGATAGTGGTGCATCGCATTCTTTTATCTTTCTGTGTTTAGTAGTAGACCTAGTTTAAAACCACCATATCTTGTTACTTCCTCAAGGGTTGCGAATTTGATATGAGGGTATGCAACTCTTGGAATGAGATGTGACCATTTAGAGTTTGAGGTGTTAGGTAATATGATTGCCTATAGTATACATGCATTTTATTTTATGGGCTTTCGAATGAGTATGGATTGGTTAAGCAAATATAATGCTAGGATATTTTTCTAAGATAGGAAAATATCACTAAGACACCCTTATAGATACAATCGAATTATATACTTAGTAGAGAACACGTTTGATATTTGTAATTTATTTAATGCAATGGTGGTAGAAGACGAGTTGAATAGAGTTTTTATCCTTAGAGAATTTGTAGATATTTTTGAGCTTGTTACAGGCTACCATCGAAACGAGCTATTGAGTTTTGCATAGATCTTGTACCTAGATCCGAACCCATAAGTTGACTGCCTAGTAGAATGAAACCTACTGAGATGAAAGAGTTAAAGGCACAATTGATGGACTTAGAAGGAAATAATTTCATTACACTAAGAAATTCGCATTGAGGAGCGGTCACGATGTTTGTGTAGAAACCAAACAGGTCGTTGAGATTATGTATTGACTATCGTAAATTAAACGAGAAGGCAATAAAGAATAATTATCTTTTTTCAAGAATTAATGATTTATTTGATCAAATAAACGAAACCAAAATGTATTTCCAATTGGATTTGGTGATATGTTTCCATCAATTGAGGGTGGCAGAGGACACTATTCCATTTACAGCTTACGAACAAGATATGGTTCCTACAAGTGGTTAATAATGTTATTCAGGTTGACTAATGCGACTGCCTACTTTTTGATTTGATGAACTGGACCTTCCGAGAGCATTTGGATAGGTTCGTGTTAGTATTTATATACGACATCCTGATATATTATTGGAATGAGCAAGATCATGAGCATCAACTTAGAATAGTGCTTGACACGTTGAGGTAACATCAATCAGAAGCGATGCTTTCGAAGTGTCATTTTTGAAAGAAAGAAGTGAATTTACTTGGTGATGTAGTTTCATAAAAAGGGTTGTTAGTAGACCTAGCTTAGATTCAGATGTTAATAATTGGAAGAGACCTGAGACAGTGACCAAAATAAAGAGTTTTCTTGGATTAATTGGCTATTACCGAAGACTCATCAACGATTTCTCTTGTATAGCAGTATCGGTGATTAAACTAATAAGGAAGGACATGAAGTATGTTTGGATAAATAAACATGAGGGGGGCATTCCTAAAGCTAAAACATTTATTAACTAATGCACATGTTAATTGTACCAGATGGTAACTAGGATTTGGTGGTGTATATAATGCACGTGGAACAGGATTAGGAGTTGTGCTGCTACAAAAAGGTAAACTGATTGCTTACGCTTCTCGACAGCTCATACCATATGAAGTTAATTATTCGACTCATGATTTGGAGTTGGTAGCTGTAATCATTGCATTGAAGGTGTGGAGACACTATCTTTTGGAAGAAGGATTCAAATTGTATACGAATCACAAGTCTTTGAGATATTTATTCTATCAGAAGGAGTTAAGTATGAGATAGCGGAGGTGGTTAGAGTTCATACCAGCTTATGATTTTGGTATTGAGTATATGCCAAGGAAAGGAAACAAGGTTGTCGATGCACTTAGAAGAAAACAATAGAATTTGGTATTAGCAATGTTAGCAAAGTGGAAAGGTTTAAAAGAACTAACTATTTGCAGTGTGCAGCTAAGGTCGATGGCTAGGTCTAGTCAAAATACAACAATGTTATCTCATTTAGAAGTTTGACCAGTATTGATCGAGAGGATTGCCTCAAAAAAGAGATGATCTATGGTTAGTTGAACAAATTAGAAGATTAGAAGGTGAAACTGAGATTGGTGGTTTAAATATTTTAGTCCTGACCGAAATAGATGGTTGAGAAAGAAGGGACGATTGTATGTTCTAAATGTGGGAAACCTAAGAAAGGAAGTTCTTAGGTAGTGTCATCGATCAAAGTTTACCGTTCATCCTAGAGGAACTAAGATGTACTAGAACATGAAGAGAAGTTTCTTCTAGAAAGGTATGAAAAGAGATGTAGGCTTATAGATAAATCAATGTTTAAATTGCCAATAAGTGAAAGCCGAAGATTAGTAGCTAAGTAGATTGCTTCAGCCTTTAGATATACAAATATGGAAATGAGATTATATATCAATGGATTTCGTTGACAGGTTGCTAAGATTGAATATGGGAATTGAGAGTATTTAGGTTATAGTGGATTGATTGACCAAGAGCACATTTTATTCCTGCTAAGTCGATAAGGACATCACCTGTTTTAGCCAAATTATTTATTAAGAATATTGTCAAACTGTGTGGGTTTCATAGTAGTATAGTCAATGATAGAGATTCTTTATTCACTAGCGAATTCTGAAAGAGTCTACAAGAGGTTTTAGGTACCAAGCTCACGATGAGCACCCTTACCATCTATAGATAGATGGGCAAATGAAAAGAGTTAACAAAATCTTGGAAGATTTGTTAAGAGCTTTTGTCAGATTTTGGAGGATGGTGGGAAGACCATCTACACCTAGCCAAATTTTTCAATAACAATAGTTATCATACTAGTATATGGATGTCATATTTTGAAGCTTTGTATGGAAGGCCATGCAAATCGCTTATATGTTGGTTAAGGACCAAAGATAGATGAGTTCTTGGTCCAGATATGGCAAGAGAAGCCACAGAAGAGATTCAGTTAATCCAGACTAGGATATAAGAAGCTCAATGTAGGAAGAAAAGTTATGAGGATAAGACGCGTAAGGACTTAGAGTTCTTAGTTGAAGATCATGTTTTTGTAAAAGTATCACCAATGAAGTGTGCAATCTAGTTTGGGAAGTCAGGAAAATTATCACTAGATTTGTTGGACCATTTCATATTACAGAAAGGATAAAAAACTCGCTCATCGGATAGAATTACCGAGCAGTTAGGCAGGAGTCCAAAACGTTTTTCATGTTTTTCATCTTAGGAAGTGTGTTCGTGTCAGAGACTACTATCACTCCAACTGCATTGGAAGATTTAGTGGTGTAGCCGAACATGACTATTATTAGACAACTAGTTCGTATTATGGCTAAGGATGAAAAGGAGTTAAGGAACAAGACAGTAAGATTAGTAAAGGTCCAGTAGTGTGACAACGAGAATGAATGTACTAAGAAGACAGAGGACAGGATTAGAGACACTTATCCCAATTTGTTTTGATGATATGTTTCATGTCTATGATTATGTTTGATGTTATGTACTTTGTTGTAATTTCAAGGATGAAATTTCTTCAAAAAAGGGGAGTCTGTAACACCATAATTTTAATTAACATTATTTACGATCTTTAATTAGATATATTAAATAAAATAATGCATTAAGATAAGAAGAACTGTATTTGATAAGTAAATAGTTGTGCCTTAATTAATGAACTAATAAGTATGTTTAAATCATAAATAAGAAGAAGGAATAATGTGAGAGAAAAATAGGAAAAAGCCTTATTTCCCAACATAAAGTCTTCTCTCCCATTATCCTCATTTATATTTCATTCATATAAACTAAAGAAAATACAAGCCAGCCATTGCTAGAAGAAACCTAAGGAAATATAAGGAAAAAGATAAGGAGGAATTTAACCAGCCCAAATTTTAACTCTCTTTATCAAATCAAGGTGAATAATGATTACCCATCTCAAGTATGCTTGTTTATTTTTGGTATAGATTGACCTCGAATCTCATGATTATTATTACACCAATGTTGTGAATGAATGATGACTATATGCTTGTTGATAATTTATTGGATTTATTATTGAATTATTTAATAGGTTTCAAGAGTGGAAACCTAGTTTACAACATCCAACTGACTTGAAATTTTGATATCATGTTATAAAACATTATTTTAGAAGTGGATTTTAAATTTCATAATTTTCCATGCAAGCATGAATATTATATGAATTTCCTAAGCGGGGAAAATGATTTATTTCGGGTTAATTATTAAAAATAATTAAAAATATTTTTTGTCATGAAATTTCTATATGTTAAAGAATATGCTAATTCTGATTAATTGCGAATTTTAAGGATTTTTCCCAATTGTTTATGATTTATTAGGCAAGAAAAGCTTAATAATTATATTAAAATATTAATTTAAAATTAACGGTTTGCATATTATTTTGAGAATGATAACTCTGATCTATAGCAGTTTTCTGAAAAGGATATGATAAAGAAGTTTATTATTCAATAGCAATTTGATGAAGGATTGGAGTTGGTGAAAAGGATATGATTTCCTTCTATGTCATATAGTTATCAGTGCCGTATATTTTATATTGGCTGTGTAATGTCACTAGTATTGTTTTAAAGATAAAGGTGTTATAGCAACAATGCCACCTATTTTATATCAGTTATAGTAATGTCGCAAGTTTTCACAATGGTTTTAAACAATGCTATTTGTTTTCAATATCAACTCCTTATACTATGACATCGCACTTATCTATACACGCATTAATATTCATAGTAGCAATGATGCTGCATATCTTCCTTCCTATATAAAGAGGCAGTAATGCCGCATTTTTGATATTGATATTAAAGGGCATGATGCCACATATATATAATTTTAGCATTATTACTTAAGGCAGCAATGCCACATATGAACATTACTTTCAGCATTGCTGTAATTAACAATGATGCCACCTATTTTCTATATTGACATAAATGGTACTAATGACTTTATGATATTGATGCCGAAGGTCATCAATGTCGGAATTCCCATATTTCCAAGTTTTAAAGCTTTACACACCAAAGACTATGCCGCTTATAGTTGGCAATCTTTATATTTATGTTATGTGATATAAATGATTTTAGCTCATGGTCTTTTTATTTATTACATCATGCGCTTTAACATAATAGCGACATAGAGGGGTGCGACAATCCGCCGTGGCTATATCAATGCGGCACTTTATCAATTTAAATGGTTTTATATCCTAAGGTTTTAGAGGTGCGACGACAAACTGATTTTGAAGCTAATGAAAGCTATTTTATAAAAGCATATTGTTTGCACTAAAAATTGGCACAAACTTTCGATGGGGATTTTGTGGAGAAGTAAATGAATAATAATAAATGAGAACAGAGGAAACAAGTAATTAAATAACAAAAATAAGCAATAAAAAGGCCATAACGATTTATAGTGGTTCAGCATTGAAAGATACATCCACTTTAAAGAAATAACTTTATTAATCCCTTAAAATTCTGCGTACAAAGGGATGGATCGGAGTAGAACCTTTAGTTATAAGGAAGTGCCAAGCAACAAGCAGCGTAAAGATCCCAAAAATGAACAATCATGTCTATATTTATAGGGAAAGACGATGAAATATCTTCTTGAAATTTCGGTAGCGGAGTCTCCAGATCCAGAGGAAGACATGGTATCGATCACAAGTCCTACGTCTTTCATAATAACGATCGATACTGATCATTTTATGAGCTCATTTTGCATGCGATTGATATGGTGGGCTCCACTCTTCAATATATCGATGTTCCCAAAGTTTCATATGTATTTGACTTGTAGATTTTGAGATATCGATCGTTTTCCATTGAATTGAACTATAATAACGATACAATACGACCCACAATTGGTGAATATGGATCGTACTCCATCCACTTTTAGTAAATGGTATATTTTCATAATTTTATCGTTCTATTGAGTCTATCTTCTGCTTTCATTTTTCCACTGCTTCATATTATCATCAATGCCTGATCCCAGGATTCGTGATTGTTAATCTGACTTATCGGTCCCGATGACGATCGAATCTTACTTGTTTAATCCATTTGAATATAGAAAGGCCAAAAGGCTGGATAACACTTGCCTCCCAAATTACGTCGTCTTTCAACATGACGTGCTTTGTGTCGATGCAAGTTAGAGTCATCGAAATGGAATCCATCCAGCTTTCTAAATAGTATTCATCCATTCGATGAATTGCTTTCCTCGAAGAGTGACATCAATTTCTGTTTGACATGATGATTGATTGATTTCCAATAGTATAAATTTCCAAATCATGTCTTGATGGTGATCATTTAAGTTTTCATTTCAGTGGACCGCAAGCCTTGGCTAGTAGTTCAAAATCTCCTTTGATTAACCCAGGTGAGAACTCAGTTTTTGTCTATTTCAAAAAATCAAAATTTTTTGGCATGTACAGTAGCACGTATACGTATTCATCCCTTACTCCCGATCACGATTTCACATTCATGGGTCGTTGTCAACTTTTTGCATATATTTCACCTCTTTTTTTCTTTTTTCTAGATGGATTGACATGAACCCATCAAGTAAATGGATCATACTTGATCCATTTTTAGTTATGGATCGGGTTAAATTCACTTGAGATTACTTCATGCTCGATCATTCTCCCCTCTCTTCTCTTCCTCTTTTTTTAGCCTGAGAAAGAAGATAATGGATCGTTCCAAAGCCATTAGTGTTGGATCGTACATGATCCATTTATATGTTCAACGAACCAATTGCACTGCGTATTAAAGAGAAGGATCGGCATACATACATCACGTAATGATCGGGCCCGATCATTTCTTGATTTGGCCATTTGATTGAATTGTAGGTTAATAAGAATGGATTGGCGTAAGGCCATCATAAAACGATCGTGCCCAACCATTTATTAGTTGGGCTTCCATTGAACTACAAATTTCGATAGCTTATATCATATCCTTTATACACACACACACACACACACACTTGGATACTTAGATCATTTTCTTCACTTCATTTTATTTCCTATTGTTGCTACCTAAACCAAAAAAGAAAAAAATCTATCTTCATCTTCTCCTTCACCATCGATTCACTGAGCTTCATGATCCACGTCTATGTTTATTTCATAACCATCTTCATAGGTCAGTCTGATTCCTTGCTACATCAACCATCATCGTTGCCATCCCCTACTTATCTTGTTTCATATTTGAATCCAAATCTTCTTTGCTTTTCCACTTTTATACATAGGTCTTCATTCTTTTCTTACTTTTTATAATTTAGTGACGAGGTGATGGGATCTCTTTCTAGTTTTCATGGTTCGGGCTATGGAAGTTCGATCGGTTGGAGCAGAGGACGGAATGGTGATGTATTGTAGAGATTGGATGGAATGTGCTTCTTTGAGGTCGAAGGTGTTAGATCGTTTTTAGCCAATCGCATCTAGAGGTCTAAAATATGGACTGTCACTTATCATTTCTAACCAGATTGATGCAGTAAAGTGTAAAATGCCAATTCATATCGTTCTAAAGAATATTGAAAGAAATGAAGTTCGACCGATCGTTTCGTTGGATTGGTATTTGAAAAAATGAAGAGAATTTGTATCTATCGTTTTCTATAGAGCTTTTGGCTATTTGTTTTTGGATCGATGGCTAGAACCTTGAATTGAAGAAAAGTGTGGAACCAAAGTCGAAGGTTGGATCGGTCACAATGATCGGTTGGAGTACGATCGGTTGTGAAATGATCATGCAGAAACAATCGGTTATGCTCAATTGGATCGATCGGTCGTAACCTTATTTTGGATCCGTTGTTGGTTTAACTTTGATAAACGCACTTTAAATCTTTAAATCTTAATTATAACTTTGTGGTGAGCTCCAGCCTTGAACGCTTGAATGGTCATACATGACTTGTATATAAAATGGACCGCATATTCAGAAATATATGACAAATCAAACCATAGAACGAACTTTACAGATTTCCTACATGTTTTATGTTTGTTATCTATGCCTTGGACAAATTTTTGAAGTTCACCCATTTCTAAATGCACAACTCCAACTTTGATGTGCCAATAACTGATCCCAATGCTTAGACTAATTCCTTATCAAGTGACATGGAGAATCGGTTGAGATGGTCGGCAATGACGATCATTCTGGTTGAATCTCGAAGTCTCGTCATACTCATAATCTTTTGTTCCAAACTATTCTTCACTGCATTGCACGACACTGCACCACTTTGCACTAGCACATACCTTGCACATGGGAAATAGGTTATCTTTTCTAGTGATGATTGTCTATTTATTTCAGTAGTCATGGGTTCCAAACGCTCGGGGATTTTAGCTGCATGTCCTCTGAATAGATTTCACAGCACAATAGTACAAGTGATGGATCGAGCTTTATAACTACATCTGATAATATCTCCCCAAACATCAAGCTAAAAAACCAAAAAGTTCCCATCCATCAGTCGATCTTTCCTCTATCGTTCTCATCCTTCGAACAGATGTGATAGACCCTGTTCCCAATACTCTAGAAGATATTATATTTTTTAGAAGATCTGGAGGATTATGTGGCTTCAAAAATTAATGAAGCCTCTCTTTGCAAAATTTGTGCCAGATACGAAATTATGTTTGATGATGTGCAAGTCCTGACTCGTGATGATAGGCTCATATGCCCCCGGAAGGGTTCACTGCATGTAACAAGCTCATGTGTTGGGCAGGATGCATCCCACCTTTCGATTCATTTATCTGAGAGATGATACATCATATAAGGTTAGAACCAGCATAACTGCATCCAATAGCTATGCCTTGCTTAACTGTACCTACATGGCATTCATGGAGTTTTTATTTCTCTACTAACTCCTAGAAACATTCGATTTCTCCTCACCTTCAAGTAATGAAAGGGAAGCTTTTCGTTCACATTTATTGGGTCAACCAAGAAGTGATGGATCTTCACCGGTACATAGAACAAGTTGAGTGCTTTCAAAAGAGAGTGATTCTATATTCGCTACCCATCCCGACTTTGTTAGATGGTGGTTAGAAGGATGTAAGTATTACTGCTTGCTTAATTTCTTGAGTGCTTGTATCTAGATCGTATCCTAGACTAAGCAACTTTTCTAGTTTATGCATGTTTTATCCACGACTTAATGGAAAAAAATACACAGACGTGATCTTGGTGCTCAAAAGGGTTCCTCTAGAAGACAGAGACACTATGAATCTCCTTACTGATGAACGCCTCATTACCTACTGCCTAATGGAAGAGAGTCGTAGCATATGGCTACAGGTCACTACTGGAGTTATAATGACTGAGTAGTGAGATGTGGATGATGATGAAGGCCATCAAGCTGATCCTGTCGTGCCCCAAGTTGAGGGGCTCAGGAAGCTATCGATAAAGATGCAGCGGCAAATAAGGGTGACGACTTCGGTGGCGATGATCGGGATTGCGGTCGGATCTTTGCAAACTTCATAGCCTCCCGTTCTCGAAAAAGAAAGAGGAAGACGTTCATCTGCAGGTTTCCTAAGAGCCACCTGTTCAAACAACCCAAGCTATCCATCAACCCCTAGGTTATTCCAGATTGGTCCTCTTCTCAACCTTTAAAGCACTTGGACATAACATTTGAGGCATTATCTGATCTCTGATACCTGATGATGTTGATGCCTTTCATTTTACTAACATGAGCATTGGCGGATCAGAGTCTCCTTCCAGAGTTGGGGCTGGAATCCCTCCTACCACTGGTGGAGAGGTTGCTCCTACTAGTAAAGCTTCAATAACAGGTCCGTTGGGGGACACAAAGACACACACATTCACATGCACTTTACAATATTGCACTGCACTTATCTCATGTCCTTCAATACTTAGAGCTAATTCATTCTTTGTCTTTCTTAGCAAAAACAGTGACGAGGAAGAAGGATATGTTTTAGTCTCTATAGGAAATATCACGTCGAAATCTTGGTTCTCATTCGGGCTCATACCGCCAAGAAAGTGGTTGTGAATACGACTCTAGCTATCGCTCTAACCAAGGTTGGGATTACCATAGTAGAGATGATAGAGACAGATCTTCCCATGATAAACATCGATCAAATTCTAGATCTCCTCCTCCTCCTAAAGATTTTAAAAGGCAACAAGATTGCTGCAACGACGTTTCTCCTATTAACACTTCTTCTGGTCCCACTTCCACTTCAGTTTCTACACAATTTCTTGTTTCATCTTATCCTTAGCGACCCATCGATCACTGGCGTCATAGTGATTGTGATGCTCAGCAATAAAGGCCAAGCAAAGAAAGCTCGACACCCAAGTTGTCACTAAAGCTTAATAAGTCGATGTCGTAGTTCGTATGGCCCAATTTAAGTCTGATTTTCCAAATGTATGTCTTGATGGATATCTCTTTGTACCTAATCTTAAGGAAGTTCCTAAAAAAAGTCTAGCAAATAACTATTGATTATGTGAATGATATCAACACGTAGTATAATGAGTGGATGAGAGCAACATAGAGGATTTCTAAAGTATCTTCGGAGAGAATGGCAAAGATTAAGAAATTGAAATGCCAAGAGGCCCAGGACAGATGAATCATCAAAACTCAAATCAATGAGTTAGAATCTTCAAGGAGCCCATAGGAAGAAGCCGAGGGGAAAGTAGAAATAGCCATCAAGGCACTCGAGGATGAGAAGGCTAGGCACTTGGTCAAGGTTGAAGCGCTTCATCATCGGAACCATAAACTGGTGTTAGAAAGGAATATGACCCAAAGAAGCTCCATTGAGTACAAAACTAAGTTTGAGCACAAATGCAAAGATAAAAAGGAAGTGCACAAAATCAATCAGGATGCCTGTGATGAATTGGTTACCGTCAGGCTTGAAAGAGGCACGACTATTGAAAAGGCCAAAGATATTAATGCCCTCATTAAATGAAAAGTGGAGGCTACAAAAGAAAAGGACATGAAGGAGGTTATGGAGGAACTAGATCCACTACTTATTCTTTACAACGCCAATGTCATGAATCATAGAAACTTAGAGTGGCTTTTGGGAGACTGACATTACCCTCTTGTACGTGCTTGGGAGCATCTTACTCAGGAAGAGAAAGAGGCTCTAGGAACTAAAGAAATCAATTTGATGAGGTTGGAAGGTGAAATACTATTGGATGATGAGCCCAAAGTTCTATATGAAACCCAGTTTATACTCCAAAAAGAGCATGCCACAACCTCTCAACATGAAGCTAGTGAAGGTTCTGGGTCTACATCACACAATGTCGCAAATGACCAAAATCCAGTGACCCAAGCTATTCCTAGAACCATTATGGATTCTTCTATCGATCTTGGTTATAATTTAAAGAAATCACATATTGCTACATCTAGTGTGCTCTCCTTAAATATGGAAGGAGGTTTGGTGGCACTCCGGCTCACGTGGGGGACCATTTCGGAGAATGTTTTTCATTAACTTCACTCGTTCATCAGAAAGCTGGAGTGGGGTCGACTGATATATTAATCTATTTATTTATGTTTCCTTAGCTTTAGGTAAGTCGGCTACAGTTCCACCACTTTGTCAAGAATCTCAACTAGTTCCTCTGGTGCTTATGATGGAGTTGGTTACTGTCACGGCTTCGGCAGTGACCCAAGATGTCCCAGAAGTGGAAGCTTTTATGAGTGATGAGCACTTAGTGGATGCTTTGTTGAGGGAAAAAAGTGAACCACGTCAAGGGATTCCTGTTGATGATGACATTGTGATAACTAGAGATTCCTAATCCTTGTTAGGCCCCTCTATGCAAGAAAAAACACAAAAACTCAAGGCGGACATTGGCCTTGAGATGAAAGTCAATCAGGAGAAAATGGAGATCATTCCCCCTCCCATCTCCATCGTTTTTCCTAAAAAAAAACTATGGATTCTTCCGCTCCTTAGCCAGAACCTACTCAAGATGCACCTAATGGCTTGACCCAGTCTACTCCAGTGGAAGTCAAAAGAAGAAGGAAAAGAGAAGAGACGAGGAGTGGGGAAAGTTCAAGTGAAATCTCTTCTGATTCCATGAAGAAGAAGAGAGGAAGTGATTCTTGGTGTGTACTCATGCTCCCAAGTCTTTATTATTTCGTTGGCCGAATTTGTACGGCATAGATCCCTAGTTTTTTTATTCTTTTGCTGTGAATATTTGTACTTGACTTTCCAAGTTTATGTAAATAAAGTTCTTTTAATTTTCTCGAGCTCTTGTGTGAGTTTGCTTAAGTAGTGGAGCGATTATATTTTCCATTCAATGTACTTGTAATTCATTGCTTATCAATTAGGATGATAATCCGTTAATTTTATCCCAAGGCCTCTATATAGTTGTGGCTTTAACTAGGCATTGGGCTCAAGCCTTAGTGTTATGATGTTGGATTCAGCTATTCAAGTGATTATACTCTTGTCCCCGGTTCTTGGGTTAAAGGAGTTAGATAGTAGATGGTGGAATTCCATCTTTAGTGAATTTATACTCTTCCAATAGATATTAAGTCAGAGTTTTTGGAATAGTGAGTGGTCAAACCGCACTCATCTATTTGTTTATATTCATATCCACGCTCTAGGGATAAGGCTAGTTGGTGGGTGATCGAATCACATCCAATTTGTGTTTATACTCCAGTCAACACTCTGGGGACTTAGAATTATTTTGAAAAATATTCAGATTGCACTTTCTTTAATTGATTGATTTACCCTAAGTTCGGGTTGAATTTAGCGATTGATTGGTCAAGTCATGATCACTTACGATTCATGTCTATCCCATCGCTTGGTGGGTTTAGTTTGATTATTGGATGGTCAAGTCGCATCCATTTCTCATTAGGTAACCCATCCATTAGGTTATGAGCGAGAATCATCGAATGAATGGTCAAACCATGTTCATTTTGTTAATTCCAACCATGAACTTTTATAATTAGGCTCCAAACTCTAGGATTTGCTCAGACATGGCTGTATTAGTTAGTCGAGTATCCTAACTAATTTGTAATACTACAAAATCATGGATATGAAGGAAATTTCAAATTTTATTTGCCAAGTGGACAGAAATGACATAATTTTTCCTATTACATATTTGGAAAATCTAATGCTAATGAAAATTCGAAAATTGAATACGATCGAATGGAAAAGAAATAAACTAAGTGAAATAGCATTGTAAATGTTCGATATTCCATGCCCTTGGGAGTGTGACACCATCAACAGTCTCTAGCTTGAAAATTCTATCTCCAAGTCTCTGTTCAATGGCATAGGTCCTTCCAAAGTTGGATTCATGTGTGATGGGACATGAAAGATCCGTTTCAAGGCGAGATCGCCGATTTCAAAGGTCCTAGATTGGACTTTAGTGTTGTAGTATTGGGCGACTCGATATCGATGTGCAGCTACCCTCAAATCATCTTTTTCATGCTTCTCATCTACCAAGCCTAGAGATTCTAAGAGTATATCTCTATTCATTCTAGGGTCGTATTAGGTCACTTAATGAGAAGGGACTTCGATTTCAACAAGAATGATGGCTTCGGAGCCATACGCAAGGGCGAATGGAGTGTGGCCAATCATGGAGTTGTGGGTGGTACTGTAAGCCCATAATACTATTGGGAGTTCATCCACCCATTTCCTCTAGCCTTTTCCAAACGTTTCTTCGGAATGGACTTTATGATTTTGTTCACATCTTCCATTTGTCCTTTGCTTGAGGGTATGTGACTTCCGCAAATCTCTCTTCAATATGGTGTCGATGGCAGACGTATTTAAATTCAATGCTGTTGAATTGGGTTCCATTATAAGTTACAATGGTTCGTTGAAGGCCAAACGACAGATGATGTTTTGAAGTCTATTTCTTTCTTTGTCATGATCATGGCTAAAGGTTCAACTTTGGCCCATATGGTGGAGTAGTCAACTGCTATGATGGCGTATTTCGCATCACCTTTAGAGATCAGTAAGGAACTTATAATATCTATCCCTATATGGAAAACGGCCATAGGCTTACCATTTGTGTAATTTCCATCGGTAGAGCTCTCGAAACTTTCACATACATCTGGCACTTGTCACATCGCTTAGCATAATTAGCAGCATCTAGGTTGATGGTTAGCCAGTAATACCCATAACAGGCTATTTTCTTTGTTAAGGTTTTCCTCCAGTGTGATCGTCACATTCCCCTTCATGAACTTCCCTTAATACTCATTTTATTTCATCATGAGTGATACAACGGAGCAGAGGAACAGATAAACCCTTTCTATACACGACTCCTTCATGAATGATATATCGCAAAGCTTTATAAAGGATTTGTCATCTTTCATTTCTCAATTCGAGAAGGACTCCCTATAGCAAATAATCATTAAATGGAGACATCCATGACTCCTCCTTAGGCTTCGTCTCTAGTATCCAATCGGTTTCTATTTGGTTTATGCTCTGAGCATCTAATACTTTGGCTGGAAACAAGCCCAATAATTATGCATCTACAGTGCTACCAAACTTTGCTAATGAGTCAACAGCGAATATGCATGATGTCATAGTACTCATATTCAGTCAATAGCTCTTGAAATCGGATAAGGTACGAAGCGATTCATTGCCCTTTAGCCTGATAATCTTCCTTGACTTGATGTACCACCAACTGAGAATCGTAAAAGATTTATTAGATTTTATTCCCAGTTCTCTGGCAAGTTTGAGTTCGGCAATCAGAGCTTCGTACGTAGCTTCACTGTTCATTGCGGGGAAGTTAAGCTATAGAAAATTGATCGATCCTCTAGAGTTACTAGCACAATTTTGGCTCCAAAACAACGATTATGGGATGCTCCATCCGTATACGTTTTCCACCAGATGGTAGAAGTTGTATCGCTCTTTGGGAGATCGTCCTGTGCAGGAATTCTACTACAAAGTTCGCTTGTGTCTATCCCTAGATGGCTCTCCAATGGAGTTAAGTGATGTCAAATTGGCTCGACTTAGTGTTCCACTTGAGTAACATACCCAACGTCTCAGGTCGATGTAGGACCTGTCGTAACGGCTGAACGGTGTAAACATCGATGGGATGAGCCTGAAAATAGGGGCAGAGCTTTTGTAAAGCAATCAATAAGTAGTACGCCAACTTCTCTATCTTCGTATAGTTCCTTTCAGCTCCTGCTAATTTCTTGCTAACATAATAGGCTGGTCTCTGGATCCGATTCTCCTCGCAAAGCAGTGCGACACTTATAGCATGTACTGAAACGACCAAGTAAATATAGAAGTCCTCGTGATCCACCAATTTTGACAAAATATGAGGTCACTCTAAGTGGTTCGCCAAAGCTTGGAATGCATCTTAATGGTCGTGTGTTAGTTCAAAGTTCCCTTTTCAACTTCTAATCAAGTCAAGAACGGAAAGCATTTATCGGTGGCTTGTGAAATAAACTGGCTCAAGGCAGAAACCTTCCCATTTAGGCTTTGTGCTTGTCTGATAGTCTTCGGTGTGTGGATGTTGTGAATAGCTCGAATCTTTTTAGGATTAGCTTTGATACCGCAAACATAGACAATGAACCCAAAAAAATTCCCGATGCCATGCCAAAAGAACATTTCAGTGGATTGATCTTCATTTTGTAATATTAGAGGATGTCAAATATTTCTGCTATTGTGACTTCATGAGCATATCATCCACATATACCTCTATCGTCTTTCCAACTAATCTTTAAACATTCGGTTAACTAGGCGTTGATAGTTGCTCCAGCATTCTTCAATCTGAGTGGCATTACCACATAGTAGTACAATCCTACGTCGGTAATATAACTGGTGTCACTACTACAAAACAGGCCATTTGCATCGGTTGTTTACCCCCCTTTTGCATCAGTTCAACAACCGATGCGTATGCAACCGATGCAACAGGCTTATCACTTTTGCATCAGTTCTGAAACCGATGCAAAATGGTCCTTTTTGCATCGGTTGTTACTAACAACTGATGCAAAATATCATGGTTAGTTGCTTGGACACAGCCCCCATGTTGCATCGGTTGTAATGAAAACCGATGCAACAAAGAAACTTCTTTTGATTTCTGTGCTTTTCCTTTTTCTATTTTGCATTTGCATTTCTAAAAAAATAACTTTGCATTTCATTTCAAAAAAAAAGTGACATTACAATTTTGTTTACATTTTATTCATCGTTTTACAAAAAAATCTACTCAATCCCTGTGCGTACATTTTCACTCAACGTTCACTGTGCATACATTTTCACTGTGCATTTCTGTGTTACATTTTTTTATGCTTTGTTTCCACTTCTGCCAACTTCAACTTCTTCATCTAAACAACTGTCCTCCGCCGTCTACAGTCACATAACCAGCCTCCACTAACACTTTCATCACCAAATACTTCACCTCTCTGCATAACTTCCTACCATCACTGACTTACATGCAACCATCATTCAACCAACTGCCTAATATACTTCATCAACATTTCTGCCTTCTGCCCTCTGCACAAATCATCCACCATTTTCCTGAACAACAATCCAACTCACAGTCACACCTTGCCTACAAACCAATACAACAACAACAACTTCAACTTCAATCACTTCTCACTTACCACAAGCACACAACCTACACACCATCCTCAAACTCTCTGTTACAACCACAAATCCACTATCAAATACCCCCACTTCCAAACTATTACATCAAACTTCACTACATGTCAAACTTCACTACTGACATCTCCATAAAGCAAACCATTACTGAAATCACATAACCCGCACTGCACTAGAACTTTACCATATCTCCACCATCACCTTAACTGACTAATCACCTTACTCAATCACCTAACTCAATCCACAACATTACTCCCTACCTGCATGCATCATAGTTTAACTCTGCCAACATCACAGTTTCATTCCATCACTCCCTACCTACAACATACCAACTCACACTTCTGTGCATAGAAGCATCATCAGTGCACATCGGTGGACACTTCAAACGGCAACATTAACTAAGCAACCCACTTCCACTTCTTCATCTCAGTCTCACTGCCTGACCATCTTCTTATCACCCTACTTCTTCCATCACCAGAAAACATATACCTCCTCTACACCAACTCCTCTACACTTCACCGTACTTCTTATCATACTTGACACCATCCAAACCTCCTTGCTGCCATCACATTGCCTTCAAACCACCATACTGCCATTCAAACCATACTTAACTTCTGTGCCATTAACTTCTGCATACATTGCCACCGTCAAACTGTGCCATTAACTTTTGTACACTGCCGCACCTCCCTCTAACATCACTGTACATCCCTATATCTGAACATCCCTACTGAAGCTGCCACATCTCCACCTGGTCAACACAACTCACTGTCACTGCTTCATTCCAACCATCACTGCCCCCATAAGCTCCATACTTGCTGTGTCACATCCCTATATACCAGTGCACATCAAACTCAGGCCAGAGCACATCCTCACAATTGCATTTCAAATATACACAATTTACAATCTCCTCTACATCCCTATATACCAAGCAACCAATATCTCCAACAACAACATACAATTGCCTACCATAACCAAACATACATACATCTGTACAAATCTACAACATCGCTAAAACTTGCCTGAACACCCATCATCAACTCTGAGCATCAACCGCATGCATACCACCACCAGCTTCCAAACCACAATGCAAAAATCATCCATGTGTACGCATCTGTCTCATTATGTGTACTGTCAAATTATGTGTAATCAGAATACATGAGCACCTGTAAGAATTCTAGCATTTGTTGTTCGATGGTTCCACGCATTGCTAAGGTCTCCACGTATATTGGTCGAGTAGCACCCATGTGGTGAGCACGACTAATCACTTGTTCCTCCATGCTGATTACATGTAACAATGTTAAATGACTTCAAAAATAAACAAATAAACATGAAGTATAAATTATAAACAATCATATCCATGAAAGCATGTATATGTCATTAGGATTTAAAGGCAAGACCGTTTACAACATGAATCGATCTTGAGTATTTATTTTCGGCTTCAGACATCATCTGGCCTATTAATTTATATGCATCTATACAAAAGAATAGTTTTGAACTGAAGAGGTGTAAAGGTTTATTAGTTTAGCAATATCATCCAATGAAGTTGTGAACAATGAAATGTACAGTTATTTTGATTTTCAGTTGAGATTTAAAATTCACATGGCTTTCAATTTACATTGCACAAAAGCAAAGGATTTTTACCTTCTATCCCATATGGGTTCCATTAGAAACACATGTGTTACAAAACTCAGATCAAGGCCCAGAGCTGCACTTCCATCCATTAATAGCACCATGCAAGTAGGATCATGTCGAAATAATTACAAAGACTTCATCTATAAACAACAGAGAAGAGTGTGAGTAAATTATGACATCAAAGAATTTGACAATATTGAAGCCAACATACCTTGTTGATACAATTCAGAAGACATGTATCTGAATAGTACCACAACGCATTTCAAACTAAAATTACATTGCAGCACTGTGGAATAGGTAGAATCTTGTAATATCCTACTGTTTGCTTCGTTTTTTATCATCTCCTTCAAGCAACTGCGTTGGAGGTTCTTGTTCTTTATCCTTGACAACTTCAGTATCTTTCTGGCTCAGAAAACTTGGCTGGTTGGTTGAAGCAAGTAACCTGGCCCACATCCTGTCAGTTATGACAACCTTGTTCTGTGTTTCAGTCACTCGCTGCACACATATTAAATAAGATCATACTAATCATTTATTGACAACAATCAATTACTAGTAATCAAAATGATTTTTAACCACATCAATATGTAATTATAACTCAACAAAAGTGTTGTAGCTCACTGGGAAAATATACAGTTCTAAGTTTTAACCTTGGTGATACATGGCTATGGTTGTTGGGAGGATTGGATCAAGGGAACCCATGTTTCTGGAATTTGATATTTTTAATTCAGAATACATTTGAGCTTCTTTTATTGCAATATGCTACCAAAGCTCTTGATTTCAGAATGGATGTGTGCATGCATACAAACAATAATTTGGTTTCTGTATTTGACAAGAGTGCACAAATACAAAATGACATGATGTCTATACAGGAGTATATTATACATGCAACATATACCTGGATAAATTTAGAGAAAACATCATCCTCTTCTGGCTTTGAAAATTATATACCCATCCAGCTTCTTCATCAAATAATTTCTTTTGCCTTTTCTCTAAAAAGAAATCTCTATCGTACAAATAAGTACCGATGAATTAGTTTTCGTATGTTCAATACAATCGGAAAATCTAAGAAAAGACATGCTTTGATTTGTATATATTCTCATTATAAAAAATAAATGGCCAAAATCTCAAAAGAACGAAGATATAGAGTTAGAGCCTGACGCATCTGTTGATTTAGAAGGCATAGGAAATCCAAATTGAAATTAAAACCCAAGTTACAAAGATGCAATATCTTAAATGTAGGATGAAGCTTTACAGGTGGATTAACAATATGATGAAACATAAGAAAAAGAAAACGTAAATGATAAATGACATTCATAATGTTTAAAACTATCAGATCTATTGAGGACCAAACTAGCAAAGTATGAGGGATGGTAGAATGTATGAAAAACAACTTATCTATAGTTACATGTATGCGCCCAAGATAATTACATGTATGCAATTGTATATTATCAAGGTAATTAATCACGGTGGTTGAAAGAGACTATTATAATACATAGCTATAGCTACATGTATGCACCCAAGATATGAGATCATATTAACCAGACATTTTCATTAGAAGCCCATAGATAAATCACAATTTAAACTATAAAGAAAAGGTAAAGGTAATTATACCTGACTATTAGTTAAATCAAGAACATCCTTTATTTCATCTCTAATTTGATCATCCAAACGTAATATATGTCCATCATCCTGCAAATAAACGAATATTCATAACATTGAGAACATAGAGCTAATGCAATGGAGAGCGATTGAAAACTGTTCCATTTCTTTTTTTATTTCTAAAATGGTTGGTCTTCATTCATTGCATGGATACGTATTGTTTATAATTGGCTAAAATTTCTTCAATGCTCCCTCCACTGATATAAACAACTGTTCACAGCTTCAGAATTAATCTCGTGGCAAATAAATATTCACTTGAACATATATAAGAGGCCGGAAGTGCAGCATATAATGGTTTAGAATGATTCGGACTAAAATTAGTAACTAAATGCAACAACTTGCTGCTTAAAGTGACCCAAATTTAGTCATGCTATAAGTAGAAAATACCAATAAATATGACACTTTTCTTCTCCAAAACACTCTTCCTCTCTCTCATCGAATTTCTCATTCATTTTAACTGAAATTAACCAAAGCTTTATACCCTAAAGTCTCAAATTAAATCAACACGGAGCATCCAATTTACCAATTTTTAAGCAGGTCAAATGTTTATCATTCAGTTACCATTTAGTTACCATTAGGATCAACACAGAGCATCCCTTTACTTTCAACTGTGGAATGGTGTACTTCATCATTCAGTTACCATTTAGGATCCAAAAATTAACATACATTCAGCGCTTTGTACTGTTTTCAGATAAAAATAAGGAAATCTACCACTTTTATCTAACGAACTAGCAGAAAATGTTGCAATGACAGTAGTTACGGTGGCTGGGAAGTTGATGATCATCCTGATGATGTATGTAATTCAAAACATGCTAAAATTAGTACATTCATCTAACTAACAATTATTAGTACATCATAAAAATTGCTTTAACGGTGATGAATGATAACCATATTTATTTTTCCATAAAAGTTTAAGATTTATTAAATCAGAGTATTTGAATTTAAAGGCACGCCTTACCCTGACATCGTCCAAATGAACTTCAATCGAGACTTACGAAACCGCTTCCAATTCCCCGCAGCACCCAAATTTCGTCTGAATTATTCGACCTCGAATCACTGCCCAAAACTATTAGCCTCGACCTGCAAACCGCTTCGCCTAGTCGCAGAACAACCCAAAATTCGGAGTTTATTTGGGAATTGGGTGAAGAAGATCGGTGGGAAGTGAAATTTTATCGAACTGCTTTGATTTCGATTTTTATTTGTTTGAGATGCTGGGCCGTGGATTTCTTATTGTAAATCGATTTCAAGTTTACTGCCATTTCGCCATTAAAATTTTGAAAAGCTTCGTTTTAATTTTTCTCTTTTGTTTGATTTGAAAAATGAAAAGAAGAGGACGCAATATTATTTTTTTGAGTGGGCTGTTGAGGAGGTTGGAGTACATTTGTCCAGAGCCAATTTTTCATTATTTCCCACCTAAATTTCATATTGGCATCAACATGTAGTTGCATCGGTTGACTTTAAAACTGATGCGACTAAAACTATTTGCATCGGTTGTTGGTGAGAACTGATGCAAATTTGATTTTTTTATCACCTATTGCTTTCCACGTACCAATTGCATCGGTTATTAAGATAGAACTGATGCAAATAGTTCTATTTGCATCAGTTTTTACTTCAACCGATGCAATTGAGGCGAAGCAATATGCACTTTTTGTACTAGTGTGTGCTCTTGGCCAGGAATGTGCATCGAGAATTGGTAATATTCAAAGTACACATCCATGAAAGATAGCAACTCGTCTCCTGCGGTTGAGTCTACCAGCTGGTTGATCCTTGGAAGAGGAAAACTTCTTTTGGACACGCCTTGTTTAAGTCACAAATAAATCCATTGCTTTTGTGCCTATCCATCCTCTCTTTAAGGGCGACAGATCTCTCCAGATCCATGCCACGCCTTTTTTGTTTCACCAGGATATGCCTCAGATCGATATTTAATGCATAGCTCGCAATGGCAGACGAGATCCCACACATGTTAGTGAGTCCAAGCAAAAATGTCAAGATTCACTTGAAGAAAACCAGCAAGTTCTTTCATCATCATGGGGTTGAGCTGTGATCCGATCTCTAGGTCCTGTGACGGGTCGTAATGGCTGACCATGATGTCGATTGTCAGCTCAACCGATGCAGCCTTGGTCTCTTTAGGCCCCTCCTCATCATCCCTCATATCTATGTCTTTATAGAACTGACTATAGCACTCAAGCAAAGGCCCAAGCACTTGTTGTCAATCTTTGGTGGCTTGATGCATAAAGACTTGTCACACCCTTACCTTTCTCCTTCCGTTGAGCGTCCCTAAACTCATCCACATAGTAAGCACGTCCAGTTGCCTGATCTCCATGCACAACTCTAACGCCATTATTAGTTGGGAATTTTAAGTTAAGACACCAAGGAGCAATGGCTGCTTGGAATTCAATAAGGGTCGGTCGGCCTAGAAAAACATTATATGGAGAGTCCACATCCAACACAATAAATGACAACATCCATACTCTCCTACGGCCGCCTTCTCATAACTCCGCCGGTAGGCCGACATAACCCACTGCTTCCATTACAATACCGTTAAAGCCAAGAATGCGGGCTTTACATGGTTTCAGACATTCAGGTTCCATTCTCATCTAGTCATATGTAACATTTTAAATCTCGCTTATCTTGGACGAGTCTCGGCCGAGATCTTGTTTTCAAGCCCCAACGATTCGAAATATGCTATTTCATTTGAATCTCGTCTGACTCAAATCTCGCATGATATTTCAGTATGTTGGCGGGTATCTCGGATGAGAATTAACAGCGAAATATTGGTCGAGTTGTTGAATTTTAGAAAAAATCAACTCTTTTTCCGTATTGGGCTGGCTCATCCTTTACCTTAATTTAAGCCTTCTTAACTGTACTTTTTTAAACCTTATTTCTTATACAAATCTCATTTAGTCTTCGTCTCTTATTTTTTGGCAATGACAAGTGTAAGAAGATGATAAAATCTACATCAATTATTAAGTATCTCACTTTGTGATTTTCATTTAGGTTTCTGATCCAAATTAATTTACATCCGATTTCACTTTTATTTTTTCAAAATTTTCTTGAGTTTTTTTCCTACCCCTATTTTTTGTGACTATAAATTTTGGGCTTGATTTGTTTAACTTTATTTTACAAATGGATTCCCAATTTGATTTCATTTAGTCTTTACTGCTATAATTTCTTTCCTCAAGGCTTATTTTTAAGCAATAAAGGAATTCTCTTTCATCTATTAATTTCATTTGATGATTACATGTTCACTCGTGCATCATTTTTTTGCTTTTCTTATAATATTACTAAACGTTTGAAAATTGTTCGTACTATGTATGCTATTTTCTACGTTTTTTTGAAATATTTATGCTATAAGTTACTTAATGGGATTTTTTTGCTAATAATTAAATACTATAATCAGACATAGAATATCTTAGTTCTACTTGATAGACTTTTGTATTTGAAGTTATAAATTAAGATTTCTCTTGCAGCACGGTAAATCACAAAAGGTAGAAATGAGACATTATATCGTGTAGGAAAGTTAAGTGAATGATCAAACAAAGTAAATGTGCATATGTTATAGTTTGTTTCTTATCTACTTTATCTCATATGATATTATATTGAACATTATTCATGAAATCTAGTTATTTATTTATTTTACATGGTACAAGTGACATTTTCCGTACTAAATTACTAATGATAAGCGTGTGATATATTCAAGGTAAGTGCATAGTGTTTTCCTTAAGGTAGTGACAAGCATTATAAATTTAGGTGTATGAAACTAATTTTCGACATGACATATACTCTGAGATACCACCGAAATAAAGTTTAGAAACCGAGATGTAAATCCGAGATGGACGACCGAGATGCACTCATCTCGTTCGAGATTTCACCCGATACGAGATAAGCTCTCTAAATTCTTCGAGACAAGATGTGATCGAAATCTAAGATTTAAAACCTTGATCGTACATCTTTTTGAAAATAATATTCACCGAGTTGCTACTATCAATCAAAACTTTTCTCACTAAGGCGAGGCCAATCATGGCCGAAATGACCATTAGGTCGATCGCCGGTGCCTCCTCCTCCTTATCTTCACTCTATTCCTAAATACAATATCATATGCCATTATACACTGTTGTTTGGCTAGAGCCCCATCTTCTACATTTGAACAACACTTGAAGTCTACATGCTTGATTGCACTGGCATAGCACTCCATCTCATGCCAACTTTTGTCAGTTGGTGTGGTCCTATTGCTATTGCATTAATAACTAATCTTCCATCAGTCCACATAGGCTACTCAGCCTTATGCGGAGCTTATCCTCGATTGGGGACAGATTTCCCCTACCCGTCATCCTGCGAGGCTTTAATAAACTGCTGTAGTTTTCTTTTCCAAATCAATTTCTTGATAACATCCTTGAGATGCTTACACACATTTGTGTTTTGACCATAGTGCTTATAGAACCAGCAATATTTTCCAGTCTACTTTTGCTTCCCCGTCGATTCTTTCGGAGGTGGCTTCTTGTACTACATGTGTTGCATGTCGATAAGTAGACATTCTTTAAAGACGTATTCAGTAGCGTGTTCGTATCATACGTTAGAATTCTTGACTATCCTCTTCCGGAATCCCTTTTCACCTATCATTATCTTTCTTTTGTTTATTCGGTTTATTTCAGACATTTACTTGAACTTTTCCGAAACTCTCCTCGAGCTGTTTCACCGCAACGTTACTCTGCACTCCCTCTCCACTTAATCCTACAAAATTCTTCTTCCTGGAGCATCTAGCTTTCTCCTTCCTCAAATATTGAGCTATTTTTGCATAGAAATGCTCCAATGTCATGGGTGGTTTGTCAGCTAACCAATCGCCAAAGTCAGATTCTAGATCAATCCTCTTGTTACCGCTATCCATATTGAATGATCATTCAGATTATTGACTTCTATGACAGCTGTATGAAATCTCTCTAAGTAATCTTTCAGCAATTCTCCCTGAGCTTGTATCATGCTTAAGAGGGACATTTCATCTTTGGGGCGAGTTACATGCATACAGAAATGTTGCACAAACTTTGTTGCTACATCACCAAATCTAAAGATTGACCATGGGGTTATTGTCAAAAGCTACATCGTCGCTATGCCAAAGAGAGTAATAGGGAAATATCTGTGTTTTGTGGCATCATTTTCTTGTGTGGAAACCATCGGCTATTTATATCTCTTGATGTGCTAGCTAGGGTCAGTTTTTCCCTCGTAGGTAGGCATTGACGGCATGTTAAATCTCCTCGGATATTCAGCATATAAATATTGTCTACGAATGGGATATGACTTCTTAAGATCCTCAATTAATTGGTGAAGCCATGGCTTTCTCTTACTAGCTGTCTGACCATAGCTGACAAGTCCATTGTTTGGATAGTTGGAGCTAAGCGGTAGTCGTTCTGCAACTTACATGAATGGTCCGGGCGATGTTTATGGGCCGTTCCATGCCTTCGTGGCTCATATACTCTTGATGTGCATCATATGCGTTAACATTGTCGTCATTCCAAAGAGGTAACTAATCTGCATTAACTTGAACTCCAACATTCAGATCAACCACAACATCACCAGTGTGCACTCTTCCCGTCATCTGCTGTAACCTGCCTCCAAAAGTTAGATCGGCACATATCGTTCCAAACGGATCAATACCAATAGTCTGTCTTGATCGGTCAAATGATGGTAGGTTGATGTTTCAACATGGTATCTGTTGGTTCTGTTATGTCTATGTCTGTAATAGCCATCTGACGAAGTTGAGCTCTCCGATGCAGAATAAGGAGTTGGCACCCTTCTAGTTTTCCTACGTTGTTGACCTATGAGTTGATCCATTAGATCGATATTGGCTTGAATCTGCTGGTTCAAATATCGGTGGCTATCCATAAGCTCTCTCATCAGATTATAGAAACTATCTCTTATGATGGAATCAGCTAGATTTTGGACATCAACTGGGTCAGTAGCATTAACATCTACTGGTAGATTGCTCTGGCCTCCTTGTTGGATGTTGGTGTTCTTGTGTCCCCAAAATTTTTAAGCAATAAATCTGGTATTCTTAACCATTGTTGATAGTTTTCCTTTGGCTTTTGCAAATCTGAATAGGATGGATAAACTATTTGAAGATGATTCTGGATCTCTTCCTAGGATTGTGCAATCTAGTAGCAGCAAAGGGATCCAAATGATGCTGAGAAGCTTGTTTCTCGGTGAAAGCACTAAAAAGTTTGCACCTAAAATTGGCACAAACACCCGATAGTGATTTTGTAGAGAAGTAAATGAAGAATAATAAATGAAAATGAGGAAATAAGCAATTAAATAACATAAAATAAGCAATAACAGGAACACAACAATTTATAGTGGTTCGGCGTTGAAAGCATACGTCCACTTTAGAGAAATAACTTATTAATAACTTGCATTGAGTACAAATGGATTCATTGGAGTAGAACCTTTAGTTACAAGAATGTGCCAAGCAACAAGTAGTGTAAAGATCTCGAAAATGAACAACCAAGTCTATATTTATAGGGGAAGATGGCGAAATATCTTCATGAAATTTCGACAGCCCAGTCTCTGGATCTTGAAGAAGTCATAGTACAGATCACGGGTCCCACATTTTTCATAATAACGATTGGTACTTATCCTTCTATGGGCCCATTTTGGCAAGCAATCGATATGGTGGGCTCCGCTCTTTGATATATTGATGTTCCCAAAGTTTCGTATGTATTCAACTTGTAGATTATGAGATATCGATTATTCTCCATTAAGTTGAGCTGTAATATCGTTATAGTATGATCCATATATGGTGAATATGGATCATTCCCGATCCATTTTCAGTAAATAGTATATTTTTATACTTTTATCGTTCTATTGAGTCCATCTTCTACTTTCACTTCACCACTACTTCATATTATCATCTATGCCTGATCTTTGGGCTTCGTTATTGTTAATATGACTTGTCGGTCCCGATGATAGTCGAATATAACTTGTCTAATTAGTTTGAATATATTCGGGCCAAAAGGCCAGTTAACACATATATCTTGGCTAAATATTTTGGATAAAAGGATATAGTTTCCTTATTTTTAAGTATAATTTCAACGGTTATGTTTTCAAGGAAATAAAGAAGGTATTTAGCCTAAAATTTTACTAATGAAATTATTATTCTTATCACCATTAGATATACTATGATAGGATGAGTTGCTCAAGATTAGGGAATTGAAAACCAAAAAAAAGGGACTGGTGCGTGGTAGCGCCCTATACTTTAATTGTTAGCCCCTAGTTGATATTAGTCTACAATTCCAATGTGTAGGGCTTTGTTAAAGGTAAAATTAAAATTAGGTTTATGCATAAAAGGAAATATAACTTAGGTAGGTTATTTGTTAGCCTATAAAACCATTAGGTTCATAGTAAGTCTAGCAAAAACTATGAGATTGGTAGATATTCAAGTAAACACTCGGATGGTTGTTTTTGGACGGATAGTCTAGTTTCTTTCTGATGGTGAGTTAGAGAATTTTAGTATATCTGGTAGGTCCAAATCATCCATATAGGTTTGTAGTAACCCTGGAAAAACTATAAAGTAGAGATAGGCAACCAGGTAATTGAGATAGCTTAATCGGGATTACTGCTATAGCATGCATGCATTTAATTATTTTGTATTTATGTACCATTGTGGTCACAAAAGCATGATAGTGTTAGATGTATTATCAAAGGATACCAGTGAGGGAAAAACTCATTCCACCTAGTGGTGTGGTCTCACAAGATATCTATTATTGAGAAGGCATATTATTATTCACACCAGACTTTTTATCCGACCTGAATTATTTGTTTTTCCCCTATAACTTTCGGGTACTCATTTGAGTAGTTCGAGAGTAAGGTTTCTAGGCTTTAGGTTTGAGAATAAAGCTTCTGAAGACTTGCAAGAGGCAGAGCTAGCTATATAGGAGTCTATTTATGTCCACCATGCTATTATTTTGCTTGAGTATATGTAATGAAAAAGGTTGTATCTGTCTAGTAGTAAACTCTGATCAACCAAGGGCCATCTTCATATGTCGCTCTAGGAGTTTTTTATAATAATTATATTTTATCTTAACCTCGGCGATGTTTGGGATTATATAATGAATATGGAAATTAATTAATGAAATCTATATTTTGAAAAATTTCATGTTTATGTGCTTCTAATGTTAATGATATTATTAACTAATCTCAAATTATCATCGAAGAATAATACTATTGATGACTGCAGTATCAATAGCACTTATTTTCTGGCCTTAAAATGGAGGATGTTAAAGATGCATAATATGAATTAATATATGAATGATGTTATTTCAACATTATTAATGAATTGTTATTTTATATAGTATAGTTTGGATTGTATAATTGAGACAGTATATGTGTTACTATATTATATGTAGGTAGGAATTTAAATTTGGTTTATTGATGAATTTGATTGTACCACGGTTAATGTTATATGTTCGTTATATACCACTTTATAAGCAATTAACTTTTTATTGATGTATTTTCCCATATTTGTAGATTAGAGTAATAATAATGATTTGTTAATTTTGTTGAGGATTATATTTAAGGAATTGTGAGGGCGCAATTCTTTTAAAAAGGGAAGATTGTAACGATTTATAGATTTGACACGTCCATCACTAATTTTAAAAAAATGGCAAAAGAAAATTTTGTGTAGAAATGTCTTTTTAGGGATTTTAATGGTTCAATTGAGTTTAGAAATATCGAAAACATATATATCGATAACAGTATGATACATTTTTGTTTGTGGCAAAAAGGGGCTTTTGGGCCTTTGCGACCACTTTAGCCCAACACTTCTCCTTTTGGCCTATAAATAGACTGTTATAGAGAAACCTTGGTAGCCTCCACATATTCCTCTTCTATTCTTTCTGATATAATCTTTCTTTTCAGATCTAAATCTCCTATGCTAATGGAAATTTTTTCCCTAATTACTTTTACTGATTTTCAAAGTGCCTAATACCCTTCGAATTATGTACTAAAATGAAGATCTTAATAAATGGGATCAAATGGTATGTCCATTTATCCAAATGACGTTTAAGTTTGCTAGAAAACCTAGTGAAAGTATTAACGAGTCGACTTTAACTTGGGTATCGACGGCGGTGGAGTTAGGATGCGAGGATAGTATGATATGGTTGGGTTTGTCTTGACCAATAGAGGTTGTTGATGGTGGTTACCTACGACGCAAGAGGTTGTGGCAGTAGGAAATAGATTATGGTTTTACATAGGTGCTGGCAGTTGAGTTTTTACGGTGATCGGGGAAGCTCGGGGGGCATAGTCAATGGTCGAGGCATGGAGACTAGGTAGGCGAGGTCAAAATGTTGGCATTGGCAAGGTGGCGGTTAGGTGGAGCGATAGCATTCAGTGAAGGGTCAAGATTGAAGTTAGGTTTGCGTTTGGGAATGAACAGAGAAAGGAGGTAAATTACAATTTACCCTATGATTTTCAATTAATTGCAAATTAAAAACTCCGTATCTTCTAATCGTCCTATCTCTCGCATGCAAACTCCCATTCACGCTTGGTTTCTTCCATTAGGCTCATGGTGAAATTTTATGGCAATATAATGATGGGTTTGCTAAGTTTAAGGTTGTTAGATATAATGCATTGGTATGGTTCATTTAATTTAATAAACTGAATTTAAATTATAATATAAATACACACACACACATACTGATAAAAAGTCGTAAATATGGATGTGTAATGTTATATGGATAATTGTTTGATTACTATGATATTTTAGATGTGTTGTGCCTTGATTGGATGGTGATTGTTTATTGTAGTATTTTTGGGTGCTTAATTATAATTAATTATTTTTTAAATTAGGAAATAATTAATTGAATAAAATGAATAATAATTGAAAACTAGATAAATAGGTGATAAATCAAGTTATTTATAGATTTTGGATGATATCTATAAATAATAATGATTTAACAAATTCATTAGAATTAAAGTATGTAATTTAATAAGGTTATTTTTTATGAACTTCTGGAGAATTCATAAATAATAACCAAATCAATATAAATAGATGTTTGGGAAGTTTTATTATCATTTATAAATAAAATAAGGTTTCAAATAATAATAATATGGATCTTCGTGAAATATTATTTGTTTTTTGTAAGCGTTAAAATGGTTGATTTTGCGATATTTATGGTAAGAGATTTACTATTATATGATTTGTAAAAGAGTATTTTCCTGATTATAGTAGTAGTAGTAATAAAAGAAACGTCTTCCAAAACTGCTTTTGGATAAAATAATCGCTATTTTGCAATAAATTGAAACGAAAGGAAGTTTCGATGATTCAAAAAAATGTTGTGTTTTAGGAATAAATAGTAGTAAATTGGTTTTGGGAAATATTCAAGAGTTTTTAGTGTGTGTATATATATTATTATTATTCGATAAATAATAATAATTTCATTTTTAAAAACCAATTTGATGAAGATTATTATTTTTGATTTAAATTACGATGTTTAGGGAATCTAAGTAAATAAGTACAATAAAGTAGTTAAAAGAGTATATTATCATTTAAAAGAATTATTATTGTTTTTGGAATAAATAAATAAATAGGTGACTTTATAATAAACAATACTAAAATGATCTTATACTTAAGAGAATAATGGATGAAAAGTATTATTTGGATGGTAGTTGAATGTGACGACCCAGAATTTTGAGCAATATCAATTTAATAATCTTTGATAATAATTAAATTAATTTGATCGTTTTATACTATAAATTGACAAGTTAAAATTATTTTAAAGATTAATAATAATAATTTGTAAATATCTATCATCATTTTTCTTAACAGTAGAAAATTTGGCAAGTTTAATTCTTTTGAAAATTTATAATATTTTAATTTGGAAATATTTATTTTAGCAATTTTAAAATTGGTAAGATTTATTTTTCAAAAGCTAATCAAAAATATTTTCTATTTATAATATATATATCGATATATCTTGTAAATAGGAAGTTTTAACGTAATAAAACTTTATATTCAAATTGTAATATATATGAATGTATATATTATGATTTGGTTTGTGTTTCAAAATTTAATATAGTAATTTTCAAATATAATGTTAAAATGTTTTTCTATTTGAAATGTGTATATGTATTTGTATATATATATTAGAAATAGGAAAGTTCTATTGATTTGAATTTAATAAGTATTTTCAAACTTTAATAAATATATAGTTTTGTAATTTGAAATGTTAATTTGATTTAATACTTTTGAAAATAATATTTCAGATTTAAATTTTAATAACACGGTTAATTTCTTGTTTATTATAAACATATACTTTAAGCTTTGGTTTTAAATAATATTTAAATTAAAAGTTCATTTGTTTTAATATTTCTTTCATTTTAATTTTAAAATAAGATAGATTTTTTTAAATTTTTTATATAAAGAGTTAAACTTAATTTCTCAAATTTATAAACATATGTTATATGATTTGATCAAAATATAAGTTATTGGATTCACATGAATATTATTAAAAGATAAGTATACACATTTTATAATTATATCAATATTACATAAATACATGTAAATAGCTTAAATAAATTATTAAAAAGGAAATAACATTTAAAAACATTAATAAAACATTAGAAAATACTTTCGTAGATATTAATTTCACATTTTAACACTTGTAAACATTATAGTGTGTATTGAAGACACTTGTGAATCATATTGCTTAGGTGTAAGTTAATTATAACATAAGAGGTGACAAATGTCATTCTTTTAATAAAATAAAATTTAAAATTTAAGTTGTAAAATTTAAAAGAAGAAATTACTTTTAAACTTTCAGCTAAAATTCTTCCTTCTTTTCAACAAAATGTAAATCAAAGGAAGAAATATGGAAACTATAAAATCTGGAAAAAAAATAAAACCTGGATTTCAATCTGAAACATGAGGATGAAAAGCAAGTTCAAATCAGAGAATATGCAGGAAAATTACAATATTAAGAGCAAGATGTAAATTTCAAATGCAAGATCTTCAAGTCAATCGAGAAAATTAGAAATCAACATGCAAATCTGGAATCATCAAGCAATAAAACCAACATGCAGTGAATTTCTAAAGCCTGGAAAACATTTCTAATCCTCTGCAAATATAGGTAAGTAAATAAATCTTTTCAAAACAGTTCTTGATTTTAAATCTCATCTTGATCTTGTGTTGAACATCATGATGTTGATGAATTATTTGAATATAAATTGAATGCATGTCTGAAATATTTGTGTTTGAATACTGTATAGTTTAATTTGTTGTTGTAAGTAAATGATTTCTTTTAAAAACAGTTTAAAACCTGGATTCAACTTGTTATTGTGATGATATCATAATGTTATCTGAAATATTTGATTTAAATTTGAATGCAAGTTTGAATTGTGAATATTTCATTTGCCTATGAAGTTAAACGTATGCTCTGTGTAAAGTAACAGGCTTCAATTTCATAATAAAATCAATAATCCCATATTGAATTCGTATTGGCCTTTGATGTGTAAATAAAAGTTGATTGTAAACAAGTAATATATCACCTAAAAATATTTATAGGATTTTAAAGTGAATTATTGGCTAAATTTATAGTAAATCTTTAATTTGGGTCAAAAAATTTTGAATTCAAATTTAAGTTTTGATTTTATAATTGGATTACAATTGGGAAATCATGATTTTAGAAGCTTGAATCACGAATTTTAGATTGGTAACTTGTGTGAAATTGGGGTTTAATTGTTTTGAGCATTTCGACCAAATTGAGGTGAACGGCGGCAAAGTTATGGTCGTGGTTGTGCTCGAAGGTGGAGGGGACAACGGTGATCATCAGAAAATTAATTGGGAAAATTATTGGTGAAGGGGTTGGCTGGAATTCAATCATGTAGGGTTTTGCAACTTGTTTTTGCTGTCAGCGTTCAATTGTGAATCAAGGCATCGATAGGCAACTTGAGGCGATCGCAGTTGGTTCTGGTGATGCTGGGGAGTGAGTCGGAGCTAGGGTTAGGATGGCGAGGTGTCACGAGAGGGGGATGGTCGGCGTTGATCATTTTCTGGAGGTGATTGGTTTTAGCAGTTGGGTTCGACGGTCAAATTTTGATTCTCGGTCTTATTCAAGTTTCTGGGTGGCGCGATTTCTACTAGAGGTCGAGTGCGACATGTAGGTGGCCGGCGTGGAGTTCGCCGTCGACCGGCGGCGACATGCACGTTAACGTGCACGGTGGTGTGTATCTGGGGTTGGTTTTTGGGGAAGAGGTAGAGACTCGAAGCCTTCATCGTGTATACGATGTTCTGGCTCGAAGCAGGCTGTAGGTTAGTGGTGACTCGGTGTAAACACGGGGAAAGTCAGTGGGTTGCTTGGGTTTTTGTCGAGTAGCTGTGTTGTTCAGGTTTTTTTTAATTAACAATATTGTTTTTTTTAAAAGATTTTGAAACCAAAGAAACTTGATTTTGAAAATGATTAAAGTTTAAAACAAAGGTTAAACAAGTTTAATTATAAAACTAAATTTGTTACTTTAAGTTTTTAAACAAGTATAAAATATGAAAGTTTTAAAATAAAATTAGTGTAATTTTGAATTAAGTTGTATTAACTTTTATTTAGTAACTATGGAAAGTTTTAAAGATTTAAAAAGGTTTGATTTGAATATTTAAAATTGTTTTAATTATAATTGACCTTTAAAATATCTTATTTTCAAATAAGGTTTAATGATTAAAGTTTAGAAATCAATTATATTTTAAGAAATTATAAGTTTTGATTATTTAAGATAAATAAATTTGTGAAGATAATTAAGGTAATAAAATTTATTAACCCTTTAAAAGTTATTAGTTAATATAAATATTTTAGTTAAGATAATGGTTTTCTTAATTAAGAATCTTTTTAATATAATAAGTTAAGAATTATTTAATTAAATGTAAATGATTAATTAATAATTAAGTGATTAATTTGTGATTAATTGAAGATAATCACTCATTACTTGGAAAGTAATTAAGTAATTGATTTTTGGAGGTAATTAAGTAAAAGATAATTACCTTGTGAAAGTAATTAAGTGGATGTGATTAAGGGTTAATCACTTGTATTATCAATTAAAGAATTAATTAATAAAATTAATTAAAGGTTTAAATTATTTAATTAATGGTTAATCAAAAGGATTATGAGTAATTAATCAGGTGTGATTAAACTAAAGGTGATTAATCAGGTATGATTAAAGGATAATTAAGGAATAATTATCAAGGTAATTAAATATTAACCAATCAAGGATGGTTAATTTAAAAGGATAATTAAGAGATAATTACTTGGTATAATTAAGAAGTAATTAATCAAGATGATTAATTAAATTTGTAATTAAGGAATTATTACTTAAAGTAATTAAGTAATAATTAATCAAGGATGATTAATTAAAGAGAATAATTAAGTATGTTTATTAATTTGTAATTAATTGATGAATAAGTGAGATGGATTGATGATAATCCAAGTGTTTAAGTAAGGATTAATTTAATTAAGGATTAATTAAATTAACTAAAGTTGGATCAAACCTTATTATGGTTGATTAATGATTGGTTGATAAGGATCATTGGATGAGTTAATGATATTGATGATATCGTATATCATTGGTTGATATGTGATGATATGAATGTGATATATCTGAGATGTGATATATATGCTGCTTTGTGATGTGTGTGGATGAATGTGATGAATGTGAATTATCTATCTGTGTGTTGTGAATCATCCACTTATGTGATGGATGAATGCGACCACCTTCGAGCATCTAGATGTTGATCAGAGCCTTCCACATCGAAGCCCACGTCGTGCTCCACTCATGGCCAGAGAACAATGAAGCTCGGCCTCCCCTTTAGCGCGTATTTCAATGACGAACGGCCAACATACACGATGTGACGCCCCACCTCTATACCCACGCTAGCCAAGAACACTACAGAGTAATGCTGTCGACTAGCACGGAGAATAAGGCTGTTGAGGAGCGACCATCTGTATAATTGCTTTGTGCGAGTACCGATATGCCAGATAAAAATATAACTTTTCGTCCCAAGAGGAAATCCGACATACCGACACAAACTCAAAGCTACTACACAGTGGCTATAAAGGTCTTCGGAAACAAATATAGAAATAAACATAACACAAATCAGTCACAGACAATTCATATCACAAGGGCGGAAGAAGATATGAATATATTACTAACACATGAAAGTGTATATCAGAGTAGTGGTCAAAAAGATCCACAATAATACAAAAGAATAGCAACACGTGCTATACAAAAGAATAAAACTATGAGTCCGTATCTCAAGTGTATACAACATAATAAACTACTATCTAAGTAGTTAACCAAAAGTCAGAGGAATCAATCCCAAGTGAGAAGTCAAGCTGAAGCACCTGTAACATCTCGATCTGACCCGAGTATTATTTGATAAGAAAATAATAAACGGATCAGTCTAACTATATATATCAGATGAAACGATATAGAGTAAGAGATATGACTAAACACATAATAGTCACAATACCAAGCTGTGATATATATAAGTGATTGAAAATCAACAAGAGATTAATCAATATCACAAAATCTACACAAGAATCAAAGAAATGTCATACTCCTCATTTCGTTCACCAAACCATAAATGTTGACGATTATATCAATGTCAATCACAAAAGTCAATGACACTAAAATTCACCAATGCACAAATATTGATAAAACTTATCAATGGAAATCACGAAAATTGGTGAAACGCAAATTCTAGAAATCATCTCAAGAAATCCAGAAATCACAAAAAGTGGGGAAGGCCTATTACAAACGGGAGCATAAAGCTCACCAACACGTGTATCACAAACGGAACGCTAATTCCATGGTTGCTAACCATCACAAATTGAGCCGAAGCTCCACAAACGGCCCGAAGACCATGGGTTGCTACCCCACCAATTTGAGTCGAAACTCCACAAAACGGGGTTTAGTCTCCCTCGCAGACAAAGATACATCGCACATTGCTAGTCTAAATCACAAAGATGATCGTCATGATCAACGAGAAGTGTCAATTACACTAAGCTAGTAAATATATGAGTCTAGCTTCATGTCCCATAACCACTTGCTTAACTTAAATATTTACGAACAAACTGTAGATCTCCACTATAAAATTATCACAAGAGATTCAATCGAACAAGTCCAAGAATTAACCGACGAAGTAAACGCAAGCGTTTCATACCACTCCGTTTACTAAGTCGTTTAATTAGATTTCTCATACGAGTGAGGTAAAGGTTTGTATATACTAATAGATTGGAAAACGGTTTAAGAAACGAGCTTTGTACTAAAATAGTGTTGAAATCATTTGAAGAAAGAGTTTTGATATTTACTACTAGTATAGAAACCTTTATATTTTTAAAGTGACAAATCACGAAGAAGACTGTAGGAACAATCAATCACTAAAATTCACATACGAACATGTGAATAAAAATCCAACGAAACCGATGAAGAATCCATCGAAATGGATATTCAAAAATCCCTAAAAAGGAGTCATCAAAGTCATAATAAATGATAACAACAAATAGGAAACAACACGAATCGATTAAAGTTGGAAATTCAAGCAACTAGGCGAAATAGGCAAAATTGCATCAGGTCGGTCGGCCGGCTACAGAGCTCGGTCGGCCGGACCCTATTTTGGAAAATCCTCAGGAAGCAGGTCGGTCGACCGAGACCTGCAGCAGGCCGACCGAACCAGAAACAGAGAAGTGCAATTGCACTTTAGTAGCAGGTCGGTCGACCGGCCCAGGGGTTCGGTCGGCCGAACCTGATGTTCTGCAATTTGAAACTCATTTAATTGCTGTGCAAACTCCACCAATTCGCAACCGAACGAGCACGGACGACAGGGAATTATGCCCAACGGCTACCCGATCCTATTGACTCCTCGATGCATCACCAAAAACGCATTTGAACATCAAAGCTATGATTTTTAAGGATTTGGCTTTCAAAATACCAAAATTGGAATATTCACAAAACCAATCCAAATCCATATCAATTGCACAAGAATAAGTGTTAGGAATTCATACCTAACAATCGAAGATAGTTATAGACTAAGATGTGAGATAAAAATCTCACCTTTGAACCCAAACGATTGAAAAAGAAGCTTGGAAGCAAAGGAGAATCAACCACTCTTCAAATCCAACTCAAGAAGCTTGATTCTAAGCTTTAAAAGAAGAACATTCCCAAAGTTAGGTTTAGGAATTTCTGAAATTGATAAGAGAATAAGTTGGAGAAGAAGAACAGAAGCTTACCGATGGGTTCTTCAATTAGTATGGAGCTAGAGTTTGATTTGCAAAAGAAAACTAGGGATTGGAGTTTTAATTTCCTCTTCCACTCTCCATTAATATAAAAGCTTGAGTATTAGGAAATGAGGAATGAATGAAAGAAGAGGAGAAGGGGTTGGGACTGAATACATAAGCGGCTCAGCCCAAACCAAAGCCCTAAGTAAAAAGTAGCAAAATTCAACTTTCTCCAAACATATCGAAGCTTATACTCAAAAAGGTCACAAATGGCATTTTAAACTCAATGGGAGTGGTCCCGAGTCCTAATTCGACCGTATGCAAAAAGTAGCTTTTCGGACTAAATTCCGAGTATCGATAAAATATTTAAATAAAATATTTAAATATAAAAATCGATAAATATGCGGGTTGTTACATACTCCCCTCCTTAAAGAAATTGCGTCCTCGCAATATTTAAGAGGAAAATATAAAGTAACAACCATAAAAGCATATTTAACACAAAAGAAATTTGAAATAAAAGGTTCACCTTAAAGAGCACGGGAAAGCAAGTCCGGATGTGATCGCTCGATGAACTCTCTAGATTCCCAAGAACAATCCTTAGGATTTGAAGACCGTTGAACTTTCACAAGGGGGACATCTTTATTTCGAAGGCGCTTGACCTCCGAAGCAATAATACGAATAGGATGTTGCTCATAAGTTAAATTAGGTGAAACTTCAATTTCTTCCACAACACCGGGCTCAAAAATAGAATCGGAATCTCGAAGGCACATCCGTAATTGAGAAACGTGAAACACGTCATGCATGGCAGAAAATTGAGCCGGTAATGATACGCGATAAGCCATGGAACCAATACGTTCAGTGATAGGAAATGGCCCAATATATCGAGGCGCTAACTTTCCCGATCGACTGAAACGTACAAAACCTTTCATGGGTGACACACGAATGAACACAAGATCTCCCACAGAAAACTCTAACTTCCTTCTACGGTTATCGGCATAGGATTTTTGTCTACTCTGGGCTTCTTTCATCCTATGTCGAATAAGTTCAATCTTTTCTATGGAATCATGAATAAAATCTGGACCTAAAACCAGCTTCTCACCGGCCTCAAGCCAATAAGAAGGAGATCGGCATGGCCTTCCATAGAGTGCCTCGAAAGGTGCCATACCAATACTAGATTGGAAGCTATTATTATAGGAAAACTCAACAAGAGAAATATGATCTTCCCAACTTCCACCAAAATCAAGCACACAAGCACGGAGAAGATCTTCAAGAGTTTGATTCACACGCTCGGTTTGTCCATCAGACCGGGGATGATAAGCGGTGCTAAAATTAAGCTTCGTTCCCAAAGCTTTTTGAAGACTCTTCCAAAATCCACTAGTAAACAATGGATCACGATTACTAACTATAGAAGTAGGAACTCCATGTAATTTAACAATCTCTTTAATAAAAAGTTTGGCCAAAAGAGGTATGGTTCGGTTAGGCCGAACGGGAATAAAATGGGCAGATTTAGTAAGTCTATCAACGATCACCCATAAGCTGTCATGACCCGAACGAGAACGGGGAAGGCCATCTATAAAATCCATGGAAATTTGGTCCCACTTCCAAATTGGAATTTCCAAAGGTTGCAATAACCCACCGGGCCTTTGATGTTCGGCCTTAATGAATTGGCAAGTCATGCAACGCTTAACGAAGTTAGCGATGTCAGATTTGATTCCCTCCCAATAATAAAGCCGCTTCATTTTACTACTACCGGGATGAATGGTAAATTTAGAACGATGTGAATCTTCTAAAATATCTTTACGAAGATCACCAATATTTGGCACGATAAGTCTACCAAATTTCCGAATGCCGCCACGAGAATCAATATCAAAGTCTTTCAAACCTTCAATATCAATTTTATCCTTAATATTTTGGCCAAGAAGAGCCAATTTAGGATATAGCCTTTGAGCTCCAAGAATGCGGTCTAAAAGAGAAGGGTGAGCCTCAAGGCTACATAAAACAAGAGATGAACATAAATCGAAAACACGGTCTCGAATTTCGCAAGTGGATAAAATCTCGAGATCGTTCCATTCGGATATCATCATAGAAACAACAGCTTGTTGTTTACGGCTAAGAGCATCGATGACACGATTACCCTTACCGGGGGTATAAAGAATATCAAGATCATAAGCAGCAAGGAACTCGAGCCAATGTTGTTGATGCAAATTAAGTCCCTTTTGAGAGAATAAATACTTCAAAGACTTATGGTCGGTATAAAGAATAAATTTCTCTCCCAAAAGATAATGGCGCCAAATCCGAAGAGCAAAAACAATAGCCGTGAGCTCTAAATCATGAGTGGCATATCTAGCCTCAGTAGGCTTCAATTGCCTAGAAGCATAAGCAATAACATGTTTCTTTGCATAAGAATGGCACCCAAACCAATGCGACTAGCATCGGTATAAACAACGAAATCTTGATTCCCCTTGGGAATAACAAGAATAGGAGCATCAGAAAGAAGTTCCTTAAGTTTCTGAAAAGAAGTTTCACATTTGTCCGACCAAATGTATTTAACACCTTTCTTCGTTAAGCCGGTGAGAGGCACGACAATCTTAGAAAAGTCTTTGATAAAACGGTGGTAATAACCTGCCAATCCAAGGAAACTACGAATCTCTATCACACTCTCCGGTCTCTTCCAATCTTGAATCGCTTCAATCTTTGAAGGATCCACGGAAATTCCGGATTCGGAAATAATATGACCGAGAAACTTCACACGAGATTGCCAAAAGTGGCATTTAGAAAACTTTTCCTTTAAATGATTACTCCTAAGAGTTTCCAACACAATCCGAAGATGCTTCTCATGTTCCTCCTCGGTTTTTGAGTACACAAGAATATCATCAATAAAGATGAGAACAAACCGGTCGAGGAAGTCTTTGAAACTCAATTCATAAGGTCAACGAAATAAGCTGGGGCATTCATCAACCCAAATGGCATAACAAGCCATTCATAAGATCCATAACGAGTATGGAACGATGTCAAAGGAATACTATCCTCGGCAATACGAAGCTGATGGAAACCGGTAGCTAAGTCTAATTGTGAAAAGACTCTAGCACCACTAAGCTGATCGAATAGATCATCAATCCGAGATAAAGGATATTTATTTTTGATAGTAAGATCATTAAGCTTGCGGTAGTCAACGCAAAGCCTAAGCGTACCATCGGATTTCTTCACAAAAATGGCTGAAGCTCCCTAAGGCGAGGAACTAGAGCGAATAAATTGCTTCCTCTCCAATTCGGATAATTGTTTCCGCATCTCCTCATTTTCTTTATTGGACATACGATAAGGAGGACGGGTGATAGGTTGAGCTCTAGGGATAAGGTTAATTATGAACTCAATTGCTCGCTTAGGTGGTAATCCCAAAACGGGCTCAAATATGTCGGAAAATTCACGAACAACGTGAATAAGAGAAATAATATCTTCATCATCATCATTATCGTCGTCACGAGGATTTAAAGAATATAAAGATGCAACCAAGCTGAAATCTGAATCTTTAAGATTAATAGAAATCTGCTTAACAGATTGAGGATGTCGAAGATGAATAGTCCGCTCATGACATAGGATATGAGCTTCATAACGGTTAAGCCAATCCATTCCCAAAATCATTCCCAAGCCTAAATAACGCATGACATGCTAATCGGCTGGGAAAGGAAAATCACACAAAATAATCTCCACATCTTTACTTAGCAAACTAAGAGTTGCGGATCCACCAACCGGATTCGCAATTCTCAAAGAAGTCATTAAAGCAACAACATCCAAAGAAAAAGTATCAACAAGTTCTTTCGATATAAAAGAATGGGACGCACCCGTATCAAAAAGAACTCGAATAGGATGATCACGAAATAAAATAATACCATCAAGAATAGAATGAGAAATACCTTGGCCATGAGATGTGTTGCCAGGGGTTTGAGCAACATTTAACTTTCCCTCCTTCCTGCCCTGAAGCTTGGGGCATGAAGATATAACATGGCCGGGACCTTTGCAGTAGCGACAAGAGAGGGACTTTGGGAACTTGTTCGCGTAATGGTCCTTTGAACCACAATTATAGCATTCCCCACGACCAAAGGAAGAAGTCTTTGCCACAGGGGTTGCTTTCTTCCCTTTCTTATTGGGATAAGGGCCTTTGAATTTGTTTGGCCTCTTCTTGTTGTTGAAGTTTGGTTTGGAACCCACCACTTCAACATCATTCTCCCTATCCGCCTCTTCAAGACGAAGAGCGATATCAATGAGTTGGTCGAAAGAAACTTCTAATTTTAGAAGTAATGGCTTCTTGAGATTTTTGTTTAAGCCATAGACGAACCTCTGATTTTTCTTCAATGGGGTGTTGATATATTCAACCCCGTATTTGGAGAGAGATTCAAAAGACGCGACATAATCTATCACGGAAGATTCACCTTGAACAAGGTCTATAAAATGGCGAGCCAAAGTCACCTTCTCAGCTTCTGGTACGAATTTTAACTCGAAGCACTCTCGGAATATCTCCCAGGTGAGATCCGCTTCATTAATCTCAGAAATAAGAAGTTCGTACCAGTCCAATGCTCTTTCTCGGAGCATACTAGAAGCCACCTGAACTCGGTGAAGATCAATGAGGTTCATGCGAGAAAAGATTTGATCGCATGTCCTTAACCAAGCCTGGACTTCAATAATAGTTTCAGAACCTTTAAATGGCTTCCCGCCCAGGTTGGTGTAATCATTGCACAAACGTGCAAACCCAGATTTAGGGTGAGTAGGTTCCGGATTAGAACAGCTACTTGAGCATTCGTGACAAGGTCAAGAAGTTGCTGGGTAGTCATAAAAACTCCATCTTGGGGTGTAGCACTAGATGGTCCAGCTCGTGGACGACCAGGTCTAACCATTTCTCTTCTTTAAGAAAGAAATAAAGAAGAATAAAAAGTTATTCTCAAGATAAATATCAAGCAATTCTTGATAGATAAAACAAGGAATCATAAAGAAAATAGGATGAATCGGTACGAAGATTCGAATTAAATCCTAAAGCACGACTCCTAAGAAAGACTTAGGACGATGATCCTTGTTATAATATTCCATATTGTTCCGAAGTTTGGCTCTGATACCAAGCTGCGATGCCCCACCTCTATACCCACGCTAGCCAAGAAAACTACGGAGTAATGCCGTCGACTAGCACGGAGAATAAGGCTGTTGAGGAGCGACCATCTGTATAATTGCTTTGTGCGAGTACCGATATGCCAGATAAAAATATAACTTTTCTTCCCAAGAGGAAATCCGACATACCGACACAAACTCAAAGCTACTACACAGTGGCTATAAAGGTCTTCGAAAACAAATATAGAAATAAACATAACACAAATCAGTCACAGACAATTCATATCACAAGGGCGGAAGAAGATATGAATATATAACTAACACATGAAAGTGTATATCAGAGTAGTGGTCAAAAAGATCCACAATAATACAAAAGAATAGCAACACGTGCTATACAAAAGAATACAACTATGAGTCCATATCTCAAGTGTATAAAACAAAATAAACTACTAATCTAAGTAGTTAGCCAAAAGTCAGAGGAATCAATCCTAAATGAGAAGTCAAGCTGAAGCACCTGTAACCTCTCGGTCTGACCCGAGTATTATTTGATAAGAAAATAATAAACGGATCAGTCTAACTATAAATATCAGATGAAACAATATAGAGTAAGAGATATGACTAAACACATAATAATCACAATACCAAGCTGTGATATATATAAGTAATTGAAAATCAACAAGAGATTAATCAATATCACAAAATCTACACAAGAATCAAAGAAATGTCATACTCCTCATTTCGTTCACCAAACCATAAATGTTGACGATTATATCAATGTCAATCACAAAAGTCAATGACACACAAATTCACCAATGCACAAATATTGATAAAACTTATCAATGGAAATCACGAAAATTGGTGAAACACAAATTCTAGAAATCATCTCAAGAAATCCAGAAATCACAAAAAGGGTGGAAGGCCTATCACAAACGGGAGCATAAAGCTCACCAACACGTGTATCACAAACGGAACGCTAATTCCATGGTTGCTAACCATCACAAATTGAGCCGAAGCTCCACAAACGCCCGAAGACCATGTGTTACTACCCCACCAATTTGAGTCGAAACTCCACAAAACGGGGTTTAGTCTCCCTCGCAGACAAAGATACATCGCACATTGCTAGTCTAAATCACAAAGATGATCGTCATGATCAACGAGAAGTGTCAATTACACTAAGCTAGTAAATATATGAGTTTAGCTTCATGTCCCATAACCACTTGCTTAACTTAAATATTTACAAACAAACTGTAGATCTCCACTATAAAATTGTCACAAGAGATTCAATCGAACAAGTCCAAGAATTAACCGACGAAGCAAACGCAAGCGTTTCATACCACTCATTTTACTAAGTCGTTTAATTAGATTTCTCATACGAGTGAGGTAAAGGTTTGTATATACTAATAGATTGGAAAACGGTTTAAGAAACGAGCTTTGTACTAAAATAGTGTTGAAATCATTTGAAGAAAGAGTTTTGATTTTTACTACTAGTATAGAAACCTTTATATTTTTAAAGTGACAAATCACGAAGAAGATTGTAGAAACAATCAATCACTAAAATTCACATACGAAGATGTGAATAAAAATCCAACGAAACCGATAAAGAATCCATCGAAATGGATATTCAAAAATCCCTAAAAAGGAGTCATCAAAGTCATAATAAATGATACAACAAATAGGAAACAACGGAATCGATTAAAGTTGGAAATTCAAGCAACTAGGTGAAATAGGCAAAATTGCATCAGGTCGGTCGGCCGGCTACAGAGCTCGGTCGACCGGACCCTATTTTGGAAAATCCTCAGGAAGCAGGTCGGTCGACTGAGACCTACAGCAGGCCGACCGAACCAGAAACAGAGAAGTGCAATTGCACTTTAGTAGCAGGTCGGTCGACCGGCCCAGGGTTTCGGTCGGCCGAACCTGATGTTCTACAATTTGAAACCCATTTAATTGATGTGCAAACTCCACCAATTCGCAACCGAACGAGCACGGACGATAGGGAATTATGCCCAACGGCTACCTGATCCTATTGACTCCTCGATGCATCACCAAAAACGCATTTGAACATCAAAGCTATGATTTTTAAGGATTTGGCTTTCAAAACACCAAAATTGGAATATTCACAAAACCAATCCAAATCCATATCAATTGCACAAGAATAAGTATTAGGAATTCATACCTAACAATCGAAGATAGTTATAGACTAAGATGTGAGATAAAAATCTCACCTTTGAACCCAAACGATTGAAAAAGAAGCTTGGAAGCAAAGGAGAATCAACCACTCTTCAAATCCAACTCAAGAAGCTTGATTCTAAGCTTTAAAAGAAGAACATTCCCAAAGTTAGGTTTAGGAATTTTTGAAATTGATAAGAGAATGAGTTGGAGAAGAAGAAGAGAAGCTTACCAATGGGTTCTTCAATTAGTTTGGAGCTAGAGTTTGATTTGCAAAAGAAACTAGGGTTTGGAGTTTTAATTTCCTCTTCCACTCTCCATTAATATAAAAGCTTGAGTATTAGGAAATGAGGAATGAAGGAATGAAGAGGAGAAGGGGTTGGGACTGAATACATAAGTGGCTCAGCCCAAACCAAAGCCCTAAGTAAAAAGTAGCAAAATTCAACTTTCTCCAAACATATCGAAGCTTATACTCAAAAAGGTCGCAAACGACATTTTAAACTCAATGGGAGTGGTCCCGAGTCCTAATTCGACCGTATGCAAAAAGTAGATTTTTGGACTAAATTCCGAGTATCGATAAAATATTTAAATAAAATATTTAAATATAAAAATCAATAAATATGCGGGTTGTTACACACGAGCACTTTCTGGTCGATCCACCGCGTTATTTCCCATCATGACCGTTGAGAATGTAGATCTCAAGACGATATACACTTTTGTAGTTGAGAGTTTTTAATAATAATTAGTGGATTTGAAGAAATCTGAGGATGAACGAAGTTGAATTTCGGCCATTAATGTTAGAACTGGCGGCTAGGTTTTGCAATTAGGGTTTGCAAAATTGTGAATAATAGGGTGCTTTTATAGAAAATTCTCGAATTACTATTCATCCGGAATTTCCGAACTCCAAATCTCGCATGGTGTCTGGCGTTCCTAGGGTTTACCCCACGTTCCGAACACAATGGAACATGTTTCAGAGGCTAATTCGATCATCTGTGCGAGTTACGACAATAAACGATCAAATTTAAATTAAATCGATTTAAACTAATTTCTATGCGTTTTGGCTTGCCCCGGACAAACCGTAAATCCAATTGACACAAAATTTTAAACCATACAATAATATAACATTACGGATCCGATGAAACTAGTTTCGTCGAAATCCGAGACTGTTTGAAAAATGGCTATTTTAACTCGTCAATTAAATATTAAAATATTCAATTTTCACAAATTAACTTTAAATTCAATTTTAAAAGTTCTATAACATCACTCTAACTCTAATATGATATAATAAAATCTTACAAATCATTTTCAATCACATTAAACCCAATTTCCTATTATTTCTGTAATTTGAAATATTAAATTGTCGATTTAATTATCCAATTAAATCCAAACATTCGAAAAATAAATTATTCAACTTATAAAATTTACTTATTAATATTTAAAATCAACTAAATATACGAATTTTAATTGACGGAAATTCTGGATCGTTGCAGTAATTCTGATGGCTCAACCAGGTAGAGGGATGACTCTTAGAGCAAGAAGAGTTTGGCGAGGCAGCCCAGGATTCTTTGGAGAGGGATTGATCATCTAGTTCTATCGAGATTCTGCTGAGATGTTTTGACCAAGTAGAATGGGTCAATAAGATTTTATGAGTCGGATGAACATTGTTTGGAGAAAGTCTATGCTCGAGTTCTTCGATAGCATTCTTATCTACTCTAGATCAGAGTTATGCAGCGAAAGCGAGATAGCAGTTATTCTAGTATGAGAGCAACCGGGAGTTGCAGTTTCCCTGGATTAGAGGATTTCTACAAGAAATTCAAGTATGAAGGAATTTTCTGGATTTGGAAGGCAAGGTGGTCAAGTACAGCTATTTGGCTATTCCAGATAAGAGATATAGGTCTGAAGTCCACTGATGCTTGTGGAGTAGAGTTGTGTATTGGATTTCTGAAAATTTTTGGGAGATCTATTTTTGTTGAGAAGGATCTGGAGATTGGTTTGATTTTGGTCCTGTTTGTTCCATGAAGCAATCGAAAAGGGTTAAGCTGATCAGGAATATTAGAGGTGACTCAGAGCATCAGAAGAGTTGTACAGTTAAGAATTAAGGAAATTTTAAATGTGAAATTGGAATTTGGATATTGCTTTAGTTTTATCCGATCAAAGGAGATATAAGATTTGGTAAAACTGGAAAGCTAGCTCCGGAGGTATTTTGAGTTTTCCTGTGTTCTCTAGAGATTAGATTTTTGATCTACAGGATTGAATTTCCAGTTCGGATAGCTGGAATTTAATGTATTTCACATATCTCTAGGGAATATGTGTATGATTCATCGAGAGATAGAATCAGCAGTTAAGAAGGTTTTGGCAGTTGAGCTGATCTTGAGTTTAGTCTGATATCTTGTTCAGATTTGTAGGATCAGATGAGGGAGTTCTTGGTTATAGTAGTATAGTTACTTAAGATTCTGTAGAGCGAGTATTCCAGAATAGGTACTTGGAAACTCTTAATAATATTAGGAAGATCTATTCAGAATTTGGTCTGGATAGATAAAATTGTTTGTTCAAATTGGTTGCTATGATTGATTGTGTGATTGCTGTTTGAAATTTAAATTCTTTAGTTGGGTTATTAAATTATCTTTGCTTTTAAATTTCGGGGACGAAATTCTTTTAAGGAGGGAGGAATGTGAGGACCCGGAATTTTGAGCAATATCAATTTAATAATCTTTGATAATAATTAAATTGATTTGATCATTTTATATTATAAATTGACAAGTTAAAATTATTTTAAAGATTAATAATAATAATTTGTAAATATCTATCATCATTTTTGTTAACAGTATAAAATTTGGCAAGTTTAATTCTTTTGAAAATTTATAATATTTTAATTTGGAAATATTTATTTTAGCAATTTAAAATTGGTAAGATTTATTTTTCAAAAGCTAATCAAAAATATTTTCTATTTATAATATATATATATATTGATATATCCTGTAAATAGGAAGTTTTAATGTAATAAAACTTTATATTCAAATTGTAATATATATGAATGTATATATTATGATTTGGTTTGTGTTTCAAAATTTAATACAGTAATCATCAAATATAATGTTAAAATGTTTTTCTATTTGAAATGTGTATATGTATTGGTAAATATATATTAGAAATAGGAAAATTCTATTGATTTGAATTTAATAAGTATTTTCATACTTTAATAAATATATAGTTTTGTAATTTGAAATTTTAATTTGATTTAATACTTTTGAAAATAATATTTGAGATTTAAATTTTAATAACAGAGTTAATTTCTTATTTATTATAAACATATACATTAAGCTTTAGTTTTAAATAAGATTTAAATTAAAAGTTCATTTGTTTTAATATTTCTTTCATTTTAATTTTAACATAAGATAATTGTTTTTAAAAATTTATACAAAGAGTCAAACTTAATTTCTCAAATTTATAAACATATTTTTATGATTTGAACAAAATATAAGTTATTGGATTCACATGAATATTTATTAAAAGATAAGTAAGCACATTTTATAATTATATAAATATTACATAAATATATGTAAATAGCTTAAATAAATTATTAAAAAGGAAATAACATTTAAAAACATCAATAAAACATTAGAAAATATTTTTGTAAATATTAATTTAACATTTTAACACTTGTAAACATTATAGTGTGTATTAAAGACACTTGTGAATCATATTGCTTAGGTGTAAGTTAATTATAACATAAGAGGTGACAAATGTCATTCTTTTAATAAAATAAAATTTAAAATTTAAGTTGTAAAATTTAAATGAAGAAATTACTTTTAAACTTTCAGCTAAATTCTTCCTTCTTTTCAACAAAATGTAAATCAAGGAAGAAATATGGAAACTGTAAAATCTGGAAAAAAAATAAAACCTGGATTTCAATCTGAAACATGAGGATGAAAAGCAAGTTCAAATCGGAGAATATGCAGGAAAATTACAACAGTAAGAGCAAGATGTAAATTTCAAATGCAAGATCTTCAAGTCAATCAAGAAAATTAGAAATCAACATTCAAATCTGGAATCATCAAGCAATAAAACCAACATGCAGTGAATTTCTAAAGCCTGGAAAACATTTCTAATCCTCTGCAAATATAGGTGAGTAAATAAATCTTTTAAAAACAGTTCTTGATTTTAAATCTCATCTTGATCTTGTGTTGAACATCATGATGTTGATGAATTATTTGAATATAAATTGAATGCATGTCTGAAATATTTGTGTTTGAATACTGTATAGTTTAATTTATTGCTGTGAGTAAATGATTTCTTTTAAAAACAGTTTAAAACCTGGATTCAACTTGTTATTGTGATGATATCATAATGTTATCTGAAATATTTGATTTAAATTTGAATGCATGTTTGAATTGTCAATATTTGATTTTCCTGTGAAGTTAAACATATACTTTGTGTAAAGTAACAGGCTTCAATTTCATAATAAAATCAATAATCCCATATTGAATTCGTATTGGCCTTTGATGTGTAAATAAAAGTTGATTTTAAATAAGTAATCTATCACCTAAAAATATTTACAGGATTTTAAGTGAATTATTGGCTCAGGAATTTTAGATTTACGGTAAATCTTTAATTTGGGTCAAAAAATTTTGAATTCAAATTTAAGTTTTGATTTTATAATTGGATTACAATTGGGAAATCATGATTTTAGAAGCTTGAATCACGAATTTTAGATTGGTAACTTGTGTGAATTTGGGGTTTGATTGTTTTGAGCATTTCGACCAAATTGTGGCGAACGACGTCAAAGTTATGGTCGTGGTTGTGCTCGAAGGTGGAGGGGACAACGGTGATCATCAGAAAATTAGTTGGGAAAATTATTAGTGAAGGGGTTGGCCGAAATTCAATCATGTAGGGTTTTGCAACCTGTTTTTACCGTCAGCGTTCATTTGTGAATCACGGCGTCGATAGGCAACTTGAGGCGATCGCAGTTGGTTTTGGTGATGCCGGGGAGTGAGCGGAGCTAGGGTTAGGATGGCGAGGTGTCACGAGAGGGGGATGGTCGGCGTTGATCATTTTCTGGAGGTGATTGGTTTTAGCAGTTGGGTTCGACGGTCAAATTTTGATTCTCGATCTTATTCAAGTTTCTGGGTGGCGCGATTTGTAGTAGAGGTTGAGTGCAACATGTAGGTGGCCGGCGTGGAGTTCGCCGTCGACCAACGGCGGCGTGCACGGTGTTGTGTATCTAGGGTTGGTTTTTGGGGAAGAGGTGGAGACTCGAAGCCTTCGTCGTGTATATGATGTTCTGGCTCGAAGCAGGTTGTAGGTTAGTGGTGACTCGGGGTAAACACGGGGAAAGTCAGTGGGTTGCTCGGGTTTTTGTCGAGTAGCTATGTCGTTGAGGTTTTTTTTAATTAACAGTATTTTTTTTTTAAAGATTTTGAAACCAAAGAAACTTGATTTTGAAAATGATTAAAGTTTAAAACAAAGGTTAAACAAGTTTAATTATAAAACTAAATTTGTTTAAAGTTAAGTTTTTAATGAATTTTTTATATATAAAATATGAAAGTTTTAAAATAAAATTAGTGTAGTTTTGAATTAAGTTGTATTAACTTTTATTTAGTAACTATGGAAAGTTTTAAAGATTTAAAAATGTTTGATTTGAATATTTAAAATTGTTTTAATTATAATTGACCTTTAAATATTTTATTTTCAAATAAGGTTTAATGATTAAAGTTTAGAAATTAATTATATTTTAAGAAATTATAATTTTTGGTTATTTAAGATAAATAAATTTGTGAGATAATTAAGGTAATAAAATTTATTAACCCTTGAAAAGTTATTGGTTAATATAAATATTTTAGTTAAGATAATGGTTTTCTTAATTAAGAATCTTTTTAATATAAGAAGTTAAGAATCATTTAATTAAATTTAAATGATTAATTAATAATTAATTAAGTAATTAATTTATGATTAATTGAAGATAATCACTCTTTACTTGGAAAGTAATTAAGTAATTGATTTCTGGAGGTAATTAAGTAAAAGACAATTACCTTGTGAAAGTAATTAAGTGGATGTGATTAAGGGTTAATCACTTGTGTTATCAATTAAAGAATTAATTAATAAAATTAATTAAAGGTTTAAATTATTTAATTAATGGTTAATAAAAAGGATTATGAGTAATTAATCAGGTGTGATTAAATTAAAGGTGATTAATTAGGTATGATTAAAGGATAATTAAGGAATATCTATCAAGGTAATTAAATAATAATTAATCAAGGATGATTAGTTTAAAAGGATAATTAAGAGATAATTACTTGGTATAATTAAGAAGTAATTAATCAAGATGATTAATTAAATTTGTAATTAAGGAATAATTACTTAAAGTAATTAAGTAATAATTAATCAAGGATGATTAATTAAAGAGAATAATTAAGTGATGTTTATTAATTTGTAATTAATTAATGAATAAGTGAGATGGATTGATAATTATCCAAGTGTTTAAGTAAGGATTAATTTAATTAAGGAATAATTAAATTAATTTAAGTTGGATCAAACCTTGTTATGGTTGATTAATGATTGGTTGATAAGGATCATTGGATGAGTTAATGATATTGATGATATCGTATGTCATTGGTTGATATGTGATGATACGAATGTGCTATATCTGAGATGTGATATATATGCTGCTTTGTGATGTGTGTAGATGAATGTGATAATAGTGAATTATCTATCTGTGTGTTGTGAATCATCCATTTATGTTAAGTGATATTTCTGAATATCTATTATTTAAAATCCTTAAGTACAACTTGGGCATTAAAATGGCGTTTGGATTCGGTGAGACCGAGATCGGGTTTCCATATTGGATATTCGAAAACCACACCGATCCAAAATAAACGTTAAGTCGTAAATCCAAGTGGAGTGCAAGTGAAGACTCGAGGTGTAAGAACTATTCGTCAGTATAACTCTAGGGGTGATTCCGTGATGAGTTTGACGGTAATAGTACTTACAGGTTCGAGACGGTGATTCAGAGTGCAAGGGCTATGGTCGTTGACTCTGAGGGTGATTCCAAAATGAGTGCAACGAGATAGTGCCTTCGGTTTCCTTCAAACCCGGAACAGACTTGTATGGATTGAATGCTTTCAGAACATCGTCAAGTGGACGATGAGCATTCTAAGATAAATGTGTCCTACAAAGGTAATCGCAGCCTCAAGCCTCATCAACTGGGAATGGCTAAACCACGGGAGGTGCAGCAAGGTTAAGTGGGTCATGCCCAAGTAGGACGAGATTCATCCCTGTCTAGATGTCCCTTTTTATTTCGGCTTTGTGGGCAGTTGGTCTGCAGCCAACTGCGGGGTGGTCTTGTTCGGTACTGTTCGGTAAGGAATGGTCCCGACCTTGTGTTGCAGGGGAGTTAGGGTGGCTCCTCTGTACGGTGATCTAGGCCACGTACTGTGACGGACGGTACCCCAGTAGCCCTGCCATTGTTGGAAACCCATTCTTCCTACGAGACCCTACGGTTTTGTTTGTATTACCCACTTTTGTGGCTAGTAGCTGAAATTTAATAAATGTAACAATTTCGGCTATTTCATATTTACTTGAAAACCCTAGACACTATTATAATATCACTGGATTTCCTATCAAATGTTTTGGTTAGCGTAAGGTAAAAACTTTTCCATGTTTATGTGTGGGAAGTCTTACGTGATACCTTTCTTTCAAAGGATTTTCTAAAGTTAAGCAACTTTAAACCGTTTACTCACACCAGACCCCTGTCTGACTCAAGTGTTTATTTTCTATTTTATTAAACTCTTGGGTACTCATATTATGTATGAGTAGTCAAGTGATTCAGGTTATCTCTTGACGAATTCTGGAGGAGCTTTGGAGCAGGAGGCTTCAGCGTGTAGATATATAGATAGAGTTTCCGCTGTGTGTTATTTTGTGTAGTTGTTCTTGTATTGTATATTAGACAAAATGTTATAACTGTCTAAATTGAGATGTTTAGCTGTGTACTCTGATGTATATGATTCTATGTATATGTTACATATTATATTTCATTCGTTCCGCTGTGAGATTCTGATGTGTTGTTGTTCTTTCTTCTCTTTCTTTCCTTCTTCTATCTCTTTCTTTCTTTAATAGTGATGCGTCTTTCTGGTGATAGAAAGTCGGGTCGCTACAGTTGGTATCAGAGCATTAGCTTGAGTGAATACCTAGGCTTTGGAGTGGTTTCTATCATGAGAGAGCGTACTTGTAATTCATATTTATATATATATATACCTAATCTGTTGGGTTATCTGTTCGGATTTTCCAACATAGGTTATAAAGGTAGGTAAGGTAGGAGTGTGTGGAACACGACTACCACTATTGGAAAAGGTTCTTATGTTGTGATTGGAAGTGTGTCTGTCAAGATTGTAGATCTAATACCGTCTCGAATAAGCTTTGTAGATTGGCGAAAGGATTTCATTGATTCCAGAGGAAGTCTTTACAGGGATTGGAATATATTCTTGGAGCGTGAGGTTGATTTGCTCTCGGGTGAGCGGGATTTCCCAGAGTTGAATCTGTCAGCTGAGTAGAAGCTGGTGATGGTATCTTGGTGACTTCAGGAAGGAATAGCTGTGTGGTGAGATGCAGTATCCATGGGTGGTTCTGAAGATGTTCTCCTAGAGCAAGATTAAGATGGTGTGGAAGGAACTGTGATGCCTTCTGCAGGGAAGATTCGGATGTTTAGAAATTTTCTGGATCTTAAGTAAGGGAGTCTCACCTATATTGAAATATGAGGCTAAGGTCGATGAGTTACCTCATTCGGACATGGTCTCATTTGTTTTCCTTAAGAAGATAAGTGATTAGTGCTGGTTTGGAGCCGAGTTTCTTGAGAAGATGTCAACTCATCTCAAGGATTTTTGGTGGAATTGGGTGATAGTTTAGTGGTTAAGGATGATCTTTTGGCTTAGCTATATCATTGAAGTGAAGTTTGGAAGCAGCAGCATGGATCCGTTTCTTCGATGACTCAGAAATCTTCGGAATTCTACTATCGGCAGACTAGGCAGATGGCGAAGGCTTATCCTTTTCTTCGGGAGGAGAGAACATGATATAATATTTTTTTATTATATTACCTATTTACACTTACTATTTAGAAATATATACAATGCTCAGCAGAGCAGGATATTTGCTGGAAGTGATTTATCAGTTTTTCTGGTAGATAAGCCATTTTGAAAGGATTGATCTTGATTAGGAAAAGCTGTCCTAGTGGGTGGAGATAGTTCTTTATAATCTGAACTGGGTAGGATCGCAAAAGCGACTTGCGATTAGTTTGGGAGTTCATGGAGTATTCTTTGTTTTAAGGAATCTCATATGGAGGTAAAAGCCATTAAAGTAGTCAGAGATTTTCCAGATGTTTAGAGGGAATCAGAAGTTTACCCAAATCGGAGATTGAGTTTTCTTATCGACTTGGAATTCCAGGAGTAATTCTGGTGGTTCAACTAGGTAGAGGGATGACTCTTAGAGCGAGAAGAGTTTGGCGAGGCAGCCCAGGATTCTTTGGGGAGGGATTCATCTAGTTCTATTGAGATTCTGCTGAGATGTTTTGGCCAAGTAGAATGGGTCAATAAGATTTTATGAGTCGGATGAACAGTGTTTGGAGAAAGTCTGTGCTCGAGTTCTTCGATAGCATTCTTATCTACTCTAGATCAGAGTTGTGCAGCGAAAGCAAGATAGCAGTTATTCTAGTATGAGAGCAACCGGGAGTTGCAGTTTCCCTGAATTAGAGGATTTCTACAAGAAATTCAAGTATGAAGGAATTTTCTAGATTTGGAAGGCAAGGTGGTCAAGTACAGCTATTTGGCTATTCCAGATAAGAGATATAGGTCTGAAGTCCACTGATGCTTGTGGAGTAGAGTTGTGTATTGGATTTCAGAAAATTTTTGGGAGATCTATTTTTGTTGAGAAGGATCTGGAGATTGGTTTGATTTTGGTCCTGCTTGTTTCATGAAGCAATCAGCAAGGGTTAAGCTGATCAGGAATATTGGAGGTGACTTAGAGCATCAGAAGGGTTGTACAGTTAAGAATTAAGGAAATTTTAAATGTGAAATTGGAATTTGGATATTGCTTTTGGTTTATCTGATCAAAGGAGATATAAGATTTGGTAAAACTGGAAAGCTAGCTCCGGAGGTATTTTGAGTTTTCCTGTGTTCTCTAGAGATTATATTTTTGATCTACGGGATTGAATTGCCAGTTCGGATAGATGGAATTCATTGTATTTCACATATCTCTGAGGAATATGTGTATGATTCATCGAGTGATAGAATCAGCAGTTAAGAAGGTTTTGGCAGTTGAGCTAATCTTGAGTTTAGTCTGATATTTTGTTCAGATTTGTAGGATCCGATGAGGGAGTTTTTGGTTATAGTAGTATAGTTTCTTAAGATTCTGTAAAGCGAGTATTCCGGAATATGTACTTGGAAACTCTAAATAATAACAGGAAGATCTATTCAGAATTTTGTCTGGATAGATAAAATTGTTTGTTCAAATTGGTTGCTATAATTGTATAACGACCCTGACTCGACCTTCGAAAATCGGCACCGAATACGACACTCGTATTCAAATGCCGCAGATCCAAACGTCGAACCTGGTTCGCCGGAGCTTATAACACATTAAGTAAATAACACAGCGGAAGGAAAGAATAACATATATCAATATACAACATTTGATACAATAATTGATACAATAGATGAATCATTATACATCAGAGTAATGATACAAGATAATAGCAGCGGAAAGAAAAAAAGGTAACACAGCAGCGGAACAACAACTCCAAATTTCTTGATAATTACTTCAAGAAAGAACTCCATCTTCAAAATACCAATCCAGCAATAGCTCGAACTCCCAATAATGATGCATGAAGATAAGCAACTCGATCCAAATGCAATTGCCAAATCCTGAGGCTGAAAGCTATCGAATCTACACCTACTATAGATTATCTGAAAATCCCAACTCTAGACTGCCCGTGTGGGAAATAGTGGGCACCCAGAGTTTAGGAAAGGAACAATAAACTCCAGGTCAGTCATGGGACTGGTATGAGCAAACAAAAGCATTTGGTCTTTTAAAACAACAAAAGAATTTAAATTTGAAATCCGCAATGCTTTTTGAAAAATGAAACTATCATAAGGCCTCCCGGCACACACACAATGCAAACGCACACATGGGGGAGATTTCTCCTTATGATAGTCAAACATGCTTACTACGAGAAAAATTCTTTGATATTATTACTAGTGCATAGTGGAAAATCTTTCGAAAGTATAATATAAATCCTAGCCAGCATAGGTACCATGATACTATGCCTACTATAGCTGCCATGTTAAATGGCAGGTTCTACAACTAAAACCGTACAAGGCACGTATTGGATGAATGGATTTCCAACAAATGGTCAGGCTAAGGAACTTCCTACTGCCACATGGGATCGCCTCTGGTGGGACGTCCCGAGAACTAACGTTACGGTTAGATCTCTGCCAACACAAGGCCGGGTTACCTCTGTAACTAGGTAACTACTACACGAATATGCCATCCCCCGGTCCTTTGGGACCTTTATCCGAGCGCTCGCAACAACAACACCACACAGTAATAGGTATAGTGTATCAACATGAGTAAGTATCTGGGCTCCATACCATGATACCACCCTTTACCAGAAGGGAATGACATACCCTAAAGGGCGCGACCCTCATAACCTTGCCGCATCTTTCCTGTTTCGACCATTTCCGGGGTGTGAGGTCCTGATGCAGTCTCGTCCACAAAGCTACGCTTTGTGCAACAAAGCCATGCTTTGGGTCAACAGATGACCAAAGCAATGATCACAAAGATAAATGATCAAACAAATGATCATATCACAAATGATCAACCAATGATCATCACACAGCAGCACTCAGCATGCCACATTACCAAATTGGGAATATCACTGATAAATATCAACTACAAAACCTCTGAGTTCGTACGTCTCAGAGAAGGGTGTTAAGCTAAGAGAATAAATTCTCCGCCACCAAGCAGAAATGTATTTGATAGAAATCAGTTAACATCTCAAAGTGTAATGTCGGACATACAACCATACAAGTCTGTTCCGGGTTCGAACAGAACCGAAGGCACTTCCGAAGAAGCCCTTGCAAATCCGGGTATCCACAATCCCGATCGGACTTCCCATCACTAAGGAGAACTCTATACCGGAGCAACTCAGTGCAGAGTCAATCGATAGGTTATCCTATCGTTCTCACAAATACCCGGTCTTCACCACCGGTCTTCAAATGTTATCCATAACGTCGTATCACTATTCGGAATGGGCTATATGACACAAGGTCCTCTCCCGGCTAAACCGAATAATGAGCGCAATATTTTAAAACATATGGATATGGGATTTTAGTTAAGTCACAACTTATAAAATCCAAAACTTTTCTTTCAATGGTTAAACAAATTACCATTTTGAATCTTTAAACAAAAAGATTTATTTCACAAAGTTTCACCCAGTTTCACAAAGATCTATTCATAGATTTCAAAACAATCCCCATTTCAATTGGATTAACCCAATTAAATCTTTAAATTAAAGATTTATAGCTTTCAAAACACATTTCCAAAGATTTATCTAAAACTTGGAAAACAATTTTTCTTTTAGACTTGAAAATCCTTTTAACACAACTTGAAAGTCCATTTCTTATGAGAAAGCAAATCTAATTTATACAAGTTGAAATCTTGAGTTGAATTTAAATTTCAAAACATCACCTTTAAAATGGTTTAAAAACCCATATAAACCCATTTATAAGTTGAATACCCTTTTTAAACAATAGTTTCCAAGTCATAGAATTCAATTTCAAATATTGAATTCAAATTTAAATTAATTTATTTACATTTCAAAACTCAACCAAGTTATTCAAATAACTTTTATTTTTGAAAACTCATTTTCAAAAGCTTCAATTCTAATTCCAAAACTATTTTGGAAAAAATTCAATTTTAAAACAATTTCAAAAATCTGTGACTTAACCAAATTTCCACGTGCAATCCATATTTGTGTGTGTATAGTGTGGTCCAGGGGTTTTACACAATAGTGCACAACATCATCAATCAGCACAGATTCAATTATTACAATTCGATGTGGGTTCGGATAACCAAACTGAAATCCGACTTCCTGTCGCATCGAAATTCAAATGTCGTTTTACGGGTCAAAGGGTTTCATATTCATACGACAGTATATTCATCACCAATATAGCAGATTAGCACAAAGTATCACATAGCATCACATCACATATCAAATATATCAATCCATCACAGAACATCCAATAACAATCAAACACCTTTAATTAAGATGAATAAACCGTGTGGTTATGAATTTGTTATTCACATAATTACTTCTATTTATAATCTTTAAATTAATGATTAATTATCATTAACTATAATTAATTAAGTTTTAACCACCTTTATTTATTAATCATTTATTAAATCAATTATCTTAATTAATTATCCTTTAATTGTAATTAATTAATCTTAATTACCTATTCCTCAATTAATTACTTTAAATAATAAACTTTTAATTATTGATTAATTAAATCTTAGTTAAAATTAATTGTCCTTAATAAATAGATTTATTATTCCTTAATTAATTTCAACAATTAATTATACTTAACCAATTACAATTAATTATATTCAATTAATTAATCTAGTCAATTATCAAAATTAATTGCATTAATTAATTACTAAATTATCCCTAGATAATTATCACCCATTAGTAACAACATTCAATAAATTTTACACTTAAGAAAATTTGAATTAGATTAATAAATCATTTCTAATTAATATTAATCTAAATCATTATTTAAAAATCAAATAATTAAGTGAAATCCTTAATTATTCAACTAATTTAATTACTTATTAATTGACCCATTTAAATTCAAAATGTATTAAAACAATACATTTCTAAATTTAAATTCAAATTCCATTTTAAAATTTTGATATTTTAAAATGTTTAACCATTTAAACCTAAATCTAAATTAACACTTCATATTTAATTCAATATTAATAGAACTAAATTCTTCCTAGTTTTAAAACTTATTTGAAATCAAATCTTATTTCAAATCTATGTTAAACATTGATATATGTTCATTCATTCTTCTATAAATTTATAAACTTGTTTGAAATCAAAACTGGGTTTCATAGTAAATTTGAAACTGTTTTTAATTTGATTTCAAACCAATTTAAATCTTATTTAAAAATGTTTAAATTTATTCAATGTTTAAAACTTACAAAACTTGTTTAAATCAAAATCTGGTTTTTAAAAAGTTAAACTTGAAAACTGTTTTAATTCTTGACTTAATTCCATATTTAAAACTTGTTTAAATTTTAAGAATTTCATTTTAAAAACTTTGAATTCAAAATTACATTTGAATTCAGATTCAAGTTACACTTGAATCAATTCCTGCACAAAAGTTAAATTTTATTCAACACTTTTAAAAACTGCAAACCATTTTCAGGTTTAAACCCTGAAAACAGTTTTAAATTTTTGATTTAAAACCAATCTTTAAATTTATTTAAGATATTACATTTTTGAAAACTTTGAATTCCAAACTCTATTTGAATTCAGATTTAACTTGTACTTAAATCAAATTGCAACTTAAAAATGGGTTTCATTAAAAACATTAAAACTGCAAAACAACTTTCAGTGTTTCAAAACCTGAAACAGTTTTAATTTTGATTTAAAACTAAACTTTAAAGTTGTTTAAGATATTTCATTTTTAAAACTTTGAATTACACTTAAATTCAGTTTTCAACTTTCACCTGAAATTAAATTCCCACACAAACATTTAAATTTTATTCAAGTGTTTGAAACTACAAAGCTTCAGGATTTTAAACCTGAAACTGTTTGTTTTAAAACTCGATTTAAACAAAATTTTAAACTTGTTTAAATCTAAAAGTTTCATTTTTTTTACAACCTTGAATTTAAAACTCTATTTGAATTCAGATTCAATTTTCATTTAAATCAAAATTTTGCACTAGAATTTGAATTCAATCAACACTAAAAAAAAAAAACTGCAAAAAAAAAACTTCAGGTATGAACCTGTAACTCCTCTGACCCGAGAAACTCTCATGCTACTTCGAGTTTTCATGCTACCATCTCCGAGTCAAAAACAAAATCACCCGAGTTCTACTTCGGGTCAAAACCCTGCACACTACTAAACTGTCACCTGAGTTCAACATGCAACTAAATCAACCTGGAAACCAATTCACCTGACTCTCACTCTCTGATCATAATCACCAACATCTCCTCCATCCTCTCACCTCCATATTCCACTAACATAAACATCTTAACACCTGAGATTCACAAAGACTCACAGATACCTCAATTTCATATTTCTGTTTAAACAGAAATGTTTCCTCCCAATAGTTATTTAAACTGTAATATTTGTTTTAAAACTTCTACTTTCAAACATGCATTTCAATTTATACACTAGTTCAAATATTTATGATGTTTGATATATTTGTTTATTCCTAATGACGACTGATTTTGGTTTACAGAGGCTACAGATTTATTAAACTAACTTAAAATTTATAATTCTAAATTTACACCTAACTAACCTATTTACTTACACAGACTTTGCTAGCTGAAACCATTCAAGTGATAAAGCTTTTCCAATAAAGAATATACTAATTCATAACTAACACTATATGCAGTTTTCAAGAAATCAAAACATGCAAACAGATTTACACACAGCATTTATCAATATAAGATTTACAGACAAACTTGTTTTCTTTTATTTTTCCTAAGTATTTACATGCATCAGACAATTCAAGCCTCCTTGCATTTGTGAGGTTACTTACTTTCAAAAGAAACAGAGGAGTTCTCATCAAACAGTTTTAAATTCAGGTGAATTAGCATTTAGTTCTGTAATTTGCACTTATCTTGATTTTAGAAAAAAACTGTTTTTAAAATAAAAGCTTACTCACATTCATGCAGGAAATAAAACACATATAAATTTAGGGCTAGGTTGCTCACAGACATACACACACTAAATTTATGTATACCTTCAACATGTAGGCATATTCAAAACCATACCAAAACACTATCACATGAAATCAAGATATGAACCAGATTTTGAAGACTTGGGGTGTAATTTTCTCACAAGCATGAAAACAAAGAAGCAACTAACATCAGAGTTTTATATATGCATCAGATAAAAGAGGGTGGAGGATTGCTCACATTGAAGTCTGATGAAACAGAGAAGAAAGAACATGTTTGAGTTGACATTGTTTAGCTTTTGAAGACTGCTTTGATTTCTTTCTGTAACAAATTGGATATCATTGTATCAAATTCCTTATTGTATTTATTTATTAAATTTATCAATAACAATAGTTTTTTTTTTATTTACTTACAGTTGACTGTATATAACAAAGAAGTCTTTTTTCTTCATATTTTCTTTTCCTACAGCTTGAAAACCAAAAGCAGACTAAAGCTTTGATCTTGATTTACTTCCTGCAAAAAAAATTGGATATTATTGTATTAAATCCTTTGTTGTATCTGTTTACTTAATCATTAATAACAATAAGTTTTTTTTTTCTTTTATTTTACTTACAGTAGGATTTTATAACAGAGATGACTCTTTTTTTTCTTCTCTGCAGTTTTGAAACCAGGAATCATGTTTAGCCTTTAAACTTGATTTGTTTTCCTGCAACTTATTAAATGAAGTTGTTCAAATCTTTGTTTTATTTACTGATTACAAGATTAAATCAAAATTTTTTTAAAAAAAAGAATTTCACTTGCCTTTACTCATTTATTTCCAGAGAAAACTGCTCATTGGACATCTGCAATTTTTTTTGAATTTATTTTATGTTAAAACTTGTTTTTGAAATCAAAAACTTATTAAACTATAAAGTTAAAAACTTGCCTGAGAGATTTGAACAAAGCACAAAATATTGAGCCTGAACTTGCATGCTTTTCAGGTTGTTTGATCCTTGCTTTTGATTCAACTTGTTTCTGTTTTGACATTTAGTTTGCTGGTTTTGAAAACTTGATCATATTTGAACATTGAAATTTGGTTTTGAAGATGATCTGTTGTTGCCTTTGGGTTGCCAGATTTCAATTTTGAATTTGCTTTTGTTTTGTTCATAAATTCTATTCAAAATAAAATGCCACTGGTAAATCTTTATGCCACTTGTTAAAAATTTTCTTTTCCTACTGATTTTCGAAATCTTGCAGCAACCAAGAAAAGATAGGGAAGTTTTGGGCTGAGATGATTTACATTGATTATCTTTTGTCTTCTTTTTATTTGTTTCATAGCTGCATATAATTATTTCTTTCTTTTTGTAGTTTAAATTTGATTATTTTATAAATGTAATGATGCCATTTGTATATATGTATGTATAAGACCTTAAAGTATGTTATATTGGTTTGTATGTATATATATGCAATATCCTCATGTTTAAAAAGGATTGTTCCTTTTTTTTTAATTTGTTAATATGAGAAAAATTTGTACTATTTAATTTTCATATTTTTAACATTTGTAAACATTTTTACATTTTATATTTTGTGAATATACAACTATATTTATTTTTAAACCAATATATTTAAGCTTAGTTCATTATATATATTTTTCTTTTGAATTAAGACTATTATACCTTTTAAATAAACAACTTATCTATATATATTATTTTAACCTTTTATTTCTCATTTTATACACATTTTGTTTTATTAATTTTAAAGAAAGAAATGATTTCTAATGCTACTTAATTATTATTATTTTTTTTTAAAACATTTATTTCAAATTTAAATTCAATTTTCCATTTCAAACTTGAAATATAAACTTTCATATCCATTTATACATACACACTTTATTTTGAACAAATTTAAATTAATTTTACATATTCATTCAATTTACTCATATTTGTAATATACATATATATATATATATATACATATATATATATATATATGTAAGATTTTAAGCTTAAATGACTTTTTACAATATTTCTTATTTCAATATTTTAATCTCAAAATAAAATTGGGATTTAATTATATATTACTATCGCTCATTTTTATTTGTTTAGGATTTTTCTTCCAATTTAATTTGAAATTAGATTCCAAAAGTTTAAAACATATAATTTATTTAAATTGTTAACTTTGGGATGTTACTTTTTATCTATAAGATTTTAAATATAGAAATTCAAAATCTCAATTAAATTTTAAAATAAATACTCAAATAAACAAAAATTCCTATTTAATTTGAAAAATCCAAATTAATTTACAATTTTATTCCAAAATTTATTTACACTATCAATTTAATTCTAATTAAAAATCTGGATCGTTACAAATTGATTGTGTGATTGCTTTTTGAAATTTAAATTCTTTAGTTGGGTTATTAAATTATCTTTGCTTTTAAATTTCGGGGACGAAATTTTTTTAAGGAGGGAAGAATGTGACGATTCGGAATTTTGAGCAATATCAATTTAATAACCTTTGATAATAACTAAATTGATTTGATCATTTTATATTATAAATCGACAAGTTAAAATTATTTTAAAGATTAATAATAATAATAATTTGTAAATATCTATCATCATTTTTCTTAACAGTATAAAATTTGGCAAATTTAATTCTTTTGAAAATTTATAATATTTTAATTTGGAAATATTTATTTTAGCAATTTAAAATTGGTAAGATTTATTTTTCAAAAGCTCATCAAAAATATTTTCTATTTATAATATATATATTGATATATCTTGTAAATAGGAAGTTTTGATGCAATAAAACTTTATATTCAAATTGTAATATATATGTCTGTATATATTATGGTTTGGTTTGTGTTTCAAAATTTAATATACTAATTATCAAATATAATGTTAAAATGTTTTTCTATTCGAAATGTGTATATGTATTTGTATGTATATATATATATATTAGAAATAGGAAAATTCTATTGATTTGAATTTAATAAGTATTTTCAAACTTTAATAAATATATAGTTTTTTAATTTGAAATGTTAATTTGATTTAATACTTTTGAAAATAATATTTGAGATTTAAATTTTAATAACAAAGTTAATTTCTTATTTATTTTAAACATATACTTTAAGCTTTGATTTTAAATAAGATTTAAATTAAAAGTTCATTTGTTTTAATATTTCTTTCATTTTAATTTTAACATAAGGTAGATTGTTTTAAAAAATTTATATAAAGAGTCGAACTTAATTTCTCAAACTTATAAACATATGTTTTATGATTTGATCAAAATATAAGTTATTGGATTCACATGAATATTTATTAAAGATAAATATACACATTTTATAATTATATAATATTACATAAATACATGTTAAATAGCTTAAATAAATTATTAAAAAGGAAATAACATTTAAAAACATTAATAAAACATTAGAAAATACTTTTGTAAATATTAATTTAACATTTTAACACTTGTAAACATTATAGTGTGTATTGAAGACACTTGTGAATCATATTGCTTAGGTGTAAGTTAATTATAACATAAGAGGTGACAAATGTCATTCTTTTAATAAAATAAAATTTAAAATTTAAGTTGTAAAATTTAAAATAAGAAATTACTTTTGAACTTTCAGCTAAAAGTCTTCCTTCTTTTCAACAAAATGTAAATCAAGGAAGAAATACGGAAACTGTAAAATCTAGAAAAAAAATAAAACCTGGATTTCAATCTGAAACATGAGGATGAAAAGCAAGTTCAAATCAGAGAATATGCAGGAAAATTACAATAGTAAGAGCAAGATGTAAATTTCAAATGCAAGATCTTCAAGTCAATCAAGAAAATTAGAAATCAACATGCAAATCTAGAATCATCAAGCAATAAAACCAACATGCAGTGAATTTCTAAAGCCTGGAAAACATTTCTAATCCTCTACAAATATAGGTGAGTAAATAAATCTTTTAAAAACAGTTCTTGATTTTAAATCTCATCTTGATCTTGTGTTGAACAACATGATGTTGATGAATTATTTGAATATAAATTGAATGCATGTCTGAAATATTTGTGTTTGAATACTGTATAGTTTAATTTGTTGGTGTGAGTAAATGATTTCTTTTAAAAAAAATTAAAACCTAGATTCAACTTGTTATTGTGATGATATCATAATGTTATCTGAAATATTTGATTTAAATTTGAATGCATGTTTGAATTGTCAATATTTGATTTGCCTGTGAAGTTAAACATATGCTCTATGTAAAGTAACAGGCTTCAATTTCATAATAAAATCAATAATCCCATATTGAATTCGTATTGGCCTTTGATGTGTAAATAAAAGTTGATTGTAAACAAGTAATCTATCACCTAAAAATATTTACATGATTTTAAAGTGAACTATTGGCTCAGGAATTTTAAATTTACAGTAAATCTTTAATTTGGGTCAAAAAAAATTGAATTCAAATTTAAATTTTGTTTTTATAATTGGATTACAATTGGGAAATCATGATTTTAGAAGCTTGAATCACGAATTTTAGATGGTAACTTGTGTGAATTTGGGGTTTGATTGTTTTGAGCATTTCGATCAAATTGAGGCGAAAACGACGGCAAAGTTGTGGTCGTGGTTGTGCTCTAAGGTGGAGGGGACAACGATGATCATCAGAAAATTAATTGGGAAAATTATTGGTGAAGGGGTTGGCTGGAATTCAATCATGTAGGGTTTTGCAACCTGTTTTTTCCATCAGCGTTCATTTGTGAATCACGACGTCGATAGGCAACTTGAGGAGATCGCAGTTGGTTCTGGTAATGTCGGGGAGTGAGGCGGAGCTAGGGTTAGGATGGCGAGGTGTCACGAGAGGGGGATGGTCGGCGTTGATCATTTTCTGTAGGTGATTGGTTTTAGCAGTTTGGGTTCGACAGTCAAATTTTGATTCTCGGTCTTATTCAAGTTTCTGGGTGGCGCGATTTGTAGTAGAGGTCGAGTGCGACATGTAGGTGGCCGGCGAGGAGTTCGCCGTCGACCGGCGGCGACGTGCACGTTAACGTGCACGGTGGTGTGTATCTGGGGTTGGTTTTTTAGGGAAGAGGTGGAGACTCGAAACCTTCATCGTGTATATGATGTTTTGGCTCGAAGCTGGTTGTAGGTTAGTGGTGACTCGGGGTAAACACGGGGAAAGTCAGTGGGTTGCTCGGGTTTTTTTCGAGTAGATGTGTTGTTCAGGTTTTTTTAGTTAACAGTATTGTTTTTTAAAAAGATTTTGAAACCAAAGAAACTTGATTTTGAAAATGATTAAAGTTTAAAACAAAGGTTAAACAAGTTTAATTATAAAACTAAATTTGTTTAAAGTTAAGTTTTTAAACAAGTATTTATATATAAAATATGAAAGTTTTAAAATAAAATTAGTGTAGTTTTGAATTAAGTTGTATTAACTTTTATTTAGTAACTATGGAAAGTTCTAAAGATTTAAAAAGTTTTGATTTGAATATTTAAAATTGTTTTAATTATAATTGACCTTTAAAATATTTTATTTTCAAATAAGGTTTAATGATTAAAGTTTAGAAATCAATTATATTTTAAGAAATTATAAGTTTTGATTATTTAAGATAAATAAATTTGTGAAGATAATTAAGGTAATAAAATTTATTAACCCTTGAAAAGTTATTGGTTAGTATAAATATTTTAGTTAAGATAATGGTTTTCTTAATTAAGAATCATTTTAATATAAGAAGTCAAGATCATTTAATTAAATTTAAATGATTAATTAATAAATAATTAAGTAATTAATTTGTGATTAATTGAAGATAATCACTCATTACTTGGAAAATATAAGTAATTGATTTCTGGAGGTAATTAAGTAAAAGATAATTACCTTGTGAAAGTAATTAAGTGGATGTGATTAAGGGTTAATCACTTGTGTTATCAATTAAAGAATTAATTAATAAAATTAATTAAAGGTTTAAATTATTTAATTAATGGTTAATAAAAAGGATTATGAGTAATTAATCAGGTGTGATTAAATTAAAAGTGATTAATCAGATATGATTAAAGGGTAATTAAGGAATAATTATCAAGGTAATTAAATAATAATTAATCAAGGATGTTTAATTTAAAAGGATAATTAAGAGATAATTAGTTGGTATAATTAAGAAGTAATTAATAAAGATGATTAATTAAATTTGTAATTAAGGAATAATTACTTAAAGTAATTAAGTAATAATTAATCAAGGATGATTAATTAAAGAGAATAATTAAGTGATGTTTATTAATTTGTAATTAATTAATGAATAAGTGAGATGGATTATTGATAATCCAAGTGTTTAAGTAAGGATTAATTAAATTAAGGATTAATTAAATTAATTAAAGTTGGATCAAACCTTGTTATGGTTGATTAATAATTGGTTGATAAGGATCATTGGATGAGTTAATGATATTGATGATATCGTATGTCATTGGTTGATATGTGATGATATGAATGTGATATATCTGAGATGTGATATATATGCTGCTTTGTGATGTGTGTGGATGAATGTGATAATAGTGAATTATCTATCTGTGTGTTGTGAGTCATCCATTTATGTTAAGTGATATTTCTGAATATCTATTATTTAAAATCCTTAAGTACAACTTGGACATTAAAATGGCGTTTGGATTCGGTGAGACCGGGATCGGGTTTCCATATTTGGATATCCGAAAACCACACCGATCCAAAATAAACATTAGGTCATAAATCCAAGCGGAGTGCAAGTGAAGACTCGAGGTGTAAGAACTATTCGTCAGTATAACTCTAGGGGTGATTCCGTGATGAGTTTGACGGAAATAGTACTTACAGGTTCGTGATGGTGATTCAGAGTGCAAGGGCTATGGTCGTTGACTCTGAGGGTGATTCCAAAATGAGTGCAACGAGATAGTGCCTTCGGTTTTGTTCGAGCCCTGAACGGACTTGTATGGATTGAATGCTTTCAGAACATCGTCAGGTGGACGATGAGCATTCTAAGATAAATGCGTCCTACAGAGGTAATCGCAGCCTCAAGCCTCATCAACCGGGAATGGCTAAAACAGGGGAGGTGTAGCAAGGTTAAGTGGGTCATGCCCAAGTAGGACGAGATTCATCCCTGTCTAGATGTCCCTTTTTATTTCGGCTTTTTGGGGTGTTGGTCTGCAGCCAACTGCGGGGTGGTCTTGTTCGGGACTGTTCAGTAAGGAATGGTCCCGGCCTTGTGTTGCAGTGGAGTTAGGGTGGCTCCTCGGTACGGTGATCTAGGCCACGTACTGTGACGGGCGGTACCCAGTAGCCCTGCCATTGTTGGAAACCCATTCTTCCTACGAGACCCTACGGTTTTGTTTGTATTACCCACTTTTGTGGCTAGTAGCTGGAATTTAATAAATGTAACAATTTGGGCTATTTCATATTTACTTGAAAACCCTAGACACTATTATAATATCACTGGATTTCCTATCAAATGTTTTGGTTAGCGTAAGGTAAAAACTTTTCCATGTTTATGTGTGGGAAGTCTTACGTGATACCTTTCTTTCAAAGGATTTTCTAAAATTAAGCAACTTCAAACCGTTTACTCACACCAGACCCCTGTCTGACCTAAGTGTTTATTTTCTGTTTTATTAAACTCTTGGGTACTCATATTATGTATGAGTAGTCAAGTGATTCAGGTTATCTCTTGACGAATTCTGGAGGAGCTTTGGAGCAGGAGGCTTCAGCATGTAGATATATAGATATAGTTTCCGCTATGTGTTATTCTTTGTAGTTGTTCTTGTATTGTATATTAGGCAGAAATGTTATAACTGTCTAAATTGAGATGTTTAGCTGTGTACTCTGATGTATATGATACTATATATATGTTACATATTATATTTCATTCGTTCCGCTATGAGATTCTGATATGTTGTTCTTTCTTCTCTTTCTTTCCTTCTTCTATCTCTTTCTTTCTTTTATTGTGATGCGTGTTTCTGGTGATAGAAAGTCGGTTCGCTACATTGAATGTATGATTAATTTTTGATTGTAATTATCACGTATATTTGATGTATGATGACGACACTGTATCTTGATGAGTATGCATATTTTACCATTATTTCTACCAGATGATATGTAGTTTAGTATGGTTATTCGATGATGGATGCTATGTTACTAATATTGATTGGATTAGTACACATTCGATGATAGTGATATTGTGTTACTATTGCGGAGTGACTAGTATAGACTAGATGATTTATACTTACATTGATGATGTATTTTTTTTCAAGGCAAGCCGATTTTATAGTGGACCGTCCACTTTTTATTACGAATGTAATAAAAGTTGAAGTACAGGAGCAAGGTAAAAGCACCTTAACTACTAAAGGAGAAATAGAAAATACAGCACAGGTACGTGACGGCTATGTTACGGTAACTAAAAGTAAGGTAATAAAACTAGCACTCCTCCGAGGAGGGAGTATCACCATCAACCGAAGTCACCAAAGAAGATCTCAAAAGGACAGACCCAGAACGACCAACAAACGGGTGAAACCGGAGAGCAAGACAAGGGTCAAAAACCACATCATCAGTACAGTAGATAAACGATCGATCCCAGGATGGATCAGCAAGCATGACAGAATTTGAAGCCGCATCCACCCCGTCCATATCAAGAACTATTGAATCTCCAGATTGTTTGTACTGGAGGCATCTAAGGTCCAGTTGATCATCAGATACGAACCGGAAGAAAGATTCATTAACCGGGTTATACCTCATATCAGAAATAGGTTCAATCCAACAAACCTTCGGCCTCATCCCAAGCAACAGGAGGCAGGGGCTAAGAAGGGTGAGGAGCAACAAGAGGGATGACAGGAGAAGCACCAGGAACCACAGAACCAGGCGGAGAAACAGGCAAAACTAGGGGCAATGAAGGAACATTCAGAACTGGCAACACAGCCTCAGCAGCAGGATTAAGGTGAGAGGGAGGGGCAGGAACTTTGGGGACCCAGATCCTAGGTCGAGGGCGCAGCAAAGGCAACTTTGGAGCAGTCGCAGTAGCTTCAGAATGAAGGCAATCACAAGCAGGGTGACCAAAAGAGTGACAGAAGGTACAAATATCTGGAACCCAGCCATAGCGAACCCTGACTTCCACAATATGGCCGACAGCAAGCTGAACAGGAATAGAAGAAGGGAGAGATTTACAGGGGGAAATCTCGATTAGTGCCTTCGCATACATTAACTTGTCACGCTCCACCGTGTTGGAGTCAAAGCATTTCAGCTTACCAACATTACAAGCTAACCAATTCAAGCCAATAAGAGGCTGAAGAACTGTGGGAATCTGAGAAAAATATACCCAAACAGGGATGGAACAAACTTGCTCACGAGCACTCGCCACAGTAGGAGACCATGGGGTAACAATGAAGGGCCTTCCGTCTACGATGCAAGGCTCAACATCCAAAACATGCCGACGCTCTACAGGAGAGGAAAACTTTACGTAATACATCGTATCAATCAGTTTCACATTCAATTTACCACGAACCTTCCATGCCCTGCGGAGCACCGTCGCCGCATTTGAAAGACGGTGATGTGGGTCCAAAAAAAAAACCAACTAAATAGTCTGACCAAAATTCCACGCCGGCTTGCAAAACACAAGGGGGAGGAATCATCACTCCATTTTCCTCAACCAATTTAAAATCAATCGGGCTGTAGGCACCCACATTCCGGGGCAAGGACGAGAAGAGAGAAGACCACGATTTTGTGTGCTGCTTTGTAACATCAGGAACACGGCTATCAACTACTCTGGGGGCAGTGGGAGATGTAGCAACAGTGCTAACAACAGTGACAATAGGATCAGATTTCTCAGGGGAAATTACACAAACACGTGGTGTGCCTAATCCAGAAGAAGGAAAATCAGCAGAACCACTCCCCTGTTCATGATCAGACACACCAACAACCTCATTGGAACCGAGATCATTCAACAAGGAAATCTTTCCCTCAACACAACTCCCATGTATCTGATGACTAAGACACTGCGCACTCACATTTGGTCGTAGCACGGCAGGTAGGACAGCACACATTGACTCATTCTCAACGATAGCACAAGGGCGAACTGGTGATGAAAGCAGTGGAGGAAACTCGGTTGATGAGAGGAGGGCAGGGGGCGAACAGACATATGGAATTGCGGCTTGTATAACCGGCCAGATCGATTCGAAGAAGTTTGGGGGATAAGTGACGGAGGAGAATCGGACATAAGAAACAGGGAGGAGGCGAGAAAAGAGCGGCAGCGAAGGGGGGGGGAAGTGGAAGAGGGCCGGAGCAAAACAGGGGAAGTTGGAACTAATCGCCTGTAGCCAAGAAGAATTCGCCTGTAGCCATTAAACTAAGAACTTCGTTGATGATGAAGTATTAATAGTGATAATTAATAACATTTGCAATTATATTTATGTTGTTTCCTTATTTGATGATTGGGGTTGATATTTCGCATTACTGATGTTTAATGGTTAAGCATGCTATTTTATTGTTGCCTCATATGATGATTTACTGTGATGTATAAGTAGGAATACTGTTTTCCTCTTATGATATTTGCATTGGTTGCGATGAGTGAATGTGTGTTATAGTTGTTATGTACAAACTAGTATTTGAATGCAGGAGAAGAGCAGGAAACTAAACTACATGGGCTTATTCCAACCAAAAAGGGTTATGTATGTAGTCTTTTTCTATGTAGTAGTCATTGAGCCTATAGCAATAGCGTATAAGGTTAGGCACAGTTCGAAATTAGTTTACACCTTTTCTCTTTTACTCTCTATATATAAGTGTGTGTGTGTGTGTGTGTGTGTGTGTGTGTGTATTTGTAAGTTTGTAGATGGAAGTAAAAAAGGTAGAAAAGGGTCTGAAAGGAGTCGTATCTACATGATAGATTTGTATATCTATTATATCGTAATTAAAAAGATGTTGTATAATAAATGATGTAACAAAAATTATAAACTATGTGGTACATTTTATTTGAGTAATATCTGATTGTTAAAATGATATGTATGTATACAAACACTCATAATTATATTCCACTGTGAGGTTTTTTTTTATTTATTATTTTAGAATTTTTAAATCTTTATGCTCATAGTCCACTCTCTTTAATGTTTGGATTTAGTTGTAAGCATATTTCAATATTGTTTATAATTCAATTCAGATGTTAAAAAATAGTTGGTCTTTATATATCTGCAATCCTTTGCTCAACCTTCGTATCCACCATAGACTCCACCTCAGCTAAGGTATCTTATCTCACTCTTTGGCTCATTTTAACCTCTATTTCCTAGCAAAAAAGATGTAGCTCATCTGCTGAAATAACACCACTTGGACCATTCCTTTTCTCTGCCTCCCCAAATACATCTTTGATACCGACCACCCCACTAATTCCTCTACCTCGACCTAAATGCTCATTTTTTCAAGTCCACATTTAAGGACATCATCATCCCTTTTTGGAACCCATGCCCCTTTATTGGCTTTTTCTTTCCAATCATTTTACGCTAAAAAAAATAAAAAAATTATCGAATTTGGTCACAAGGCCGTATTAGAAACATTATTTATTTTTGGCCACGAAAAAGAAACGATGAATGCATGTAAACACATAAATTTATGGATGCATGTAATAGGTTAAAAATGAACTGCATATAAAAAGAAACTAAATTTTTTATGTTTTTGTATCATCGGCATTCATTATACGTTATTGTGTACCATAATGAGAAAATTAGATAAAATGTCAAGACATTATATACTATTTTATCAACAAATCTCGTATTTTTCTCATTAGGGATTGAATATTTTCATCAGCTCCTCTCTTTGATCTTTCTAAATCTAGTCAATACTTCGATCCAAAATAGGTTCGCTTTGTAAGGAGATTAAGGAAGTATGGCCTTCAATGATCCATTTAACCTTCTTCCCAGCATATCGAACTTGCCCCTCAATGGTGAGGATGCTCATTGTATGATTTACTTTTAATAAACTTTTCGATTTTTGCTACTTTATGACAAGAAAAAAAGATATCTTTAGAAATTCAAAACACAATCAATGCATAGATGTAAGTTGTCTGTAGGTTTATAACAATATGTAAACATCTTCATATTTACAATCAAACAGTAACAATGCGCATAATAACATTAAAAATACATGGTCTGCAAGATATCTAGCTCTAATTCTCGTTAATGTGCTATTCCCTGGATCCTACACTTGATATTACATCGAATTTTTCATCTTTTGTTATCGGCCAGTTGACTTGTTACTAATTTAGTTCCAACACGTCTAATTCATTTTATCTCCCCCACTCCACCCAATATTGTGCTAGCTTCTTTTTTAAATACCTTATTAACTATTCCACTATTCAAAATTTGTTATCAGCCAGTCTACTCACTCACCTTGCTCTGGCTCACAAAGCTGGCCACATCTCCACTTTTGCTCCAACTGATTTTGTACTATATTATCTTACTGCTCTATAGCATTATCTATAGCTATGTCTATAAATTTTTCATTCTCTAATATACTTCTCTAGTTTTTGATTCTCAATTGTTAGTTATATACCTTCAATCTCCTAGTTCTTTCTATGTTACCATGCTGATACTTTTCAATTTTGAATTTACATGCCTAGTTGTCTGCTATTTGCATTCCTGGAATTGTTTGCCTGTATGCTCTATTCATGCATACTCCATGCTATGCATGCTTGTTCTAGCACTATAAGTGCATTTATGGTTCTAAATATATACAAGTCGATATTATTAAAAGATTACCTTAGTATTGCAGGCAATAGACAACATTATTTTCTTTCAAGGCATGAAAATTAATAATGAAAAAATAAATAAGTTGACACTGTTTTGGCACCTAAAATTGCATAATAAGCGTAGTAAAAAAAACTAATCAAGAGATTATATTTGAATAACTAATATAAACAAAAAAAAACAAAAAATTAAACTGATGAATGAAATTCCATGGAGTAAATTTCCACTTCTTGAACGCATAATGGTGTAAGTTGGAAAATTCAGAAAAGAATCAATAAAAAATAAAATAAAACAAAATAGACCCTTCATTGTATGATCATATGAAATATTCTTTGGCTTTAGTTAGCTCACAATAATAATTTTTTGAAATCGTTAGCATGATAAATTTGGCAATAAGAATTCAAGCATCGATAATTTATAATTCATTTATATCTACATGTTAACAATTTTATACATTGTAAAATCCTTTTTCTAATGTCAATTTACAAAAATTTTGAAATCTGTATAATTATCTGCAAAATTCTCTTTAATACCACCTTATATTGTTACGTTTAGGTTAATATATTTTAATTAATTAAGTATTCTTGAATTTAAACAATTCAAATAAAATCAATTAACGAATATTTTCTATTCGTCCAATAATTCCTAGAATATGATGATTTCAATATATATACCTTATCCATATCAACAAAAGTGGTAAAATTGCATTGTTACAAAAATATAAAGATATATAATTCATATAATATAAATAGCATATATTGACTAATAAATTATCCAACTTTGGAATTGGACTAATTCATTTGTAAAAACAAAGGTTACTTGCTAACACTACGCTTAAAAATGTAAAACGAGACAAACATGCAAATTAAAGTAAATGACAAAAATATGCAGAGTGGTTCGATAAGCTTTCTTATTTGAACTATGAATACTTCTTACTATGTTTCTCTTTTATAATTACAAGGAATTATAAGATAATTATAAGAAATTAAACACATAAGACTACAAAGTTGCTAATTTTAAGAGCTTAAGGTTTTAATTGCTACGAGGAGTGAATTCTGAGCATAAAAATCAACCAGATTCAAACCCCTTTGATGTTGTATGGTATAGGATATCCATAATGGCAGATATAGATGATAGACTACTGAGATTGCATAATAAAACAAGAGGGAAGTGCTCTTGGTCGTTGATTTGGTCGCATGGGCAAATGGAGAACAACTATAATGGCGAAGTGGTATGGCTGAGAAGTATGCCAATTGTCAATCCATACTAGGTGTGTGTTATGCATTTACTTTGCATTTAATATGGCTACATGCTACAGGAGTAGGCATGCTTTTGGCAAAATTGATATAGTACTTAGTATAGCTGGCTGCACTAAGTATTATTTACTTTTACATTCTAGGTGGAAAGGTGGATGAGAAGCTTTTTGCAAGCAAAGACGGCGAGTTGCTTGTTGTTGAAGATTGTTGAGGAAAGCCAAATATTGCTAAGACCAAGTTGTAAGGTACACGTCGTGGCAAGCTAGAGGATGATGAGACGGGCTTTCTAGGACTAGTCTAAGGCATGTTATAATCAAGCTGGGTCAAAGATTGGTCGCACCTGAGTCATGCTTTATTTGATGAGTTGGCTATTGAAGCAATCTTGAGTAGAGCTGATTGGCCATAGACCTAGAGTGTTGCTGTGTTGATAGGCAAGCATTGGGCTAGATCGAGTGTAGGTCGACATAAATTGGGCCGGGTTGAATTGGACCGAGTTTTGTTGTGTTTGCTTACTTATCACACTTGTGGGAATTTTAAGCAACATTTTCCCACCAAAGCCTATCTCTATAAGCGGGCCAGGCTTGTCAAATCTCAAAGATCTTGTCAGCCAGTTCTTCTGCTATGCATTTAATGCTTGCTAAATGTGAATCTTTATTATTGGTTGAGGTGGTTCACTTTTTCAGACATGGAATGGATGTTCATATTTCCATAGTGTATGAAGTGACATTCAAATTGATGTTACCTAACCAACTGAGATGGATTTACTTTTTGAATATAAAGGTTGTGATAGAAGGGTGGATATCATAAGTACCCTTTATCTTCTCTCTTTCCACTCATTACCGAAGCTAACACAATTTCAACCCTTAAAACTCGAAAAACCCTCAAAAGTCCACAATTTTCAAGCTTCCTTCTTCGAAAATTAGTAAGCTCTCGTCCATCTCCTCCTTCGCTTCTTTGAGAGCCATAGCCATTGAGAAACATAAGTTTTTGCTGTATTGTTTTTGTTTTTTTATACTATTGTATTATATTGGAATGCTTGAATTCACTCCTGTTGTATTTGATGCTTGATCGAAATCCGCGCTTTTAGGGCTATCTTTAAACATTGATCGACCATCACTGCCATGTCACCGGTAGTCGATGGACATCGTCATACTGCTCGGTGTGCCTACAATATTTAATAGTAATATTAGCGATAATATTAGCAATGGGCTGTAGACTAAGCCTAATTCAATAGCCATGAGCTTTAAGCAAAAAACACAGAGTAATGGGTATGGGCCATAAGGCCTTCATCTTAGTTTTTTGGAGCAGTTTGAGTAATTAGTCAGTCGTCATACGGATCCTGACTAGGGCACGCCATGGGGGCAGCTATCCCATCCTTTGTCGATGAATTTCCATGTGCTTGACTAAGCTTTGTAGATGGCTATAGTTTAACTAAGACATTTATGTTTCAAATGGAAATCTATAGGTCTTCCTCAACTAGCGGTTCCAGTCGTAAGGTTTTCAAGCTTCTTGAGGGAAAGGATAACTTAGCCGCATTCCTGACCAAGCATGGATGTATCATCAGGATGGTCTGATAACCTACTATCATGGATCGACCTTACCACCCTCCCTTGGGTTATTTACATGGTCACCTAGCAATTTCAAGGTCGGGGTCATGTGCCCTTCCATCCCTACTTTGTCTCTATCTTGAATATTTATGATCTTGCCCACGGTCAGCTTACAACAAACAATTACCTTTTTGATGCAGGCACTCATCTTCATGAGCCGGCCGTTCAACTTGTTAGCATGGTCTTCTTTTTGTAAAAGGAGGCCAACTACCCAACTGGCACCTACTTCCGCTTTTTATCCAACACCAAGCCCGTTAACTTTACAAGCATTTTAAGTAAGATTGTCCCAGGCTAGACGGGTAGGTCCTTTTTATCCCCTATAAGGTCAATGCCAAGATTCAGTATCTTGAGTTCCAAACTCCTAGTAAGTCTTCATTGCCCTTCTTTTTCCTTCATATATTTCCTTTCTTTACTTTTCTTAACTTCCCGTTATCATTTGCTTCTATTGACTCTATCGGTAATGACTATGGGATGATGAGTGACCATATGAATAGACTAAAGACAACCGGTAGCTGGATCCGAGATGTGAAGGTTTAGTGACCTATGCAAACATCCACTGGTTAGGCCTGTTGTGGGGAAACCATACGATGGTGGTTGAGCGAGCCACCTTATCCAAGAAGAAGGTGAATGCTAGGTGGGATTACCCTAATGTTAAGTTTCGAGACCCCACGGTCAGATCGATCACTGATGCGGAAAGAGGATATGATGATGTTACGATTGAGAAGCCTAGGAAACAAGTTGATTTAGATAAAATAAGTGATGTAGTGCTTATGCTAAAGTTGGAAGAATACAACCCATAATAGTTGGTTGATGTCCTTGTCCCTCCTTATGGGTCGTTGGTCACTTCATAGGATATTAGGGAGAGCTTAGAGGAAAGTAGTGTAGGGGTGATTCAAAAGTGACGAGCATTAGTAGGGATGCAGGTCAATCCTCCAAGCCAATTCCTACATATGACCATTTGTATCCCAGGTACGATGCATTCCCTCTAGGTGAGTCTCAATCTGAGACTGATTAAACTATTATAGGTAGTTCGATCTTGTCATGCCTGCTCCTTGTCAGAAAGCAAGGATAGGCCGATACGAATAGTAGATTATTTGTACTTCTCTTCCTTTTCTTTGCTTTTTAATTAATTTTTGTATGCTGGAATGGCTGCTAAGCTTAGTTTTGATGCTTTCGATGACATTAGTGCCACCGGTTAAACAATTGTGATCCCTGCTCCAAAGGCCCCCCGAAGTAGGCCAACGGATCATCTATATGACCTCTAACCTTATGAGATCGCTCCAGCACTCCCTCGATAGCAAGAAGAGGGATAAAGACAAGGTCGGCACATCCTCACCTACGAGGTCACCCCACCTTACTCAAATTCCTTCATATTTACAATGATGAGGGGATTCCCACCAGGGGTAATATGGTATTGTTGGGGAAGGTAACTTTGGATATCTCCCAAACCGAGGATAATGAAGGGTCTAGACCACCTACTGCTGGCCTGTCTGCTTATACCATCGAGACTCTATCATACCCTATCGGGCTAGATCTAGTTGAAGATGACATTACTTAGAGTCCATAGTGAATGCACAAACCCAGTATGCCTTGCTAGTAAGTCACCAACTTTGAATTTTCTTTTTTTTACTTTGTCACTATTCTAATACTAGTTGTTCAATACAGGTACCTCTCCATCCATATATGAGATGCGGTTGAGAATAACCAAAGGGAGTTGAAAGGCAACGAAGGTGCTTTGATGATGGCTAATGCTGAGGCCGGCAAGGCAAAGGAGGTAACGAAGGTGGCCAAAAAGGCGATGAAGGAGGTGGTTGGGGCAAGGGATAAAGTGAAGAAGATGGACATGGATCTTAAAGTGAGTCTACATAAGGCTAAGAAGGATATCAAAAGTCTGTGGAGTGACCTAAATAAGAACCTATCTAGATGCCTATCATTTACATACTTGGAGGCCAATAGGAAGGCGGAGAAGGATAGATGGGCAAACCGATCGTGGAAATTGATTAAGACCCCACTTAGGGAAGACTACCTCTTCCTGATTTCCATAAGCAAATTCAATGTTGAGGTCTTTGCCAACGCCCAGAAGGAGGTGGCTACACTGATAAGGGAGGCTGGGATTTTCATGTCCGCCTTCTTTACACAAGAGAAGTTAGATTACTTGTCCCAGTCTCTTGATGAACTAGTTGTGTAGATATATTTCTTTCATCTTTTGTATGCCTAGCTGGGCAATATGTGCGCCCCATACTTTTGGGGTGAAATGAAAAGCTTCCATTTGTTGTGGCTTGAATACTTTGCTTCTATTTTTTTCTATGGATAACTTATAAGGTAGCATGCTTTGAATTGTAAATATAGTTCTCATGTGGCTGCACCTTAGTTGGTAGGCCAAGCTGGCTAATGGACTCAAATGCAAGCACTGTATGTGTAAACCCAGTTGGTCTCAAACACTGAGTGTGGAATATGATAGTCGGGCCTCCTTTTTTCATTTTGTTGTTAGTCGATATTGGTAAGAACCTGAGCACTAAGTACCTTGAGGGTTCACCTGGCTGAAACGTGATAATATTACGTGGTACGCAGTCCCCGAATGAATCTAAGCCTAAGTGGCTCGAGGGTTCCCCTAGATGATATGTGACAAGGTTTAGTAACCCCCACGAGCATAAGCGCTGAACTCGAGGCTATTAGGTGACACATGATAAGATTGAGTGGTAGGCGATCTTGGCATGAACCTGGGCACTTAGTGGCTTGAGGGTTCTCTTTGGTGACACACAGCCAGTTGATATTGGCCTGGCTTATTTTTGTCCATGTGCACTACAGATGCCGTACTTAAGCTCACTCGAGGTAACATCAAAAATATGGACAACAATTCCATGTCATGTAAGAGGGACGAGCGACTTCATAGGCAAAAGAACGAGACTGTTGAAGTCGCATCACCAGTAGTCAATGCATCCCAACATAAAGGGGAGAGACATCTCACCCAAATTCATGGGGTACGTGGGAAGTCCCTGAGAAAGAAAGTAAATGCATGATACTTCATTCTAGCTGGATAGTGTGGCAGTCCCAAAAAAGGAAGTGAATGCATGGTAATCCACCCTTGTGGTTAGCCAACCTGAAAGGAAGGGAGCGTGGCTCATGCTGTTCTAACGGCCAAGGTCAGTAGTCCCTAAACTAGGTAATTAGATCATGATAACTCATCTTTGTTCAATAGCCTATAAAGGTACCGAGCGATCCCGACACGAACCTGAGCCCTGGGCTTGAAGGTTCTCTCGGGGGACATGCAACCAGTTTGGCAGTCCCCAAGCAAGAAAATGAATGAATAGTAATACACCCTTGCTAGACAGCCAACTATTAAAAAAGGGAGCATGGCTCATGTAGTCCTTAGCGGTAGAGGTCGATAATCCCCAAACAAGGTCATGAGCACATAATAGCTCATATGGCGATCATGTTAAATGAATTTGGTTCTAAACTCTTTTTCATATTCTTCATCAAAGATATATTAGTATCCTTATAATTATGGCTAGCTCTCATATATGATAATCCCAAAGGTGCATGGTGTTCCAAGCATGGGGAACGTAGGTTTCGTCTAGGTGAAAGAGGAGGTAAGCACCATTTATTAAGAAAACGCCTGTAAGGACCTGGAATTTTATTGCTTTGATTTGTGAATATTTAATTAATTGTAAATATTTAATTAATGATTTTTAATAATCAAATAACCCTCTTTTAATTAATAAATAATAATGGTGAATTTGTTATAGAAAACTATTTACAAAAATAAATATTTTGAATAAATATCAATAATGAGACCAAAATGCATTTTTTTCGACAAACGGTCTCGAAACGCGTGGAATTATCATTCCAGACCGCTTTCTCAAATTTTGAAAAATCTAGTGCCATTAGAACACGAATAATGAGGTGATGTATATCGACGAGTTTCGTGGCGATCGGACGTGATGTGTGATCGTGCGAGGTCGAAACGTAAAACGATTAAAAAGAGAAATTAAAATGAATATATGTTTGTCATAAATATACGCCTCCCTCACTCTTCTCTCACACTCTTCTTTTTCCTCTATTCTTTCTCATTTTTTTTTATAGCAAGTAAAAAACCTAGCCGCCACATTAATTTAAATTTTACCGGAGCTACGAGCGATGATAGAGCATGTCGTTGGATCCGTTGAACTCGCGTGATGGACAGCTTCACATCTATACTCTTGTTGATGGGCGTGAAGCTACTTGATGGTCGAAAAGACTAGCTATTATAGCATAGTATCAAAGCTTAGGTTGAGTGAAAGCTAGGCATTGGTAGGGTGGACTCATTACAGATAGGGTTAGCAACACTCTAGAATGTGTTTGAGTGTGTAAATTTATGTGGTGTGTGTGTATAAGTGCGCATATTTATTAGTGCTATAAAATTATTTCATATTATGTTGATGGATCTGTTGAATGATTTATGAATTTTGATTGATACTGAAGGTACAACTATATCAATAGAAGTTTCTAAATACTTGGACAAGGCAAACCGATACAGTACTACCTTGGAATTTGGTAAATGATATAAGTTTATCTAGGATTATATTTTATATATAAAAGAAATTTTTTCAAAAATTGATATAGTTATTTAAGACGTGCTTTTTTATTAGGAAATGATAATATTTAATTATTATAATTTAATTTTTGATTAGCCATGCTTATCTAGTTAGGAGTATTGGTTATTGTTTATTGATTGTTATGCTCAGCTAATTTATGAGCATTTATTGGTTTGATTTAGATTAAATACGAACACCATATGAATTTAGTTTCACAATTTGCCTCTTATGTGTCCATAATAATATTGTTATAAATTTTATTTTGGAAGGAATGATTTATATAAAGTTGATCCTATAAATCAGGTTATAAAAATGGGTTTTATGAATAAAAAGGAGGATTTTTGAGAATTTAAATTCAAGGGAATTTGAACACAATTTCAAATGATTTTTCAGAAAAGTAATAATATATTACTTGGAAGTATTTATAAATATAAATATCTCAAGGAGAATTTTGAGTAAGATACATTTTCTATGGAGAGTTCAGCGAAAATGTCTCGATTTATTTCATGATGATCTGAATAATAGTAACGATTGGATGTTTGCTTAGACGAACGTTACAATGCGCTTAATAAATTATTCTCTTTTTCATTATGCGATTGAACGAGCCCAAAGCAAGCTGGTAATAGATATTTAAAAATATATACAATGTTGTTTCAAAAGGAGATCCGAAAGAGAAGAAGTATTTTTTTGTTAACTAGTTCTAGTGGCTCAAAAATAACCAAAATTGGCAAGGGATGTATTTTGATGGTAAGCACTTCCCTCAAATATTACCCATCTTAGTAAGGGGATGTATGATACTACTTGGTAGGACCCAGTTTGTTGGTGTCATTTTTGTGTTACTCGATCAATATGTATATTTTTTATAAATTATAATATAGAGTATCAGTTCAAAATGGTTTCTAAATAAAAACTAGGTATTTAGTTTTTAAGTTTCCATCCAAAATAAAAGGTATTTTGATAAAAGAGCGTGTTTTGGAAAATGCAAACTTTAATATAAGATTATATCACTCTTAGTTAGAGGTGAAATAATTTAATGGTAGTTTAATGGGTTAAATTTGGTATGAAGGTTTTAATAAGTTTTTTTTTAATTAAGACCATGTCTTTATTTTGACACCTAAGTTCTATTAAATATTTGATGTTATTTGGCCGATTAATAAATGTTTCTACCTTAGAGGAGTCTAAGAAAAAGTAGACGATAGTACTGAGCAGGATACCTGCATCATGCTCTTCTTAGCTACTTACCTAACTGAATGGTTGAAGAAGTGATAGAGGTCGACTTAGTTTAAGACCCAGAGTATTTGTTTGGGAATGCATCTAACTTTAAGGAAAAAGAAAACATAAAAGATTAAATCAGATAGTTGTATATACTCTCAAGATACAGTAGGGTATTACACAAATTTTAAACTTAATTTATGTTTTGCAGATGTTTTAATAAACAATTTTGGGAAGTAATAAAATTGGGGTAGTTAAGAAACCAATGGGATAAATACGTAAGTTATACGTAGATTACTTTATTCGCATAACTATTCTTGATCCAGATTTGAGTGTATGATTTCGAGGTGATTTATACCGATCCGAACAAGGATTTTTCACTCGATTCTTGATGGTGAACACTTGATACAGATTCTTGGTATGATTCTAAAATTTTCTAATGTAATATATGGCTATGTAAAAAGAACAAAGATTTCTGATCAAGGAACCTTATCGGAGTCCGCACTAGAGAAGTCGAGTGAGTGATACTAGCTCGAAAGAGAAGTTTATGTGATTGAGCAAGTCATTGGACTTGATATTGCATACGGATGATATGCGTACATCATACAGGCTTTAATATGATTTTATGCTTCTTTCATTAAAAATGCAAGCTACATGGTTTGATATGGCATTTTTATGTAAGATTATTTCTGTATATGATTTAGTAGGCTTAGATTCATGATATGATGAATGAGCTTTAGTATTGTTTCATTTGTCATGTCAAACTCTCTTTGGGTTATATAGGTGTAATATAGGTACATAGAAGCAAAAGCTTGCTTGTTTCTCTTGATTTCATGAGTGGAGTTTAATTGCTTGCAAATTGGTATGTGTTTATGCTTAACGGATGTGTTTGCTATGTGACATGCGCACTCTATAGGGTATGTCATATGTATATGTTGTTGTGTTGTCCCTAGATATGAGAGGTCCAAGATATGGACTGATGTTGATGTTGTGATTTTTATGTACCTAACCGCGCAAAGGTGATGCCATCAACATTCTCTATAACGTAAGGGGCTTTAAAATCCTAAGGGTGAGAAGGCATTTCCTTTCTTTGGGAATTACAAGGACTAAATTCTTTTAGGAAGGAGGATGCAACAATCCGGAATTTCATCACTTTGATTTATGAATATTTAATTAATTTTAAATATTCAATTAATGATTTTTAATAATCAAATAACCCTCTTTTAATTAACAAATAATAACGGTGAACTAGTTATAGAAAAATATTTTGCAAAAATGAATATCTGTAATGAGATCGAAAATCATATTTTCTATAAACGGTCTCGAAATGTGTGTTATTATCATTCCGAATCGCTATCTCAAATTTTGACGAAACTAGTGCCAATTAAACTAGAATAATAAGGTAATAAACGCGGACGAGTTTCGTAGCAATCAAATCTGTTCTGTGATTTTGCAAGCTCAAAACGTAAAATGATTAAAATAGAAATTAAATACAATATATTTTTGTTATAAATATACCACCTCCCTCATTCATCTCTTACACTCTTCTTTTTTCCTCTTTCTCTTTCTTATTTTTGTTCTAAAGTACACATAAACCTAGCCGCCACATTAATTTAAAAATTTTCGAAGTTACGAGTGACGTATTGTTGGATCCATTGAACTCATGTAATGGAGGGCTTTGAATCTATACTCTTTTTGATGGGTGCGGCACAACTTGAGGGTTGAAAAGGCCAATCATTACAATGGACCCGAGTATATTTACAGAATCAGCTTGTCGCTTTTGTGCTTCAAGAGAAAAGTTGAGTGCCTCCAAGATCTATTCACATAGTTTATTCTTCCACTGCATTTCTATTATTGTATTTGTCGGTATTTGTGAGGACGGGCTGTTATAACTGTCATATCTGATGATAGATTAGTTTACTCTAATTGATATATGCACATTATAGTTTTCTTTTGTAAATATTATTTTAATATTATATATTAGTTATCATGATGGGAGATGCGGTTCTATCTTTTCTTTTCTTTCATTCCAACAATCTATTTTTGCCAACACTTGGATTCTCGGCACGTGAATACCATGGATGCATTAATGTTGACTTTTGAGGGTCAAAAAGGCCGGTCTTAGAATGCTTATAACATATGATCCCATACAGTTTGGGCCAAGTGCTTCTTCAGTCGAGTACTTTTTCTTTGCGAACATCCAATGTAGAACTAGGTCAACAACAATGAAATGCTGGAGCTTCACTCTTGAGTTGTACTCTTTGGCTATCTTCCTCTTATGGGATTTAGTGCGGAGTTCGACTTTGGCTCTTTATTCTTCTATATTGTCAAGTCGGAGTTTGAGTAGCTCATTGTATTGTTCATGCTCCTAGGTAAGACGCTGAAGGGATGGGATACTTTGATGGGTAGCATGGCTTCGTGCCCATAGGAAAGTGAGAAAAAAGTATGATCCATTGTAGTGTGGTTGGAAGTGCGATCGTACAAAAGATTGAGTGGCAATTCTTCGGTCCTATTTTCCTTAACTTTTGCGAGGCATTTCTTGAGTGTTGATTTGATGGTTTTATTGATTGCCTCGACTTATCAATTTTCTTGAGGATGAGCAACGAAAGAGAAGCTTTTCTTGACTACATTACTCACATTGAAGTCTTGAAGGAGACTGCTCTTGAACGAAGTGCCATCATCAGTGATTATCTTCTTTGGTAGGCCGAAACTGCAAGTGATATTCTTTATGACAAAGTTCAATATCTTACGGATGGTGGCCCCGCTAAGGGCTTGATCTTGACCCATTAAGTTAAATAGTCAATGGCAAGTATGGCATGATTATACCCTCCTTTGGCAATAAGCAACTTTCTTATCAAGTCAATACCCTCACATATCGAATGACCATGGGGAAGTCAAAGAGGTAAGGATAGTAGGAGAGACTCTAATGATTTTAGTGGACCGCTGATACTCGTCACACTTATTGTCACAGTCCATGGAATCTTTTATCATATCATTCCAGTAATAACCTTGTTGGGTTGCTTTTTTGCTAGGCTCCATCCTTCGGTGTAATCCCTACAAAATCCCACATGTAGCTCTTCCAAGATCTGGCCAGCTTCATCTTTAGACATGCATTGCTGAAGTGGTGTGGAGTGCCTTTGTTTGTAGAGCTTCCTATTTACGATTGTGTAGTAAGGAGCCCGGCAAAGAATCTTCCTAGCTTCATTGTAGTCGGTAGGAAGTTCCTCACTTGCTAAGTACTTGATGAGGGGCGCATCTAATTATCTATGGACGGCGCATTGATCTCCATCATTGTTTCTCATAGCTCACAACAAGGGGACACTTACAATTCATAAGAGATCCAAGAAGTGACTTCTTCTAGGTTGCTTTATTCCTTAGCCAGTTGATCGACCTTGGAATTTTGATCCTTGGGTATTTTCTAACTTGAAGTCGTTGAATATGCTGATAATTTTCTTGGTCTTGGCAACATATAGGGCCAGTGACCTACCCTTGACTTGTAAGTGCTCATTGGTATGATTGACGACTAGTGATGAGTTACTGAATACATGATGGAATCCACATGTAACTTTGTTTCTATCCTAAGGCTAGCCAGGACAGCTTCAAACTCAACTTCAATGTTATTTGCCTTGAAAGCAAGGCAGACCACAAAACATAGCTCTATTCTTACTGGCATGAAAAGAAGCATGTTTGCCCTGCCCCTTTTTCATTTGATGCCCATCCATATACAGGTGGCAAACTTCCCTGTTAATGATGGTCACTTCTTCGTCGTTGTCCAGTTTTGAGCACTCGGTAATGTAATCTGCAACCGTCTAGCCCTTAATAGACAAGTGAGGCTGGAATGTTATGTAATGTAGCCCGAGCTTGACAAACCACTTCAATAGCTGCCTCCTATGCCGTGTTAGCTGAGAACTTGCTTTAAAGGTTGGTTGGTCAAGACTTTGATCGGGTGAACTTGAAAGTATGGCAGGAGTTTTCTGGCTTTCATGAGCAGGAAGAAGGCAAGCTTTTCTATCTTTGTGTATCTCGTGTTTGGGCCTGACAACTTCTTACTGACATAGTAGATCATGTTGAGCCTTGGTTTTGATTCGTGACATAAATCTATCACTACAACATATAGATTTGACGACGTTATGACAAAAAGAGAATATATATACTATATGGAAACAAGACATCAAAATCGGTGCATTAATTTTTATATTATCTTATTTTGAGTCTTAAGTCAATTTTGTTAAGATCTCTCCTCTTTTAACGTATATATTAGCTTATATATAATATTCCAAATGACATATATGTGTGTGTATATATATTATCAAAAAAATTTCTTTAATCATATTATATATATATATATATTTGAACCTGGGAAAACCATGCAAATTGCACAGAAATTACCAGGTCAGTCGACTGACCTGGTAGGTTAATCGAATGACCTATAAGTTTCTTGCAACATGCACAGGCGCACAAATAAACAAATATATATTAAAAAATACATTTGAATATCCAGTCGCTTGACCCAGAGGTGCAGTTGTCTGAATTTCTACAACATCTATTTTCGAAAAAGACACGACTATTTGTGAAGAGTTACGAATCTCTACAAAAAGATTTGGACGTAACACTTCAACCGGAACTCTTTGTCAATAGTCGCTGCTTTTTTAACATCCATAAATAATCTATTTGCAACTATACTTTCAAATATTATGCATCAAAGCAATATCATACCTTTCTATTCTTCATAAACTTCAAATATTTTTATTTATATCCAAGGAGAAGATCGCAAGAAGGGTGTACTATAAACAGACTTATCCATGTTTTCAAAACACAAAAAGTCAAATAATATTTTGTATGTGTTGAAGTCCTGTTCTGCTGCTCAAGCGTGTGAAGTCCTCTTCGGCTGCTGAGGCGAAATCCTGTTCCGCTGCTTAGATCCTTGTTCGGCTGCTCAAGGGTTGTATAGACCTGTTCCTCCAGGTTAAGTGAGGGTTATTGTTTTTAGTGAAATCCAGAAGGAGTTTGGGACTGGATGTAGGACGGAGCTCTGAACCAGCATAAAAATATCCAGTGTTATTTTTATTATTCTGCTTTTATATTCCACACTATTTACTGTATAACTATCATCACTATACTCTGTATTATCGTATATCCATATTGCACGATCCATAGCACACTTTCAGATCAGTCATTGGATCTTCTCATCTTCTCTAATCAAGGCAGTGCTGATTGTGTGGCTAATCACACCTAGATATAGTTACAAATACTTCCCGTCGATGGGATTGGACAGTATCTATAATAACCTCAATTTTAAGCTATAATTAATTAACGTTAATAATAGGGATTTAACAAACTAAAATGAATTTTAGGAGTTAAAAAAATGAATAATTTGAGTATAGGAAATTTTATAATAAAGTAAGTAGGGGTTAAATTAAACGGCTTTGAGAATAATTATTTGTTTAAAGGATTATGAAATAAATATATTTGGAAATAGATTAATAAATGGGTTTAAAATGTGAATATTAGATATTTAAATTTAAGTAAACTGAAAATATGGAAATATAAATTAATTGTTTCAAATAAAATGTTAAACTAAATTGAGATTTATTTTGATGATAATAAGTATTTAATTTGTGTATGTATTTACATAATATGGTTAAGTCAAATAAAAAAATTATCGAAAATAAATTTTATGAAATAGTCCATATGAATTGATTAGAAAGAAGTTAAGTATCATATAAATTGGTTTAGTTGGTGGGCTTGAAGTTGAATTTATTTCATCAACTAAAGAGATAAAAGGAAGAAAATATTAAATGATTTAGAAAATAAATAGATCCCAACATTCTAAAGCCCAAAACCCAAACCCTTGCATTATGAATTCTCTATCCTCAGACAAATCATTTTCTAAAGTCTTCATCCTCAAATGTAAATACACCCTAAATGTATACAGGGAAGGAGGTTAAAAAATCAAAAATCAAACCAAACCCGATTAATTTGGAAATCAATATAAAATCAAATATATTGTAATAAACCTCCAAACTTGAGTATGCTCGTCTAGACATTATTTTATACATATGGAAATAAGAAAATGAAGGTGTATTCATGAAATGGAACACTGGAATGTTTGTAGGAAGAAAAACATCCACTACATGCTTTAGATAAGTATACACTCACAAAATTTATGTTCTAATCATCACATATGTTGATATTGGTTTGGTGAATTAGTAAATATGGATGAATACATAGAATTAATAAAGTTAGCGGCAAGTTAAAGGAGGTGATGGCCTGAATTGAAGAAGTTCAGGCATGTGAATGCAGCATCAAAGACATCGACCAGCTGACCGCTATCGGTCGACCTATGACAGCAACCGGTCGAGCATTTGGTCTGGGTGCATGATTTTATATATATATGTGTGTGTGTGTGTGTGTGTGTGTGTGTGTATGTATGTATGTATGTATGTATATAATTATGTTTTAGAAGAGAAAAAATGTTATAAGCCTATATCTGATTAGAGAAGCGTCTTATTTAAATTAAATATTTATTAGTAATTGTAGCTATCAATTATTAATGGAAATTAAGATTCTTAACTTGAAATAAATATTAAAATTTGTATAAACTCTAAAAATTGGGAAATGTTTTCTAATTAATATTTTAAGTATTTATATGGAATTTTGTAATTAATAAGTTCATATAGAAGTATATTATGTATATATTTTTATATTTGATTAAAGAAAAATATATATCAATTTAAAGTTTGTATAAATATTTAATTTAATTCTAGAATGGTTATTATACAATTTTGATGTTCTCATCTTTATTATATTAAGATTGTATTCAGATTTATTATTAATTATGGATTTTATTGTTTTATATATATTTGATTTATTTATTTTATTACTATACCTTTTCGATTCCTCATTTCTTTTATATCGAATTGAATCATAAGAACAATTCACCATTGATATTTACTTGATTAGTGTTTTGCTATGATTCAATGATGACATCCTTTTGTATAGGTTCCTAATATTACTATTTTGGGATATTTCCATTTATGATGATTTAATTCTATGTAGCAAAGAATCATAATAAATAGAGTTATAATGCCATATGGTATGAGAATTTTGGTAATATTTCTTCGGTTATTCTTTGGACCGTTACATGGAATGTTATGGATATTGAGTATAGTTTATAAGCAGTGAATAAACATTTAGTATCACGTAGTGGTATGAAACGCCATTGTGATAATTATTCGGTTATTTATTGTGGGTAGATGACATTCACGTGATAGGGATTTCTAGTCAGGCTCACTGCAGTGAGACATGTATATAGACGTGTGTCGACGATTGTATCGAGTCACATGTCGGTAATTGTATTAAGCCGTGTGTCAACCTCTCACCATATGTTAGCATATTAGTGCCCTTGTGTCACCTGGGCTAGTAGTCAGTTACTTATAGGGTCATGTATCAGGTCGTGACTGAGTAGATTCCTCGCGTAGATGAGCACATAAGTGGATTTTGTCATGATACCGATGGGAGGTAACAGATGACTATAGGAGTCATGTTAGATGGACACGCGTGTGACTCCTACAGCACGTGGACGTATTGTTAGTCTTATGTCCGGTTCCGGTGTGTGTGGTAGATAGACATATACTATTTATATTTGTATAAGATATAGGTCTACTTGGGACTTTGTGTCTATCGTACAGTCATTCCCCATCATGATATATTCTGATTTATTTATATACGAGGAAATAAGATTATATCTAGATAGGTGTCTAGGTTATTTTGGATTCTCATATCTTTTAGTATATATGATTTTTCAAATAGGAAGCCTATATTTCTTATTGATATTGGTGTTCTATTGCTTGAGATTAAGAGGTGTACTTGGTAATTGTTATTTGTTAGCCTAACTATACTTGATGATATCTTATATTTGATGCTTTCTAAAATTTGATGATGATTCTAGATATGGATAATTTACCCATTTAAAATTGTTTCGAATAGATGGTATATAATGTGATTTTATATGGGTGATGACATTTTTATGCTTGGTTTCATGGTTATTCCTATTCTGTTATACTATTGTTTGTTTGTCCTCAGTATTATACTATGAAAATTCTATATATGTGTGTATAACCTTTGGATTTAGTTATAATCTGACCCATGAGTTATTTATATAATACTCGAGTCAGTCTAGGACATTTCAGGTTTAGGAACAGTAAGACTAGCTTGTGTTCTGGGCATAGAGGAGACTAGAATATTGTATTGTTGTGTTTAGTTTGAGAATTATATAGTTTCATGTATGTATATTCTTTCATTGTATATTGGATATATATCTTGCATATTATTGTATTATATTATCATTGCAATATTGACTCTATGAGACTGTATATTGTTTATTGTTCTATCCTAAAGGCATACGTGTTTATTGCTTTGTGTCGATATTATATACGTATAGGAAAGTTATTTAGTCAATGTTTAAATGCATACCAATGTTATCCCAAGGGAATATTCACATTTGTACCCCATATTGCCATAATCTCTGTATTATCTAATAGTATTACTCGGTAATACTCTTGGATAGTATAGGTATAGAGGTAGGATGTTTTAGTATCGGAGGAGTGGCCAAATGCTTCTTCAGCTCCTCAAATGACTTAATGCATTCATCATTCCAAGTAAACGGCTTTCCCTTCTTATTGAGGTTAATGAGAGGGAGATGTTAGGAAATCCAATCTACAGTTTCGATGAAAACAACTATACAATAGGAATCGATTATACATATATATTTATATGTGTAGGTACTTGCTAGAACAACATCACTAGAAAGACAAGAACGAGGCTCAAAGGACACTACAAGAGACTACAAGTCGATAGGTACAAGGAAGTAAAAGAAAGGATGCATAGAAACTGACATGCACCATATCAAACGTCTGGGTGCACAAGCCAGACGTCTGAAATAGTTCTCTGGATTAACAAACAGGCTAAACCAAATGTCTGGTAAGAGCACTCAGACGTCTAATCCTCTACTATATTCAAAAAATATGTAGTACCAGACGTCCAAAACAAATACCAAACATCTGAATTCAAACTCGAACTTCAGAAATGAACTGCAACTGCCACATGTGAATGTACATCTCCACTTCTCTTCGCCACAGCTCTTCACCATCCACAGAAGCAACCTTAGAGGATTCATTAATGGATGTAACTACTCAAGATACCTATCTGCAACTATATATAGCATCAAGAATCAAGAGAATAAAAAAACTAACTTCACTTACTTACGCTTTCAAATTATATACTCTATCCTATATTCTTGATCTCTGCACTCTAGCAATCTTTACTTGTATTCGCTCTTCCATATACTCAGATCTTTATAGACGATATTCCTTAGAAATATATTGGAAGCAATTGTACTAATTAGTCAACATCCGTGTTATATTATTAGAACACACATTTGACAAGAACAACTCATTGTAACCAAGCCCATTCCTCCGGGCAAAGCGAGGGTTTTTTATAGTCGAATTCTGAAGGAAAGCTTCGGGACTGGACGTAGGACGGGAGGTCCGAACAAGTATAAAATTCTAGTGTGCTTATTCTATATTTACTTAGATTAATATTATTTTAATTACATTATATATTTTATCACATATACTTGTCTATACACTCACGATACACACCGTGGACTTTCAATTGGTATCAGAGCAAAGTTTGATCAAAGTACAATAACACGTATTTGAATCACTTTAATATGGCAATTATTTTTCAGGAAGGCCAATCCATAGCTCGTCCCCCACTTTTTAATGGTTATAATTATGCATATTGGTCAACATGTATGAGAATTTTTATGGAAGCTAATGGATAAGAAATTTGGTCAGCCATTCAAAATAAATATGAAGCACCTAATACTGCTATGAACACATGGAATGATGCACAAAAAACCGCAGCTTCTAATAATGTAAAAGCTATGAATGTTTTATTTTGTTCATTAGATAAGAACGAATTTTCATATGTCATGTTATGTGTTAGTGCCAAAATTGGTCACTAGCACCCAAATCCATGTGAAAGTACCAAATCACAGCCACAGCTCATAGACAGAATATATATAGAGATTAATAATGTGAAGAATAGTCAAAATTAAAATGAATGCAATAAAGACACCGAATTTATAGTGGTTCGGCTGACTCCGGCCTACATCCACTCCAGAAATTTCCTATTTATTGATGTTAGAATCAATTACAGTTACAAACCGGTAGAGTAGCCTTAGCCTTTGAAAATAGAAAGTAAGGAAGCCAGAAGAAGAAGATCCTTTTTCTAGACCCCCATACACTGTATTTATAGACAAATCCTGAGTTGTTGGGCTTTCTAAACGCTATAGGCCCATCAAGGCCTCCCACCGAGCCACATACCTCCACAATGCTGAGCCACACCGACCTCACCATAATGCCGAACCACACCAGCCTCACCACAATGCCGAACCTTCTCACCAATGCCGAGCGACCCTGACCTCACCAATGCCAAGCGACACTGACCTCGCCAACGCCGAGCCGTCTCACTAATGCCAAGCGACCCTAACCTCACCAATGCCGAGTGACCCTGACCTCACCAACGCCGAGCCGTCTCACCAATGTCGAGCGACCTTGACCTCGCCAATGCCGAGCGACTTTGACCTTGCTGCAATGTCGAACAACATAACCTCACCCCAATGCCGAGCGGCATAACCTCACCCCAATGCCGAGCGACACAGCCTCACCCCAATGCCGAGTGGCACATCCTCACCCCAATGCTGAGCGGCACAGCCCCACCACAATGCCGAGCGGCATAACCTCACCTCACCACAATGCTGAGCGGCACATCCTTACCTCAATGCCGAGCGGCATAACCTCACCTCAATGACGAGCTGCACATCCTCACTACAAGGCTGAGGGGCAAATCCTCACCACAATGCCCAGCGGCATAACCTCACCACAATGCTGAGCGGCACATCCTCACCACTGTGTTGAGCGACATAACCTCACCATAATGCCGAGCGGCATAACCTCACCTCAATGTCAAGTGGCATATCCTCACCACAATGCCGAGTGGCATAACCTCACCTCAATGCCAAGCGGCACATCCAGGTGAACTTCATCCCTCTAAACCAAATACATCATATTTCAGCCTTGATAGTCGTGAAGTTGTTAAGGTTGAATCCGCCCGTTCATGGCCTTGATAAAGGAAGGTTAACATTATGTAACACTGCATATGATATTTGGCGCACCTTGAAGTTGCACACGAAGGCATGAACAAAGTTAAGCAAACTAAAATTTCAATTTTACAAAATCAATTTTCATCTTTTATAACGAAGCAAAATGAATCTATAGTGGACATGTACTCTAGATTCTGAACTATTCAACACGATTTAAAGGCACTAGGAGTTAAATTCATAAATTTTGATTTAGTATCTAGAATACTCAATTCTTTAACTCTAGAATGGGAAAGAAAAGTAATAGCTATCTAGAACATAATGACCTCTCAACACTCTTAGTTGAAGAATTGGTAGGAAATTTAATGTCCTATGAAGCTAATTTGTAAGCAAGAAAAGAACAAAATTCGAAGAAGAAAAACATAGCATTTCTAGCAACAAATGAAGACTCCGACCTAAACGAAGAAGAGTTGCCAAAAATTACAACAAATTCAAAAAGTTTAGAATAATGATCAGATTTCAGAAAGGAGGAAAATCAAGCTCAACAAATCAAACGTCAATCAAATGCTGTGAATGTGATCAATTCGGACATATAAAGAAAGATTGTCCCAAGCTCAACAATGATAAAAAGAAGAATAAGTTTGAAAAAAATCAAAAAGAAGAAAGTTTTCAAAGTAACATGAGATGACTCAGATTCTTCATCGTCATTAGATAGTGACAGCGATAGTGACGGAGAACAAGCTAATGTATATTTTATGGCACAAACTGATGAGGTATGTCCTGAACTTAGCTATGATGAATTATTAGAGCTTAGCATGGAATTTGATGATAAATTTAGACAAATTAAAAAGTTGAATAAAGAGCATATAGCCAAAATAAATTATTTATAACTTGAAATGGGAATGTTAAAAGATGAAAAATTATTTTAGAGGAGGAACTAGAATTATCTCAAGAAAAAATAAATGTAGTTTAATTAAATATGAGACTATATCTATTGATTTTGGAAAAGTTAAACTAGAAAAAGATAACTTGTTAAAGAAAACATAAACTTGAAAAGTAATGTAGAAACATTGAAAATTGAAAATTTTGAATAAAAAGAAAAATTAGATAAAATACAAATAATGTTTCAAAATTTAATAAAGGAAAACAAGATTGGGAAAATCTGATCAAAACTTAAAAACCTTCAGGTAATAGAAATGGAATAGGATTTAGAAATATTCCTAAATAAAAAGGGAATAATATTAAGAAGTATAGTTTTATTTATCAAAAGACTAAAAGATCACCTAAGTCTAATACGAATACCAAAAACATAAATATTTGGATTCCTAAGACAAATAATAATTTGATTAGACAAAAACATATTAATAATTATCTATATAATATAATCGACGATAAAAATTATGTTCGTAAAGGTACTAAACCTTCTTGGTGTGGCTACCTACTCTTCCTAACATGTAGAACCCTAACAAAGTATATGGATAACAATTAAATCACTTTTATCTTGCAGGTACCCAAAATAAAATATAAGGAGAAATGGATACTTGATAGTCGTTGCTCCAAGCATATGACCGAAAATGCAAAAATGCTATCAAATATAACATTCATTGATGGTGGAACGGTAACTTTTGGAGATAACTCAAAAGGGTACGTCGTTGGCATCGGAGAAGTCATCAACTCTGGTATTTCCAACTCTCCTACTATTACAAATGTTTTGTTAGCAGAAAAATTAAAACACAACCTACTTAGCATTAGTCAATTATGCAATAAAGGTTTTCAAATTAATTTTGAAAAAGACAGATGTAATATTTTCGACAATAACAAACAACTTATCTTTGAGGATTTTAGAAACAAAAATATTTATGTCTTAAATATAATATAAATCAAAATTCAAACTTATGCTTAACCACCAAACATAATGATCCATTGTTGTGGCATCTGTCATATTAATTTTAAATATATTAATAAATTAGCAAAATATGAGCTAGTTAGAGGTTTACCTAAAATAAATTATAAAGTAGCATATTTATGTGACGCTTGTCAAATCGGTAAACTAAAGAAAAGCTCTTTCAAATCTAAAAATAATATTTCTACAAAAACAACCGTTAGAATTGTTACATTTATATTTATTTGGTCCAGCTCAATTACGATCGATAAATCACAATAAATACGTATTTGTAATAGTTGATGATTTTTTAAGGTATACATGGACCTTATTTTAAAACATAAAAGTGACGCTTTTGGTATGTTTAAATTTTTTTCTAAAGGAAATAAAACTCAAATGGATTTGAAAATTAAGAATATTCGAAGTGATCACAGTGGAGAATTTGAAAATGATCTTTTTACTAATTTTTGTAATAAAAAGGGAATAAGTCATAATTTCTATTTTCCCCACACACCACAACAAAATGGTGTTGTATAAGGAAAAAATCATACATTACAAGATTATGCACGAACACTATTAAATAGTAGTGATTTACCAAAACATTTTTGGGCTGAAGCTATTGCTATGGCTTGTTATATTTTGAATCGAGTAACCATACGACCTATGACTAAACATACTTGCTTCGAAATGTTTTTTGGAAGAAAACCTAAAGTACCATGCTTTAAAACTTTCAGATCAAAATGTTTTGTATCAAAAGATAATTTAGGAAAATTTGACCTGAAGGCTGATAAAGAAATCTTTGTTGGATATTTGGATCGTAGCAAGGCATATAGAATTTTTAATAAACGTACTAACACAATTGAAGAAAGTTTACATGTTTCATTTGATGAAAATTTCCTTAACAATCATACTAACGATGACGAAGAAATTATTCCGATAACAAATACAACAAACTCATCTAATAATGAGACAAATGCACAAAATAACACTCTAGTGTCACCCCCTAGAATTCTAAAAGATCATCCAAAAGATAATATCATCGGGGATCTTAATACCATAGTAACTAGAAATCAACTTAACCAAATAAGTCATATTGCATTTGTGTCAAATTTTGAACCAAAGAATTATAAAGAAGCTTCATATGATGATTTTTGGATAACAGCCATGCAAGAAGAATTAAATCAATTTGAACATAACAATATTTGGAAATTAGTACCAAGACCAGAAAATCAATTAGTTATTGAAACAAACTGGGTATTTAAAAACAAAGTAGATGAAAACGAAAATGTAGTTAGGAATAAAGCATCTTTAGTCCCTCGTGATTATAATCAAGAAGAAGGTATCGACTTTGATGAAACTTTTGCTCCAGTAGCAAGACTCGAAGCCATACGTATATTGCTTGCTTTTGCAAGCCATCACAATTTTAAATTATTTCAAATGGACGTCAAAAGTGCTTTTTTAAATGGTTTTATTAAAGAAAACATATATGTTGAACAACCTCCATTATTTGTTCACGAAAAATATCCCGATCATGTTTTTAAATTGCACAAAGTCCTATATGGTTTAAATTAAGCCCCCCGTGCCTGCTACGAACATCTTAAGAATCATTTAATTGCATCTATTTTTCAAATAGGCAAAATAGAAACGACTTTATTCATTAAACAAGAAAATAATGACATCTTAGTTGTACAAATTTACGTAGATGATATTATTTTTGGTTCAACTAATGAAAATTTTATACTTAATTTTCAAATAATATGAAAAGTGAAATTGAAATGTCTCACATTAGTGAATTAAAGTTCTTTCTAGGTTTACAAATAAAACAACTTGAAAATGGTAATTTTATTCATCAAGAAAAATATTATAACGATTTATTACGTCGTTTTGTAATGGATAAAATTCGAGCAAACCAACACCAATGAGTACTATGGTTCACTTAGAAAATGATGATAATGGAAAAGATTTGATGAAAAATTATATCATAGTATGATTGGCTCCTTACTATATTTGATGGCTAGTCGACCCGACATTATGATGAGCGTATGCTTTGTGCCGATTTCAAGCAAAACCAAAAGAGTCTCACCAAAGAGCTGTTAGATGTATCTTACGATATTTATCTAGTACTAGAGATTACGGTTTGTTTTACCCTAAGGGATCATCGTTTGAACTTGTTTCATATAGCAACGTAGATTTCGGCGGATGTAAAACAGACCGTAAGAGTACTAGCGGAACGTGTCATTTTACCGGACAATAGTTGGTTTCATGGTTTAGGAAAAAGCAAAACTATGTCTATTTATCCACTTGCGAAGCCGAATATATTTCAGCGGCCTTAGCATGTGCACAAGTGATATATATGCAACAAACGCTTAAGGATTTCGGAAAATTTATCGATAAATCACCAATATGTTGCGATAATACAAGTGCAATAAATTTATCGAAAAATCCTGTAAATCACTCACGTACTAAACACATAGATATTCGACATCACTTTTTACGTGACAATGTAGGAAAAGAAATTATTACATTAGATTACGAAAATACTGAGAATCAAATAGTAGTTATTTTCACAAAATAACTAAATGAACAAACGTTTGTTAAACTATGACGTGATTTAGGAATATGTTCTCTTAATGATCTTATCATCTAATTTTAAATTTCATTCATTCCATTTTTTGGTTAAAAAGTTTTAATCCACAAACACACTCTTTTAATACCGACCTAGAATGTTTTTATAATGTTTGTTTTCTGAAAATAACTATATATAACCTTTTGAAACTTGAATAAATAGCCCTTCCTTTTACAAATAAAATATAGATTTTATATTGGTTCCTTTTAAAATAAACAAAAGCAAAACAAAAACATGTCTTCCGACAACTCTCGCTTCTCTTTTTGAACACCAACCTCGGATAGTTTAGCAGATACCCCTCATCGACTTCCTACTTCTACACCAGATGAAGAGCCGACCTATAAGTGGTCCTCCTACCACACGGGATTCACTTTCAATAAAAAATGGTCCAAACGATCTCTATTTGTCTCTCCTAACACCAAGAAGAAAATCGATGGTATACATCATTACCAAAAGCAACAAAAGGATTTACAATGAGAATTATACTTCGGAAAAAAAGTCACTGCGAGACGACTGAGTTTTCTAGAGCAAGTAGCGATCAAATTTTTCAGTTCACGAAAAATATATATACATGAACCACTTTCAATTCCATGCAATCTTCCGGATCCTTCTGCCTCTTATCGTATACCTTGGGATCCTCCACCTAGGCAATTCTCTGGTTCCCCAAGAACAACCGAACAGGGAAATATTCTGTCTCGACTCAAGCCATGAAAGGATAGCAAATCTGAAGATCGCAATGCTCCATCTTCATCTAAGTAATTTTTTTATTTTCATTATATTTTCATCTAATTATACTTGTATTTGTTTTCAAAAATAATAATATTATGTTTCAATAAAATCGATCCCTCGAAAATTAAGTAAAACCTTCCAAAATAAAACTATTTTTAAACATGCTGGAGATTTCAGACGCCTGATCAATATCATTAGATGTCTGACACCCTTATATCACACCATTTTTTAATCCTGTGCATATATCAGATGTCTAATATAAAAAACCAAACGTTTGAAAATTGTCTATGCCTTCTTAACATAAACATCAGGCCAATTTCAAACATCTGACATTATATCCAGACGACTGACAAAACTCTTTGTCTTCAAAATTTACAATTCTGCCTATTCCAGACGTCTGCCAATAATGCCCAGACGTTTGAAAATGTTTACTGTCTTCAAACTAGGGTTAAATCAGACGTTTGATTCACTTCCCGGACATCTGAAATTCAATCGACACCTATTCGTGGCATTAATACAACTGTTTTTCCAAATTTCCAATTCACATTTTATTTCGTTTCCTCTTTCAAACCCGAAACCCTAATTCTCCAAATCACTATCTCCTTAATTTTTCTGGATTTCATGGCGCCCAAAACTAATAACCCTAGAGTTTCTAAGAAAAGCAAGAGCAAGCTACATCCTCCAACCCAAAACTAATATGATGTATTCGGTTTGAGGCACATATCCGGGATGTCATTCAAATCTTCTCTAGGAATTAAAGGTCGTACTCTAGGTTGTTCCGACTCTAGAGAAGATTTGAATGACATCCCGGATATGTGCCTCAAACCAAGAAATAATATTGCCCATCAAATTTAGGAAGATGAAATGCCACAATTTGCTTCAAAATACATATGACCTAAGGCAAGGCTACTCACTAGGATGATTATCAACACAATCATTCCTCGACTTGGCAGCTATGAGCAAATAATAGAATTGGAGCACAAAGCTCTATATGCTATCTTTAGGGGTACAAGGGTAAATTGGGCGAAATTTATATTTGACGAGCTTAAGCATTATTGGACTCGATCACGTCCATCAATCATTTACCCTACGTACATCATGCGCCTTCTATAAGCCCACAACATTCCATCATATTTATTGACTTTTGAGGAGATTAACCCCAAGTATGCCTCTATAAAATTCTTCTCTCTTATGCACTTGCCAAAAAATCCACCGGATTTTATTTCATTTAAAGAATGGATGCAACGTCGTCAACAAGCTAGGCCTCAACCCCAACAACAATCACCATAACCACTACAAGAAGAAGAACAACATCACGAACACACTCATCCACCTGCACCTTTTGACTATCAAGCCTAAGACGACATTTTGGAGACTCGCACTGAAACTAATCGAAATGAAAGCATTCGAGATTTAACTCTCCAAAATCAACTTATCTTATCAAGAAATAAAAAATTATTGGCTAAGCATATCGATAGCTTTGAAACAACATTTGCTTCTCGCCTAGCCATGGTTGAAACATCGCTTTCAACAATATTATCTGTTCTAAAAGAGGTTTTGCAACGAGTCCATGGCCCTACACCACCTTCGGAAGATTGGCCAACTCCAACGCCTTCTCCTCCTCCTTCAAAACATTTTAAACTTTTTGAAGAGGAAAAGGAACCTCTAGAACATACTCCAAACTCTCCTAGAATACAAGCTAGTTCTTCCAAGAATAAAGATAAAGGAGATGATCCAGCCAAAGTTTCCCCTAAAAATCCTTAGATATTTTATGGGTTCCATCTTTTGTATTGTAATGGAATCAAAAATCTATGCATATAATCACTATGTTTAATGGTTATAAAAATGCCTTTTGGCCTGTTACTTATGCGTAATTAGTTACCTTTCGTCTGTCCATGATAATTCGGTAAATTGATATACTACAACCTTCCGGTGGTCAGTAAATATTCCAGATTAATAGTATGTACATGCTATCAAAATTAAGGTTAAATAAAAATTACACATGATATATTGCTAACTTTAATAAAACGGCGATCGGATAAATTTTTTGATTAATGTGTACACACTATCTAAGGGAATGATTATTGATTATATCATACATATTCTTGTATTAATGCTTTTTGATAATGCCAAAGGAGGAGAAATAATGGTAAGCACATATTCAGGGGGAGATTTATAAAATTATATCTAAGTACATTGCATAGTCGTCGTCATCAAAAAGGGGGAGAATGTTAGGAAATCTAATCTACGGTTTCGATGACAACAACTATACAATAGGAATCGAATATACATATATATATATTTATATATATATAGGTACTTGCTAGAAGAACATCATAGAAAATCAAGAACGAGGCTCAAAGGACACTACAAGAGACTACAAGTCGATAGGTACAATGAAGTAAAAGAAAGGATGCATAAAAACTGACATGTACCATATCAGACATTTTGGTGCACAAGCCAGACATTTGACATAGTTCTCTAGATCAACAAACAGGCTAAACCGAACGTTTGGTAAGAGCATTCAAACGTCTGATCCTCTACTATATTCAAAAAATATATAGTATCAGACGTCTGAAACAAATACCAAACGTCTGAATTCAAACTCGAACTTCATAAACAAACTACAACTACCACATGTGAATGGACATCTTCGCTTCTCTTTGCCAAGAATCTTCAACATTAATAGAAGCAACCTTATAGGATTCATTAATGGATGTAACTACTCAAGATACCTATATACAACTACATATAACATCAAGATCAAGAGGACCAAAAAAACTTACTTTACTTACTCACGCTTTCTAATTTTATACTCTACCTTATATTCTTGATCTCTGCACTCTAGCAATCTTTACTTGTATTCACTCTTCTATATACTCAGTTCTTCATAGAAAATATTCCTTAGAAATATATTAGAAGCAATTGTACTAATTAGTCAACATCCGTGTTATATTAAAACATATATTTGACAAGAACAACTCTTTGTAACCAAGCCTATTCCTCCGGGGGAAGCGAGGGTTTTTGATAGCCGAATTCCAAAGGGGAGCTTCGGGATTGGACGTACGACGGGAGGTCCGAACTAGTATAAAATTATGGTGTGCTTATTCTATATTTACTTAGATTAATATTATTTTAATTGCATCATATATTTTGTCACATATACTTGCATATACACTACACGATCCACCCCGTAGACTTTCAAGTGACACGGTTATTTTCCTTTGACATGAATCAACTTAATGCCGCTACAATACCATTCAAGTTTTGTACTTGTTTCATATGTGGGGACTTGCAAATCATGAAAGGCATGGATTTTTTCAAGGTTAGCCACAAAACCCTCTATGCTTGCAACGTAGACAAGGAATTTACTAGACGGATGGTGAAGGAGCATTTTTCTGCTTCAACTTCATGTTGTACTAGCGTAATATGCTGAAAGTCTCCACCGAATTCTGTATATATGCCCTCAACCTTCTCATACTTTACCAGCATTCCATCCACGTACACCTCCATAGACAAGTTGATCTGTTTGAAGAACATGTGTATAACCATCCATTGATGAGTAGCGCCCACATTTCACGGCCTAAAAGGCAAGGCGCAATAGCAGCGCATTCCATCATTTATGATAAAGGAGATGTGCTCTTGGTCCTATCCATGCATGACAATCTAATTACATCTGGAATAGGCATCCATGAAAGTGAGGAGCCTATATCCGTTGGCCGTAGCTACTAGCTAACTAATGCGAGTCAATGGGCAACTGTTTTTAGGGTAGACTTTTTGAGGTGGAGAAGTCAATGCAAGTCCTCCATGACACATTAGATTTTTTCATTAGCACTGCGTTAATTCCCTAGTCCACATATTCTACCTCCCAAATGTAGCCGTTGGCTAACAGCTTCATCGCCTTTTCTTTAAGTGCTTGGTACCAATCTAGTTTGAATTGTCGATGCTTTGGATGAACAGGGGTACCTTGGGATCAATGTTGAGTGCATGGAAAATGATTCTAAAATCAATGTTGATCATGTTAGCGTGCCCCATGTGAAGACAACTTTTCTTTGCTGAAGGAGTATGATCATCTTATCTCTAACTTTCAAGCTAAGCTCTTTACCGGTTTGAATAACTTTGCTAGGGTCGACACAGACTACACATATAGACATATAGTTGTCATCTTCAAAACATGGGAGATTCTTAGATCCTTTTTTATATTTTGATGATGACAACTATATATATATATATATATCTAGAATATTACATTATGTAGGTACCAAAAGATTTTGAATTGAAGAACCAAGGAGAAAAGTAAAAGGATCATCTACATTTCAAAAACCAAGACTATACAGATCATCCAGTCAAATGTATATATTGATCTTAGATTTACTTATAAAATCTCCTTGATAGTTCACATGCACAGGCACATATATGCGTACAAAGATTTTCAAAAGGACAAAGAGTTAAACAATTTAAAAGTAAGGCTGACTATATTAAAAATTTATATAGGTTCAATTGACTAAAATTATTTTCAGTTGACTGACAATAATTTCAATCGGTTGAACCAGTGTATTTTATTTATTCTCATATTACTTTTTATCATTTTTTTTAATATTCTTATTCAGTAGACTGACTTTTAGTCGACTGACTACCCTAGAACGGCTATTTTCTTAAATGACATTTCGAATGGTTGTGAATAAGTTAGATTATCCACATTAGTAAGGTAGTAGTGGTAGTTGTTTGCTATTATTTGAATATGTATGAATTATTATGCTATTGTTATGTTTTACTTGTTATTTATGGTGGTTTATGTTTGTGCTATTTCATGTGCTTATATCTCATGTGCCATGAATGTCATATATATGTTTGTATTTCAATTGGTATTTGTTATACTTGTTGTCATACATTTATTAAACATCCACTATGTTGTTTATTTATTGATAACCTCACCTTCATTATATTTTCTCCTTTTTGTTAATGACAAAGAGGGAGGAAGTATAATGATGGGGGTATATATTAAGCCGGAGAATTGTACATTATATTGTTTCATTTCATATATTTGTTATCATCAAAAGGAGGAGATTGTTAGAACCATGTTGTATGTTTTAATGATAACAACTATATATATGTGCATCCTGAATATTATATTATGCAGGTACCAGAAGATCTAGAATCGAAGAATCAAGGAGAAAAGTAAAAGGATCATCTACATATTAAAAACTAAGAATATAAAGATCATCAGTCAAATGTATTTTTTGGTCTTAGAGTTAATTGTAAAATGTCCTTGATAGTTCACATGCACAAACGTATCAGAATACAAGGTTTTCAAAAAAAAGAGTTAAACAATTTAAAAACAAGGCTGACTATATAAAAAGTTTTTTATATAGGTTCAGTTGACTGAAATATTTTTCAGTTCACTAAGAGTAGTCGACTGAAAATAATTCCAGTCGACTAAACCAGTGTATTTTATTTTATTCTCGAATTTACTTTTAATGTTCTTTTTCGGTGGACTGACTTTTATTCTCAATCGACCGACTACCTTGTAACGACTATTTTCTAAAATGACAGTTTGAATGGTTGTGATTGTTCAAGCGCATTTCTGTGAAAAGTAATGGCTTCTTTGAATGATGACAACTCTACGATAAAACTCTTTGGTATCTATAAATATAGTTCAATGTTCATAAATCAAAATAACTTGCTTTCTTGATTTCTTATCTCTCTTGAACACTCTTGCTTTCAAACTCTATGGCTTACTCTAGAATCATTCGGTACATTTCCAATATTCATGGCACACGCATCCTGAATCATTAATGAGATTATAGGAAGTCCTGTACTATCAGTCAAAATTAGTGTTGAAGGAACACAAATTTGTTAAGTCGAAAATCTTTAATGTATAGCCTATTCCTCCTAGTGAAGAGGAGGTATTTTATTAGTGGAAATTTTAAAGGTTAGCTTCGATCGACATCGCCTTCAATTATTAGTCTGGTGTAATCATTTTTATTTACTTTACTTTACTCTACTATATTATTTAGCATTGATATTGCACATACACTTATATACACGACCTAACCATATTTTACTAGATCCTTGTACACTTTCAAGTCACTCAAGGGAGCCTTATAATCAGTCAACGCTTAGGTTCTTGTCGACACCACCTTCAATTATTAAGTCGGTACATCAACATCATCATTTCCCCTTGTGAAAAATGACCTACCAGATCAGGTCGCGGCAATCGAAAACATGCCATTTAGGAGAGTACTCGAGCTGGCCAGCACTTACACTCGTGCCAGGACTATCCTTGCTATTAAAGATACAACTGCTAATAGTGTGTCACCTAGGAGTAATCACGGGCCAATTGGCTCTTCGATTCATGCCGATACCACACAAGGTGTTGCAGCTATATCAACCAACGGCATGTCACCTAAGAATACCCTTGAACCTAGTAGCATTTAGGGTCGTTCGGGCACCACAGTGAAGATTTGGATGGCGAGAACCCTATCTGCTTGACCTCTCCCCATAAAGAAAAATAACTCATTACAGCATGAAATGAGCAAGTCGCACTCCCAATTAGTAAGAGGGGACACCTACGCAGCAACTCCTACCTTCTTAATGCCAACAGATTCATCGGCAAGAGCCAAGGCCAATATCAACCCTTCGACTCAAGAATGGACTTTTGTCCTGGCTAAGGATGTCATAGAGCTGATGATTTGTGCATTAGATGAATGCAATTTGGAAATGAACCTATATCTAGATGATGAACCACTCGAACTCCGCATAGGTGATTAAAACATTTAAGGTGGGTCGACTACTCCATTGGGTTAAATAAGATTATATACAATTCTCCTTTATTATGTGTTTCTCTGTCATTATGCTTTCTCCTCCTTTTTCGTCACCAAAAGGAGAAAACATGACGAAAGCGAGACTGAGAATAAACAAATAACATAAGGGATGTTTAATTAACATATGACAATAAGTATAATAAATATCACTTAAAGCACAAACAAATATATGACTTTCACAACACATGATATACAAACACATAAACATATGAAATAGCACTTAACATAAACTACCACAAATAACAAGTAAAACATAGCAATAGCGCAATAGTTCATTCATATTCAAACAGTACCAAACAACCACTACCACTACCTTACTAGCACAAACAATCTAATTTCTTCACAAACATTAAATAGACAACACAAATAGTTTTCCACAACACCAACGAAAAGTAAAACAAATGTCTAAACAATCAAAAGCATATTAATGGAAGATGATTCAAATTTCAGGTTCTGTGGAAGAGTCAGATGGAGACAGTGAGCAAAAACAAAAGAATCTTGTTCAAAATCTTTTCAAGGAAGCCTATTGTGGTCTTTTCAAAGTTCTTTTGTAGTTTGATCATTTTACATTGTTGCTTGAAAGGGATTTCTTGATTGCGGAGAACTGCAGTTTTGGCAGAGATGGTTTTGGAAGGCTCCAAAGATGAAATCTCATTGTCGTTATTCATAGACCAAGAGGCTTCTTCTTCAATTTCATGGTGAGAAGATGGTTGCACTGCCGGTCATGGTTGAGATGAAGATGGTTCTATATTTTCTTGAACCAAGCAGGAGAGATAAACTTTGTAGTGCATAGTCGGCTCCATTCTCGATGGTAATTTTATTAGAGAGATTGATTTTTTGGTCCAAAACCTTAGGTAAGATAAAGCCTTGCGAACTCTTCATACTAATACCAAAGTGAATATTTTTGTCAAGTAGGAAGCAAAGAACATGGTGTGTCGGGAGTAGGCATAGAAGCTTTTGATCTCATTGTGTATTATTTTTGCACAATTGAATTTTTATTAGAATAATTAACATACAAGACCTTGTAGTTGTTGTCATACATTTTTCATAACTCTTGGTTCTAGGTAAGATGGTGTGAAATATCATTTTGTTGATTATATGAGCTTGGGAACAAAGATTAACCGAAGTATTGCTAGTTTACTCGGTATGAAATTGATAATTTGTTGAGTTATATTTGAAATCACCATGATCTATGTCAACCAAATCATAACCCTCAAATGAACACCCTAAAATTATCCCTAATTGTCTTACAGAGAATTTAATTCAACACCTAACACCATTCTCCATAGGAGCCCATCATCATTATCTAGTTTATAAAAATTCCCACATAAATTTTCATTGAACATATGAATTAAGAAAGGGTAGATTCTCACCTGATTTTTATTAGCATCAACAAGTGATAAGAATTCATGCTCTCTTGCTATTTCTTCAACACCAAATCTTGAAAAATCTGCCATTTTGTAGAACATTTCCTAAAAAACCCGTTTATCATTCAGTTCATTTGGAGAGTTTGAGTGCAATTTTGCTATTGTTCATCCATATAGCCAATTGTTCATCGGAGGCAAATTCAGCGTAAGGTCGAGTTGTAGATGATGAAGCCTTTTGTCTTTGAGATTGTGGTACCTTTTTAGTGGCTGGTAGTTTTTTCTTGGGTGTTATGGATTTGAATTTGAAAGGTGAAAAGCTAGGGTTTTAGTTTTGAAGAGAAAATTTGAAAAATGATGGTGATAAGGCATGACTTTTCACTTTTAAAAACAGAAAACTGCTACTTCAATCGACTGGGAAAAATATTCAGTCAATTGAATTCATATATTTTGTTCCAGAGAAGAAGGTTGAGAATAATTGACTGTTTAAAAACAATAGCCTCCTAGACTACACTATTTTAGCCGACTGGATAAATGTTCAGTCGACTGAACTAGGTCATTTTGAGAGGCTGAGAGCAAGAGTTGTTTAGTCTACTGTTTTATAAAATATAGTTGACCTATGCCATTTTTGTCCTATTTTTAGTCAATTGGCCTAAAATTTGGTTGACTAACCTAGTTCAAAAACATTTCCCAAGCCCAACTCTTTATTTAGTCGACTGTAACATTATTATTTAGTTGACTGTGTAAATTTTTCATATGTGAATTTTGTTTTAGTGGACTGGTTAAAAATTTGACTAAAAGCCTTAAAAGTTAGGTACTATGATTTTAATTTGCACATTTGTTTGATATAGAAAAAATTGGCCTCTTTACTATCATATATGTTTTTCATAACCCTTTATTATATATATATATATATATATATAACTTGTTATTATTTTAAATATATTTCATAAAATTTTATTACGCATATTTGGATTAACAGAAAAACAATATCAAACTTATATGGTTAACAACAACAATAGAAATACAAGCTAATCCTAGTTCATAGATGGGTCGGATTCTTCCTTGGATGGACTTTTTTCCCATGAATTTTGTATGAAGGTTCAAATATTTTTATTGGAATAGCCTGTTTTTTCAATTGACTAAGTTTCTTTGATGGACTTAGTTGTTTCGATGGATTTCCAGTGGAGCGAATACACTGCTTGGTTGGTGATTTTCTGTGGAAAGTCATTAGTATATTTCCAATGGACTAGGCTGTTCGCCTTGCCTTTACCATTCCTAGTATATTTCCAACTAAATTACTCCTCCGTGATGCTGAGCTATTCCATCAATGCAATCATCATTAGTAGTGGTTATTTTTCCTTTAAACTTGATCAACAACTTAACCTTTTTCCCTTTTAGAGGGTAGTCAGTTTTTCCTATGGAATGACTAATTTTGATATGTGAGGAAGAATTATTGGATGTTGACATTGTTGGAAGTATTGATTTTTATAAATTTATTTTGTATTATAATTGTTGAGATAGAATTTGGTTAAATAGTGATAAGATTTATTAAGATAAGCAGATGAATTTTTGGCCATGTAATTTTCAACCATAAACACTTTTATTCACTTACTTTTTATAGGTAAGATTTACTTTTACTAAATATTTTTTTTGAAAATAGATAAGAATCAAACACAAATTTGGATAAGAATTTGTTCATGCTTAAATATAAAAGTGCATAAAAATTTTAATGCGAGAGAAGCTTGATTTATAAATATATGACATGCTTAACTATTTTGAAATTTAACAAAAAATGAGTGAAAAGTTGGTCAATTTAATCTATTTAAGGAGCAAATACCTAGTTCTCTACGTAGTTACAAAAAAGTTGATTCATAAAGAAGTTTAATAATTGTATCAACAATTTGATTTTCTCAAGGGAAATAATTTATTTTTCTACATTATCTCGAAATAAATAATGGCGAATATCGATATGTTTTGTTCGAGAGTGATAAATAAGATTTTTTTAAAAATTAATAATATTCGTATTATCACAGTATATATGAGATTTTGTTATAATTTTTCTGTAGTCTCCGAGCCTTTGTTGTATATATATAACTTATGCACATGCCAAGGCAACCGAACTATATTCAGCTTCACATGTTGATAGAGAAAACTAGTTTTGTTTTTTACTAAACCACGAAAATAAGGATTGACCGATAAAGTGACAAGTGCTACTCATACTCTTTCAATCCCTCTTGCAGCCACCGAAGTCAGCATCACTATATGAAACTAATTCTAAAGATCCGCCTTTCGAATTAAAGAGCCCATAATCTTTGGTGTTGGTTAAATAGTGCAAAATTCGTTTTACGGTTTGATGATGTGATTCCTTGGGCTGTGCTTGAAATCGAGCACATAAGCAAACACCCATCACTACGTCAGCCCTACAAGCAGTAAGATACAGTAATGGCCCTATCATACTATGATATAGTTTTTTATCCATGTCTTTGTCATTTTCATCTTTATCAACGTGAAGACTCGTA